>CM037849.1:8759029-9959029 GCA_021234535.1 Stichopus chloronotus
CGCAAACTAACTTCAAAGTTGCTGGTCCTAATAATGAAGTCAAAATATTATTGGCAATGTCAGACAAGATATTGAAAAGTCATATACTCTTCTGTATTTATCATATTAGCTTACCAACTTACTTTTTTCTCTTTCTTCAGGTGATTCATTGACTAGTAACCAGCAGTTTACGATCCAGGGTGACGACAGTGACGATTACCATTACGATTATTGCTATTCCTCTGAGACTAAAACACGTTGTTGTTGAGGTGCATGGTGGTACAAAGATTAGTATTATGATTATTCTTGTCTGAACAGTCCCTATGACGATTATTATTTCTAGTGGTATGATCTTCCTGGATATTATCATTATTACATTCACTACACAAAAATGAAAATCGGTGGAGTGAGGAATTTCAAACACAAATGTTAAAAAGGTCTTATATAGTAAGACAACTAATTCTCACTGTAACCAATAAAGAACTCTGAAACACATTAATTTCCAGATGTTCCAAATATACATCACACCCAGTCTCAACGTAAAATTACGGATGTAGATGTTTTCTGAAACATCTAAGATTATAAGAATTATATTAACTGTCGTTATTAAGCCTCTGAACTAGCTTTCTTAGCTGAAGATGGAACTTTTTGATATTTGATTACGTCCTGTATAGTGTGTTTCACATTTTAATAGCCTGCAAAAGTCATTTTTGTGTAGTCTTGGTGCATTAAGGTCAACAGAATACCACTGAAACAATGTGATGAAACGACAAGGAACTGAAATAACTAATATTAAGTCTTCATCTCTTTCATTTCTTTTTTTAGGAAAGCGTAAAACATCATTGTTTTCAAGGTAGCCTTTTTCTTTATGACAAGGTGGTAATAGTCTACACTCTTACTCTGTCTTGCAATATGTTAGCCATATTTGAGAGTCAAGGTGTACAAAAATGGTAATCGAAGATAACTTTTTCGTCTTACTTTCTGAAGGGAAAAGTATACATTACAAAACAATTGCTTGCACCTATTTGTAAACAGGTTTCCTATATATTCTTTGACAGAAACATTTCATACAGCCAGCTTAACGAAATTACACTATACTGGTGAAAAGCATATTCCCTACAGGTCTCTGGTCATCAGACTAATGGAACGAACAAGTCAAAAATACGACAAATGAAGAACCGTTTGTTAAAGTAACTGAAAATTCTACCTTCACCCTCACAATTATTCATTAGTTTTTCTTATCCTATCGACAATTACAACTTGCGGGAATGAACGTTCTAAAACTGAAACCATATGAAGTTGATTGTATATTGGTATTTCCGTTTTTCTCACCCCTCTGAGACATTTTCCAATATTTAAGCACCCTCAGAAGCAATTTGGTGCAACAGTTTGCATCATTTGAAGTCATTTTTTCAACTTCAAAAAAATGAAATTGCTTTGCAAAATATAGGGGAGAGAGGAGGGAGTATGCACCGTGCTTCCCGCCCTGAACTGACATCAGACAAATTGAAGGTTGTCAATATATTGGCGTAGTCGTGTAGTCAGGTGTTTCTCGAGGAGGAGGCATTGTATATGGGCAATACATGTAGGTATATTTTTGCAGAATTCGATTCTGGTATACTTAAAACATTTCGATGGTGATCGATGTGAAACTGGAAACGGATTCGCCTGAAAAACATTTGGGCGTCATCAGATCTTTTTGAAAAGGGTCGAATTGTAATGTGCATCATATATTAATGACAAAGTAAATACTGCTAGTAGACATATCATGCTGATATCGTTGCATGTTTTTAATTAATGAAAGAATCCATATTTTTGGGCAAAATCATTTCCAGAAATCATATCTGTGATCTTCCGATGCAGATTTGTTAATAAAAAAGTACCCATAAATTTGTTGCACAGATGAAAGTAATGTTAAATCGACCAGAACAAGCGTACATCAACTGAAATCAAATACACTTCATAATATTAACATATCCTCGTATTACTCAGCTGAGTGAAACGTATACCACATCTTATCATATATCTTTTCTGCTTTAATTTGTCTTTAATTTTACTTTTACTTAATATCGTTCCTTCCCTATAGTATTATATCTTTTATAAGAATAAAAGAATATAATACTATACAAACCTGAAAGCCTAAAGGCATTCCGGTTTCTATGATTCAGTTATGAGTATTTTGAATCTGTCATATTGCATAAGGTGAGGACACGTTGACCCTTAACGATTTTGGACCTCTAACAAAATGTATGCTTCTTGCACTCAATACGGTGCATCTGCAAATAAAATATGAGATCTGTCTAAGCTTCTTGACTTGAGATATCTTGTTTATAAGGTTTTTACCACTTAACCCCAG
Organism: Stichopus chloronotus; assembly: GCA_021234535.1. NCBI lineage: Eukaryota > Metazoa > Echinodermata > Holothuroidea > Aspidochirotida > Stichopodidae > Stichopus > Stichopus chloronotus. The sequence goes on from CM037849.1 coordinate 8,761,365, forward strand.
TTGACTATAATCATACAATAGTGGGCTTCTTTTGCCCAATATGGCACAGCTACACACCACATATCAGATGTGTCCATGCTTCACTTCTTGAGATATCACGTTCACAACAATTTGACCCTCTTTGACCTCGAGTGACTTTTGACCTTCATCAAAGTCATGCAGCTTTGTGTAATCAATGCAGTAATAACAATCTGCATTTGGTACTCAAAAGGGTACACCAAACAACAAATCTGTCCAAACTTTACTTCTTAACTTCTTGAGATATCATGTTTACAAGAGTTTCACAATATGACCATGTTGATCCTTAAGTGACGTTTGAACTACACCAAAACCAATAGGCTTTTTGTCCTGAATAAAATAACCTACAAACCACAGATCAGATCTGTCCAAGCTTCCCTTCTTGAAATATCTTGTTTAAAAGGTGTTCACTTTTTGACACCTGTTGACCCCAGATTACCTTTGACCTCCACCAAAAACGTTAAGCTTTCTGTGATCAATGAAGAAAACTTACGTACTTTACAACAAGTAAATTTACATATCAGACATGCCCAATCTTCCCTTCATCAAACATCTCATTCACAAGGTTTTTACAATTTGACTCCTATTAACTCCAAATGACTTTTCACTTTTAGTATCAAAGTTTCCTTGATTCCTAAATTGAGGTGTTGTGTTAACAGATTTCAGTGTTTGAAATCTGTTGATCTCAGATGATCGTCAACCTTCACCAAAAGAATTAGGGTTCTTCTACGTGGTATAACATATCTACATACTAAAGATTAAACATTTTGATGATCCCTATCTTGATACATTGTGATGACAAGATTCTTTTGATACAACACATCAATATACTAAATCCTTTTTAGTTTCCATGGTTAGTTTCCATGATTCGTATCTTGAGATATTGATGACAATATTAATAATATATCATTAATCATCATGTAATATAATAATATACCATTGTGATGACAAGATTTTCAGTTTCTTTACCTCTGGTGACCTCAAACAACATTTGACCTCCTCCAAAAACAATACGGTTTTTCTACTTGATATAACACATCCACACAAAATATCAAGTTTCCATGATTCCTATCTTGAGGTATTGTGATAACAACATTTTCAGTGTTTGACCTTTGGCGATCGCAGAGGACCAAAAACACAAGGGTTCTTTCTCTCAATATGGGTCATCTATGTGTCAAATTTGAAAATTGTCAAAGTCTGTCTTCTGGAGATATTGTGATAACAAGCGAAGTGTCACAAACACACACCCACAATCATGACTCATGGGTTTCTCTTTTCATCGAAACCATTAATGAAAGATCATGAGTGCAATATTATGGATAATTTCATGGGTGGAAAGATTGGACATTTGACAAGAGGATATGCCGCGACTTTACGTACATTATGCTATGTGCAATCTTTAATGTTGCATGGCGTCGTTCAGTCGCAGCGCACGCTTTTGTACGTGCGGCAATATATTGACCGCTGCCTCACTGCTGTGATTAAAATTGACCAACAGTTTAACGTGCAGAATCACGAATTTTTTCACCATTCCTCCGATTAGATGTTGAAAAGTGAATAAGGGTTTATATGATATGTGTTACACAATCTACAGTTAACAATTGGGAAAATGGTTTAGCAAAGTAGTAATTGGAAATACAGGCTGAAATATACACGTAGATTTCTAAAGTTTTACTGCTTATCTTCACCTCTTAGTTTACCGACATAGGTTTCCAGTACTAATACGCTTTGTATTATTTTCATGGGTTTTCTTGTCTTACCATGTGTTAGGAAGACGTTTAAAATGGGATATGACAAGTCGCTCGTTTGATCCATGACGATCCCCTACTTCAAAATTATCCCTGCAAGCAACACTTTCAGGGATAATTCTGTTTATTGTCTGTTTGCACGTGACAGGTTGATATGTAAGTTTCCTTTTTCTTTGGTCTTTCGGGTTCATATCCGGATCAATCCAAAAATCCATATCACAATCATGTATGTATGAGGATTGCTATTGCCATCAGGTGTAGTCATTCACCCTTCATCACAAGATTCGTCATTCATTTATTGTTACCATAGAAAGCTACAAATGTCTGGCTGTGTAATTTAACAACTTGCCAATGTTTTACACAAGGAAGTAAGACTCAAGTACACGGAAGTCTATAAGAACCATCGTCAGTGTCTCGTTCAAATGTGTAAAATTGAAACTGTTGTAAAGTACATACCTCGACCTCATGATCTTTACCTCCACCGTACTTATTGCATCTACATCTATCTGATCATCTCATATTCTAAACGTCCATTGGGTGCTTACGGTCAGTTCTACACAGATATTCAAGAAGATTATTTTTACCAAAATGTGGGTCCCAAACAAGCTATCCCTGTTTGTTCGATTGTTTCTAGTTATTGAAACAGCAAATTTCCACCGATCTTCCCACTGGGTGAGTTACATTTTCTGTTCTTATTTCTCGTATTTCAGAAGCAATGTTTTGAGATGTTTTGTAGATCACTAGTTTTCTGCATTTATTGATAATGCTACTAAGAGATCAAAAATAATTGATCAATTTGCGAAGAAAACAGTTTGTGATACAAAGTAAAGTTGTCATTTCAAAGTCGAAACTTTGTGAAAATTTAAAAGAAGATCTTGCTTAAAATGGTGTTTCTCTTCAACATATTCACAGCACATCATCTTGAAAATCCAAACACTGTGTTTCCTGAAAGATTGTAAAATACTAATACTTTAAATATATATCAATACACACTGTGATATTTCTAGCTCAGGGTCATGTGTTGTCTGCTTAATCTTTCCAGATTTTCACTTTCATAATTAAAAAAGGAATATCAATCAGTTCATTGCTTTGCAATTTCTTACTTGAAAAAAGAGATAAAATAGTATTAATAAAAATTACACCTAGATCAAAAATTCTGTTTTTCAGTGTCTATGATTTTAATTAACATAACTGTGGTGTACAGTAATATTATACTGCAAAATATTAGAATAATACCAAGTTGTATATAAGCTATTGAAGAAGCACCGTCAATGTTCATACAAATAAAGCAGGCATCACAGAATTTGTGGAAGAAATAGATATGCCGGTGTAATCGGGTATAAAATGGCATATATCTGTGCGAAATCAAAATACTAAAAGCTGAATGAGACATCATTTTTAAAGGAAAATGCCTTATATTTTGAAGTTAACTTTAGTCTTACATAATGGATCAATAGCCGTATATGTAAAGTGCCACACGAGTGTTGTCATAAACAGGTACTGCCAACATTTGTCAGAATAACTTTATAAGGAGTGTCAGCATTTCATGATTGTTTTGAAAAAAATGTCTTACTTTTATTAGGTAATCTAATTATTCCTGGTGTTACATATACCTGCGTTTATCCTTAGCTTCATAAAAGCCTTAAAAACCAATTATTCCCCAATACTTTCACTAAACAGTTCAAGATCGAGTTCTTTTCATACATGTTTCCGCACGGTACCAAAATTAATATTAAAAACAGCTCCCACATGTAGATTTAAAACCCGCATCTTGTCATAGAGTTGTTGGTATAAACAATGGTAGGGGTTCTGAGTTGTGATGTTACACTTCAATTTGTTTCCATTATGTAAATAGTGCTTACTATATGATAAAGAAGTTCGTCATAGACATAATTTAGACGACTTCAGAGGCAATCAAACTATGAGGTTGCTTTTTTACTGTATAATAACAGATATGTTCAAGTCATAATCAAATTTTCAAAGACAAGTTTTTAATCATTTTAAAAAGAAACAATGTAATGAAAAATTAGAGGTGATAACTGCATGTCAGAATTATGCAATTATATTTCATCGACAATTCTCTAACGTTAGTATCAAATTGAGACATCCACTTTAAAAGAAATTATTTGCACGAACATTCATTTTTCGAATGATACTTAATGCCAACTAAATTAGTTAATGTGTGCAAGAGAAAAGAATAGTAAGAACAATAGCTGAGTCAAAGTGATACATTTATCAGTGTGTCACTTAGAAGTTTTATTATGTGTAACTTTTAAAACTCTAGTTAACTCAAGTAACAATTTTACTCCACATCGTATGAGAAGGACAAATAAGACTCTTGTTAGACCTTACCAAACCAAAGAAAATGTTTGAGTAATTAATTTCTTTCATTCCAAGAAAAGTACTGAACTGAGATATTATGTTTAAATAATTTAAAAATGAAATATCTATTGAAATAGACGCATGGAGTGGCCATTTCATCTGTTCTTTAATCCTTCCACACTTTGTGAAAATGTGAAAGAAGGAAATATGGCGCAATTTTCAACAAAAAAAAATCGCGTCCATTGCATTTCATTTGAAGGCGTACTTTCCAGGTTATCACTTCAAACCCCTTGTCAATATCTTGTTCCTAACTCAAGATATTGTTGTTTGAAAAAAGACTGCTCGGTCAATAAAGGTGTCGAGGTACCTCAGATTTATCAAAATGCCATGTAACAGCGGCAAAATAATGTGAAAAGTCTTTGTTTTCCTTTGAAATTGAATCCATAAGATAACCTTGAAATTTGATACCAGGGAAAATGTAGATAGCGTGTATTGTAGATTTATCTTAAATGTTGAGAGAATTGGTCACATCGTTTTAGACTATGTAACCTTTATTTTAATGACAGTCTTGATTATAAATATATACAAAGGCTACTCAAGTAGTTGTGCCTGTTCGTCATCACAAATTCCCCATAACGCAATATAATATTTTGAAGTAGATATTTCTTCAAAAATTCATAACCGAACGGAACATGCTATTGAGATCTTGGCTTTATCAAAAACGAGAGACAAAATATCCTAATTTTATGAGATATAAATGTTCTTTAGTGGCAAGTCCCTTTAATTACATCTTTTTATACATTTTATTTGTAAGCTGAAAATTAACACTTGTCTAGTATATATGTACATATATTAGTAGTTAATTGTTACCTATTATTATTAGTTTATTTATGCAGTTTATTGACTTCATTGTAACCTGTGCTTACACGGTATCTGTTGGCGAGACAGACACTTCGTTTCGTCTCCGACCTAACAATCTCAAAAAGCCGTTCGTGTCAATGTTATCGTATATCCAACATCTCAACACTATAATCACATTCGTCACTCCTTTAACAATCTTAAAGTAACTCTAGTACTAGTAGCTGGCAACTTTGCCTGTATAGAAGGCCGAAAGCGCACGGAATTAATGTGGATAATGAAGCTTCAAACACACAGCACTAGACTCAACAAAGACCTTGGTCTTCTTAAGATTTCATCAAACACTTTCATCCGGTTGTTTTTGTATGTCATTGTGCATTGTTTGTCTTATGTAGATACCAAAAATGATTAACATTACTCACTGTGCTGTTTGATTTTCGCTGAAGAATTTTCCACGGTGACCGAAAGTTCCGAATAAAGTCGTATATTTTGTACAATCAACCAGTTATGCTATTCTATATGTACAATGACATTTAATACTAGCAAAGTGGTTCTCAGTTTAATGGAGTCTAATATCTGTTGCATAACATTAAAGTCTTCAAAAATTTGAGCTGTCTTATTTAAGTACTTTTAATTCAAAATTCTTTTTTAATTTTAGTCGTTATTAAACATATTTAAACTGCTTATTGAAATGCATGTAAAATATCTTAGAACTAGACATGCTCTATTTGTCAATAAAATCAACTTGCTTAAGACACAGGTTCCCTCTTATTTGGAAATACGAACTAGTTAAATTAGATTGTATACGGTACAAAGTCCACAAATATCTTTCTTACAGTATCTGAAAGAGGATGATATGATCCAAAGAATGTTAACCTCTTTCTTGCACTTTCTTAACCTCTTTCTTACATAACGTAAAAAATGTTCCATAGACCCTAGTGATTGGTACATTTGACTAAAAAAAACAACTGAATGACTATTCAGGAGAGGAATTTGTTTTTGAACTCGTCAAGCTCTACCACCTCCATAAGTCACTGACGGATGTATTGTGACAGAAAGATTAAACAGTATAGTTTATAAACGTTGTGCTAATGCACTACACTTATAGCAGAAGTAAAAAAGACAACAGTCCTAAAACGAGAACGTCATATCTTTGGTTACTCTTATTTTCCTTATATATTTTTATATTTGTTAGTCGGCAGATGTTCGTCTTCAAAAGGATAAGGAAATTAGTTACGATGCGAATGATAAAAACCCAGATATAAAGCTTGTCCGAATTCTGCTTTAGGTTTAACTCACGTTCTATGATATTGCCTTTGATATACAGTTCATAACATCTGTCAGTTGTTGTAATATCTGTTTTCATGGACTTACCTTACTCAGGGTAACCAACAGATGCTGGTAGCAGCCATCGAGAGACAAAATCAAAGTATGTACAGTATTTACATGTATTAACAAAATTATATTTCTCTCCCACTTTTTGTTAGTTTGTTGAAACTGATTCTAATCATTGCATTTGTTGATTTTCTTACATTTTGTTACGTTTTTCTTGTATTTAGACTTTACACATTGTAAGGGAATCATTTTCAATACGGCAATCTAAGTATGTGCAACTTATGTGTTCAAGACTATGTTGATCAGTTGATTGAGTACGCAACCAATTTATTTATACATATGGTCCGTTACAACATTATTAGGATTATGGCATTAGTTTCTCATTAGTTCTCTTCATATGCAAGTTTTTATTTTATTATTTCAGCACCATATTATTTCTTTTATCAACATCCTCAATATCCAAGAGATTGCTATGAAGCACTAAGGGGATGTCCATCAAATACCAACTCCAGTGGTGTGTACGTGATTAAGCCGGACGGTTATCCTGAACCGTTTGAAGTATACTGTGATAACAGTCTAGATAACGGTGGATGGACGGTAAGTTTTCGTGAGTGTATGATGTTTCTAGTGCATACCACTGGCCAAACCAACCTTTCATGATTTTTTGTTCTACGTTTAGGTGTTGTTGTAGGGGATATGGAGATATTAGGAACATAATGTAATCAAATGTCCTCACTCTTTCCTAAACAAGGAAACAATATGCTACATTAAAATATGTTAAAGAGGCTCATTGAGTTGTTTTGTGAAATTCACTCAATTTTTCTAAACAGGTCAAGTTTCCTTCACATACTAATGACAAACAGTCAAACTAAAAGGATCCCAAAGTTTTACATATGTTGGAACATTAATGAGTGAGTAACCAATGATTAAATTTGGTTTTTGAAACTTTGTGACCAGACATTTTCACATTAGTACATTCACATGGACACAATCAGAGCAAGTAACGGTCAAAAATTCGAAAAAATTGACAGTTTTCATATCACTATTGGTGATGTGAAACTTGATTATTATGCTAATTGTGAGTATTGTCGTGCGTTTGTATACTTCAAAATCACCGCAATCTTTACTGATATTAACTTAATGAGCCCCTTAAGTTGTCTCAATAAACAAAATGCAAGGATCCGCTAAAATCAACTTTCAAGTTATTTGAGTTCTTGACATGTTTATTGGATTTTACTTCCTTTCTCAGATTATACAACGTAACTTCGAAGGACAAATAAGTTTCAACCGTAGCTGGGAAGATCATCAACATGGATTTGGTTTTCTTTCCACTGAAATGTGGATTGGTAACGATAAGCTATCTTTATTACCAATCAGAATCGATATCAACTTCGCATTGACCTGAAGACAACAGACGATTTGTCATTTTACGTCACGTATGACGAATTTCGTATCAGCGACGTCTTCAGTAACTACAAGCTTGTCACTACGGGATTGCAAGGAGGAAATATAGGTAAAACTGTCATTATGATATGGCCAATGTGAACCAAAAATACTTGAGCAATAACGATTTCGCGATGCAAAGGTGTTGGAGGCTGTAAATACAAAGTGACCTGTCAATGATACTGCCTTTGCTGTCTTGTACTATCCCAATATTTACTCTTGACAAAGTTATATTTTCAGTGACGAAAGGAAATATAAAAAAAAAATCGGGAAACTCCTTTGATTATATAGGCAAACACAAATAAATTATAATGAAAACTGAAAAATCTCAATTAAGGATTTCACTGCAAAAAGCTAATGCTACGGACTCATTTTTTTTTTCATGTTTATTGGTTCGGCAGTTCCATAACATGGTGTTAAAATATGCGAATTATTAAAATTCTATAATTTGTGTTGCCAGGTACTTTGACTGGTGTCCAACCAACAAAATCTACGATGAGTGTAAATGTGAAGGCTCCTGCGCTGATCCCGATCAATGTGTCAACTCCTGCTCAGAATCTCATTCATGCATCTGTCCTCAAGCCTTGGGATATTTGATGAATGGTGACGACTGTATTCGTAAGGAGAACTGTGGATGTTACATCAGTAATACAGATGGTCATCAAGGAGTTTTATTAACAGTGAGTACATGAAACAGAAGTCAATTCAGTCTTTGAAGTACTGTAAGGAAAAACAATTGAAATGATTTTATTTGATGTGCGTTAGATTTAACAGCTTCATGTGTGCACCGGAAAGTTTATTTTCGAATTTTTCATCTTACACCACGGAGAGTACTTGCCCAGAATGAGACAGAAAAAATGAGCTAATTTAAGATTAATGAGAATTTTCATTTAGCCTCTTCAGAATTCAAATAATAAAAATAAACTTCCAATCCTGCACAGCCTAAGGACATACGACAGAAAATAAACAAAAATATATGTATTTAATTAACAAGCTGAAACTTCGTTACTCACATCTCCATTATTAAGGAGGAACAATTTAAAAAAAAAATCTTATTATCTTCTCTTATGAATAAAATACTTTACAGGAAGGACAATCATACGTTTCCCCAACCTGCGACAGAAATTGTTCTTGCATTGATGGCCACCTCACCTGCGATGATAGCTATAGATGTGACACTAATGCAGATTGTGAGGAAAGAAACGGTCAAAGGCAATGTTACTGTCGTGAAGGATATGATGGAGACGGTCAACGATGTACAAAGCAGAGGACAGTCTCTACGCCTAAAGACTGTAAGCAACTGTATGACAATGGCGAGAGAACCAACGGAATCTATCAAATAAAACCTACCAATTGGTCGGGGTCTCCGTTTGATGTTTACTGTAATATGTCAGATGGCGGAGGTTGGACTGTAAGTGATTTAAATGCTTAAAGTTTCGTCATAGTTAATTACTTGTTAATCACATCATCATTCCTTCCCTTTTCCTATGCAATTGTCACCTGCAAGTTATGACGAACGTATGCACTCCAGTTAGTAGCTTAACATAATAATTCACATTTTATTTGAAGGTCTTTCAACGTCGGGTAGATGATTCTGAAGACTTCTACCTTTTTGGGATGATTACAAAAACGGGTTTGGGGATCTTGGTAAGAACTTTTGGATGGGAAATGAAAAGATTCACAGTTTAACGAACCAAGGGAGATATGAACTTCGAATCGATTTTGTAAACCAGAACGGTGATTCCTACTACGCTAAATACGATTCATTTCGTATCAGTGATGAAGCCGACAAGTACAGACTGAATCTTGGAAGTTATACAGCAGGAGATGCTGGTAGGTTCATGGTATCGAAAATAATTGATAGAGGCTACAAGCACTATAACTTATTTAATTACTGTGATGTAATATAATAATACTGTCCACGAAATTTATTTTCCAACAGAACATAACATTTCTGTGTTTTACATTAAAATATTTGTATTTTTCCATAACGGGAAGCGTATTTCAATTGATTTTATGATGCCTAATAAATGTTTTTGAAATACGTGCACTTATTTGACAAAATGCGAAAATTGTTAAACTTTCGTTTGACCTATATCATGCTTGTATATTCAAATGATTTTTAGCTTTGTTGTGACATAGCTTAGTGGGTGTCATTCCAAAATTCATTAAGGTTTTAAATTCAATAATTAAATTAAAACATGTCATAAAAATAACATTTCAGTTTCAAGAGTATTTGCCACTCTCATTGTAAACAAAAACAAAATGGAATTATAAATATCGGGACAAAATTTAATAAAATTTACAGCAATTATTAAACAGCTATTTGGAAGTGAAAGGACCAGGAGAAATAAAGTGAATACATTTTCCAATAAGGAAATAAAACAAATAAATTGTATCATGATAGGTTCATTTTACAGACAAATATATCCCCCAACGGAAAAAGAAATAAACAACATTATTGAAAGCAATATTTGGTGAATAAACATGGGAATTTGTCGTCATTAATATCTGGTTCAAAGCTAAAATTTAATTTTATTGGAATCATTTAAAGCAAACTCTAATGTTGATCACAAACAACATCTTATGAAAAATCAGTTCAAATGAATCATCTTTTGCAGTTTCGTTGAGTACACTAGTTTACATTTAAATCAGGAATCTCAAAAGGCAAACTTAGAGCCAAAGTTGGTAGAAATAAGAAACTCTTCCTTAATAAGATGTGAACATTTTATTTGGTCGTGATATATCGGATACAATGTTTTTTAGTTGTGAGTCATTAAATGTTCTGTATCATATCAACTTACCAATTTAATTATTTCATCTTTCTTCAGGTGATTCGTTGACTAATCATAATAACCAACAGTTCACGACCCAGGACGAGGACAATGACGATTACGATTATAGTTTGGCTTCCTCTGAGACTAACAACCTTGCACGTTATCACGATGGTGCCTGGTGGTACGATGATTATTATTGTTATTATTGTTATTATTATTATTATTGTTATTATTATTATTATTATTGTTATTATTATTATTCATCTCTGAACAGCCCTCACGGCGATTATAATTTCTATTGGGGTCGCCTTCCTGGATGTTATTATTATATTCAGTACACGGAAATGAAAGTTCGCTCGGTGGAATGAGGATTTTAAAGGACAAGCAACCGATTGTGAGACAGCAAATTTACCATAAACGGAATCATGTAATAACTTTAAACACAATGAAAACCCTGGTATTTCTCAAATATGTTTCACTCCAAAACCTAGCATAAAAATGATAGCCTTCGATAAAACATCTGAGATACTTTGTCTTAAGTGCTGTTTAATCAAGTGATAAATCATGTCTCTAAACATACTTTCTTACTTACTTTGAAACATTTTAAACAGTTTAGCATTTTGGTAGACTGTTTCTTTGTAGTTCTGTATTTTACAAAATACAAGTTATTTATATCAATACCATTGTGTGTATATTACAATTTTGTGTTGCTTGATATTTTGAAGGCCTTTTTTGGTCAATTAAGAAGAAACAATTTCTAATAAGCCTTTTGGCAAACTAAATTAACTCAAGGAATTGCAGGATGAAAGTGAAATAAACAAACCGTGCTCGGTTATACATAGCATGAAACAAAACAAAAACTTTTAAACTGATTTTAACACAATTTTTAAAAGAAAAGGGTGGTTTACGTGTCGTTCAAGAGACAGAACTGTAGGTGAGAACGTTATGTATACTTGCAGTTGGTCTTAAAAAGAAGGTGTCATAGAAGTACACGAAATAAGCAGAACACAGACCTCAGGAAACGTTTCTCCATGTGTATTGACGGTCACCCAACAAAAGAGAGGTGGTTGATGTGGTTCACAAATAAAATGGAAAGCAGACCCCAACAAGCTATCTTTGCAGATTGAACTTAACAATTCTTTACAATCTGGGACATAAACAACAGTGGTGTGTTCCAGGGACAGGATAAAACAGAGTAGAACCAACTTTCAAACGATTATCTTCAGTGAGCAAATTAACAATCTCGCTTTCTCAGTTTCAGACTTATATACCATAGTTCGAGGCTCAACCCTCCCATGCCTCGAAATCAAGGCTCAACTGACAGAACCACCCGAGAACCATCCCACGTAACTCCAGATCCATCCCATAATTTGTGAATACTTATAAAGAGTCACCACTTAAAGGACCAACACGATACACTGAACAAGCTTAAAGCCCTTCTTATTGTTGAAATGTTTGGGATTTTGCATTCAACTACTTTCTCATGAATTATAAGCGAAGTTAGAAGTTTTGGAGGGGACACTTACCATTGATTGATATAATTAATTGATAATTAATGTGTTGAAACTTATAAAACTTATTGAAAACATATTGTTTTCAGTCCTCAGGCTATTACGTACAAGCTTAGGTCAAAACAACTGCAGAAATGTATTCTTCTGCACATGTATTAAGACTCAAGCATGTAACCAAAAGAAGAATACAGGCATAACAGTTTTAGTCGGAAAGCAAACCAACTGCTCCAAAAGTCTAACCAGGAGGCTGCAAATATATAACAGGTCCCTGGTCTAACTAGACAGCAATGAGTACGAGCCAGTGCTGCAGTTGTATCCAGGGATAGATTCCTACTGCGAATACAAGAATTAACCCCCCCCCCCCCCTCTGCGTATATGACTCAGCGAATTTGAATAGCAAAAAGAACTGTTGTCCTATATGTTCCTCAAACAAAAACGTAACCAGTAGAATTATTTTTCTGACAAAAGAAAAAAACCTATACTATAATGGTGGACTGAAACGAAGGAGAAAAAGAGAGATGTACACAGAGAACGTGGTGGATAGGGAGAGAAAGTGAGGTGGTGGAGGGGTAGAGTAAAAGATTCTCAGTACCGGCCACCGAATCCTCATTCTTGTTGTACAGTATAAACAAAGAGAAACAAAGTCGTCACTAAAAGCATGACAAGTTACGTTAAAGTAAACTAATCAAATTTTTATTTAAACGGATAAATTTGTTGCTATACTCGATTCATATAAGCAATGTCAGATTTGACTTTTCTTCCTAAGACAAAATTAAACACCGCTTGTTATTCACCATAAATTCTGCAGTAGAAGTGTTTCGTCACGATTTTTTTTCCACTGGTCATACATTCTGTAAATACATTCTGAAATTGAAAACCCAAATGGTCTTGACGGATGAATTATCAAGAATTGGATTGAATTTCATGCTTTCTCGTTAATTTTGTTTTATTTAGTCTTGCCCAATATTAATAAATCTTTAAGTCGAAAAATAAAAAAGAAGCAAATGATCCTTAAAGCAAAACCAATAGATCCTCAGTATGTCAGTTCCTACGACGTAGAGCTCAATGTTCTACTGACTGACAACTTTCGGAGAATAATATTAGGTAATGAAATTCTGTGTTTTGTCTGTGTACTGTGTTCATCTTGTATAATCTTTAACGTGTTCTACCAAAGCTCCCTATAACATCAAAGTCAATCCATTGAACATTACATAAAGAAGGATGTGCACGTATTCGTATTTGCACTAAACAGCCCAATTAGCTACACATTTATCTTATTGAGTTCACTGAAGTACTTTCGTAAAATGCAATTGTTGAAAGGAAACATTCGATTCTTTTAACAGCAAAAAGAACTCTAGAACCAGATATGTAGTCAAACCATTAAACGTTAACTTACTACCCTAACCCTAATCGTTAAGACTAGCCAACCTACGTCTTTCACGTACCAGAGGCAAAACTGCGGTACGCTATCACTTTTTTTACAATATTAACATGTTGAAATATTACACATCATGATGGAAAGCACACTTCTGACGTCAAGTCCACATAAGGCAAAGTCCACATAAGGCAAAGTTTGAAATTTGTGATGTCGTTGTTATGCAACGCACCACGTTATATATCCTTTCAAGGAATGTAGGTTACTCGTAAAAATTCGCATTACCATTACGAATTGGAATGTTGATCGTAGCTAAGGCCTACCATCGCCGCCAAAAGTAAATGAAACAAACCCCCGTTCCCCCGTTGCAATGTTGGTACATTGTTTTAGTCACAAGCAATCATTTCAAACCTAACCAAAATGAACCAACATTGATGGAGAGGGATGGTAAGGAAAATTTACTTTACATGTCTGCTTGTTTCATTCATTTTGGCGGCGATTGTCGATTTATGTATGGGTATCATTACCGATATATGGGAGCGAAGTGATAAGTCTCGCCAGGTAATTTCTACAACAGTTATCAGACGAGGTACTCGAGTTTGGCACCAGAATTGACATCAGAAGAGTAGGGACTGAAGGCTAAAGGGAGATGTGGCCACCCTTGATCATTTTTTTTAGAGGTGTACCTATTTCATACAATTAAGGGAGCCAGGGTTTGGCGGGGGGGGGGCGTGTTGTTCTTTGGGAGCTCATCAATGCCTGTTTATCAAAAACTTGTTTTCACACCAACATCATGGAAATAAACAGGGTGCAGACAGGTTGCTTATTGTGGAACAATTTATTGTGTTTATTGGAGTGCATTTGCTCGTTGGTCGTGGATAGCTAAAGGTAACTTATAATACATCCGTACACACAACGTACACTTCATACGTTACTGCACTGCTTTCGGCTGGTATATTGTTTGCCAAGACTATGGTAGGGAGGAGGAGAATTACGGCAGAAATAAAGGCCTATGCAAGACTCTTGAGAACTGAAACAAACAGAACCTTTCGAGAAATTGCGCAATTATGCGAAATTTCAGCTGCCAGCGTGTGGCGCATTACGCGCACAGACATTCGCACCGCCCAGATTCCAAGCCTGACAAGGAAAAAGGCGGGACGTCCGAGAAAGCTAACTGCACGCCATCAGAGAACTTACTTCGAGCGCTTAAACGTTTGAGAAAGACTCGGGGAAATTTGCACTGAAAGATGTCATGTTGGAGTGTGGTCTCACGGCGAGTGACGTATCCGTCCGAAGCGTAGAGAGGTTTTTCAACCAGAAGGGATACAGATTTCTGCAAGCAAGAAGGAAGGGACTTTTAAAGCGCACGGATCTAAGGAAGCGCCTAATGTTCGCCAAAGACATAAAAAAGCAGTATCCACGAAACTTTTGGACGAAAGATATTATGTTTTATTTTGATGGAACGGGGTTTGTGCATAAGAGAAATCCTATGGAACAGGCATTGTCACCGAAAGGGCGAATTTGGAGAAAACCGACTGAGGGGGTCGCATTTGGATGCACTGCCAAGGGTGCCAAAGTCGGAACTGGAACCAAAGTTCTCTGTCTCTTTGTTGGAATCAGTTACGGAAAGGGTGTCGTGCTGTGTAAATCGTACAAGAAACTGGACGGGCCTAAGTTTGCCAAGTTCGTAAGGGGACACTTTCCACGGACTATTTAAGCATGCGGAACAAAACGACAAAAGCTATTTCTCCAAGACGGGGATCCATCACAGAATTCAGTTCACGCAAAAGTGGCGTTTGCAGATCTTGGATTGCGGGTTTTGAAGATTCCACCCCGAAGCCCGGATCTGAATCCTATTGAAAATGTCTTCCATATCGCCAGTAAGAAGTTGTGCAAAGATGCCTTGGAAAATAGAATTCAAGATGAAACATTCAGGAAGTTCAAGAAACGTGTCATTCGTTCTTTAAAGGCTATACCACAAGCGACAATTGACAAAATAATTTCTTCAATGGATAAACGTGTGGACCTGATCATTTCGAACGGAGGAAATCTACTTAAGTATTAAGTGCATATCATTATCCAACGCAGTAAGTGAAACCTGTTAATTGGTGGCGCTATCTTCATTAAGATAATTACACTGAACCTGACATTATGGTTTATCGCCTGAAGATGACAGTTTTACCGTCAAATTATTTCGTAACGGAGAGGAATATGATGAAAGTATGCTACATTCTAGGACCAAGGACAGACGTTTCTACATTTGGCATGCGTTATTTCTGCTAATATGTAACCATGCTGTCAAAATTTGCAATGGTAAACACGGTAAACCATTTTAGAAGCTGAAAGTAAACAGTACACGCTACTTACCTTAACACTAAAGCCAGATGGTTTACCATTAACGCAAATCACGTGTTAATGATACGGTAAAGGTAAATGTAAATTCTGCCATCTATTTAAGACAAGACTTCGTTTCTTAAGAACTTTTCTTGCCATTGACTTAATACATTTGTACCCATTTGGCCCCGGAAATTTTTTTCGCCCCCTGGAAAAATTTCGGACCACCTCCAAAACCTTGTCTGGCTACGGGCTTAGCAAGAATGTTTTTTTTTTTTCTTGTAAGTAATTATATTCTTCTCAGCTTTTAAACAAATGTATTTCTTTCCTTTGCTAAATCAAATTTAATTTTATGTTCTTGTTAGTAAATGTATTTTTGCTCAGCTTCTAAAGAAATGTATTTTTATCATCTGGTAAATCAAACGTATTTTGGGGGTAACGAAAACTATTGTTCTGTTTCTTGTAAATAAATTTAGTTTCTGTTTCTTGTAAAAAAAAAAATGACGTTTCTTTTACTTGTCCTCATTGGGTAAAATATTACTCTGTTTCTTGCCCTTGTTTGAGGTTTTCAATTATAAAAGACGAAAAGCAGTGACCACAAGGGGGAACGCACTCTTGCTCCGTTGCTGGGATCTGACTTCGAAAGGTAAATTCATTCCACCGGACCGACATCATTTCTGTTTCTCGTTCCTCAATAACACCACCCTTTATGAATAATAATGCGTGCTTGCTGGTAGCAAATATAGGTGTCATCCCATCTAAGGTCAGATCCTTGGAAAAGTGCGATTTGGGCGCCGGCAAGTGTACCAGCCCACCCTCCAACATTAACAATAGATCATGCCACGCAATGAGTTCCGGCTTCCACCTAAAATCATTTAAAAAAATGACCTCGGCTTTTCGGCGCCTACCCAAGCAACTGGACAACAGAATAAAAGTTTTGCCGCAGTTGGCTGGTCCAGTGATGAGGATATTTCGGTATTTTCCTCGGCCTTTCTCAAGCAGGTCCCACACGGCATTAGCAAATTTACTTGGGGCAATACCATTCCGTCTCATGATATCATTTGCTAATGTGACCCATCGACCCCCGCAGCCATGTACGCATTCCTAGCGCTTGTGCTCCACAAGGATATCAATGAGAGATTGTGACTGCCTTCGGAGGGTCTCCTTTGCTGACGTCATTTCCCATGCTACCTGTCCAAATAGAAAATAAGAATTAGCTTTACGCTCGATAAAGCCAGCTCTGTGATGTTAGGACACAGTATAATAACCAAAAGTACCCTGTACATCCACATATCTAGAAGAAGAAAAATATAATTATAATTATATAATGATATTCCTGCATAATGAATAGGTATTTAGTTGCTTGTACAGCTGAGCTGCCAAGTTCGATATATTCCCTATTTGGTGGAGTTTGGGGATTCACTTTAGACGAAAGACCGGCATGGCACTTGATTTCTTGATTTATTTATTTGTCAAGTCATTTATTGATGTGTGGGATTAAAAATTAAAATTAAAATTTAAAAAAAAAATTAGAAAAAAAAAATTAAAATTAAAATTTTACCTCCAGAGTATCTGCTACGCATTTTGGGCCTCTGTTAAATATGAATTCCGCCAAGTCGGTTTTGCCAAGCAACCTTTGTTCATTTGCAAGGGCTAATAGTTCCAGGCGTGTTTTAATGCCTTTCTCTATAATAATTTCCGCCACTTCGTAAGGGGTCGGCCTGGGCTTCTTTTTCTTTCTCTTTCCTTTACTGTTTGTACCAGCCATTTCATTTACCCGTCGACGATCTGTGGGGTTCATCAAATCAGTGTGACCATCCGATTGTACGTACTCCGTGTCTTCTTTTATGACATATTTCCAGGCTGTGTAGTAATTGGTGTGACTACTAGAAAAGTGACAAACCATCCCATATTTTGATGAGAGGTACGCCTTCACAGAGAGCCGTCGGTGTATCGAGGCCAGTTTTACAGCCATATGGTAATGCAAGCCCCCTTCGGCGTGCTTCACTAAGTAGCATACCCACTGCAAGACCTTTGCACCAATATGTGCAAAGTTATCCAGGAATTTGTTAGCAAAACTTTGTCTGGTGGGAGTTGCACCAATGTCCGCCTGACTGTAAGTTAAAAGGTACACCGAACGTACCTGACGTGCACCAAGTTCGTCTCCCTCTCCCTGTATCCCCATCGAATTGCTTGTAGTGTCTTCTCTATTTGTGCTCGAAGCCGCCATGATGACAAAATCAGATCGTGTATTGCTTTCCAAGTATGTTATCGTTCGAAAAGCACATTGTCTATCTCACATGCCAGGCTTTTCATTCCGAATTTCCCATCCCTTTACTGGAAATAGGTAGCAGTATTTTAGACAGCGCCCTCTTCTGGCCTTAGATGGCATTTTAAATACAGCAGCAAGCACGGCAACCACATACCCCCCCCCCCCCCTCTCCTCTTTTTGTTACGCACCCTGACCTAAAATGGTTTACCCTTAAATCCTTCGCAAAGTCGGCTTGACTAACAGTGAGCATATCGGTCCTCTATATTTGTACAGTAATTCAGACAATCGCAGCCAAAAGTAAATGAAGCAAAACCCCGTTCCCCCGTTGCAATGTTCGTACATTGTTTTAGTCAGAAGCAATCATTTCAAACCTAACCAAAATGAACCAACATTGATGGAGGGGGATGGGAAGGAAAATGTACCTTAAATGTCTACTTGTTTAATTCATTTTGGCGGCGATTGTAGCTACGATTAAGCCTTCACGCAGTACAATCTATAGGCCTGCTGTACTAATGAAGGCTTGCATGCTACGCGTAACGCATGAGCCTACTTCCTTTCAGTTGTGCAATTGTGCACAAAGTGTTGAGACGTGACTCCGCCTCTTGGTGACGTTTTGATGAATATCCACATTATTCTATTTTTGTCGCGACGTCATTTTCAGGGGCTGTAAATGAGATCGCATAGCAAGTTGGCCGGCTGTTGAATTCCTATATGTATGCCATGTAGGCCCAATTATTACATATACTACTAAAGTACGGATTTGCATGATGAAGTATGATCATCTTTTGGACTAATAAAACACACACACACACACACACACACACACAATAGCCTGCTGCATTACATGCTCTATACAGCCAGCTGTTGTGCCAAGGCCTCTGTACATATAGTATCTTCATTAGCAAGCGTTCAGGTCTCTGTGAGATACTATTGCAATCACATTAATCTCACATTGTTATTAAAAATTGGTTTCCTTAAGCCAATGAACATTAAATTATTTCTGTTGCATTGTGTGCTAATTGGGAAAACATTTTTTTTGTTCAGTCACCATCTCTAAAAACTGTCTGACTGAGCAATAAGGCTTATTATAAAATCTCACATGCATGGTAACTTCCTGTCAATGCACAAAGCTCGGAGTGCAAAGTGTGGTAAGGAATTGTTGACTGACACACCGTACAACTTCTTTATGCAAAGTCTGAAGTAGTTCTCCACAGGTCAAACGGGCTTGTTTACGAAATACTTTGGTTTTAATCGGTGTTGGGCTATCCCTTAATCACCACCATTTCTGAAACTGAAGCAACCGGGTGGAACTGGTTACGATGGAGTCCCTGCTTGATCGGGCTTCAGACGTTGGGAATGACTTCTATGGCCTCCGTCATTCCCAAAACTTGGGAAAACGTTCATTGTATTTAACTGGTGTCCCTTGATGATCTGGTGTCACAGATATAATTTTCCATTTTCTAGTCTGAGGGCAATCCCCCCCCCCCCCTCTTAATATCGAACAATCAAATTCACGGACGTCCGTGCAATTATAAATGTCAAATCTTGAAGAAAGAGGGTTTTTTTTGCCACACAGAGCAAGGACACCACCTGTTCCTTTCGACCTCATTTCTTCAGTATTTAAAAGGTTACTCGAAAATTGAGTTTATCTTGCAGGGATTGGTGATAAACTCTGTTTCTGAATTATTAAACGTTAGGCTTGATATAGTCACCAATTCATGTAGTTACTAAAGTGTATGTCAGTGGCAGGCCTACGGTTTCATCCACAGATCTGTGGTTACATTCTTTACTCCACCTTATCTTGGTCTGTAACTAACAATAGTGTCGTATTTGATTTCGTGACGCTTACTACTAAGGTTACACAAAATTACACTCCACCTGCCAAGAGACTACATTAACTTTACTTTTACATCCGCTGAACTTAACGTTAGCTCAAAGCACTGCAACTAAAGAAGAAAGGAAGAGAACCAAACGTTAACTACTGCTGTCATGGTCTATCTTATTCTACAAAATGGTTGCTCCTCCCAAACCGTGAGAGGAAATGGGTCAGAACAATAGAGAATGTTGTCAACAAGGGGGAAGCAGTATGTAAGTAATGGCAGTCTAGCCTATGTAAGTTAATAATAATTATAAGGCATTGTAAGAATATCAGTATCACTATTAAAGGAATGAAATTTTCAAAGACAATAAAGTACAAGATAAATCTTTTTATCTTAAATAATGTGGTCACGCCAGGTAAGCTGATAATCCTATACATCAACATATTAAACAATTCAACAATTCTTTAATAAAAGTGACCATGTTGGATAAATATTTTAAAACAGTAACACTACCTTATGAAGGCCTTCAACTTGTTAGTAACCTAGATTATAGCTGAACTAGCCCATGTGGTAAATACTGGTAAATACAGAACTGATAGGTTGCCAAGGGAAGCATTGATCGGAACAACCACTGTATAGATCTGGGTCTCTAGCCTGTAGGCACGAATGTTGATCAAGCGAAAGTGTTTGGAGCGAACTCAAAATAATATATTCCTATGCAGTGTTTTGTTCATGGTAGATTTCAGATGATTAAGTTTTGACACTTTAGCCAAGGAAAACAGACCCTAAAGTTGTTTGAAAAGTATCTTTGTATGGTGAAGATAAAGTGACGGCTCATCAGTTCATTTCAAAGTAAACAAACGCAAAACAAAATTTTCCCACGTGTTAACTTAAAGATTGTTCACCCACGGGCACAGAAGGTAGCGCACCTCTATTAATTGGGGTAGCATACCTCAATTAATTAATAAGGATATGCTTCCTTAAGAGAGCGGGAAACTTTTTCTTATGTTATTAAAATCCAAGCTTTGAGTACCTGATGTACTCTGTAAGCCACCAATAGCCGATAATTTACGATTCTGTTGTTTATTAAGTCTAACTGCGGGTCTCATTTTTATCAGCTGCTGTGTTCCTCAAGGATATTATACTTTAATGACCTTCATAATGACATTAGTTTTTTTCCGTACTATCTCGTATGCTGATGATACTAGCCTGTTTTTGTTCCTGTCCCAATATTACATTCCTTTTACACAATGTCCAGAAGAAGTTTATTAATGTACGTAATTGGTTTTGTGTGAACAAAGTGTCACTTAATGGTAAGAAAACTACCTTCATTGTATTCTGTTCACCTTCTAAGAAGCTCAGTTTTACCTCTAGTAGCATTCATCTCTGTGGTTAAAATATACTTATCTACAATGTCACCAAATTTCTTGGTGTTCTTTTAGACAGACACCTTACCTGTAATAACCATATTCAGTATATTGGCGCTTAAGTCTCTGAAGGAGTCGGCATCCTCAATAGTCTTAGATATATTCTTCCTAGACACATTGCGATTACATTGTACAACATCCTTATACTCCCTTACTTCACTTATTGTAATATTGTTTGGGGAGGCAACTGTGCTACTAGGTTGCAGTCTCTCTTTATTCTCCAGAAGCGAGGTATTCGTAATGTTTTTAATGTCGATTTCCTTCATCACACCGAACCGATTTGAAAGTTTGATATATGACATAAACAGGTTGCTTTATACGTTTCTATTTTCGTATTAAGTTGGCTGAGCAATATTTCTTCTAATATTTTTTGTTAATTATTTTCAGTGACGTGGGAGTACCCATTATTATCCTAGTCGTGTCCACTACAGTCTTTCCATACCACACGTCACGCGTAATTCCTCACAACTTACTCTCCGTTACATTGGTGCCAATACTTGGAATGACATGCCCATCTTTGTGAGCTTCTTGTTGCCACTTTCTTATTTTGCACGCTCCACGTTATCGTCTTTAATATAAATTGAGATTGGAATAAATTTAGAATGAATGAATTACAACTTCCCAGTGTCTTATCTGTCGGATACTACCTTACTGATACGTAGATTTGAAGGAGACTGTACAAATTCGAGACAGTTTTGAATATCGAATACATATTTAATTGTAGTAACAACATTAACGTGGTAATAATATTTACGTGCATGAATGCACAGCTTTTAGATTCATGCCTACAGGTTTGTACTTATTCAAATCAATCCATCATTCCCTGCAATCGTTATTGGATATTTGTCTGTAATGCGATATGAACATTGTATCGATTATCAAAATCTTTCACTTGGTCTGTCTTTCAAGGAAAGGACAACAAATAAAATAGTTATATCATAAATATAAATAGTAGTGGTATGCTATTTAATTAGTAGTGGGCTATCTAAAGTAGAGACTATGTTGTTCTAATTCCTGTATATTCAAAATGAAGATCACTCTTGCCAGTGGTAAACCAATAACAGTCGGTTTTTCCTTACTGGAGACGGTCCTATTACATGCTGTTCTGATCATTACAATTATAATTAATAATCATGGGAGAATAAGAGCTTACCTTCATTAATCTGACGAGAGATAGACATAGCCTTATGCAGGATTACGATCTATGAAGGTAATTACTGAGTGTAATACGTAATGAGAGATTATCTCTGTAAAGAATACTCTATTGATGTTAAGACAGATCGACATGGTTGTTTGTTTTTCAATTATGACGACAACAGTCGAAGGTCGAACATGTTAAAACCTTATAAGACATTATATGTATATTAAAATGTCTAATAATGAGAATGTTTGGTACTCTAAGTGAATACGAACACAAGGTAAAATACAGAAGAGGGGTTCAAGAGGTCGAGACCCCCCTCTCTATTTTTCAGGGGCATTTTTTTTTTTCATAGAGAAACGACGACAGTCGAAGTTGCTCTTCCATATTCATAAGTCACCTGGCTTAGTCACTATGAGGTCAGCAAATTATCGGCTGCTTATCAATCAATTGGTCTACCGTAAATTTGTCTAGTGAGTTTGCCTGTAGTATCGGTTGCGGCACACCGACATACATCCGCCCCCAGTCAGTATTTCGAAGGTTTTACCAACCACGAACCAAAGATTATTTGCATGATTTGAAGGAACATCCTTTCCCAAAAAGTTGAACTAACCATGCTACTGGTAAAACATAACTCCATTAGGTTATATTTTCAGGAAACAGTGAAGGGTTTTCTAATTTCAAACAAAATTTTATGACAATCTTGCCAAAAGTAAAAGAGACCCATGTAAATAAGTTTCTTCATGGTATCCATGAAATTACTGTCTTGTTTAGAGTTTTCAACAAGTGGTGGGAATAAATTAAAGTCAATTTTAAGTTAATGTCCACAATCGAGAGTTGACCAGAAGTTACAATTAGACGAATTGATATTTATTTCACTTTAAAATTACCATATAACATCAGGTCAAACAACGCAATGTCATTTTTTCAATTTCTTTAGGTTTTGGTACCAATTACAGGCCTGCGGTTGCGAATAAAAATCAAACATTCGACTTATCATGGGCGTTGATTTGGGGGACGCAGGGGGATATGTCCCACACTTTTTTTCTTTTCTTTTTTTTTTTGAGAGGAGAGGACACTAACACATTTGTCCTGCATCTTTTTGCAACCTGAAGTAAAACAAATAATAAATCTTAGTGGAAGTGTAAAAAGGTAAAGAAAATTAGTTGAAATTAATACAGACAGATTGCAAAGTGCCATTTCAGGCAATATGGGAGTCATTTTCGTCAAAACTTTTTCCAATACGCTATGCGCCAATACTGGTGGCGCTCCGCTTTAATTTCTATACGCAGCCCTAATATAGTATTTTCATAGTAACATTCTAATTAGTGAGTTACACTTTTTTTTTTCTTTATATTTGGCTAAGTATTGCATAAAGGAGGTTTTCTGGTTGAATGTATAAATAGGAGTGTTAAAAGACCAACACACAATTCGTAATATCAAAAAACGTTTACTTTAAAAAGTTTTCAGCAACAAAACTTATACAGAAAACCCTTTGTTTAAAGTCATGTTTTTAAACAAAAATATTCAATATATTCACTGCACTTTATCTTAAACTTCCAGACACGAGATTTTGTCTAAAATTGAAAAAAAATATTTCTAACTATTTAAGAAAGTTCTTTCACTTAATGTTAAGTGACGTCTGCTTAACTTTTCAGACTTTTGCATTAAAAATGAAAAGAACGAACTATCCATTTGTTCATTGCCTCAGCAGTTTATTACTAGAAAATGGTAATTGAATAAAAATTTACAAAAGTAGAATCATCGTTAAAATCGTATGTATCTCAATGTATGATTTAATTAACTTAACACTAGTGGAGGAATATTATACCATTGTACTGCTGATGATACCATGTGTAATCTCAAAATAAACAAGGTGGTGCAACATTAAATGTCAGAAAGTACTGTACTATGAAGACCTATATAAACCATAATAACTATTCCAGAACCTGCAAATGAAACAAGGATCAAAGTGTAGTTCCAGTAAAATTTTACCCTTGCGTACTTTATCAGTAGCCCTAAATGTAATGTGTTATTGTGGAGGCAAACATGAATAAGTTTTTCTACAATTTACCAGAAATTGAATACACTTTGACAGTATTTCACAAGTATATTGAAGGAAAGGTTTTTATTAGATACCATGTATTAATTTCCGTGATGTGCTCAATTAGAAAGAAAACTAATGTAATTATTTCTAATAATTGATATTCATGGATTTTTCCTTAATTTAGATAAACGGTATTAAGTTTAGAGAGATTCAACTAGAAATCTTCTTCAGTCAAACGTGTCATGATGAGGCCTAATGTAAAAACGGCCTTTGGAAAGCGAGTTATTCTTTTTAATGTAACTTAATGACAAATAACTTCCTAAGTAATGGATTTCACCGGACAGATCAATATTATGTCTATCCTTTAAAAACTCAAACAAAGCAACTTATACAACACATGGTTTGAAAGCTATAAAAGTTCACAAAAATAAATAAAATTTTAAAAGCTTTGAATAGTATTTCAATATTTCACGGACTACAAACTTTCAATAATTCATGAGAGAAATAAATATTTAATGTCACATAAATAAAAAAGTATTACGAATAAATGTATCAAGTAAACACGTCATTGTAAACAGGCTAATTGCAATTTGAATTATAAACAAAATAAAATAAATTGGAAATTTAAATGAAAATTCAAATTGAACTGAATATTCCCAAAAGGTCTGCGAAGTACAAAACTTGTAACAGAAATAATTATTCACCTGCATCATTGACCCCAATCTACAGTTGGTTTCAAGTCTTCACAATAGCTTTGCTGACTCATGATGAAAGTTGTTTTTTTCGAAACGTTGCAATTTTTGTATATGTACTAAATGTTATCGCTGAAGAAATGTCGTGTTTTAAATATTCATATTTCGAAGAAGATTTTGTATTACTCTTACAGCTTAGAAGTTTAGAAGACATGTCTGAATACTTTAGAAGCTTATACGGCGTTCTTAAGTATGCATACCTATTTTTTGGTCGATTTTTATTATTGGCTGTTACGTTTTATATATAAAAATACAAAATAAGGACATATATGAGTTGATTTCTATTAGATTTAGTACAGGCCATATCTTACACTTAGGTATATGACTGCATTTGTCAGACGATAGGACGGAGATTTACATAGGTGCAAACTTTGAGACAACAAAAGTTTTAGGTAGCTATACCTTAATGAACAAACGTAGACCACTGAAAATTCAAATCGTGATAACTTCTAATATTCGATTCGATACGATTCAATACAACTAAAAAACAACCGAACCATGCGTATCTACATGATAAGCAGCAAACATGGTGCAAATTCGACTAATTACTTGTTGTCGATGTGTTGATTTGTTTCACAGATAATGCAAAACAGTGGAAATGTTTATGCAATATTTGGCTTTCGTTCACGACTGACAGGAAGGACAACTGTTTCTCCAACCTGCGACAGAAATTTTTCTTGCATTGAACGCCAACTCACCTGTGATGATAGCTATAGATGTGACACTAATGCAGATTGTGAACAAAGAAACGGTCAACGGCAATGTTACTGTCGTGAAGGATATGTTGGAGACGGTGTACACTGTCCATGGTCCATTCCTAAAGACTGTAAGCAACTGTATGACAATGGCGAGAGAACCAACGGAATATATCAAATAAAACCTATCAATTGGTCTGGGTCTCCGTTTGATGTTTACTGCAATATGTCTGATGGCGGAGGTTGGGCTGTAAGTATTGTCATGTATTGTTCAATGTTTTGTCATATTCTATTACTGGTCATTTTGACATTTCCTTTTTGTCTGAGTATTTCTTTTTTTTTCGGAACTTAGATATGTACGTAAACTAGTTTTAATTATAAAGTGCATTTTATTTGAAGGTTTCTCACTGAACGTCAGATAGATGACTCTCAAGATTTCTATCTTTTTGGGATGATTACAAAAACGGCTTTGGTGAGTATCGATCTTGGTGAGTATTTGTGGATGGGAAATGACAAGCTACACAGTTTAACGAACTAAGAAAGATATGAACTTCGAATTGATATAGTAGATTACATTGGAGATCCATACATATTTACGCTACCTACGATTATTTCCGTATCAGGGGTGAAGACGACAAATACAGGTTGAATCTAGGAAGCTATGCAGAGGGTATAATGCAGGTATGTATAAGGTGTCTAAAATATAGTCTACATAAACCATGCACGCCATAACTTATTTCATTATACTGTAATATCATAACATGACACCGATACACTTTCATTACCATAAACTTATTTTCATATAAAACTGAACATTTCTATGCCTTGTATTGAGAAAATGTTGTTGCTTTGTCCAGAAGAGGAACAATTGTCACAGTGATTTTATTATGTGCAATAATTCAATTTAAAGTCACAGTAACAATCGAAAAAGTTATGCACTTATTTGTACAAAGTTCAGCCAGCTGTAGACATTAACGTAACTATAACTTGTACTTTCAAATGACTCATCACTTTGTCATGACATAATCCATTAAAACTTTGATAGTATTAATTACATTAACAAAGACATAAAGAAATTGACTTTGAGAACTACGAAATAAACTAAACGGATGATTTCATGTCAGGTTTGCTTGAAGGACAACATATTACCAATCCCTCTAAAAAAATTATGAATTAAGGAAAGTGAATGTAAAACAAGGAAAACAGACGAGTTCTAATGAAAGCAATTTAAGGTGAATTTATCTTTCAGAAATTCAAAGTTTCATCAAAGAAATTCCAAGTTTTGTTGGACAACACTAACAAAATACTGTGATATATCAAAGCGTTACTTTCAGTGAAATGAGAAATCATTATGGTCAATGAAAGGACACATATCGGAACTTTATCATTGAAAGTATTCAAATGTTGGTCAAATTGTTACGTTAGTTAATATCTGCATGGTCAAAATAAAATTTCCTTTTATTGGAATTGATTATTATTGATCATCACAAATAACATCTAATTACATATGTACCTAGTTCATCACCAGGAATTCTTGTTCATGTTATACATTAAAGCAGGAATCTCGAACTGCATTACTTAAAGAAAAAGTTGGTAATAATTATGCCAAAATATAATTTGCGGGTTAGCAATTTATCAGCAAAGATATGTTTTTCTTATGCCATGTACTATTCTGTGTGATCCATATCAATTTAACAACTTATTTCATCGTTCGTGAGCTTATTCTTTGACGAACCAAAATAACCAGCAATTCCAAACAAGGGACAATGACAAAGGACGTGGTTGATAACTATGATTTGATACCCGATGAATATCAAACTGCGCCCACCATTGTGATGGTGCCTGGTGGCACAGTGTTTCCTCTTATTGATGTTACGACTACTACTATTACCAGTGTTTGTTCTTATTATTACTGTTATGATCACTCCTATTATCGTGATTATCTTCTCCACAGTCCCTACCGCAGATACGATTTTCATTGGTGTCATCTTCCTGGATGCGAGTGTGATATGCAGTACACAGCAATGAAAGTTCGTGCACCATAGGAAGGGTCTTGAAAGAAGTCGTAAAACCACTACCAGTGAGACAACCAATATTATTGTAATTGTCATGAAAAAAGAACTTTGAATCACATTGGGAACCGAGCCCTTACTCGAAATGCACAATACTGAAAATCGTAATAAAAAATGATCGCATCTTCAGTAAAATGTCTTCTGAAACATTTTACATCAATAATGTTAACTTGTGTTATATCACGTGATAAAGCAAGACACCTGACAAACTTTCCTTGCTTAGGATGAAACATATTGCAAGTCTTATTTCGTCATGTTGTTTCCTCTTTTGGTAGATGCCAGAGTTGTCTTTGTGAAATCTTGCTTTCTGATTTTTAAATATTTATAGAGCAAAAATGTAAACGATATTTTAGGCCCGTATGCAGCCTTTTCAGTAGGAGAGAGGTTCCGATTTCACCACATGTAGGACATTTTACCCGACAATTATGACCAACATTAAAATTCAGTATATATGTTGCTGACGTGGGCTTACTGTAATTGGCTGAGCGAAACTCCAGGTCTTGCTGTATAGGCTGAGCCCCATCCCGCCTCCAGGATACCGGACTGTATTTTAGAGAGTTAACTTTATGGTGTAGAATCATAATAAAAATGCAGATCCATCTTTAGTCTGTTAAATGAGCATAGCTTTTTAGAGTATACTTCTATAGCAAATAATAAGCAAAGGTCCCTTTTTGGGTAACAGTTACCTTGTGAAGAGAAAAGTCGTTCATGTTTAAGCACTACTGCACTATACATTACGACAGAATTAATCGACGTTTTTAATAACAGTTATTTTTACTTAAACTGGTGCTGTGGTCGAGTGGATAAAGATGGTGGAATTTGAAGAAGTCAAGCTGAGTAACCAATAGTCTTGGGTCAGAGTAACATGGATTTTTTTCTTCCAAGAGAAATCTAAGATTTTTCCATCTGAATTGTCTTTGTGAAAAAAATGCTAAATTTGATTCAAAATTGTTCATATGGTAGTCACCCGACTTGAAGTTGTGATATTTTGGCCACAGGGTCCATCCTTACTTGTGGTCGCTTAGCGTAATAAAATAAATGCAATTCAAGCCTGAATTATCTCTTTTAATACATTTTTTACGAAATAACCAGCATTTTATCAAAGCAGGATAAAAACACTAACTGTTGACTCATACGCAAGAGAAGGTAACAAAGGTCTAACTAGACAGCGATGAGGTTAAGTCCATAGCACACTGGGATACAGGGAAGAAATTCTAAACAAAGTATAATTGTTAAAATTATTTCATTGTTAGGCATAATTAAGATGTTTACACAGGAGACAAAGAGAGGGCTAGATACAAAGTATTGATGGGAAGAGTAAGGGGGGATCTCGAGAGTCTATGTAACAGCTAGGGCATCAAATACACACGACGACATTAAATGAAATTCTTCACTAAAAATGACATCGGGCATCATTATATAAGAATCTCAAGGGTCTTACACTATGCTGTTGAAAATTAGAATTTGTTTCAAACAGCAGGTTATGTATCCAATAAAATATGAGAAATTAAAGCAGAACAAATCAAGGTCCGTCTTTAAGGTCACAAAAATTCTACCTTCTGTCACAAAAGAATGCTGTCTTTTTCTTATCTTATGGACAATAACAAAATTACGGGAAATATACCTAATTGCCTTGACTTTGAATTTTCAACTTTCTCACGGCCTTCCTGCTGACTTAGACATTTCAGTTTTCACACATCTTGATGAGAGGAGAAATGTACAAAATAGCTGGTTTCACACTTAATCTCATTTTAAATAACCATCAAGATAAGTTATACACTGTTTTACCACAGTCTAATTAAAATACTGTTAAAGAGCAATTATTGAAGGGAAAGGTGATTCTCACATAAAAATATTTACGAAATATTCCTTGTAACAAATATTGTTCATGTACATTATGAAAAAAGACAAACTCAAATTATCCCACATTTTCTGTGCAACAATATCTTTTCTTCTACAGTGGATTGAAACATTGCGAGGGTGCTAGACATATAAAACTGCATTTGCCTGATAAACAGGCACAATAACAGCTCATACTGATTTATTAGCAGAATGTGAAGTTAGTGATACATTTTAATAATTGTCATAATTATTTCATAAATTTAGTGATTGAACACATTCTATTACCACAGCGCAAGCGTCATGTTGTTTTCCTGTGCAGTACTTGTAAGTTGCTTTATCTAAATTTACATTTCGATTTCGTTCATTCAACTTAGTAAAGTGCTAAGCATTAGTTTCACAAAAAAACATTTCAGAGTGTGCTCCCAAAAATCTAGTTCACCTAAACCTTCACTGTTTGTTCAACTGTTTTTCCTGAAACAGTATGAGTATCCAAACCAAAAGCAAAATCGAATACTCTTTTGCCTGTAATTTGGGTTATTTCTTCAATTACGGGTAAAAAGGTGAGATCGTTTTTCTTAGTTATGTTATTGTACACTTTTTATGCACTTGTGCAATTGGTGTTACTGTCATTAAATTAAAAAAAATATTTGGGATTTTCCAGCATGTTTTGCTTAAACTGTTGTTTATAAGTTTCACCTTAATATGGACGTTCAATGTACAGGTGAATGTGACTTACATTTATCCTTAAGATTTATTTGAGACACCCTACAAGTTCAAGTTCATTTAAGTACAAGTTCACTTTAAGAGGGTAATTACAGTGTTCGCAAACACTGTAATTACAAATAATTTCTGTAATTAAAAAAAGCAAACAAACAGTGATAACAGTTAATGACTAATAAACTGAAATAAATGTTCATAATGCAACATTAACCTTAAGAAAATATAATAATGTGGACAGCTGTCAATTCAATTGATATTTAAAGATACGGTATCACGATAAGAGATATGCTTTAAGGAAAATTAAACATCATTTTTATGACTTGCACAACTTCAGTTTTTCAAACTTGGTAGTAAAATTGGATTTAAGGCGTACATAATTTGTGTAAATTTTTTCATCAGTTGAGGTCGGCTTTTCGTGGTTTTCCGGAAATCTGTAAAGTGGATAACAACCAACTACCTGTTCGATGTCGCCATTCGCGAAGCAGAGAACAGCACGCAGTACTAACCTACATCCCCTACAAGACGCACGTGTACCGCCTATGTGTTACAACTAGTAACGTTAGTAATAAACTCAACTCATATGCCAAATTGGGTACATTATAGCCTACTTCATTCGTATACACAGTATTTTTCGGGGGGACCACCAAAGTGTGGTGTTGTTTATGATTGTAGTAAAATGAACATGGCGGGTAGTATTCTCGAATTCCCAAGGAGAAAACATAACTCTTAAATAAGTGGAAACGTTCATGGTGTGTTTGCGGCCATTTTCGAAACTGTCATCTGCTCAGTTCGAACACCATTCGAAAGGTGACACGAAGTTCCATAGTTAGCAGAACTTCTCAGATTTAGGGGGAGGTAGTCATCAAAAACAGCTATGAATTTATTTGACAGTCGAACGTTAAATTACGCCAAAACTGTGTATTGTTAAAACACACTTTTGCCGAGATACATTTGTGTGAATACATGTACAATAAACCTAGCCGTAACCTAACGTTATATACTGTCGCGCCAAGTAAGACGTGAAAAGCAGATCCGAAAGATGACAACTCACCATGACAACTTTCCTTTTTTACTAAATCACCTACACTAGGCTGGAGGATTATGAAGGTCTAAATTATGTAGATAGTTACTAATAACTTAAGGCTGGAATGTGAGTTGAAAATTTGTCATATGTTGAAAGTCAACTAAGTTATAGCCACTGCCAAAGAAAGAAATATTTTTGCATACATGAACATTCATATCCATTCCCATTGGTCTTTTTCTTTCTAGTAACAGTGATTGACGGCTACAGGCTTTCTTGGAGAGTCTTAATTTTGAAGGGCTAACAAAAATATCGAGATAAATTTCGTATTCAAATACCTTGGAGACGAATGGATACTTCTCTCTCGGATTCTGTGACAGGTGATCTTTAGGTTTACTTTCTCTTCCCTGAAACACTGACGAAGAACAAATTTAGGTGACCAGACGATTGTCGATACAACTGATATTCCAGCTTTAAGATTCTAAAGTCGATAAACGTAGTACAGAACAGCGGCAACGACGTGAGTTTCTTACCGCGTTCCCACCCACCCCCTCCCTTGCAGGTACATGTACACCCGCTATTTCGTACATAGCCTACTGATAAGTCAACGTTGCACCCTGGCCGAAAGTCCTCCTCATGGACAGTATCACTTGCTCATTTGGTATCTTATTCACATTTTAGCATCGCACAAATCCCCCCCCCCCCTCCTATGACTGTCATTAGTCCTTTTCAGACCTTTCTTTTGCTGCTGACTTGTCAAATTGTAACGTTAGACTGCGCGACAAATATTTTATGTGATAACAGTAACATGCATATGCATATGTATTGCACAGGAAACATATACAGGGAGTCAGTGTCTTCAACATGAAAATCCACTTCTGACGTCACAAAGTACTTCGGAAATTTCAGTGACTCAGAATGCAAGTAAGGGACTGTTCGGAACAGTTCCACTATTTTCAGAAATTTTGACTTGCTTTCTTTCGCTTTGAACAATTTTGACTGAGGGGTGTATACGTTTGGGGTAGAGAATATTCTTTTTTACAGCCCATAACTGGCGTTGCAAAGTGAATCATGTTAATACATTATCTTTAACATTCTTAATGGACTAGGAAATAAAAAAAAGACATAACGATTTGTTACATCACATAAAAGTCACTTCCGTCCACTTTGTAGTATTGCACTGCTACAGGATGAATATCGGTATGAGTTAACGATTAGTGCTGATTTAAAAATCCAAAAGTGTGTAGTAGGTTGATTTTATCGGGACGGGTGGGAGTTCACCTACGTACAAACTTTTCCATCATGATAAGGTTCAGCTATAGCTACGACTGGCCATTATTGTAATGAACTACAATGGTGATATCTGGTGACTGATGACAGCTATGGACTAGACATTTCCATCGTCGTCTTCAACAGAGGCGTAGAGTTTTTACATAAGGAGCAAGAAAGACACCCTGATTTCGCAGGAGGATATTGCCAGTAAAATCATGGCACCGACCAGAGGGCTCGTGATGGAGTAGAGGAGCTTCATTCATAATGACCACCTCCTTCAAAAATTATGACTAAGTGTAACACTTATGTATAGCCTGTTGCCCGTGGCAAATAGATCTATTTCTTTTTCTTGGCATTCTGATTCATGACAAATCATTGCTCTTTTCATCAGGTGTACCCGGTCACCGAAAGAGTTATCAAATTGGAAACATAGAAAGTTACCTGGGTGTGTAATTTAGCAACTTGCCAATGTTTTACACAAGGAAGTATAAGACTCAAATACACGGAGGTTTATAAAAACCATCGTTAATGTATCATTCAAATGTGTAATATTGAAAACTGTTGAAAGGCTTAATGATCTTTACCTCTACCGTACATGTTGCATCATCTACATCTATCTGATACTCCCATATTCTAAACGTCCATTGGGTGCTTACAGTCAGTTCTACACAAATATTCAAAGAGATTACAAAAATGTGGTTCCCAACCAATATTTCCCTGCTTGCTCGATTGTATCTAGTTCTTGACACAGCAAATTTCTTCCGATCTCCAGTTTGGGTGAGTTACATTTTCTGTTTTTACGTCACGTATTTTAGAAGCAATTACTGTACTTGAAATGGTTTGTGCATTTCAAAGTGTTTTCGCACTTCCCAAGTTTTCTGGCTCTTCTGCTAATTCTAGCAAGTGATCAAAGATCATGATTTATTAATTTGGGAAGACAACAGTTAGATAAAACAAAATAGTCTTAATAAAGTCGCAACATTTTCGAAGCTGCGTAAACTGTGTTTTCCTTTCAAAATATTGTGATGTCTCTGTCTATCAAAGTCGTGTGTTGTTCGCTTAACCTTGCACATTTTCACTTTCAAAATTAAAGAGGTAATGTCAATTTGTTCAATGTTATACAATCACTTACTTGGAAGAGAGATAAAATATATGTTATAGTCCTTGAAAGAGGATGATACAACCCAGATAATGTTAAGTTTCTTACTTAAATCCCATAAAATAAATATACCATAGACTATAATGAATGGTGCATTTAGTAAAAAAGTGAACTAAATGACAAGTCGAGGAAATGAACTTGTATATGAACGTATCCATAAGTCAATGAAATATGTATTGTGAGCAAAACATTAAATAATCTATGTACAGTTTGTAAACACTGTGTTAATGGACGATACAATAGTAGCAGAAATTTAAAAAAAAAACTGTGTTAGATTTTCGAAGTATAACGGTCTAAATAATAAAGACGTAATATCTTTCATTACCTGAATTTCATTTATACATTATTAAATGTGTTAGTCTTTCCATATGCTATATCAATCATCTGTGTACAAATGGAGAAAGAAGTAAGTTAAGATGGAAAGACCCAGATATGAAACTTGTCCCGGTTTTGTATTAGGTTTCATTCACGTCCTATGACATTACACTTATACAGTTCATTAAATTTCTCAGTTTGTTGTAATACTTTATTTCATGGACTTACATTACTCAGGGTAACCAACAGATGCTGGTAGCCACCATCGAGAGACAAAGTTAGAGTATGCACAATATTCAGGAGTATATTAAAAGTTATATTTCTGTTTCATGCTCTCTTTCAATGTGTTTACCCTAATTTAAATCATTGCATTTGCAATGCGTAAGTCAAAAAAATTGGTTTACACTACTACTAAGCATATTTTGTATTAAACTACATCTGCTTGATTTCAAACTTTACAAATTGTCCGGAAATAGGTTTTTAATAGGACAATCTAAATATTCACGTCTTCTATATTAACGAATACGTTTATTGCGTATGCAATTAATTTATCAATACTTATGGTTTGTTATATCGTTATTAAGATTATGGAATTATTTCCTCAGATTCGCTTCATAAACATAACTCATTTCTCTTTTTCAGCACCATGTTATTTCTTTTATCAACGTCCTCAATATCCAAGAGATTGCTATGATGCACTAAGGGGTTGTCCATCAAATACCAACTCCAGTGGTGTGTACATCATTAAGCCGGACGGTTATCCTGAACCGTTTGAAGTATACTGTGACAACAGTCTAGATAACGGTGGATGGACGGTAAGTTCTATGGAGTATTGTGTTGTAATGATATATAAGGACCCCCAAATTATATTATACTTTATATAGTGCGTACAATTAACCAAAAGAAAAACTCCTATTTTTATTCTGTGTTACAGCGTCTTGATCTGAAGATCTCAATCTGAAGATATAAGGAACTTCATGTCAACAAATTTCTTTCTCCAATCGCTGTAAGAAAACAAGGAAAATGTACTACATAAACAGAAGGATAGGTTACATCAACAAACAAAATGCAAAGAAACATAAAAATCAACTGAAGTTATTTAACTCCTTGACCTGTTTGTCGGATTTTCCTCTTTGTTTTCTCAGATCATACAACGTAGACCTTCGCATTGACCTTGTGACAACAGACGATTTGTTATTTTACGTCACGTATGACGAATTTCGTATCAGCGACGTCTTCAGTAACTACAAGCTTGTCACCACGGGATTACAAGGAGGAAATATAGGTAAACCATTATTTTAATAGGTTTACATTTCCATTCGAAAAAAACGTAATGGAACAAAAACGATTTGGCCATGCAAAGGTTTTGGAAACTGTAAGTGGAGAGTGCCCGTTTATTGATACAGTTTTGTTTTCATATGCTACCCCAAGATCTTGTCTTGACAAAATTTCCATACTTTTAGCGTCGATCGGAGATAGGCCTGTATTAAATTCGGGAAAGTTCATTGATTAAAAGGTAAAAACAGATAGGTTATCATTGAAGATATTTAAACTGATTTCTCTTGTCATTATAAGGGCAGAATTTTTTAAAATGCCAAGGACTGATTGATATTTAGCTTTATTGGTTCGGCAGTTCCATAACATGGTGCTAAGATATCCGTGTTGTTAAAATTGTATAATTTATACTTCCAGGTAACTTTGACTGGTGTCCAGCCAACAAAATCTACGATGAGTGTAAATGTGAAGGCTCCTGCGCTGATCCCGATCAATGTGTCAACTCCTGCTCAGAATCTCATTCATGCATCTGTCCTCGAGCCTTGGGATATTTGATGAATGGTGACGACTGTATTCGTAAGGAGAACTGTGGATGTTACATCAGTATTACAGATGGTCATCAAGGAGTTTTATTAACAGTGAGTATCCCGTATTAGAATTCAATGTTTGAACTTAGAGACACTTTTGGATTGATTTATTATGGATTGTATTATATTTCAGTATTACAGACCATCTATATTTAAGCAGAGTATAAAAATGAATTTGCCATGTTATATGATTAAAAGTCATTGCGCATACTGAGGCAGCTAAAGTTTTCTCTGGATAGTTTAATTCAAAAGAAAGTGTTGTTCGTTCAATGGTTGACTAATAAGACTAAAAAATTATAATGAATTTGAAATGTTGTTCAGATACGGCAGAACAAGATCCATCAAAGCAATGTAGGCTATAGTTAACTTAGTAACATGATCAACAAAGCATCTTGATGCAAGACACAATAGTTAAGATACAACTATTATTGTGATTCGAAAAGTCGCTATATGGCCTGCACCACAGGTATATTAATGAAAATGTTGCAATACTGATGTGATGGTTTTCTTTGTTGATTAATGTGAAGGAAGGACAATCATACGTCTCCCCAACCTGCGACAGAAACTGTTCTTGCATTGATGGCCAACTCACGTGTGACAATAGCTATAGATGTGACACTAATGCCGATTGAGAAGAAAGAAACGGTCAAAGGCAATGTTACTGTCGTGAAGGATATGATGGAGACGGTCAACGATGTACAAAGCAGAGGACAGTCTCTACGCCTAAAGACTGTAAGCAACTGTATGACAATGGCGAGAGAACCAACGGAATCTATCAAATAAAACCTACCAATTGGTCTGGGTCTCCGTTTGATGTTTACTGCAATATGTCAGATGGCGGAGGTTGGACTGTAAGTGATTTAAATGCTTAAAGTTTCGTCATAGTTAATTACTTGTTAATCGCATCATCCTTCGTTCCCTTTTCCTATGCAATTGTCACCTGCAAGTTATGACGAACGTATGCACTCCAGTTAGTAGCTTTAACATAATAATTCACATTTTATTTGAAGGTCTTTCAACGTCGGGTAGATGATTCTGAAGACTTCTACCTTTTTTGGGATGATTACAAAAACGGGTTTGGGGATCTTGGTAAGAACTTTTGGATGGAAATGAAAAGCTGCACAGTTTAACCAGCCAAGGAAGTTATGAACTTCGAATCGATATTGTTGATTTCTCTGGAGATCCATACTACGCTAAGTGCGATTCCTTCGACATAAGTGATGAAGCCAACAATTTTAGACAGTTACACAGGAGGAGATGCAGGTAGATTCATGGTATCGAAAATAATTTATAGGGACTGAACACTTTATACCCTATTTGATTACTTTGATGTCATTATCACCATGTACATGAAATTTATTTCGGGCCGAAACTTGTCATTTCTGTGTTTTACATTAACAGATTCGTGTTGTTTCCCTCAATGAAGGAACCCTGGTCAATGTGACATTACGATGCAGCTTTCCTGATTTCATGCGTACATATTTGTGCAAAATTCAGGAAGCTTTAAGCTTTCATATGACTGACATCACACATGTATCTTCAAAATGATTCGTGGCCTTTTCGTGAGGTAGCTTAAAGGTTGTAACTTATTTATTATGGTTTCAATTCACTGATTACCTTAAAGGAGAATATGAAAAGAACGTTGTCAAAAAAAGAAACTTAAGGAAATAAATTGTGCCTTGCTAAGTTCTTTTTAATGACAACATATTGCCACCCCCATTTCCAAGAAAAGATAACCAATATTACTAAAAGCCAAAATTTGGTACAAACCCCTAAACGTTAAACTTATTATTGAGATGCATATTAGTATCTTAGATATGTAGGACTGTGTTCATCGGTCAGCCCTAACCAAAACTATTTAAACTTAAAAAATTGATTTCATAAAGATAAAATACTTAAAACTGAATTAACATGTGCAAGACATAAAACTTTCTACTATTATTTTCATCATTAATCTTTACCTAAAAACCAAACTTTACTGACTTTGGGATTGCTTGTAATAAACCTACTATTATTATTACAACATATTATGACAACTATATAAAGCTTTTAAAAAAAAAACATCAGTAACCTCTTCTATGTTGTTTCGGTGACAATACTCGTTTACATAAAAACCAATAGCCTCAAAATTTCAACTTAAAAACTTAAAGACAAAAGTGGTAGGCGTTATGTTGTTCAAATATAATTTGGTCAGTAATATCTTACACACGATGGGTAAGTGCAAGTAACTATTCCGTATTTATCATATTAACTTACCAACTTGCTTATTTATCTTTCTTCTGGTGATTCTTTGACTTATCATAATAACCAACAGTTCACGACCCAGGACGACGACAATGACGATAATGATTACAGTTCTGCGTCCTCTGAGTTTAACAACTATGCTCGTTATTATGACGGTGCATGGTGGTACGATGATTGCGCTTATTCTTCTCTGAACAGCCCCTACGGCAGTTATTATTTTTATTGGTATGATCTTCCTGGATATTATTATTATTATATTCAGTTCACAGAAATGAAAGTTCGTTTGGTGGAGTGAGCGTCTTTAAACAATAATGTTAAACAGGTCATATATAGCGGGACACTAATTCTCACTGTAACCAATAAAGACCTTCTAATCATATTAAGTTCCAAGAGATACACGTGTACATCATTCCCAACCTCAACGTAAAATGATCGCATCTTAGATTTTATTCCGAAACACCTGAAATGATGAGAATTATGTTATGACGTCATAGATAACGCCTCTGGACAAGGTTACTTCGATTAACATGAAACGGTTTGTGATTTGATTACGTCTTCTATTGTGTGTTTCACATTTTGGTTAAGCATTCAGTCTTCTGTGGGTCGTCTTGGTGCATTGACGTCTTCATGTTTATCATAATACTAATTGTGAGCAATGTGATGAAACAACAAGATATCAAATAATTAACAGTATGTGTTCATCTCTGTCATTCCGATTCTTTGAAGTAAGCGTAGAATTAACAGCCTAATAATCTCTCACTGTAGCCTCTTTCCGCATAAAATAAACAATCTAGAAAGAGTCTAGACTCTTATTCTGTGTCACAACTTAGTAAGCCACGTTTGAGAGTCAAGTTGTACAAAAATGGTGGTTCAAGGACATATCTCTGGCGGTAGGCCTGGGGTAGATTTCAAATAAATGTAAGTAGTTAAATTATCGTCAGTATAGTAATTAGTTCGATAATGCCAAAATACGACTTCTTATAAACAAAACTTAAACCAATTAATGAATACTAAAGAGAAATAGTCCCAAGTTTTAACATGAATCAAATGAAAGTAGTATTAGAATGCTTCTATTTCAAAGTTGAGAACCTGTCAAGATTCAATATTAAAAAGGAAAAACTAGCTAAAGTGAAACAGATCTTAGTAAAGATTTCAGCAAATGTAAGTATTTGGTGCAAAGAACTTTAAGAAAATTGATCAAAGGAGAACTCGTGACTGCTTTATTCACCAGTCTATTTACCATTGAAACGTAAGTGAAATGCATGTTGTTACAACTGTAAAAGTAGTACATTACAGTACCATTCAATTTTAATACCAGTACCATTCAATATTAATAGACTTTCAAAAAATGCCGTAGTTTTGACTTTTCACATGTTCTGATGACTTCTTCATTGCTGGAAAGATTTCGAAACATTGCAAATTGCATGTAACCTGTTTGCTTTGTCAAGATGAGTTTGGTACAAGTCTAACTTATTACCAAGATTCAAAGTTCGTCTCTACCTCATCCTCACTCTCTCCTCATTCGAATATTGGAAGATCTAATTTTTAGTTTATTTTGGGTCCGTTATACTGCAGGTATAATTAACGAAATTGATAAAGCTAATACAGTGCGTTGGAAACCCTAGGGACGTAGGAAGGTTGTTTTGGTGAAAACTCGGCTAATCGTCACTATTTTTGACCGCTGTCCTACGGAGGGGCATAAGGGACGTTCCTGTCCTACCAAAGTTTAATCCAGGATTTCAAATCAGTCAGTCCACAGATAGGCCTTCTGAACATGAGGAGAGTTCTAAGAGGATGGGGCGCCCCTCCCCATTGCCTTAAAGGACTCACCCTTCTTAAAAATGTAATGTAAAATTGATTTGTTTTTGACACCTACATCCATGAGTCAAAACCGGGTTCAAAAGTATTGCAGGAGGTGAGTACCATCAGCTCTATCTAAGCGAATCGTCACCAACCTCTCAAGATGGCCAGAGACGACATTTCCCGGGTGCTCCAAGCTGCAAGTACCCAGCCTTCATCTCATGCCTGCAATTTCTCAATTATAGGCCTAATGAGATTAAAATCAATGTATGAAAATGATAATACATATCGGATACGTTGAGATGATACAAGAATCATAATGAATCCTGTTTCACACACTTTTGGAACAGTTGGCAAATAGAAGGAGGAGTGGGGTGCTGAACATACTTACAGACTCCACTTTTCCATTAGTTGATAATGATCCATTTTAAGAGGTCATGACATGTTGACTAAAATGCCATAGAAAATTTTCTTTTTTCTAAATATTTGGACAAATTGATATCCAAACTACCTTTGGTGTACTTGTGACATCATCCAACGTTATGCAATCAAAGTTGTAAATTTCACAGTTGGAAGCTCCATTTTTAGAAATCTTTGCTCCTGTATGACGTCTCATACGTCATGTTAGGTGTAGATTCATGCAGGAGCTATCAGTTTACAATAATCGAAAAAGCTGTTACAAGCAAATATTTTCATGAATTTGTTTGAATTTGTTTCTTTTTTAGTGGGCCATTTAAGGTATTCGGGATTTATTGGTACAAGGTCCCACGTGGGCCCTAAGGCTTACTTAATGAAATAGCGCAACATGATCATTCTCCTACGGATTTTCTGCCCAATCTTATTGGTTTACCTTCAAGGTATTCATAAATTTTTCCTAAGGTCATAGGCCTGTCCGCTATTTTATTAAATTCTG
This sequence comes from Stichopus chloronotus, assembly GCA_021234535.1. Lineage (NCBI taxonomy): Eukaryota > Metazoa > Echinodermata > Holothuroidea > Aspidochirotida > Stichopodidae > Stichopus > Stichopus chloronotus. The sequence goes on from CM037849.1 coordinate 8,802,457, forward strand.
CAACAAGTTGTTCTCCTACACATTCTCTTGTACAATGTTGATTGCAGTTGACACCTTCACGGTGAGAGAAATATTGCGTCCAAAGCTCAAGATGGGCCTGAGGACCCATCTTTAGCCTTTGACCCAAAATTTATGTAAATGCCTAAGGTACCACTAACAGAGTATCATAATGACAAACCGTCGAGATATTGTACACATGTATGACAATTTGTTGGAGGAAAATTATTTTGCTGAATTTCGTAAAATGGAACAAAGGGTCCGCACTGAAGCATGGACCTAAACTTCTTTAATACAGATCACTAGCAAAGAATCATTATGAAAATATTTTAAGATGACCGTCTATACGATGCTGTCCACTCTGTTTACAATTAATTAAAGAGGCTCATTGAGTTGTTTTGTGAAATTCACTCAATTTTTCTAAACCGGTCAAGTTTCCTTCACATACTAATGACAAACAGTCAAACTAAAAGGATCCCAAAGTTTTACATACGTTGGAACATTAATGTGTGAGTAACCAACGATTAAATTTGGTTTTTGAAACTTTGTGACCACACATTTTCACATTAGTACATTCACATGCACACAATCAGAGCAAAAAACGGTCAAAAAATCAAAAAAATTGACAGTTTTCATATAACTATTGGATGTGAAACTTGATTAATTATGCTGATTGTGAGTATTGTCGTGTGTTTGTATACTTCAAAATAACCGCAATCTTTACTGATATCAACTCAATGAGCCCCTTTAAATGAAAGAGGTCAGTAATTTGCATTATTTCACAAGATGGACCCTCGGGCCCATCTTGAGATTTTGGACCCAAACTGCCTGAACACCTCAAAGGTGCCACCTTAGTATCAATATGAGGAAGCATCAAAAATATATGAAGAGAAGCATCCCACGGAAATTTCATAAAATGAAACCCATAGGGGTCATATGAGACCTTGGACCAAATATTTATAAACAAAATGAAGGTACTACTGACAACATATCTTGATGACAAACCATGAAGATTCTACTTGGAAATCTGTAGCAGGAGGAAAAGCATTTTGCAGAATTTCGAAAAATAAGGCCACATAAAACCTTGGACAAAGACTTCCTGGACACACCAAATGGCCAAGACTTCAAGAATAATTATGTGTTAGTCTGCCCCTGTCCCCCCCCCCCCCCCCCATCTGGTTACGCCACAACTCCTACACAAAGCACGGCACGTCTTAAGGTTTAAAGAGGGTTATTTTGATTAATAATATTTTAAATACACAAACACCTATTTCCCATTTCTCTCCCAATTTTGGGCACAAAAGTTACACCGTAGTTTTGTAGCTGTGTGCATACCAAAGCACAGGCAAACGTTTTGCTGAATAAGTTACCTAGTCCCTTAGGGGAACGTATTACCTCTACACTGAGATCCGTCGTCACAGGAAGGTTATATATATATATATATATATATATATATATATATATATATATATATATATATATATATATACACATATATATGTATATATATATATGTATATATATATATATGTATGTATATATATATGTATGTATATATGTATGTATATATGTATGTATATATATATGTATGTATATATAGTAATAAAAGCCACAATAGTCGAAAAATCTGAGAAACCACATGGATTTTTTTTATATTAGTCTAGTTCATTTGAGGACATACAAAAAATACGAAATATTGTACCACATTATGCCAACCATCACTCATCTCATGCTTTCCCCACCTACCACAATACTTTATTGCATCTGTAACTTGTGTAACTGTAACTTTATTCAGTCTCGATATGAATAGTTAAAAAGAAAAATTACAATGAAATATGTAGTTAAAGAGACAAAGGAGTGATTACAAAAAGCTTTTAAAAGCTTGTCGGGGTAATCACCCCTGAAAAAGAAAGAAACAAAGCTAAATCAATATACAAAAACAAAGTAGTGCACCAGATTTTGTGTAAGGTTACCTGGTAGTTGAAAATTTCCAAAAAAAAAACTGTTTTCGATAGAAAGTAAATGCTGTTGGAATTAACTTTTCTGGAAATGACAACAGCATATATATCCGTGATAAATCAATCCAAATTATTAACATTTTTCCATAAAATGATTTTTTCGTTAATTGAAATACTGCAGACATCAGATTTTTCTTCAGGCTGGGTACATGCAGTTTAAGTACACCCCGGAAGTACCGGTGTGCCAATGTGTACAACAAAAAAGTACTTGTCAAGTTCTCAAAAGAAAAAACAAGAGGAAAATCCACGTAACTGCATCTCATTCCTGTCATGGTCCATAATCATTCGCTTTTTTTCATCTACGTATTAAAGTGGATCGATCGGAGAGTTTGATCGAACACCCTGCGCTTTACATGATATACAGTACACCCAGCTAGGCGCAGCATACTCAGCCATTTATACGTGTAAATAACGCGCAAGTGTTGTGTTAAAGAAGAATTGTAGTGAGTGTTGCAATATCAACCTACACTTAATGTACATATATTTACAAACAATAACGACAGCAATGGTTTTATTTTCGTAATTACTTCTCTCTACATATAACGTCAAACTTTCCGCCGTTGTTGTACAGTACAGCGTATCGCGTATCGCGTATCACATCGGAAATGTATGACGTATCACATGCACCCACAATACTACGTGGTATGGACAGGTTCATGTGTGATCTCCTACTTTCGCAAACAACATGGCGACTTGAATGTGAATAAAAAGTATATTCATAAAAACTTTATTGTACTACCCAATGGTGCCTTCCTATTTGAAAACTTATACTTGAATAATCAGGTCTATTTGAAAGCTGTACAACGGTTTTCCTTAAATGTGGCAGTCACGCATGCCCCTCAAAGTACATATTACTATGCAGATCGCTAAAGTAATCCTTTGATTTCCTTTATTTCTCAGATCGGCGCGCCACCACTCTGGGCGCTTTTTAATAGTTCTAAGAAACATGTCACAATCATTTACATTACTCAATTTCTTTTCCGCCAAAATGTACTGTAAGCAGCTCAATTTCTTGGCTAGTGCATACACGACATCTGACACTAAAAACATAATGATTAGGGGTACCACCAAAAGCAAAGAAAATGACATTGTTATTAGATATAATCGTTCAGTCCAAACATGGTTGCTTGGCTTGAAATATTAAGTCACATTGTATGGAAAAGCAGAATAAGTTATATTGCACCTTATACCAGCAGAACCTATTGTTGTATGTGTCCTATTGACCTATGTCGTCACCAATCGGGTGAGCACTACATATCATAATCAGGTAACTAACGACCAATTTTGAACTTTACCAGGCTGCTGTCTAAAATGAAATAGCGACACACTTTTTAAAGCATTTTGACTATTAGATATATCACCTATGACCTTTGATCTCTGACCTTAAATATTGATGGGAGACACAACTTCAGACCTTGGGTCATCTATCCACAAAGTTTTATCCTCATTGGCTTTGTTGTCTAGGAGGAGTTGTGGACGCAAAATTTTCTGAGTCAGAATTGACTTTTTCTCTCTGAACTTGACCTTTGACCTCAAAACACATACAAACTGATTTTTGGATAATATTTTTGATACTGGGCATACAGTTAAAAGTCCCATGTGAATAGTCATTTTGGATTGAAAAATAAAGCAAAAATAAGATTTTCACTAATTTGACCTTTGACCTCTGACCTTAAATGTTTTATGAAAGACATAACTTTAGACCATGGGTCACCTATCTACAACTTTGACCCTCATCATCTTTGCGGTCTAAGAGGAGTTTCGGAAGCGAACATTTCGATTTTAGTTTGACCTTTGACCCCTGTACATGACCTTTGACCTCGAGGCACATGCAAACATGATTTTTTAATTCAATCTTGTATACTGGTCATATATTTGAGAGAACCGTGTAAATAACGATTTTGGAGTAAAAAATACAGCCAAAATAAGATTTTTACTAATTTGACCTTTGACCTTTAACTTTTGATCTCTGACCTTACATTTTGATGGAAGACACAACTTCAGACCATGGGTCAACTATTTACCAACCTCCTCGGCTTTGCGGTCTAGGAGTTGCGGTCGCAAACTTTTGAAACTGATTTTTTTCTCACACGCGTACACATACACATATCTTCACACATTTTGACCACTACCCTAATGGGGAGGTTCCAGGTCACCTTAAGAAGAAGGCTACCCAGTATATCATAAATATATCATGTATCTCATATGTCAACCGTGCATAATGTTACCATGGCAATTGTTGCTATGGCAACTGAGAATCATAATACATTCTAGCGTCCAAAACTAACTACCATAGCTCATCCCGTACATTACATGTCTAGGTATGAGATAAAAATAAAAGGAAAGGATGCGTAAGTCAATATGATTCTTCAGAAACATGATATGCACTACTATTTTTTTACTGATTTTACTTTTCACATAAACTGAGGAACTGCAGACATGATATCCATATTCCAAGGCTGGATACATTCATTTCGAGTTAACCAGGCAAGTGCCGTTTCCTGCCATCTGGATGTTTTGAAAAGCTAAAATTTTCTTGTACGCTCCACTCCAATTAGTAATAAACATAATTCAGACAATCTCTGCCCTTCATAAAAAAATGTCTACGTCTCGCTGTTCCTGCAGATGTTTTCATCCACAAAATATTCGCCGAATCCTCAAAGAAAATCTTTACGATTTTTTTCTCACCTCAACCCATCTGATATGATTTACCATTTATCATGGACTTATTTTCTTTTTACGTGAATTGCGGAATTGCAGACATGATATCCATACTTCAATGTTGGCAAATAAATACACAGTTGCGCCACCCCCCCCCCCCCCTTTGCTCATAAAGATGTGCCCGTATCTACTGCCCTGTCTGCACTTATTAGGCCTACACTTAAACATCTGTTGCGGTGGCGGGGATTGTAGATGGAATCACCAGGACCGAATGAATTCTGCCTTTCGGCACACATCAAATGATAACCGTGTGTTTCATGAGCCTTGGACGATCTAGTCCTGCGAGGAAATGCAAATTGCTGTCTTTCCTTTCTGAAGAAGAGCCAAATCATATGAAATCTCGTAGGCGAATACTCTAACTATAAGAGATCTTTAATTGTTGAAAATCCCAAAAATATTTGGGGGAAACACGGTAGCACAAGGTTTTTCACGGGGCACATGTCTCCATGCCCACCCCTATCTCTTCGTTACGACACTGTTCTTTACCAAAACGCCTTTTCTCGTTTCTTTAAAATACAACAAGGTGGCAATCCACGGATTTGCATCTCTTCCTTATCGCTGTCCATAAGCATTCTCGCATCCCTATACGTGTAATACACGGGATGAGATATTGTAGTTGCTTTGGAACGTAGAATGTAATATGGCTCTCTCAGTTGCCATAACAACATTTGCTATAGTAACATTATGTACGGTTGATATATGGTGCATGTGGTCTAACCTGTTATGTTACTTAAATTGAACTGGAACCCTCATTAGGGTAGGGGTCAAAATGTGTGTCTGTATGTGTCTATGTGTGTGTCTCTGTGTGTGTTTGCATGTGCAAATTTCAATTGCAAAAGTTTGCATATTTTGCTTCTTAGAACTTCGGTGACCTATGGTCTGAAGATGTGTCTCCCGTCAAAATTTTAGATTTTTTAGATCCATGATGATCCCCTACTTCAAAATTATCTCTGCAAGCAACACTTAGGTAAAGTCTGTTTGCACGTGAGGGACTGGCGTTTACTTTTTTCTCTTTTTTACGGATTCATGGCAAATCATTATGTGTAAGGATATTTTTATGACAGGTTTATTCATACAACCCTTTATCGCAAGATTTTTATTATCGTATTGTTAACATGGAAAGCTACAAATGTGCGGGTGTGTAATTTAGCAAATTGCCAATGTTTTGAACCTCAAAGTAAGACTTAAATGGACGTACGTTTATCAGAACTATCTTTAATGTATCATTTAATTGTATAATATTAACACCTTTGTACAATAAATCATCTAATCATCTTTACCTTTTTACTTAATGCGTCATCTACATCTTCCTTACAATCTCTTATTCTGATCTTCCATTGTGTGCTTACGGTCAGTTCCACACAGATATTCAAGAAGATTACTAAAATGTGGGTCCCAACCAAATTTCCCTGTTTCTTCGATTGTGTCTAGTTATTGAAACAGTATCTTAAATACATTCTATTTCTTAACTGACAATTACCACTTATCTAGCGTGGTTAATTCTCTGTTTTTATTAAGTAAAATTTGTACATATATATATCTTTCAGATTGAATATGAAAAGTCATCAAATTGAACCTTCATGTCAACTAAATTTAAGTTTCATGTTTTTGTAATTTTCAATGGATTTTATTTACACATGAAAACTTCACATTAGCAAACTTAATTCTCGATTTTATGGAGTAAACTCACATATTTAGTATAAAAAGCTCAAATAAAACTGTTCTTAGAACTAACCAAACGAACAAAAACAATGAATAATATTTAATTAATTACTTTACATCATTTCATTTCTAGTATTCCAAAATACTTGAATAAGCATTTATATTTATATAATTAAAAAGTGCAACAGAGTGCCCATCCCGAGGATTTCTTTCCTTTTTGGACACGTTGTTTCAATTTTAAAGCAAAAGTGTAACGCTATTTTACTAAAAAAAATCAAACTCGCCTAGTGAATTTCAGCTAATTGTATCTTCAATACATTTTATTTCTAAAGTGAAAATTACCACTTATCTACCATAGTCAATAATCTGTTTTATCAAGTAAAATGTATAGTTTGCGAAAGTCATCGAAAAATTTAACTTTCTTGTTCACTAACTTTACTTTTCATATGTATTTGTAATTTTTATGCACGAAGTCTAAACACTAACAAAAGGAATTCTCGGTATCACAGAGTAAACTCATATGTGTATCTGTTGCATAAAATGAAAGTCATCGAAAAATTGAGCTTTCTTATCTAAGTAACTTCATTTAATATTTATTTTACTTTTAACTTTAGTTGTAATTAACCATATTTACAGTGCTCATTTAATTGCAAATACAATATCGTAGCTCTAGAAATGATCTATTTGATATGACATTTTATCAACAGCAAACTCTTTACAGTTTATCTCTTGTTCGAACATGTGAAGAGACTAGATCTTTGTTACAGTACTTGACAGAGGATACTATGATCCAAAGACTGACTTGTAGAATTTACATATACTGTTTACCTAAATTACGTAAAATAGGAACTCCATAAATTTTACATATAATTAATGTAAACAGTATATGTAAATTCTACATAATTTTGGTAAATTTTAATACATTTTAGTAAAATTGTTATATATCCAATGTAAGACTTACATTAACTGTGTGTAATATTTTATCTAAAAGTTATGGAGTACTTATTTTACCGTTTCGTTTTGTGAGTGTAGACTGTATGGTGATTGGTGCATTTAATAAAAAATGAATGAATGACTATTCAGGAAATGAACTTAAATGCAAGGTCTACCATCTCCATATGTCAGTGAAATTTAGTTATTGACAGGAAGATTAGATCTTGTAGTATACAGTAGTTAGTAAACACTGCGTTAGTATACGGTAAACTTTAGTGGCAGAAATAAAAAAAGGTCAGATTTCCGAACTATGACGGTCCTAATGAGACCACGTCATATCTTTTATTACTCGCATTTACATTCATTATTGTGTTATGTGTTAGTCCTTACAGATGCTATATTAATCATCTGAATCATCATCTGCTAATGGATAAGGAAGTAAGTTATGACGCACATTATAAAGACCCGATATTTAGCTTGTCCCAATTTTTACTTAGGTGTAATTTTCGTCCTATGATATTGCCCTTGATATATAGTTCATAAAATCTCTCAGTTATTGTAATACTTGATTTCATGGACTTACCTTACTCAGGGTAACCAGCAGTAGCCATCGAGAAACAAAGTCAGAGTATGGACAGAATTCACATGTTTTCACAAAATGATGTTTCTTTTTTTTTCATTCTTCCTGATTTTAATTTGTTTACACTAATGTGAATGACTCTACTTGTTGCCTTTCTTCAACCAAGTTCGGAAAGTTAGCTGACGTTATTATTCAGCATATCTTGCATTACCCTTCATTCTTCTTGAATTCAAACTTTACAAATTGTCTGGAAATCATATTTCAATAAGACCATCTAAATGTTCACAACTTTTATGTTGGTGGATACGTTTATTGTGTATGCAATCAATTTATCAATACTTATGGTCCTTTATAACATAATCAAAATTGATCATTAATCATCATTACTGTGATTTCGTAACATGTTCAAACATACTTGGAAAGAATCCTCAACTCCTATTGGCCCATTTCAGTCAGGTGACCGTGGGTTAATCGCAGATAACGTCATTCACATCTGGTTAACTATCAAAATTTAGATTCATTAGAATTGTTAAACAGAGAACTATCATGTTTGATCACATCTTATGACAAATGTAGCTATTTTCAAAACATGAATTTGGGGTTTCGATGACAACATTTGTTTACATTAAATTCATAGTGCAAACTAACTACAAAGTTGCTGGTCCTAATAATGAAGTCAAAATATTATTGGCAATGTCAGACAAGATCTTGAAAAGTCATATACTATTCTGTATTTATCATATTAGCTTACCAACTTATTTCTTTTCTCTTTCTTCAGGTGATTCATTGACTAATAACCAGCAGTTTACGACCCAGGGTGACGACAGTGACGATTACCATTACGATTATTGCTATTCCTCTGAGACTAACGACACGTTGTTCTAGAGGTGCATGGTGGTACAAAGATTAGCATTATGACTATTCTTGTCTGAACAGTCCCTATGACGATTATTATTTCTAGTGGTATGATCTTTCTGGATATTATCATTATTACATTCAGTACACAAAAATGAATTATATTAACTATCGTTATTAAGCCGCTGGACTAGCTTTCTTAGCTGAAGATGGAACTTTTTGATATTTGATCACGTCCTGTATAGTGTGTTTCACAGCCTGCAAAAGTCATTTTTGTGTCGTCTTGGTGCATTAAGGTCAACAGAATACCACTGAAAACAATGTGATGAAACGACAAGGAACTGAAATAAATAATATTAAGTCTTCATCTCTTTCATTTTTTTAGGAAAGCGTAAAACATCATTGTTTTCAAGGTAGCCTTATTCTTAATGACAAGGTGGTAATAGTCTACACTCTTACTCTGTCTTGCAATATGTTAGCCATTTTTGAGAGTCAAGGTGTACAAAAATGGTAATCGAAGATAACTTTTTCGTGTTACTTTCTGAAGGGAAAAGTATACATTACAAAAAAATTGCTGGCACCTATTTATTAACAGGTTTCCTATATATTCTTTGACACAAACATTTCATACAGCCAGCTTAACGAAATTACACTATGCTGGTGAAAATTATATTCCCTCCAGGTCTCTAGTCATCAGTCTAATGGAACGAACAAGTCAAGAATACGACAAATGAAGAACCGTTTGTTAAAGTAACTGAAAATTCTACCTTCAGCCATACAATTATTCAGCAGTTTTTCTTACCCTATCGACAATTACAATTTGAGGGAATGAACGTTCTAAAACTGAAACCATATGAAGTTGATTGTATATTGGTATTTCCGTTTTTCTCACCCCTCTGAGACATTTTCCAATATTTAAGCACTGTCAGAGGCAATTTGGTGCAACCGTTTGCATCATTTGAAGTCATTTTTTCCACTACAAAAAATGAAATTGCTTTGCAAAATATAGGGGAGAGAGGAGGGAGTATGCACCGTGCTTCCCGCCCTGAACTGACATCAGACAAATTGATGGTTGTCAGTTATTGGGGTAGTCGTGAAGTCAGGTGTTTCTCGAGGAGCAGGCATTGTGTATGGGCAATACATGTAGGTATATTTTTTTTCAGAATTCGATTCTGGTATACTTAAAACATGTCGATGGTGATCGATGTGAAACTGGAAACGGATTCGCCTGATAAACACATTTGGTGGTCATCAGATCTTTTGGAAAAGGGTCTAATTGTAATGTGCATCATATATTAATGACAAAGTAAATACTGCTAGTAGACTTATCATTAGATTAGATTATCATTAGATTAATTCAAACTTAATGTTAATATCATTAACCAATGTTGTACATTAAACGATGTTAATTCCAAGTTTTTAATTAATGAAAGAATCAACATTTTTGGCAAAATCATTTCCAGAAATCATATCTGTTGTTTTCCGATGAAGATTTTTTAATAAAAAAAGTACCCATAAATTTGTTGCACAGATGAAAGTAATGTTAAATCGACCAGAACAAGCGTACATCAACTGAAATCAAATACACTTCATAATATTAACATATCCTCGTATTACTTACACGTATACCACGTCTTATCATTAATCTTTTCTGCTTTAATTTGTCTTTAATTTCACTTTTACTTAATATCGTTCCTTCCAGGCCTATAATATTATATCTTTTATAAGAATAAAAGAATATAATACTATACAAACCTGAAAGCCTAAAGGCATTCCGGTTTCTATGATTCAGTTATGAGTATTTTGAATTTGGCGTATTGCATAAGGTGAGGACACGTTGACCCTAAATGATTTTGGACCTCTAACAAAATATATGCTTCTTGCACTCAATACGGTGCATCTGCAAATAAAATATGAGATCTGTCTAAGATTCTTGTCTTGAGATATCTTGTTTATAAGGTTTTTACCACTTAACCCCAGTTGACCATAATCAGACAACAGTGGGCTTCTTTTGCTCAATATGGTACAGCTACACACCACATATCAGATGTGTCCATGCTTCCCCTCTTGAGATATCACGTTCACAACAATTTGACCCTCTTTGACCTCGAGTGACTTTTGACCTTCATCAAAGTCATGGAGATTTTGTAATCAATGCAGTAATAACAATCTTCATTTGGCACCAAAAGGGTTCACCAAACAACAAATCTGTCCAAGCTTTACTTCTTAACTTCTTGAGATATCATGTTTACAAGAGTTTCACAATATGACCCTGGTGATCCTTAAATGACCTTTGAACTACACCAAAACCAATAGGCTTTTTGTCCTGAATAAAATAACCTACAAACCACAGATCAGATCTGTCCAAGCTTCCCTTCATGAAATATCTTGTTTAATAGGTGTTCACTTTTTGACACCTGTTGACCCCAGATTACCTTTGACCTCCAAAAAAAACGTTAAGCTTTCTGTGATCAATGAAAAAAACCTATGTACTTCATATCAGACATGCCCAATCATCTTCCCTTCTCCAAACATCGCATTCACAAGGTTATTACAATTTGACTTCTACTGACTCCAAATGACTTTTCACTTTTAGTATCAAAAGTTTTCTTGATTCCTAAATTGAGGTATTGTGTTAACAGATTTCAGTGTTTGAAATCTGGTGATCTCAGATGATTGTCAACCTCCACCAAAAGAATTAGGGTTCTTCTACGTTATATAACATATCTACATACTAAAGATTAAACATTTTGATGATCCCTATCTTGATACATTGTGATGACAAGATTCTTTTGATACAACGCATCAATATACTAAATCCTTTTTAGTTTCCATGGTTAGTTTCCTTGATTCGTATCTTGAGATATTGATGACAACATTAATAATACATCATTAATCATCATTTAACATAATAATATATCATTGTGATGACAAGATTTTCAGTTTCTTTACCTCTGTTGACCTCAAACAACATTTGATCTCCTCCAAAAACAATACGGTTTTTCTACTTGATATAACACATCCACACACTAAATATCAAGTTTCCATGATTCCTATCTTGAGGTATTGTGATAACAACATTTTCAGTGTTTGACCTTTGGCGACCGCAGATAAACAAAAACACAAGGGTTCTTTCTTTTAATATGGGGCATCTATGTATTAAATTTGAAAATTGTCAGAGTCTGTCTTCTGGAGATATTGTCATAACAAGCGAAGTGTCACAAACACACACCCGCAATCATGACTCATGGGTTTCTCTTTTCATCGAAACCATTAATGAATGTTCATGAGTGCAATATTATGGATAATTTCATGGGTGGAAAGACTGGACATTTGACAAGAGGATATGCCGTGACTTTACGTACATTATGCAATGTGCAATCTTCAATGTTGCATGGCATTGTTCAGTCGCAGCGCACGCTTTTATACGTGCGGCAATATATTGACCGCTGCCTCATTGCTGTGATTAAAATTGACCAACAGTTTAACGTCATAATCGTGATGATAGTTTAGAATCACGAATTTTTTCACCATTCCTCCAATTAGATGTTGAAAAGTTAATAAGGGTTTATATGATATGTGTTACAAAATCTATAGTTAACAACTGGGAAAATGGTTTAGCAAAGTAGTAATTGGAAATACAGGCTAAAATATACACGTAGATTTCTAAATTTTTACTGCTTATCTTCACCTCTTAGTTTACCGACATAGGTTTCCAGTACTAATTCGCTTTGTATTATTTTCATGGGTTTTCTTGTCTTACCATGTGTTAGCAAGACGTTTAAAATGGGATATGACAAGTCGCTCGTTTGATCCATGACGATCCCCTACTTCAAAATTATTCCGGCAAGCAACACTTTCAGGGATAATTCTGTTTATCGTCTGTTTGCACGTGACAGGTTGATATGTAGGTTTCCTTTTTCTTTTGGCTTTCGGATTCATATCTGGATCAATCCAAAAATCCATATCGCAATAATGTATGTATGAGGATTGCTATTGCCATCAGGTGTAGTCATTCACCCTTCATCACAAGATACGTCATTCATCTTATTGTTACCATAGAAAGCTACAAATGTCTGGCTGTGTAATTTAACAACTTGCCAATGTTTTACACAAGGAAGTGAGACACAAATGCACGGAAGTCTATAAGTACCATCATCAGTGTATCGTTCAAATGTGTAAAATTGAAACTGTTGTAAAGTACATACCTCGACCTCATGATCTTTACCACTACCGTACTTATTGCATCATCCACATCTATCTGATCATCTCATATTCTAAACGTCCATTGGGTGCTTACGGTCAGTTCTACACAGATATTCAAGAAGATTATTTTTACCAAAATGTGGGTCCCAAACAAGCTATCCCTGTTTGTTCGATTGTTTCTAGTTATTGAAACAGCAAATTTCCACCGATCTTCCCACTGGGTGAGTTACATTTTCTGTTCTTATTTCTCGTATTTCAGAAGCAATGTTTTGAGATGTTTTGTAGATCACTAGTTTTCTGCATTTATTGAAAATGCTACTAAGGGATCAAAACGAATTTATCAATTTGCGAAGAAAACAGTTCGTGATACAAAGTAAAGTTGTCATTTCAAAGCCGTAACTTTGTGAAAATTTAAAAGAAGATCTTGCTTAAAATGGTGTTTCTCTTCAACATATTCACAGCACATCATCTTGAAAATCCAAAGACTGTGTTTCCTGTAAGATTGTAAAATACCAATACTTTAAATATATATAAATACATACTGTGATATTTCTGGCTGAGGGTCATGTGTTGTCTTCTTAACCTTTCCACATTTTCAGTTTCATAATTAAAAAAGGAATATCAATCTGTTCATTGCTTTGCAATTTCTTACTTGAAAAAAGATAAAATAGTGCTTGATAAAAATTACCCCTAGAATCAAAAATTCTGTTTTTCAGTGTCTATGATTTTAGTTAACATAACTGTGGTGTAAAGTAATATTATACTGCAAAATATAAGAATAATACCAAGTTGTATGTAAGCTATTGAAGAAGCACCGTCAATGTTCATACAAATAAAGCAGGCATCACAGAATTTGTGGAAGAAATAGATATGCCGGTGTAATCGGGTATAAAATGGCATATATCTGTGCGAAATGAAAATACTAAAAGCTGAATGAGACATCATTTTTAAAGGAAAATACTTTATATTTTGAAGTTAACTTTTAGTCTTACATAATGGATCAATAGCCGTATATGTAAAGTGCCACTATGAGTGTTGTCATAAACAGGTACTGCCAACATTTGTCAGAATAACTTTATAAGGAGTGTCAGCATTTCATGATTGTTTTGAAGAAAATGTCTTACTTTTATTAGGTAATCTAATTATTTCTGGTGTTACATATACCTGGGTTTATCCTTAGCTTCATAAAAGCCTTAAAAACCAATTATTCCCCAACACTTTCACTAAAACAGTTCAAGATCGAGTTCTTTTCATATATGTTTCCGCACGGTAGCAAAATTATTATTAAAAATACAGCTCTTACTTAAAGACTTAAAACCCGCATCTTGTCATAGCGTTGTTGGTATAAACAATGGTAGGGGTTCTGAGTTGTGACATTACACTTCAGTTTGTTTCCATTATCTAAATAGTGCTTACTATATGATGAAGAAGTTCGTCATAGACATAATTTAGACGACTTCAGAGGCAATCAAACTATGAGGTTGCTTTTTCACTGTGTAATAACAGATATGTTCAAGCCATAATCAAATTTTCAAAGACAAGTTTTTAATAATTTTAAAAAGAAACAATGTAATGAACAATTAGAAGGTGATAACTGCATGTCAGAATTATGCAATTATATTTTATCGACAATTCTCTAACGTTAGTATCAAACTGAGACATCCACTTTAAAAGAAATTATATGCACGAACATTCATTTTTCGAATGATACCTAATTCCAACTAAAATTAGTTAATGTATGCAAGAGAAAAGAATAGTAAGAACAATAGCTGTGTCAAAGTGATACATTTATCAGTATGTCACTTAGAAGTTGTATTATGTGTAACTTTTAAAACTCTAGTTAACTCAACTAACAATTTTACTCCACATAGTATGAGAAGGACAAATAACACTCTTGTTAGACCTTACCAAACAAAAGAGCATTGAATAATGTTTGAGTAATTAATTTCTTTCATTCCAAGAAAAGTCAGTACTGAAATGGGATATTATGTTTAAATAATATTAAAATAAAATATCTATTGAAATAGACGTTGGAGTGGCCATTTCAACTGTTCTTTAATCCTTCCACATTTTGTAAAAAGGAAATATAGCGCAATTTAAAAAAAAAAAATCGCGTCAATTGCATTTCCCTTGAAGGCAAATTTTACAGATTATTACTTCAAACCCCTTGTCAATATCTTGTTCCTAACTCAAGATATTGTTGCTTGACAAAAGACTGCTCGGTCAATAAAGGTGTCGAGGTACCTCAGATTTATCAAAATGCTATGTAACAGAGGCAAAATAATGTGAGAAGTCTTTGTTTTCCTTTGAAATTTAATCCATAAGATAACCTTGAAATTTAATACCAGGGAAAATGTAGATAGCGTGTATTGTAGATTTATCTTAAATATTGAGAGAATTGGTCACATCGTTTTAGACTATTGTAATCTTTATTTTAATGACAGTCTTGACTATAAATATATACAAAGGCTACTCAAGTAGTTGTGCCTGGGTGACATCACAAATTTCTCATAAGGCAATATAATATTTTGAAGTAGATATTTCTTCAAAAATTCATAACTACCGAACGGAACATGCTATTGAGATCTTGGTTTTATAAAAACGAGAGACAAAATATCCTAATTTTTATGAGATATAAATATTCTTTAGTGACCAGTCCCTTTAATTACATTTTTTATACGTTTTATTTGTAAGCTGACAATTAACACTTGTCTAGTATATACATACATATATTAGTAGTTTATTGTTAAGTATTATTATTAGTTTATGTAGTTTATTGACTTCATTGTAACCTGTACTTACACGGTATCTATGTTGGCGAGACAGACAGTTCAATTCGTCTCCGACCTAACAATCTCAAAAAGCCATTCGTGACAATGTTATCGTATATCCAACATCTCAACACAATAATCACATTCGTCACTCCTTAAACAATCTTAAAGTAACCCTAGTACTAGCAGCTGGCAACTTTGCCTGTACAAAGGCCGAAAGCGCCAGGAACTAATGTGGATAATGAAGCTTCAAACACACCGTACTAGACTCAACAAAGACCTTGGTCTTCTTAAGGTTTCATCAAACACTTTCACCCGGTTGAGTTGTTTTTGTATGTCATTGTGCATTGTGTGTCTTATGTAGATACCAACTAATGATTGACATTACTCACTGTGCTGTTTGATTTTTGCTGAAGAATGTTCCACTGTGACCGGAAGTTCCGAATAAATTCGTATATTTTGTACAATGTACCAGTTATGCTATTCTATATGTACATTGACATGTAATACTAGCAAAGTGGTTTTCAGTTTAATAGAGTTTAATATCTGTTGCATAATATTAAAGTCTTCAAAAATTTCAGCTGTCTTATTGAAGTACTTTTAATTTAAAATTCTTTTTTAATTTTAGTCGTAATTAAACATATTTAAACTGCTTATTGAAATGCAAGTAAAATATCTTAGAACTAGACATGCTCTATTTGTCAATAAAATCAACTTGCTTAAGACAATATGACCTAGTTAGATTAGATTGTATACGGTGCAAAGTCCACAAATATCTTTCTTACAGTATTTGAAAGAGGATGATATGATCCAAAGAATGTTAACCTCTTTCTTGCACTTTCTTAATCTCTTTCTTACATCACGTAAAAAATGTTCCATAGACCCTAGTGATTGGTACATTTGACTAAAAAAAACAACTGAATGACTATTCAGGAGAGGAATTTGTTTTCGAACTCGTCAAGCTCTACCACCTCCATAAGTCACTGACGAATGTATTGTGACAGAAAGATTAAACAGTATAGTTTATAAACGTTGTGTTAATGCACTACACTTATAGCAGAAGTAAAAAAAAACAACAGTCCTAAAACGAGAACGTCATATATTTGGTTACTCTTATTTTCCTTATATATTTTTATATTTGTTAGTCGGGGCAGATGTTCGTCTTCAAAAGGATAAGGAAATTAGTTATGATGCGAATGATAAAAACCCAGATATGAAGCTTGTCCGAATTTTGCTTTAGGTTTATCTCACGTTCTATGATATTGCCTTTGATATACAGTTCATAAAATCTCTCAGTTGTTTTAATATCTGTTTTCATGGACTTACATTACTCAGGGTAACCAACAGATGCTTGTAGCCGCCATCGAGAGACAAAATCAAAGTATGTACAGTATTCACATGGATTAACAAAATTATTTCTCACCCACTTTTTTGTTAGTTTGTTTAAATTCATTCTAATCATTGCATTTGTTGATTTTCTTACTTTATGTTACGTTTTTCTTGTATTTAGACTTTACACATTGTAAGGGAATCATTTTCAATACGGCAGTCTAAGTATGTGCAACTTATGTGTTCAAGACTATGTTGATCAGTTGATTGAGTACGCAACCAATTTATTTATACCTATGGTCCGTTACAACATTATTAGGATTATGGCATTAGTTTGTCAGGTTCTCTTCATATACAAGTTTTTATTTTATTATTTCAGAACCATATTATTTCTTTTATCAACATCCTCAATATCCAAGAGATTGCTATGAAGCACTAAGGGGATGTCCATCAAATACCAACTCCAGTGGTGTGTACGTGATTAAGCCGGACGGTTATCCTGAACCGTTTGAAGTATACTGTGATAACAGTCTTGATAACGGTGGATGGACGGTAAGTTTTCGTGAGTGTATGGTGTTTATAGTGCACAGCACTGGTCAAACCAACCTTTCATGATTTTTTTGTTCTACGTTTAGGTGTTGTTGTAGGGGATATGGAGATATTAGAAACTTCATGTAATCAAATGTCCTCTCTCTTTCCTAAACAAGGAAACAATGTGCTACATTAAAATACGTTTGGTTGTCTCAATAAACAAAATGCAAGGAACCGCTAAAATCAACTTAATTTGAAGTTATTTGAGTTCTTGACATGTTTATTGGATTTTACTTCCTTTCTCAGATCATACAACGTAGATTTGAACGACAAATAAGTTTCAACCGTAGCTGGGACGATTATCGACTTGGATTTGGTTTGCTTTCCACTGACATGTGGATTGGTAACGATAAACTATCATTTATTACCAATCAGAATCGATATCAACTTCGCATTGACCTGAAGACAACAGACGATTTGTTATTTTACGTCACGTATGACGAATTTCGTATCAGCGACGTCTTCAGTAACTACAAGCTTGTCACCACAGGATTGCAAGGAGGAAATATAGGTAAAACTGCTATTCTGATATGGCTGATGTGAACAAAAAAATAGTTGAACAATAACGATTTCGCCATGCAAAGGTGTTGGAGGCTGTAAATACAAAGTGACCTGTCAATGATACTGCCTTTGCTGTCTTGTACTATCCCAATATTTACTCTTGACAAAGGTATATTTTCAGTGACGAAAGGAAATTTAAAAAAAATCGGGAAACTCCTTTGATTATATAGGCAAACACAAATAAATTATAATGAAAAATGAAAAATCTCAATAAAGGATTTCACTGCAAAAGAGCTTAATGCTACGGACTCATGTTTTTTCATGTTTATTGGTTCGGCAGCTCCATAACATGGTGCTAAGATATGCGAATAATTAAAATTGTATCATTTATGTTGCCAGGTAACTTTGACTGGTGTCCAACCAACAAAATCTACGATGAGTGCAAATGTGAAGGCTCCTGCGCTGATCCTGATCAATGCGTCAAATTATGCTCAGAATCTCAGTCATGCATCTGTCAACAAGCCTTGAGATATTTGATGAATGGTGACGACTGTATTCGTAAGGAGAACTGTGGATGTTACATCAATAATACAGATGGTCATCAAGGAGTTTTATTAACAGTGAGTACATGAAACAGAAGTCAATTTGAAGTAAGGAAAAACAATTTAAATGATTTTATTTAATATCCATTAGATTTAACAGCTTCATGTGTGCACCGGAAAGTTCATTTAAGAATTTTTCATCTTACACCACGGACAGTAATTGCCCAGAATGAGACAGAAAAAATGGGCTAATTTAAGATTAATGAGAATTTTCATTTAGCCTCTTAAGAATTCAAATAATAAAAAACTTTCAATCCTGCACAGCTTAAGGACATGCGACAGAAAATAAAAAAAACATATGTATTTAATTAACAAGCTGAAACTTCGTTACTCACATCTCCATTATTAAGAAGGAACATTTAAAAAAAATATTATTATCTTCTCTTATGAACAAAATATTTTACAGGAAGGACAATCATACGTTTCCCCAACCTGGGACAGAAATTGTTTTTGCATTGATGGCCAACTCACGTGTGACGATAGCTATAGATGTGACACTAATGCAGATTGTGAAGAAAGAAACCGTCAAAGACAATGTTACTGTCGTGAAGGATATGATGGAGACGGTCAACGATGTACAAAGCAGAGGACAGTCTCTACGCCTAAAGACTGTAAGCAACTGTATGACAATGGCGAGAGAACCAACGGAATCTATCAAATAAAACCTACCAATTGGTCTGGGTCTCCGTTTGATGTTTACTGCAATATGTCAGATGGCGGAGGTTGGACTGTAAGTGATTTAAATGCTTAAAGTTTCGTCATAGTTAATTACTTGTTAATTGCATCATCCTTCGTTCCCTTTTCCTATGCAATTGTCACCTGCAAGTTATGACGAACGTATGCACTCCAGTTAGTAGCTTTAACATAATAATTCACATTTTATTTGAAGGTCTTTCAATGTCCGGTAGATGATTCTGAAGACTTCTACCTTTTTTGGGATGATTACAAAAACGGGTTTGGGGACCTTGGTAAGAACTTTTGGATGGGAAATGAAAAGATACACAGTTTAACGAACCAAGGGAGATATGAACTTCGAATCGATTTTGTAAACCAGAACGGTGATTCCTACTACGCTAAATACGATTCATTTCGTATCACTGATGAAGCCGACAAGTACAGACTGAATCTTGGAAGTTACACAGCAGGAGATGCGGGTAGGTTAATGGTAACGAAAATAATTGATAGAGGCTACAAGCATCATAACTTATTTAATTAATGTGATGTAATGTAATAATACTGTCCACGAAATTTATTTTCCAATAGAACATAACATTTCTGTGTTTTACATTAATTTTTTTTCATAACGGGAAGCGTATTTCAATTGATTTTATGATGAATATTAAATGATTTTGAAATACGTGCACTTATTTGTACAAAATGCGGAAACTGTAAAATTTTCGTTTGACCTATATCAGGCTTGTATATTCAAATGATTCTTAGCTTTGTTGTGACATAGCTTAGTGGGTGTCATTCCAAAATTCATTAAGGCTTTTAATTCAATAATAACATTAAAACATGACATAACAATAACATTTCAGTTTCAAGAGTATTTGCCACTCTCATTGTAAACAAAAACAAAATGAAATTATGAATATCGGGACAAAATTTAATAAAATTTACAGCAGTCTTTAATAAGCTATTTGGAAGTGGAAGGACCAGGAGGCGTAAAGAGAATACATTTTCAAATAAGGAAATAAAATAAATAAATTGTGTCATGATAGGTTCAGTTTAAAGACAAATATATCCCCCACCGGAAAAAGAAATAAAACATTATTGAAAGCAATATTTGCTGAATAAACATGAGAATTTGTCGTCATTAATATCTGGTTAAAAGCTAAAATTTAATTTTATTGGAATCATTTAAAAGGAAACTCTAATGTTGATCACAAACAACATCTTATGAAAAATCAGTTCAAATGAATCATCTTTTTGCAGTTTCGTTGAGTACACTAGTTTACATTCAAATCAGGAATCTCAAAAGGCAAACTTAGAGCCAAAGTTGGTAGAAATAAGAAACTCTTCCTTAATAAGATGTGAACATTTTATTTGGTCGTGATATATCGGATACAATGTTATTTAGTTGTGAGTCATTAAATATTCTGTATCATATCAACTTACCAATTTAAGTTTCATCTTTCTTCAGGTGATTCGTTGACTAATCATAATAACCAACAGTTCACGACCCAGGACGAGGACAATGACGATTACGATTATAGTTGGGCTTCCTCTGAGACTAACAACCTTGCACGTTATCACGATGGTGCCTGGTGGTACGATGATTATTATTGTTATTATTATTATTATTGTGATTATTATTGTTATTATTATTGTTATTATTCATCTCTGAACAGCCCTCACGGCGGTTATAATTTCTATTGGAGTCGCCTTCCTCGATGTTATTATTATATTCAGTACACGGAAATGAAAGTTCGCTCGGTGGAATGAGGATTTTAAAGGACAATGTTGAGCAACCGATAGTGAGACAGCAAATTTACCATAAACGGTATCATGTAATAACTTTAAGACACAATGAAAACCCTGGTATTTCTCAAAATATGTTTCACTCCAAAACCTAGCATAAAAATGATAGCCTTCGATAAAACATCTGAGATACTTTGTCTTAAGTGCTGTTAAATCAAGTGATGAATCATGTCTCTGAACATACTTTCTTGCTTACTTTGAAAAATTTTACAACAGTTTAGCATTTTGGTAGACTGTTTCTTTGTAGTTCTGTATTTTACAAAATACAAGTTATTTATATCAATAGCATTGTGTGTACATTACATTTTGTGTTGCTTGATATTTTGAAGACTCTTTTTGTCAATAAAGAAGAAAAAATTTCTAATAAGCCTTTTGGCAAACTGAATTAACTCAAGGAATTGCAGGATTAAAGTGAAATATACAAACCGTGCTCGCTATACATAGCATGAAACAAAACAAAAACTTTTAAACTGATTTTAACACAATTTTTAAAAGAAAGTGGTGGTTTACGTGTCGTTCAAGAGACAGAACTGTAGGTGAGAACGTTATGTATACTTGCAGTTGGTCTTAAAAAGAAGGTGTCATAGAAGTACACGAAATAAGCAGAACACAGACCTCAGGAAACGTTTCTCCATGTGTATTGACGGTCACCCAACAAAAGAAAGGTGGTTGATATGGTCCACAAATAAAATGGAAAGCAGACCCCAAAAAGCTATCTTTGCAGATTGAACTTAACAATTCTTTGCAATCTGGGACATAAACATTAGTGGTGTGTTCAGGATAAAACAGAGTCGAACCAACTTTCAAACGATTATCTTCAGTGAGCAAATTAACAATCGTGTTGTCTCAGTTTCAGACTTATATACCATAGTTCGAGGCTCAATCCTCCCATGCCTCAAAGTCAAGGCTCAACTGACAGAACCACCCTAGAACCATCCCAAGTAACTCCAGATCCATCCCATAATTTGTGAATACTTAAAAAGAGTCACCACTTAAAAGGACCAATAAGGACCACTGAACAAGCTTAAAGCCCTTCTTATTTGTTAAAAGGTTTGGGATATTTGCATTCAACTACTTTCTCATGAATTATCAGCGAAGTCAGCAGTTTTGGAGGGGACACTCACCATTGATTGATATCACCTGATAAGACAAGACGGTTGGGAAGCTTCTTTTCTATGTCCGAAGAGGACAAAGGTCAGGACATTTAACCTCAAAGCTGCACTTAATTACTTTCTCTGTTGAATAACAAAACAACTGATCTACTTCACTAAACCAGATCAGGTATCTGAACCCACTGTAAAAAAAAGAGATAACTCAGTGTGACGGCAAAATTGTTATTGCTACAAGTCTAATATCATGAAAGGAGGATTTGAATATACTCTAAAATAAACTGTTGTTACACGTGCTGTAGATACAAAAGGGCGTTTATCTTCCTATTTTGAGGAAATGCACATGCGCAGTCGAGATTAGGAAAAGGCTTATTGACTGAGCCTAGATTCTTATTGTCTTGCAAAAATATGAACCAAATTTATGGCTACCAGATAAAAAATTACCCAAAGATCTTAATTAAGTGTTACTAATTTCTGATGAGAAAAGTTGATTTATGTGTTGAAACGTATGAAACTTAGTGAAAACATATTGGTTCCAGTTTTCAGGGTATAATGTACAAGCTTCGGTCAAAGCAACTGCAGAAATATTACACAATATATTCTTCTGCACATGTATTGAGACTCAAACATGTAACCAAAAGGAGACTACAGGCATAACAGTTTTAGTCGGAAAGCAAACCAACTGCTCCAAAGGTCTAACCAGGAAGCTGCAGATATATAACAGGTCTCTGGTCTAACTAGACAGCCATGAGTACAAGCCAGTGCTGCAGTTGTATTCAAGGGTAGATTTTTACTGCGAATACACTAAAGGAATTATAACCCCCTTTGCGTATATGTCTCAGCAAATTTGAATCGCAAAAGGAACTGTTGTCCCATATGTTCCTCAAACAAAAGCGTAACCAGTAGAATGATTTTTGTGGACAAAAGAAAAAACTATAACTGTAATGGTGGACTGAAAAGAAGGAGAAAAAGAGAGATGTAGATGGAGAACGTGGTGGATAAGGAAAGAAAGTGACGTGGTGGAAGGGTAGAGTGAAAGATTTCCAGTACTGGCGACCGAATCCTCATTCTTGTTCTACAGTATAAACAAAGACATTTAAAGTTGTCGCTAAAAGCATTACAAATTACGTTAAAGTAAACTAATCAAATTTTTACTCAAACGGATGAATTTGTTGCTATTTCCGATTGAAATTAGCAATGTCAGATTTGACTTTCCTTCCTGTGACAAAATTAAACACCGCTTGTTATTCACCATAAATTCTGCAGTAGAAGTTACACGTCACTTTTTTTTCTTCTGGTCATAAAAAAGTAAATACATTCTGAAATTGAAGTCCCAAATGGTCTTGACTGATGAAGGAACAAGATTTGGCAATGGGGTTCATGCTTTCTCCTTAATTTTGTTTTATTGAGTCTGCCCAATATTAATAAACCTTTAAGTCGAAAAAAAAACAAGAGGGCAATCCACGGAGTTGCGTACATCATCGCCAACATGCATTGACTTAAATACAGGGCATGCACGCAGGGGTTTGTAATAGTTTACTGCAACCACATCTCAAAGAGACCTAGTTCGGGGAACTGGTTGTAAATGAGTGGCAAACATTCTTCAAGCATAAACTGGTGGTAAGCATCTCAATGCTGATATCTAGTGTGAGGTAGCAAACTTAAGGTTATAGCCTGGTGCTACTAGGCTCAAGTAACGATAACTAATGGCTCAAAAGTATCTGTGCATATTACGCTACATAACACAATTATAACATTGGGTTATTCCATGTAGGTTAGGCTTAGTGGTTATAGAGTTAGGGGCAGGATATAAGAGCATCCCTCTGTGGGTATTCGCACATAAGTCTCCCATTTACCTGTGCAGGACCTGGTTCTGCTAAAATCATTGTTTGACTTCATTAAAAATGATGTTCTCAAAAAAGATATTATCCACAGGGACCAGTTCTGCTCAAGATGTTTTGGCTAAAGTTAAAAAGATGGTGTCTAGTATTGACCCAGATGCTGGCTCTAAGTTTATTACCAAACAACTATACAATTTCACCAGTTTACTATAGGAGTAATACACTGTATCTTCATTATTGTGTTCATAGGAACGGTCTGGAAAATTTTTGCGTATAATGCTTAATTAGCTCTCAAGATATGGTAAAAATATAAATTATGGGGCAAAATTGGCTTTTTTTCTAAAGGAAATCAGCAATTTTCACTCTCTTTAACACAAAAGTGATATACCTTGAATATTACATTTTCAAGTAAGTCCTTGCAAAATTTTGCATTAAATACTCAAATACATCTCAAGATATGCTGCAAATACAAATTTTGGGACAAAATTGACTTTTTTTCCTCTAAAATCAGCAAATTTCACTGGATTTACCATTACAGTAATATTATGTCGGACAATGTGTCTGCAGGTAAGTCCTAACAAAACTTTGAGTTAATTGGTCTAATAGTTCTCAAGATATGCTGGAAATACAAATTTTGGGGCATTACATACTTGACGTACAATGTTAATTTGATTCAACCAGTATCTTAATTTTATTCAGTTACATCGCTGATTCATCAGGTAAAACTGGCGTTCAATCGTCTTCCTTGCCATATAGTGACATTTGTGCTGAGTTTTGGATCCGACAGTTCTGTCCCGATATTCATTTACAACATTGATTTGTAAATCAAAATCACTTCGAAATTCAGGTTACCTGATGCGCTGATTTTTTTGAAAGAATATCCTTGACACTTGGCCAGCATAAATTCGATCATCACGTTAGTCTTCATGTGAACCATTAGAAAATAATAAGCTATGATATCGGTGTTGCATTTCCTCAAACGCATGTAACGGTCATTATAGGGTTCCTTAGTAGAATACGTGTCATTGGTGGCTTTATTGTCGGCCACCGTTATTCGCTCTTATTGTTGACTAGCTTCAGCCCGATAATAGATAGATTAGTGTACAGCAAAGAACTTTATCTAGTTCTTCATATTTGAAGCAAATACACGCGCTCACTAACCAAAGCCGACACCGTAATTTGTACAGCCAAAATTCGCGCTTCCTTTAACACAGTGCTTGCACGCATGGATGTCATCATAATGGGGCCTAAGCATTTTTACACTTTTGGAGGTGTCTGGATGTAACCACTGTCGGAGCTAGCTACCACTGTAACATACCCTTTCGTAATTACGTGAATTGGTGTATTTGGCAAGCCCAATGTGCAATAATTTGGAAAACAGGGTTTATCATCCATCCACTGCACGATAAACTCAATTGTCGAAAACTCGGTTTATTGACAGGAAAATAAGTTGAGGGTGTTCCGATAATCTCTGTTTTCCCAGAGAAAGCTACGTTTCTTGCAAAACTTTGTTTATAGGGTGAAAAACAGTTTTTCCAAAACCCTGTTTATCGAGTAAAAAGCAGAGTTTTTCGATAAACTGTTTTTTCCAACGATTAACTGAATTTGTCACTAAACACAGACTGTTTTTCACTGCTTTTCGAAAAACAGAGTTTTCCGATAAACTGAGTTTGTAAGGGAGAAAAAAAGTCCGTTTTTTCACTCGGTATTTTTTTCTCGAAACACTATGTGTATTGGAAATAAACTTTGTTTTTCAAATTGGGCTGGTCATGATGATAGATGTATGTATGTCTGAAT
The DNA here is from genome assembly GCA_021234535.1 of Stichopus chloronotus. Taxonomy (NCBI): domain Eukaryota; kingdom Metazoa; phylum Echinodermata; class Holothuroidea; order Aspidochirotida; family Stichopodidae; genus Stichopus; species Stichopus chloronotus. Next base: position 8,828,451 of record CM037849.1, read on the forward strand.
GAAGGGATTACTCTCGAAGAAATAGGTAAATCAGAAAAATGAACTGCTTACACACTGAACAAATGAAGCCGAAAATAACAGGCGGTGTCCTTGCTCTGTGTGGCAAAGCAACACTTTATTCAATACTTGACATGCGTATAATTGCACGCAGGCCAACTTTTGAGAATTTGTTTGTTTGTTATCTGGCTACATCTTCTTGGAAAACAGAAGTAAATGCAACCTTTTGATGCATTGAGGTACACGGATAATATATTGGGGATATTATTTTCTGACATGTAACTGCTTGCGAGTTATGGTATCCTGAACTTTAAAGTAATGTTGCTCTGTAAACTGTAAAGTACTCAATTCATTGACTAGTGTATAAAGGACATGTAACAGGAAAAACATACTAAGCAGGGGTATTTCCAAAAGCATAAAAAATGACATTGTTATGAGGTATAATCGTTCAGTCCAAACATGGTTGCTTAGGTTGAAATATTAATTCACATTGTATGGACAAGCAAAGATCTAATAAGTTATGTTGCACCTTGTACTAACAGAACCTACCTTGCTGTATTCTGTACCCTTTTGACCTATGACGTCACCGATCGGGTTAACAACATATCATAATCAGATACCTAACAACCAAGTTTGAAGTTCATTAGACTTACTGTCTAGAAGGAAATCGCAACACACTTTTTCAAAGCATTTCGCCGATAAGGGATTTGACCCCTGACCTTTAACCTCTGACCCTGAATTGTGATGGGAGACAACTTCAGACCTTGGGTCACCGACTACCTACCAATTTTGACCATCATCGGCTTTACGGTCTAGGAGGAGTTGCCGACGCAAACTTTTGAAACTGAAACTTTCTTCCCTACAAACACACCCACACACCCACACATACACGCACACACACACAAATCTTTACACATTTGACCCCTACGCTAATGGAGTCTCAGGTCACCTTAAGTACCATACCAGGTTAGACCACCCCCATTGTTCATATATCAACCGTACCTAATGTTGCCATGGCAACTGTTGTTCTTTCAATTGAGGGAGACATAATACATTCTATCGTCCCAAAGCAACTACAATATCTCATCCTGTACATTACATGTATAGGGATGAGATAATGGTTTTCTCAATTAGTGAAGTCACTAATTGAACTGGAAAACATTGCAACAGAAATAATGTTCATCGACTTCAGGGACCCCTGCTATAATAACAATGTGAGATTCAAACGTGATTGCAACTCACTGAGTTCTTAACACGTACAAATGAACATAGTGTACTTGCGGGGGTTTGGCTCAACAGCTAGATGGATGGGGCATGTATTGGATACGGGGAAGCTAAATAACCACAGCTGGCGGACACAGAATTGAGCGCAACTGCTGGACGCTGCGCACTCCTCGGATCTTTGACAGGGCAGGTGATAGACATTGCACTGGTCTCGGTTATCCACCACAAGTGTAGCATTTTCCTTGGACTCAATTAGATTAGTAAAACAAGCAGCAACTTGACGAAGTAAACGTTATGATTTTGACTACATATCTGGTTATAGAGTTCTATTGCTGTTGAGAGAAGCGAATGTTTCCTTTCAATAATTACATTTTACAAAAGCACTTAAGTGGACTCAATATGATAAATGTGCATGCAGATAATTGGGTTGTTTAGTTGGAATATGAATAAGCTGTGCACATCCTTCTTCGTGTAAGGTACATTGGATTGTCTTTGATGATACAGGGGGCTATTGATAGAACACGTTAAAGATGATACAAAATAAATACAGTACACAGACAGAACCCAGAATCTTATTATCTACTATTATCCTCCCAAACTTAACAGTCTGTAGAACATATGGAGCTCCATGCCGTAGGACTGACATACTGATAATTTTTTTTAGGACCATTTGTTTTTCTACTTGAAGATTTATTGGGCAGAAAAAAATTAACGAGAAAGCATGAACTCCATAGCCAATTTTTGATCAGTCAAGACCACTGGGTATTTAATTTCAGAATGTATTTACTATTTTATGACCCGAAGAAAAGAAAACCTGACGTATAACTTGTTACTGCAGAATTTATGGTGAATAACAAGCAGTGTTTAGTTTGTCACAGTAAGGAAAGTCAAACTGACATTGTTTATTTCAATAGAAAATATAAATTTATCCGTTCGAATAAAAAAGTGATTAATTTAGTGTAACGTATTTTGTGATGCTTAGTGACGACTTTAAATGTCTTTGTACATGATCACCATAAGACATACCACGGGTGTCCATCTCTTGACGTCACAAATTTGCACACTTAGATAATGGTTATTCATGACACAGCTGTTAGACACTAATTTCCTTGTAAATTTGTCAATCTTTGACGGATATTGATGGAATTTGTATTTATTTTCCACATTTTCAATGTTTAATGCATCCAATAATCCAAAGTGTCATTTTCATGTCATAAGACCTTCAAGTATTTCTTTATACAAACTCAGTCTGACATCTTTAAAAAATAAATTATCAAAGGTTTCTTAAAAGAATTCCATTAAAAGTTGTCACTTGAAATCTTTACAAATATCATATTTGAACAGGAGATGGAGGAAATTGCAATAGAAAACGTAGGGGGTGGGGAGAGAAAGTGAGATGGTGGAGGGTTGGGTGAAAGATTTCGAGCACCGGCCACCAAATCCTCATTTTTGTTGTACAGTACAAAGACATTTAAAGTCGTCACTAAGCATCACAAAATACGTTACACTAAATTAATCACTTTTTTATTCGAACGGATAAATTTATATTTTCTATTGAAATAAACAATGTCAGTTTGACTTTCCTTACTGTGACAAACTAAACACTGCTTGTTATTCACCATAAATTCTGCAGTAACAAGTTATACGTCAGGTTTTCTTTTCTTCGGGTCATAAAATAGTAAATACATTCTGAAATTAAATACCCAGTGGTCTTGACTGATCAAAAATTGGCTATGGAGTTCATGCTTTCTCGTTAATTTTTTTTCTGCCCAATAAATCTTCAAGTAGAAAAACAAATGGTCCTAAAAAAAAAATTATCAGTATGTCAGTCCTACGGCATGGAGCTCCATATGTTCTACAGACTGTTAAGTTTGGGAGGATAATAGTAGATAATAAGATTCTGGGTTCTGTCTGTGTACTGTATTTATTTTGTATCATCTTTAACGTGTTCTATCAATAACCCCCTGTATCATCAAAGACAATCCAATGTACCTTACACGAAGAAGGATGTGCACAGCTTATTCATATTCCAACTAAACAACCCAATTATCTGCATGCACATTTATCATATTGAGTCCACTTAAGTGCTTTTGTAAAATGTAATTGTTGAAAGGAAACATTCGATTCTCTCAACAGCAAAAGAACTCTATAACCAGATATTTAGTCAAATCATAACGTTTACTTCGTCAAGTTGCTGCTGCTGGTTTTACCAACCTAATTAAGTCCAAGGAAAATGCTACACTTGTGGTGGATAACCGAGACCAGTGCAATGTCTATCACCTGCCCTGTCAAAGATCCGAGGAGTGCGCAGCGTCCAGCAGTTGCGCTCAATTCTGTGTCCGCCAGCTGTGGTTATTTAGCTTCCCCGTATCCAATACATGCCCCATCCATCTAGCTGTTGAGCCAAACCCCCGCAAGTACACTATGTTCATTTGTACGTGTTAAGAACTCAGTGAGTTGCAATCACGTTTGAATCTCACATTGTTATTATAGCAGGGGTCCCTGAAGTCGATGAACATTATTTCTGTTGCAATGTTTTCCAGTTCAATTAGTGACTTCACTAATTGAGAAAACCATTATCTCATCCCTATACATGTAATGTACAGGATGAGATATTGTAGTTGCTTTGGGACGATAGAATGCATTATGTCTCCCTCAATTGAAAGAACAACAGTTGCCGTGGCAACATTAGGTACGGTTGATATATGAGCCATGGGGGTGGTCTAACCTGGTATGGTACTTCAGGTAACCTGAGACTCCATTAGCGTAGGGGTCTAATTTGTTAAGATTTGTGTGCGTGTGTGTGTGCGTGTGTGTGTGTGTGCGTGTGTGGGTGTGTTTGTAGGGAAGAAAATTTCAGTTTCAAAAGTTTGCGTCCGCAACTCCTCCTAGATCGTAAAGCCGATGAGGGTCAAAGTTGGTAGGTAGTTGGTGACCCATGGTATGAAGTTGTCTCCCATCACAATTCAGGATCAGAGGTTAAAGGTCACGGGCCAAATCCCTTATCGGCGAAATGCTTTGAAAAAGTGTGTTGCGATTTCCTTCTAGACAGTAAGTCTAATGAACTTCAAACTTGGTTGTTAGGTATCTGGTTATGATATGTAGTGTTAACCCCATCGGTGACGTCATAGGTCAAAAGGGTACAGCGTACAGCAAGGTAGGTTCTGTTAGTACAAGGTGCAACATAACTTATTAGATCTTTGCTTGTCCATACAATGTGAATTAATATTTCAACCTAAGCAACCATGTTTGGACTGAACGATTATACCTCATAGCAATGTCATTTTTTATGCTTTTGGAAATACCCCTGCTTAGTATGTTTTTCCTGTTACATGTCCTTTATGCACTAGCCAATGAATTGAGTACTTTACAGTTTACAGAGCAACATTACTTTAAAGTTCAGGATACCATAACTCGTAAGCAGTTAAAGGTCAGAAAATAACATCCCCAATATATTATCCGTGTACCTCAATGCATCAAAAGGTTGCATTTACTTCTGTTTTCCAAGAAGATGTAGCCAGATATCAAACAAACAAATTCTCAAAAGTTGGCCTGCGTGCAATTATACGCATGTCAAATATTGAATAAAGTGTTGCTTTGCCACACAGAGCAAGGACACCGCCTGTTATTTTCGGCTTCATTTGTTCAGTGTGTAAACAGTTCATTATTCTGATTTACCTATTTCTTCGAGAGTAATCCCTTCATTCAGACATACATACATCTATCATCATGACCAGCCCAATTTGAAAAACAAAGTTTATTTCCAATATACTTAGTCTTTCGAGAAAAAAAAATATGGAGTGAAAAAACGGATTTTTGTTCTCGCTTACAAACTCAGTTTATCGGAAAACTCTGTTTTTCGAAAAGCAGTGAAAAACAGTCTGTGTTTAGTGACAAATTCAGTTAATCGTTGGAAAAACTGAGTTTATCGAAAAACTCTGCTTTTTACTCGATAAACAGGGTTTTGGAAAAACTGCTTTTCACCCGATAAACAAAGTTTTGCAAGAAACGTAGCTTTCTCTGGGAAAACAGAGATTATCGAAACACCCTCAACTTATTTTCCTGTCAATAAACCGAGTTTTCGACAATTGAGTTTATCGTGGATGGATGATAATCCCTGTTTTCCAAATTATTGCACATTGGGCTTGCCAAATACACCAATTCACGTAATTACGAAAGGGTATGTTACAGTGGTAGCTAGCTCCGACAGTGGTTACATCCAGACACCTCCAAAAATATTTAGGCATTATTATGATGACATCCATGCGTGCAAGCACTGTGTAAGAGGGAGCGCGAATTTTGGCTGTACAAATTACGGTGTCGGCTTTGGTTAGTGAGCGCGTGTACTTGCTTCAAATAAGAAGAACTAGATAAAGTTCTTTGCTGTACACTAATCTATCTATTATCGGGCTGAAGCTAGCGAACAATAAGAGCGAATAACGGTGGCCGACAATAAAGCCACCAATGGCACGAACGAATAAATACATATGCTACTAAGGAACCCTATAATGACCGTTACATGCGTTTGAGGAAATGCAACACCGATATCATTGCTTATTATTTTCTAATGGTTCATATGAAGAGTAACGTGATGATCGACTTTATGCTGGCCAAGTATCAAGGATATTCTTTCAAAAAAATCAGAGCATCGGGTAAACCTGAATTTCAAAGTGATTTTGATTAACAAATCAATGTTGTAAATGAATATCGGGTTAGAATTGTCGGATCCAAAACTCAGCACAAATGGCAAGCAAGGGCGATTGAACGCCAGTTTTATCTGATGAATCAGCGATGTAACTGAATAATATTAAGATACTGGTTGAATCAAATCAACATTGTACGTCAAGCATATAACGCGACATTTTGGATTTTTTACACAACTTTTAGCTAACAGATCAACATTGTAATGCAAAACAATGGGGTGCTATTTGAAGGGGTCATCAACCACAATGACCACACAGGCGATAAACTTGTTGAAATTGTCGAGGAGAAAGGTATTCAACCTCAAACTTAGTACATAATGCGACAAATCTGATTTTCAACACAATTGCCAGCCAATGTTCTATGTGTGCAACCTTGACTGAGGGCTTTGTTGCTACCTACACAGTCCTGAAATGATTTCTTGTACAGAAATAACAGCCCCCTCACAGTGCCAACGTGACGTAATGCAGTTACACGGTTACAAATGCAACATGGCTCTGCAAAACATGTCCGTTACAATATTTTAAGAAACATTAGGGTTTCCATCCATCATTTCATGTTGACGAGGATGATTGAGAATCCGCATTGCCAAGAAAGGGCATTCAAAACTGGCGAAACTAGAACTTTCATGCAACCGCCTTCATCATCGTCGTCTACTCCGGATATTCACCCAGCGTAGTGGAAGAGCGCTTTCGTTCAGCTACTCGTTACGCAAATCTTCTGGGCGGCAGCCAGAGGGGCTACGCAATCAACCAGATATTTGGCCAGCTGTACTATTGGCGTTGTTCTTGTCCCCACTTCTACATAAAAAAAAACATCGATAACCCTCCACTAATCAACATTTTGTGTCCAAGCTAGGTGGGAGGTGTAAAAGTCATACTCATGAATATTATCTTGCTCACGTCAACATCAGAAAAAAAATCAAAAGTTAACAGCTTTTTGCTCTCTACTGGGGCACTTTCCAATTAAATTTGTCATTGACAGAACATTCTTACCACATTCTTACCAAATCTATTACATAGTTTTGCTTCTTCACAAATTGGATGTATATTTCCATATCCATGAATCATCAAATTTACCAAAGTACATGTCACCAATATAGTTACCGATATTTTGACTTGTAAAGTGGCTCCTATGAAATCGAGAAAAAAAAAAACTCCTACCCAATTTATTGTATTCCGTGTGAAATGATAGGACAAAAATTAAGCAGGAAATATATAGCAAAAAAGTTGGCTTGTGAAATGGTCACTACATATTATAGAAGAACACATAGCCATTACATGGTGTTATACAAAGGTCACACTAATATTTTAGCATCAAGTAACTAGCAGAATAATTGATTACTCAAATGCTTACAAGTATTTCTAGCAGAATATATCTAACTAATTTATTCTTTGTTAATAACGTACATTAAATTCTAGCAGAAAATATCTAGAAAAATAATTGGCTTAAGAAATGGTTACTACAAAATCTAGCAGAACACATTTAACTGATACATAGTACTGTAAAATGGTCAGATTAAAAAAATCTAGCGAAAAATATCTAGCAAAATAGTTGACTTATAAAACTGTTAGAAGTATTTCTAGCAGAATGTATCTAGCTAAATTACTGCATTATTAATTGTAAAAATGAAACCCAGCAGAAAATATCTAGCAAAATAATTGGCTTGTGAAATGGGGACTATAAAATCTACCACCCTGTGTCTAACGAATTTAATGTATCGAGAAATGGTTGTACTAAACTATAGCCGAAAGAATATACCAAAGGTTCGACTTGTAAAAAGGTTACTCCAAAGTCCAGAAGGAAAATCTAGCTAACTGTTTGACATGTGGAGTGGTTAGTGTGAAATTTAGCAGAAATTGTCCATTCAATTAGTCAATCCAGTTTATAATACTGTGAACTGGCACCACGAAAATCCAGCGTAAAATGATAGGCAAAGTATTTGATCTGTTAAGCAGATCGAATTTAGTGGAAACATATATATCATATTTAGTACTAACTGCTCGCAGAACACGGACACTCTAGCAAACAAAGTGCTGATGAATTAGACACTGAACTTTGACGCTTTAGATACAATAAGGCGGGAAGTTTAACAGACCGACTATTTCATCAAGGAAAACCGGAGAAAGTTTAATTATTAACACCAGTGCTCTAAATCTACTCTCAGGAAAAGAAAGCTTCATCCTTAATGAGAGATATGCGGCAGTGCTTTCGGGGTAAACATATATCCATACTTTTTAAGACGGTGGGAATTCTAGGACCTGAAAAGGCAGTTGTTCAAACTTCTGGCAACTAGTTTAACACCGCATTTGACTCGAACATCTCAGCTGGTACAGTATATGGTATGATACGCTTGTTGGGCAGACAGCCTTGCTAAGGCTTATCGTTCCATTTACTACGCTACTGTTGGCAGCGACTTTCAATGATTCATAAAGAATTACAGAGACGTGACGGATAAAGAGAGATTAGTGATTCAGTATTTATAGGTGAGGAGTTTAAAATCTTGACATTCTTTCGAACTAAGAGATCGAAAGAAACTGCACGTGGAAATAAACATTCTTTTCTCTGGTTAGAAGGAACGGTTTGTGAACTTTCGATTGATTACTTGGTGAATTCTACCGTGTAATGCCAGGGATTTAACTTTTATTCAATTGGACTACATCACATATAGTGCTGTAGATTTTTTGGTGAGTGCTGATATCATGCATTTACCCCGTCTAGCAAACTGTCTTATCAAGTCGTATGCCTAGAACTCTGTCTTTGACAATTGGTTGGTCTACGAAATCTAGCAGAACACATTTAGCCATTTGATGGTATTGTAAAACGGTCAGCTTAAACTCATTCAGAAAATATCTAGCAAAATAATTGACGGTTAAAAGGGTTACAAGTATATCTAGTAGGATATATCTATTACAGAGATGAACTTGAAGAATTGAACTTGCAGGCAAGTACATCGAAGCCAATTGGGACTGTGAAAATATATGCTGCATCCCTGATTGTATGGAACGCCGAAAGGGAATACATTCTGTTGTTTCCTTTGATGTTGTTTCCTTTTATGCTGCTGTCTCTTTTAATGTTGTTGTCTCCTCTGATGTTGTTTACTTTAATGCCGTTGCTTACTTTAATGTCTATTTTAAAGTTGTTGTTTCATTTGATGTTGACGTTTCCTTTAATGCCGTTGCTTCCTTTCATGCCCTTCTCTTTTAATGTTGTTGTCTCCTTTGATGTTGGTCACTTTAATGCTGTTGCTTAATTTAATGCCGTTGTTCAATTTAGTGACGTTGTTAACTTTGATGCCATTGCTTCCTTTCATGCCGTTGTTTTCTTTCATGCAGTTGTCTACTTTGAGTTTGTTGTCTTCTATGATGCCGTTGTTAACTTTGATGCTGCTGACTACTTTGAGTTTGTTGTCTTTTTTCGATGGCGTTGTTTACTTTTTATGACGTCGTACTTATTTCAGCCAATGAAATCGAGAGCTTTATTCTAGGGTTTCATTTATTGAAACAATTTGGTGAGCCGCTTTTTCCGCGACATTTTCGCCTAAGGTTACAGCCTGTAGGATGATAGTGACTGGATCCCCCTGGAGTCAGCATCCCCATTATATTGTGTTACAATGTTGATTTGTTAGCTAAAAGTTGTGTTGAAAATAAAATATGTTGCATTATGTTCTGACCTTGGGGTTGAATATCTTTTTCCTCGACAATTTCCACCAAGGTTACCGCGTGATGGGTGATTGTGGATGATGCCCCCTACAAACATCATCCCTTTTATAAAGCTTTACGTTGTTGATTTGTTTGCCAAAAGTTGCGCTGAAAATGTTTTCTTGCTTTATGTTCTGAGTTTGAGATTGAATATCATTTTCTTAGACAATTCCCCCTAAGGTTTCCGTCTGTGAGATGATAGTGGGTGTTGCCCCTACAGTCAGCACCCCCATAACGTTACAATCTTGATTTATTAACTAAAAGTTGAAAATCATACGTTGCATTGTGTACTGAGTTTGGGGTTGAATATCTTTTTCTTCCACGATTTCCCCCCGAGTCAAATTTGGATAAACTGACTAAGGCATTTGATATCCTTGAAGGCAGAATCCACCAACTGGAGAACCGACTTGAGGAAAGTACCAAACGCCTCCAAGAAACGCAGGAGGAAAATAAAAAAAAAATGCAAAGTAAAATGGACGGTTTTTGTCTCAAGCTCAACTCCCTGGAGCAGTATTCCAGAAGAAACTTCCTGCGTATTACAGGCATACCCGAACGACAGGGAGACAATATTGACAAAATCCAGCAGAAGCTGGCAGAAGAAAAACTGGGGATGGCAGTAAACAGTCAAGATATCGTCAGAAGCCACCGGCTAGGGAGACCCTGACAAGGTGTTCCTAGGGAGATTATTGTGAAGTTTACCAGCTACGCCGTGCGTTCCGAGGAACGAAAGTCGAGAAGAAAGTTGAAGTCATCGGGGCATTGTAATCAAGGAAGACCTTACATTGGCCAACTTCGACTAGTGTTAAAGAAAGTAAGTCAGTACAACAAAGTTGCTACTGTGTGGACCATCGATGGCACAATCTACGGTATCGTTACAGACAGCAACGGAACAGAATCAAAACAGCGGTTTTCTTCTTTGATTGACTTAGATCATTTGTAAAATATGTTCGTCAACAGCATCTTCTTCACCATATGGTGAGCACATTTACAGGCCCAATTTTCTTAATTGACTTGGATACTTGGCTGTTTTCTTTGCTTCTTGTAAATATCATATTTAATGTATTCTTGATATGGGTCATCGTTTGCTGCACCCCTTTATTATCTTCGGTATGTTAAGTGTAACTATTTCCTCTGTGTAGCTGTTCTAGTTTATTTTTTCTTTAGTATTATTGTTGTTATTGTTGTTATTAATGTTGTTTATTGTTTTAATGATGACAGGGAACTTACAAGAAAATCAAATATCATATTTTTCATCCGCAGTAAGTTGTAATTAAGTAAACTGTGACAACTTTCATGTCTTTTCACTTGATGATATAGAGAATCTTTCTATACTTCATATAAACTCTAGAAGTTTACCCAAAAACTTTGATCACATTTGTAACTTATTATCTAGCATCAATAATTACCCTTTCACTTTTATTGCAATCACTGAAACTTGGATTTCAGAAACTGACTCTTCTTCCTTGTATAAAATACCAGGTTACAACTTTGTCTGTAAAGGAAGAGATGCCAAACGAGGGGGTGGGATAGGATTGTGTCTCAATGAAAAACCAGATTACTCGATACGACATGATCTTGGTGGCACACACCACTATAAATCCCTTTTTGTTGAAGTACTATGCCCAAATCGTAGAAATATTATCATTGGCGTTGCTTACCGTCCTCCAAGTGGAAATGTTCATCATTTTAATGATGAACTCCTAACTTTAAACACCTTAACCAGTGACGGCACCAGGATTTTTAAAGTGGGGGGCAGATGGAGGGCAAAAGAAAATGTTGGGGGGGCAAAACAATTTTCGCGCGCAGCGTGAAATTGAGCGCGAAACGTGATACTTACCGGGTGGTGTCCAGGAGTCCGCCTTAGGGCCCCTGGTGAAGTCCAGGGGCAAAGCCCCGGTGGGGGTCCAGGGTGCGAAGCTCCGGAAGCTCTGAGGTTTTAGAAAATCTCTTGGTAAAAAATTCTCAGGATAGGGGTATGTTGGTCCATAATGCATCGTCCAAAGCAAAGATTCCAAATGATTTTAATGCAAGCTAGGCTTATTTGGCTATTACTCTTCTTAGCTGACAACATGAAAAGTTGGAAAGCGACAATATGTTTAAAAGTTACTTATTAGCAATCTCTTGACACTTTTTACACTTTTCTTAAAACAGAAAGGTGAATGCTATATGTACAGTATATTAACAGGGAATACATATATACATATGTATCTGTTACACTTTAAGTTTATATATCGAGCATACCAGGTAGTACATAATGTATTAAAGGGATGTGTTCACAACTACAGCAAGAATTAATTAATTTGAAAAGTTTGGGAATGATTCAAACAGGGAGGAAAATTATTTGTGAATTATTTTGGCTTGCAAACCCCTCAAATATACGTCAGGAGCTGAGTGGGGGGCAACTGGGGGACAAAGGCTCTGACTGGGGGGGATTTTCCCCATGCCCCTCCCCTTGGTGCCGCCCCTGATCTTAACTCGTGAGAGGAAATGGGGACTCATAGCCGGGGATTTTAATATAGACTTACGCAATTATATAGGCCTAGTAGTAATTCTACAGAGGAGTTCGAGAATATCTTATCACAACATAGCTTATCTCCCACAATTAACAAACCTACTAGAGTTACCGATTCATCTGCAACGCTCATTGACAACATATTTTGTAATATCCATACAGCTAAGGTAAATTCTGCTATCTTCGAAACTGACATATCTGACAATTACCCTGTATCTGCTGTACGTAAGTTCAGTGTGAATACCGAGAATCGTAATATATAGTGCTAACAGCGATGTGTACAAACCTGACACAAGAGTCCCTGATATGTTAACATTCAAGGATGAGATTGCCTCTATACACTGGTCTGACGTTATCAATGACAGAGATGTGCAATCTGCCTCCACTGCCTTTAATTCTAAGCTTACTTATGTATTTAATAGGTGTTGTCCGCCACGGAGAGTTGGGAAAAAGAAAAACTTACAAAAATCCCCTTGGATAACGACTGGTTTAATAAAGTCACTAAAAAAGAAGGAGCAACTATTTCGTACCTATGTATAAGGCATATCCTACACAATTAAATGCGACTACTTAATCGTAGGTATAAAAACGTTCTAACTAATACTGTTCGAGCCGCTAAGCAATCCTATTTCAGCAACTTCTTTCAAAGAAACGTGTCGAACAGTAAACATATTTGAAATGGAATACGGGATGTGTTAAAACCACACTCACAAAAACGAAAAGTAAAATAAGAACTCCATAACTTTTTGGTAAAATTTTACACACAGTTAATGTAAGTCTTACATTATGATATAACAATTTTACTAAAATGTAGTAAAATTTACCAAAATTATGTAAAATTTGCAAATACTGCTTACATTAATTTTACATAAAATTTATGGCGTTCTTATTTTACATAATTTAGGTAAATAATTCTGTGAGTGCAGCTAGGGAGAAAAACTGCGAACACAACATACTTTAAAATTGGTGATAGCATCACAAACGACTCTCGGCAAATTGCCGACCATTTTAATGTTTATTCAGTAGCTACAGACTCTGTTCGAAAAATTGAACCTACTAGTATTGATGTAGCCAAGTATATTACTCCAAATGTCTGTAATACTTTTATTTTGTATCCTGTGAGCGATGATGAGGTCGCAATAACTATCGCAAGGTTACGGAAAGGTAAATCCTCTGGATATGAATGATGTTTTGCATCACGCATGTAATTATATTGCTGCACCTCTCTCTCATGTTATAAATTTATCTTTTGCATCCGGCGTTTGCCCAAATGAATTGAAAATTGCTAAGGTAATTCCTATTTTCAAATCAGACGGGCAGGAAAGTGACATTTCCAATTATCTGCCTGTAAGTGTATTATCGGCCGTTTCAAAAGTGTATAAAAGACTTGCATATAATCGTCTATTGTCATTTATTAATAAGTATAATTTCATCTTCTCTGGTCAATACGACTTTCGACAGAATCACTCCACGTATTTGGCATCATTGAAATTTATTGATGATGTTACTATAGCTTAGATAGAAACTTAAAAACCGTAGTTTTATTTATTGATTTGTCTAAAGCGTTCGATACAATAGACCCCAGTATTTTACTACAGAAACTTTATATGTATGGCATACGTGGTATTTCACTTAGCTGGATTGAAACCTATCTAAAAGATCGCACACAATTCGTAAGATTCAACAGTAAAGATTCTCTCCTTACTCTTAGTATTGTTCCATTCTTAGACCGTTGCTCTTTCTTATTTATGTAAATGATTTATGTAACTCTTCCAATGTCTTAAATTTTATACTCTTCGCTGACGATACAACTATTTACATCCATGATAATGATATTCAACGTGCCTTAGATATTGCTGCTTTAGAATTTAAGAAAGTGCGACTTTGGCTAGCTGCCAACAAATCATTATCATTAAATCTTAATAAAACGAAACTCTATAGCTTTTTTTTTTCAATACAATTGGCCGCATTCAATCTTAGCGTTAATGTATTTAAGAAAAAATTCAAACAATCCCTCTTACTGAAGTACTGCGAGTAAACCAAATATGTGATATCTGTTTTTTCTGTTTTCTGTTCGTTCTTTATTACCACATTAACTTCTTAATGTGGTAGAAAAGCCCTTAAGCATTGCTTGTATTTCTGTCTTGTTCTCTGTTTAGTCCTTTTTTTCTTTATGTGTGTGTGTTTCTTTTCTTTTAATATTGTCTCAATGATTTACCACAGGAACCAGACTCGAAAAGTTCTTGCTTCCTTCTGGTGCCTCTTCCTTTCAAATTGTATATTAGTAGATTATCTTTCATTCTTGTTATATCGTATTCATGTAATTATTCTTATTTAATATCATCTATGTATGATAATAATATTAATTACTGTTATTAAGGAAAGGAAGAAGTAAACTTAACTAAAGTTACAGCCTGTGAGATGATAGCGGGTGACATGCCTCCTACAATTAGCACCCCATTGTATTGCGTTACATTGATAATTTGTTAGCCAAAAGTTGTGTTGAAAATCAAATATGTCGCTTTATGTTCTGAGTTTGGGTTAAATATCTTTATCCGCGACAACTTCCCCCAAGGTTTCCGCCTTTTGGTTGTAATGGGTGAGCCCCCTTCAACCAGCACTCCTGTTCTATTGCGTTACAATGTTGATTTGTTAGACTAAAGTTGTTTTGAAAGTCAGAAATGTTGCGTTATGTTCTGCGTTTGAGGTTAAACATTTGTTTCTTCGACTTTTTCCCCCAAGGTTACCGCTTGTGGGATAATAGCGAATGGTTCCCTAGAATCAGTACCACTTTTATATTGCGTTACTATGCCGTTGATTTGTTAGCCAAAAGTTGGGTCGAAAGTCAGAAATGTTGCTTTATAGTCCGAGTTTGAATATAGTTTTCCTCGACAATTTTCCCCAAGGTTACAGCTTGTCGGGTGATAGTGGTGGTGCCCCCTACAACCAGTACCTCATTATATTGCGTTACAATGTAGATTTGTTAGCCAAAACTGGTGTTGAATTTCCTGCATGTCGCCAAAATCTCTTTTCATACGTTAGCAGTTTTCTACTAGTAGAATGGCAATTACGCACTTACGTAATAATGAAATGGTTAACCTTCTGTTATTTTTCGCTGTTATTGTTCGCTAGCTTCTATTTATTTCCTCGGCCAGATCAGAAATACTTAGACCCCCACTATGACGACATCCATGCACGCGATTGTGTTAACGGAATCACGAATATTGGCTGTATAAATTACGGTGTCAGTTATGGTTAGTGAGCACCATTGTGTATACTTGCTTCAAATATGAAGAGAATTAACTGTGCGTCTTAAAATAAATAACCCAAGTTTCATATTTTGTAGAATTAATATTCCAGGACGAATTTTGTTAGTTGATGACTACACGTCGTTTGTGGTTACGAAAATGAACATTTATTTCTGATCCTTTTGTCGCAATTCAATTCTCATGCTAGCACGCATCGATGTCATCATAGCAGGGCCTAATTCTGTGGTTACATCAGTCACCTCACACTATATCTTTGTCCGTAACTAACAATACTAGTGTATTTTAATGTCGTAACACAACTTACTGCTCAGTCTACACGTTACAGTCCGACTACTACGTTCTCAGAACCTAATGGTAGCTCAAAGCGCTGCATCTCTCTAAAGAAGAAATGAAGAGAACCCTACGTTAACCAACGTTACTACTGTTACTCACGGTCTGGCTTAGTCTACAAAATGGCTGCTCCTCCCAAGCCGTGGGAGAAAATGGGTCAGAACAACAGAGAATGTTGTCAACAAGGGGGAAGCAGCATGTAAGTTAAGACAAGTAATGGCAGCCTAGCCTATGTTATGAATGGCAGCCTAAATTGCTTAATGTTTTGGAGGTGAATGCAGTTGTTTGTGATCGCTAAGTTAAGCATTTTGAAAGACGTGTATTTGCATCCAGGCCTAGTCCCTAGTTAGGCTAATGATAGCATGACAGTTACTGTACGATTTTGTATCCTAGGCTTAAGTTAGTAATCGTCAATCAATTGAATCACTGTGGTCTAAACGCCATTGCAGTATGCAGTAGACGGCCAGTGCTTTCAAATGCATGTGACTTGTGAGCATGACTTGAAATGTGTATTCTTCAGACACCACCAAATAATTATTTGCTTCTTTATGTCGATGTTCAAATGAAATATGACACTTTGGATTCATTAGTTTCTGCCCCAGGTAGTTTCCGCTTCTGATTCTCGGTACAATTGCAGAGTACAACGTCTCTCC
Source organism: Stichopus chloronotus (assembly GCA_021234535.1). Classification (NCBI taxonomy): domain Eukaryota; kingdom Metazoa; phylum Echinodermata; class Holothuroidea; order Aspidochirotida; family Stichopodidae; genus Stichopus; species Stichopus chloronotus. The sequence goes on from CM037849.1 coordinate 8,844,838, forward strand.
AAGACAAAGGACTAAGACTCCAGAGTCGTAGTCACAGTGAATCGTACATGTATGTTTTGTAAACAAATGACTACTGGGACTGCGACTGCACCTCCACACCACACTAGAGGCCCAGTGAACTTACATATGTTTAAGTGTATCCCAATCATGCTGAGTCATTCTCAAAATGGCCACTCCTTGTTAGCTACCACTGGGATTGCGACTGCGCTTCCACTCAGATGATAGAATCAGTGGACTTAGAATGTTGTTAGCTACCACTGGGACTACGAATGCGCCTCCACTTAGATGATAGAATCAGTGAAATTAGACTGTTTTCAACAAAGTATTCGATCACCCACCACTGGGACTGCGACTGCGACTCCACTCCAATGATAGAATCAGTGGACTAAGAATGTCGTATCCCAATCACATGTTGAGTCGTTCTCAAAATGGCCACTCTTTATTAGCTACCACTGGGACTGCGACTCCGCCTCCACTCAGATTGTAGAATCAGTGGACACCACTGCGACTGAGACTGCGCCTCCACTCAGACGATAGAATCAGTGGACTTAGAATGTTTTCAAGAAAATATTCGATCAGCCAACACTGGCACTGCGACAGAACACTAGGACTTATAGGCAGATGACTATAAAAAATGCAACTATGGGGCTTAACAAAAAAATTTGAATGATATAGCTAGCGCAGATGCATCCAACGTAGAAAGCTTAGGATTATGCACAAGATTTCTACTGAAAGCACAAGGGAGAACCACAGTGCAGTTCGCCTCCAAGATTTTTAGGGTGCTGTTTCACTGGGATGTATTCTGCAGTTACACCTGATTCTCTGCCCTCCTAAATGAACATGGTGATTTCACATGTTTTTCTGTTTCTTTTTTTTAATCTGTGGACTTTCTGCCCTTGTTTTAGGAATAAATATTGAAAATTTTTGTCAGTACCAGGCTCATTGGACATTTTTCTGTCCATGACTGAGTGTTGATTTGATGCCTTGAAAAAAGGCCTAAAAGGTAATTTGGCTAAGTTAAGGCAACCCATCTTGAACTTTCTAAAGATGTTTAGGTTTGAATTTAGAATCCATGACCACACACATACGTCACACACAATACACCGCAAAATGCTTGAATGAACACTGTTTGTACTGCCAGCAATAGCGTATACATACTATAGGGTTAGGGCATATATGTGTTCAAATTACAGGGCTAGGGGATGGAGGATGTATTGGGTAAACATATCTTCGAACACCCATCAGCGGAATTCCCTCTCATAGGGTGATTAGAGATAGGACTCTCATGCAACTTTTACACTACCTGCATTGGTCTGAATCCTCTTCTAACCTCTTCCCTTTTGCGGTCGTTGTTTCTCTCCACAGGTTTTGACAGGATATCTACAACTGTGTGAGATCTGAAGAAAAAAAAACGATCTTCAAAAAAGTCAAAAGACATCTTCAAAAAAGTCAAAAGCTTTCTTAAAAAGTAGACACAGACCCTTTTAGTCACTATTTTACTTGTCTGATACCCTTGTTGACATCACTTGTGGTCACAGATTCTCAATTCCTACTGATATTTATGAAGTGGAGGCAGAAATTAAGTTGTCTGAAAAATGTGGGTGAGACAGCAGAAAGCATGCACGACCTGTAGGCTGCTAATAAATTTGATTGACCCTCAATTGATATTACCATATTTGGGCCATGTTCAACATAATTCATGTTCATGAACATCTAAATTTGAACAAATCTTCCTTTTATGTTGTTACTCTCTGCCCCTAAAAACAGTGTTGTCCATCCCCAAAAATCAATGGCCGACAACAACATTTTTGTTGAAAGTACTGGAGTGGAAACTAAAGTAATCCAGTACACTCCAAGCTAAATTTTCTAGCTTCTGCTTAAGTATGAACCAGAAAAGTGCAAAAGCTTCCAACATTAATGGTGACAATTATGTCTCTGACGAAGTTTTCAGTAAAATTTTGAAAATACAACATTCTCTTTGTTTATAAACAACATGATTAAATTCTTAAATGTGGTAATTTATTGTGATTACTGTATGTGCACTCTCGTCTTTGGTAGTGGTTGACTCATGATGCGTCTATAGACATTGTGTTATGCACTGCCACTGTCATTTAAAAATTAATTTCAAAAAAGATTTCTTAATCCAGACAACACCAATAAACTGTACTGTATATAGCACAATGAGGAAGACACATACTGTAACAAGATGTTAGTGCAAAGTTTTTTTTACTTTGGTTAATGTTTTACTTCTTTTATGGTCACGATCTTCTGTGAGTGATCAACTCATGGGTACCCTAGTATTCTGTATACTGGGAGTATCTTTAGTTGATCACTTAACGAACAACCGGACTATCAAATACAGTATTCAAGCAAATTTACAAACATCAATGAAACTTTGCAGTAATAGTAAATTAGGTGTCCCTTTTTTTGTGCTACATTTTAGTGATGCCTAGATCGATTAATCTATTAAAAGTGGATTTTGAAATGATAGTTGCAACACAACGCAGTGTCTATGAAGTAGTCTTGAGTCGATCACTACCAAAAAAGAGCAAAGAAACACAATAAATTACCAGAAGTAAGAATTATGATGTTTATAAACAAAAAGAAAGAATGCCGTCTTTTCTTTCTAATACAAGAATCATCAAAGAAATTTTTGTCATTACTTATACAGAAACTTAAAAATATTGCCTTTAGTAACATACTGTATTCACTTTGAACATCAAAAATGATAACGCAAATAATTGTTGTTGATATTGTTTGAGGAATTGTACTGTAGGTTACATTTACAGTGCATTTAAATTGCATTCTGTCTACAAGTTATACTGGCTTTTAAAACACACTGATTGACTCATGATACTGATCAACTCATGATGTTACTGTGCATGGTTTGAACTGTGATTGTCAATGGCCTTAAGTATTAAGTAACACAGCCAGTACATAAGTTACAACCTGACATTAATCTTTAACCAGTCTGTAAACACTACAGCTGCACAGTAGGTGTGAGATCTCACCTAGGCCTACATACTGAACTACTGTAGGCTGCAGTGCAGTATGGACACTTTTGGTGTATACAGTACTGGGACTTTCCTGTATCATGATTCCATCACTTAGCAATATCAGGACCTTAAAATATTCAAACATTTGCTAAAATTAATACAACTTTGCAATAATAGTTGGTTAGGTGTCTCTTTTTGTTCTATGTTTTGGTGATATCTGGACTGAGTAATCAATGTACAATACATAAAATGAATTTTGAAAGGAAGGTTGCAATACAAAAGGCAGTGTCCATGAAGTAATCTTGAGTCCATCACCACCAAAAAACAAAGTAGAGAAAAAACAAATACCACAATTAAGAATAAATAATGTTTAAAAACAAACGGAATGATGTACTGTATTTTCTCTCTAAAAATTTTATAATACTATACAAGCCTCATCAAAGACAATTTGGTCACAAATTTTGGTAATGTTTGCAAATTTTTAGTCCATACTTAAGCAGCAACTTATAAAATCGTACTGTTCAAAACAAGCTGTATGGATGTATTTTTGACTATTTCAACTAAAAGTTTAGTGTGCTGTTCTGGGAATCAGACTCGGTACTGTATGTTCCTTCAGGTTTACAGTGGCTTGAGTTGGTTTCAGAATCAAATTATTTTGGTTTAAAATAGCAAAATTTTCTAAGGGGAACCATAGCCTCCTGGACCCCCTACTACAGACTCTTCCTCTTCCCATACTGTGATGAGTTCAGCTGTACTGCTGACCAGTGCAACTGATGATTGGAATGGTTTTCAAGGGAATAGAATGCCAAAAATCCTGTTTCCTTATGTGTTGCTACACATGCATAATATAGACATCAAAATCTGTTTCATCTATTACCAATTAGGCCAGGTAAAGAAAGTTTCTTGTCCCCGCTGGCTGTTTTTCCTGCCAAACATTTTTTTTTTTTCCTTTTTTTTTACTGTCATTGTCAAAAGTAGACTACTAGACTAAAAACGTATCCTGACCACATAAATCATCGCTGCAGATTTAGAAATACTGTAGTCTGTGTGGCCTTGTGCTGTCAACAGGCCTAACCTGGTTCTTGCCTATTATAGAGAAAAATAGCCTGTGCACTGGAGGTTTATGAAAAGTTCCTATGAGAAACCACTTTACCCTTGCTTGGCCATTAGGTCTAGTGATAATAACTGAAACCTTGCTAAAGTTGCACAAAGGGATTGTTTTTATTTTCTTGCTGATTTGTGAGCATCACTACCAGCTTGTATGTGAATCACTTACAGTAGCATATGCTCCTTCTGTTCTTTGTAATTTTGAATAAGTGGAAATAACCAGTAATAACCTGAGTTGGAACTGAAATGACAAAATTACCAATCCCAACTGTGGCAGACTGTCTTTACCACCAAAGCCTAACGTATTGTGCGTACAGTAGTGGTATTACAGTACTCTACTGTACGGTATCTTTAGTAGTGCCTTCTGTAATTCATTCTTTTGCAACTATACAATAACATTTCTTTTAATTATTACTTTTCACAGGGGTGCATCAAATTTTCAACCAATTGACAGAGGTTCCTTGCCAATGCCTGGAGCAAGCAGCATTGCACCTGTTCTGCCATCAAGAAATGGCATAGCTACTCAGACAGGACCCCTTTATGGATCATCTTACAACAGATTTGGTGGCATGTATGGCTCTGGATATAATTCGTATGGGTACAGTTCTCCTTACTCATCCAGTTTTGGCAGCATGTATTCACCATATGGTTACAGCAGCAGCATGTATGGTAACAGATTTGGCTATGGCTACAATGACATTGGGGGTCCTGAGGGCTACAGCCGATTTCTTCAGCAAGCAGAGGAAAACAGCCGTCCAGCATTTCAGTCAATAGAGAGCATTGTTCAAGCCTTTGCTTCTGTGAGCATGATGCTTGAGTCAACTTTTCAGACAGTCCACAACTGCTTTCGGGCAGTCTTGGGGGTAGCAGATCACTTCTCCAGACTGAAAATGAACATGGCTAGGATACTCTCTGCACTGGCAATATTCAGGTTTCTAAGATATATCTATCACAGACTGCTAGAGTTACTTAACCTAAGGCAGTCTGGCTATGCAGAGGATGTGTGGAAGGAAGCAGCTAGCAATGCTCTATCGATCCCAGGGTCCCCTAGTGGTCCTGGTGGTAAGGCATCCCCATCTTGGCCTATATTCATGTTCTTTGCTGTGGTAGTTGGTGGGCCGTATGTCATATGGAGACTCTTGTGCAATGAAGATGGTGTTAGCCAAGGTAAAGTACATTGCCTGCTTGTTGTGTAACTTGTCCACATATTGGATGTTGTTGCTGACTGGTGTACAGTGTGTAATCACCCTGAGCTTTGCCACTGTGCCATAACCATTGCATTGCAAACTGTTGTTGTTTAGTGACATACTATACACAGTTATGTGGTGTTTATCACAGTTTCAAGAACAACAGCAGTCTGATAGGAGTAAAAGACCATAAATACAGAAGCTTTTCAGAAAGTTGTAACCGACAGGCACATCTCAAGTTACATAGGCAGGATGTTGTACCCTCACCATCCATCCCCTTTAAAAAAATATCATAAATTTTCATCCTGTCAGTACAGTGCCTATGAGTTGCTACAGTGTGCCTGTTTGTCAAAAGCATACGTAGATATTTACTTAGAGATTACTATACTTGTTACGTGTGTCTTATGATCTGTGAACTTTGAATTACTGTACTCAACAAGTACACAAGCTGAGTATAGAATGACTTACATGAACAGTCGGTACTAACTGCATTTTAATAAGCAGAACCATGCACTTTTACAGTAGTAGACTACTTTATGCGCCGTTATTACATTTCTCCCTGCCTACACATTGAGAAGTGTTGGAAATTTTGTTTTCAAGTTGATAAATTTGTTGTTTTATTAGCCTTGAGTTGTGTACTTGTCACTGTGCATTAGGATAAATTCATATACTGGATACTAATTCATGGAGTTGGACTGTACACACTGTTAGTCATTAACATATGTACATGCAACTTGTTCTTTTTATCTTCAGTTTTAATATGCAGTACAGTACAAAGGTTAGTGTAGGTCAGGGTTGTTTTTATCATTATCAGCCACAACACACCATTGTCTCACTGTATGTATGTACTTCTTGTACTGTATGCAGTCTCTACTACCAAACAGAACACTACAGTGTTGCATTTTCTGTATATACATTACTACTAGCCTCTGTGTACAGTACTTAAAGTATAATATATGTACAGTAAATATTACTGCATGATATTATTGTACTTTTATTTTATTATATTGCAGACTGACTGTACTGCAGAATGGGTAGTACAGTGCAAGTGCACATTATCGGGCAGTGTAAACTTTTTCGAGCACATGAATTGTGCATTCTTTGCAAGTATTTAAGTATGTCTCAATCATTTGCTTAGGGCACTGTAGACAACTTGACTAAGGAACCTCATTCTGTATGTGTGTTCACTTCATCAGTGCACTGATTGTGTTCTTGGGCATGGTTATGTCACAAAAGATCAACTCTTGAATGTAAAACAAGTTTTAATGTTACCATGCATACAGTACATGTACTTTGGAGTACTGGAGGAATTCTAAATTTCAATACAATATACGGAAGGTCCTACACAGTTTGACAAATAAGTGGAATTTTCACTGCAACAGTGAGGGCATTGATCATTAGGCACACTAAGTGTCTCCTAAATGTGCAATTGCCATGGTAAAATATTCACTTGCAGTCTGTTCATGAACTCTTCCAATAGACTGGAACTTCCCGTGCTCAGCTGTACCATAGTTACAGCATTTGTGCATCCATGAACCGCTGTCACAATTATATGTACAAAAATATGACTATTCATACTCATTTCGTGGTACTAGGGAGTTGCTTTGAAGTAGGGTTTATGCAGCTAAGGTCACACAGTAATCTCTCCTTTGTGTTCTTGATTTTTCTACTGTATAGGCTTACACAAGATTAGAAAGTAAAACCAGTGAGACAGTTGTCATCTGCTGTGGTCACAGCTAGACTTGGAACTGTTCGCCACTTCGCCAATATTGCCATTCCTCAGGAAAATAGTTCTTTGGACACTCAGTGATACCTATGCCAGTGTAACACGTACATAGTACATCAAAACATGAAAAAGAATCCTTGATTGGCTGTTTCATGAAAATTCCAGAAAAGTCTTTTCTAGTTTGTGAAGGATAAAAAATGACTTCTGCCTCATTTGCACACCATCCCTTTTTATGAAAAGCCTATATGTCTTCATTATAGTCAGTCAAACAGTCGTTTCCAGTTTCATAACCTTGTCGGCATAAACCTACGTTTAAAAGCATTGTTCTGAGCAAGCTAATTGTTAAAGGATTAGTTGGCTCGAATGACATTGCTAGGTGAATGGTATTGAACTGAAATCGATGTATAAAGGAATGAAATACATTTGAGCCAATGACACAGCTCACTTTCTCTCAATTTAGTGGGTCTGAAAATGTAAGCAGAAATTAAATTTTCTTCCCAATCTCCTTCTCAATGGCAACTCCCTGGTAGTACCATGTGATAAACATATGAATAATAATTCATCCTGCAAAATGCAGGATTTGAGTAAATGAAAGACGGAACGAAGGTTCGGAGACTCTGTATGCATAGGGTAAGACGGTGTATTATGATTACTGAGAAAGCACCATCTTCTGGGAGGTTACTAGAGAGTCTGCTCAGCAGGCTAACACACTGCATGCTGCACATTCATTGAAAGGCAACCTAGTATTACTGTACAGTAAAAACCATTGTTTAATCAAGAATGTACAACTCCGTACTTCATTTTAATTTTACCTGTAGGTTGTTGCAGCAATTCAGTGACTACATTTCTTACAGTATTCAGAAGTGCAGTAGTATCCATAATGTGTCCATTATCAGAAAGTCATTGCTGGTACACGATAGACTGTACAGATACTGTATGTAAACTGTGCATGAAAATCAACCCTTCTTCAGCAGTGGTATTGGTACTGTACAGTATATGATGTCAGTACCATCTTGTCTAATCTCAATAGCATAAGATCTTATTCCATAGAAGATACCATCACATTTTGGTCTTATGAATTGATGCTGAAAGTTGAAATTCTAAATACTTTGCTGGTGGTTGCTATGGATCTATTGCTTCCCATAACCTTTATTAAAGTAACGATAAAATACTTTACAACTACTTAAGGAAAGTTAGATTACTGCAGGGATTTGTGAAAAAGGTACTTTGTACTATATGTAACTAGTCACAATTTCAGTGTCTTGCATTACAGTTTGTGGAAAACATACAATACAGTAGCTACTGTTGACAAGATCAGCAACAATATTAGACCTACTGACCAACTTAATTTATCCTTTCTTAACTACAGGCCTCCCAGAGTGGCATAAAATTAATAAAATATGGTTGAAAATGGGCATCTAGCATAAAATTGTGGGAAAATCATAAAATGTTATTGGCAGGAATTTTGTATTGCTTATATCCATCTTTTCAAATTGTCCTTACTGTCCCGGAATGTCACATGTGTACATGTGTACTTCACAATTGGGATGTTTTTACAATGACTTCTAAATCTATTGCCCTTTGTGTAATAATGCATACACACAACACACTGTCAATGTTTAGGCAACAGTACTCAAGTCTGAAGCTGATTTTGAATGAAATCAATGTTTCTCTGATCCTGTATGTTAATGTTTAATATCACGATCCCATGGCCTACTGTACATTTAATGTCTAGAGAGTCTAGCACCCCTTCCCCCTCCCTAGTCTAACACCCACCTCTCAAAAGTATCAGGTGTACTATCTCTCTTGAATCACTGCAGCTATGGTTCCTGTGAATTATCTCCAAAAAGAGTAATGGCGGTCCAGTGATTTAGCTCTGTCATGGATTGATGTTACAGTATCTGAAATAATTGGTAGGGAATTGCATTCATGGTATCAGCGTAGGACACCAAGGAATTGTCATTCCTGGCCATCTGGGGGGTGGAAAATTAAAAAAAATTTTGTTCCCTCTGCACCAACTTATGGTGGCACTCCGCCTAGATAAGGTATGCAGGTGACCTCAAAATTTTTTGCACGCACTGAAGCATAAGATCGTGGTTGTAAAAGTTAACATGTGTCTCTGAATGAGAGAAAGCAATTTAATACCGTTGGTGGAAATATACTTCTTTGAAAATAATCCACATTTTACCATTGTTACAGGTAGATGTTTTTCTCATTGAGAAATTTCAGACTTGAGACTCCTATTTCAAGGCTGGGTACATGTGACTTTGAACATGTGAGAAATGTTGTTTCTGCCCATCTTTGGGGTGTGTAAGGCCAAAAATTTTCTTCATTCCATGCCAGCCAATGGTGGCACTCTGCTTAGATAGTCTTGCCTGGGCAATATGTACTCAAGCAGGACATCCCATTGTCCCAGTGTTCAAAATCTTGGACATGCACCTTATGTGTCCTTTCATGGATGTATGGCAGTGCTGTATATCACTCACCCATCACTGGATCCCAACAGCCCCCTGGTTCTTCTACTGAGTTTGTGAATTACTGTTTCCCCATTACCTTTTGGTTGCACAGTGACAAATGTTGCTAATTTATTCCTTGTGACATCAGCGGGGACCAGTTAACAAATGTCCTGTTTCTTACCAGTTGTTGTTCTCAAGAACATACTTTCACAGCAGCTGCATAAATGGCGTAAAATTGCTGTAAAAATTAGAAACATTGTAATAAATAAGCATAAAATTTACATAAAAAAGCATAAATTGATAAGTAATTTTGTTCAAAACATGCTGGAAGGTCTGAAATTACAACAAAGTATGTTGCTGTATATACATGTAGTTGATTATTTCTTGCCCCAATTTTGTGGAAATGTGTGTTTCAATTTGTTTTAATTGTTCTTGTTGATACACAGATGTCCCAGAATGGGCAAGTGGTGAGGAAGACCATGTGGTAGCCCGAGCAGAGTACGACTTTGACTCTGATCGTCAGGATGAAGTTTCCTTCAAGGCGGGGTCACTTCTCAACCTTGCACCAAAAGGTTTGTACATTATCGTCAGATATTGTGAGTTTGCAGTATTTTTTTCCTGACTTTGCAATGTATTTGCAATCATCTACCTGTGCAAGTCTGTACTTCTTAGTAGAGTGTTTTTTTACCACTAAAGTACTGGAATTTTATTGTGTAGTTTGTATTCCTCCTGTGGTAACTTGGTACTGCCAGAATTTCTGCCATTGCTGATGTTTCAAACAAAAGAATAACCGTGAATGTTCTATGAGACATCAAAATAGCATTACCAGCAGAAACTTGATACCGTTTCTTTGTAAGTGGTGTATTATTTGCTTGACAGAAAGAACATTGAGCTCAATATAAATTCAGTCAAATTTGCTGAAACCTTCAACTCACCCAAAAACGGTGTATTGTTTTCTGTCTAGCCAGTCACTAATAGTATTATCTCTCTGAAATTATGTGGGGACATGTCTCAAGAAAAGAATGTTCCATGTAAAATATGAAATTATTGTGTCTTAATAATACAGTAGGTTTAAGGGAATTGGTCGACTCTCTATTCTTCTTCAAAGTTTAGACACAAAAGTCTTTGGGTGGTTGGCTATCATTAAAATGTACATGAACTTTGGTTCCGTGGTTCCATATGAGTCCTTACGGTTTTAGGAATCACACAAAATACTTTTCCTACAGAATGTGTTGTGCAGTACTTATTCTCAGTCCTAATTACCAGCTGGATAGTGATGTTGTGGGGCTAATGGGCCTTTTAAATACTTAATCATTCAAAATGCTTGTTCTCTTGCAGATTCTATTATACAAGGTTCCTGGGTTGTCATAGTAATACTTGATAGTGATACTCAGAGTCTTCAGTAATTTTCAGTACAAAGTCCCCGTGAGATGTTGTGGACCATGTTATGAAATTGTGAAAAATGCTTCTAGGGGTTTCTGTTGTATACTTTTATTCCTTCAAGTGATTCTGTGGGTTCCCTGATGTCCAAGGTGTTGGTCATTTTAGGTAATCACATGAGAGGCTTTGCCACAGCTGTTTGATATAAGCCACTGCTCCTTTGGTGCTCAGGTTGTGTGCTTGTCAGCTTGAATTTGTAATCTTTTGCAAATTTAATATCTTATGCCATTAGAAACTCTCATGTCTTTTCTCTTTGCTGGTAAAGTAGTCAGTTCTAATAAGTACTAAATCAAAAGTTTTGCTTGACAACTTAGATATTAGCATTTTATCCATCAACATTGTTTGCATTCCCCACATTGTCTGTGTGATAATTCCTGCTGAAAGTATAGTGATGTATATGTGCATGCAGCAGTTTAAAGTCATTGAAACCAATACCAAGTAGGTGTCAGGAGTAATTTCAAAGTTGCAACATTTTAGTTGCAAGTATTGGACCCAAAAAAATGTTGGAGTCACCGCTGTGTAATTAATAATTGACTTGTACTGTAAATTTGGCCAACAACTTTTGTTTTGACCATGCCTGTTGCACCAAAATTACTCACATGTTTACGTTAAACCTGACATGGGCATTGTTACATTTTTCTACCAAGAAGTTTGTGATGAAAGTGACCATAAAGATAAACAAACAGAACAGAGGAGTGACCTTCCTTCATTGCTTTGTCAATTTTTTGCCTCTAATTAATTTCTTTAGTAAGACGTTTTCAATGCAACCAACGACAACCATGATGTCACTTGGTTAGTACCTTATTGAAAACAAATTACCCAATAACACAAAGCACCCAAAACAGAGTAACCCATAGTACTATTACTATGGGTTACTCTGTTTTGGGTGCTTTGTGTTATTGGGTAATTTTGTTGCATTTTTTTTTTTTTTTTGCAGCATGAGATCCATTGTATTATTTTCAAGCCTTTTTCTTAATCTGACATTTCCTATCTAAATTGTTCTTATCTTCGCAAGAGTTGCAACCAAACATCAGAGGTTGGCTTCTCGCAAGCGTGGATGGGAAGAAAGTTGGACTAGTACCGGGGAACTACATCAAAATACAGGGAAGGAGAAAAGGCAGAAAGTACACTGTACAGCCCAACAGCGAGAGGCGTATCACACAACCTGATGCCTCTCTCCCTCAGGCAGCAGCAGACAGTAGGCTGCTGAACCCTGTAGTTGAAGATGGTGGAAACGGTGCAAGTATTTCATCTTCGTGGAATGACTGGGACACACAGAAGGCAGACCAGGAATCACAGCTCAGTGCATTCAATGAAATATATAAGGAAGAAAGTGGAGATAATACCGGGAAGAGTTGCTGTCAAAGTAAGATATATAAGGAATAAAGTGAAGGTAACAGAGGGAAGAGTTGCTGTCAAAGTAAGATATATAAGGAAGAAAGTGAAGGTAACAGAGGGAAGAGTTGCTGTCAAAGTAAGATATATAAGGAAGAAAGTGAAGGTAATAAAGGGAAGAGTTGCTGTCAAAGTAAGATATATAAGGAATAAAGTGAAGGTAATACAGGGAAGAGTTGCTGTCAAAGTAAGATATATAAGGAATAAAGTGAAGGTAATACAGGGAAGAGTTGCTGTCAAAGTAAGATATATAAGGAATAAAGTGAAGATAATACAGGGAAGTAAGATCACTTGAGTTCTCTCCTGATGGTGGCTCTACTTGTGTCTGATCGTCGGACTTTGAAGGAGCTGAGTTAGGCAATGTTTATGCATCGGTTTTAATGTGCAGGTTGCAATCAGACTGGGAAAACAAATATTAATCATATGTCAGATTAAATCTAAAAAGCGACGGCCTCACATTTTAAGTAGACATGATGCTTCAAATAGGCATAAGCATGCAGATATTAAGTCCTCATTTCTGGTAAGAAGACTGTCTTCATCAAGGTCTTGCATATCATTTTAAAAAATTAAGCACATTAATTCATGTGTACTGTGTGATCAATTTCTACTTTAGACTTTATTTTTTTTTTTATAAAAAAAAAGAATGAAATTGCTTGTCTCTTTTTAGCATCACAACCTTCCATGCTGATAAAAAGCAAAGTTGAAAAGGCTCTGGAGTAGAGTAGAACGAAAAAGACCATTACCATTTTGGCACAGGCAAGGGCCTTACTGTATTGAGTGCTTCCAAAGTACAAAATTTCAGCCCATTTCATCTTTTACCTTTTTGGCAGAAGCCCATCAAAAGTGAACCATTTTGTTACCCCAGAAATTTGCATTTAGTTGTGCTATGAACATTTCAGATGAATGACTTGCCCTATGAGCATTTTACGTAGTGATTTTTGATTTCCTACCATTCAAAACCCCCAATTCTGAATGTTTAGAACAATTTAAGGTACAAATATGAAATAACTCTTGATGAAATTTATGACTGTCAGATTTTCAAAGTCACCACCAAGTACAAAAAAATTTGACAAGACTGGCCGAGATTTACACCTTTATATCTCCAAAAATGCTTAAGCATTGGGCTGTAATTTTAGAAATGATGGGAGTACCTAATTTTTATCGAGTATGCAGAATTTCAGGCAAATTTAAGATGGTGGTTTTTCAAGGTTCTTTTGATTTGACTAGGAATGACCCTATGGCAGGAAGAATTATGGATTGAATCATCTGGAATGAAACAATGGCAATTGAAAGTTCTGGTATCTGATTGAGTAGATTCTAAACTGCATCTTCCTGGAAAGACAAGAATCCTGACCAAACCTGACTTAAATTGCAATGAACACTGATAACTATGTGTAATTGGCGCATGTGTTTCCATTGCTCTTAATAGCACAGAGCATAAAAATTTACTTCCCTGCTTAACTGTTTATTTTTAAACCTATATACTTCATATTGAGGTCATGTCAATATTGTGTTACAACCACAAAGTGTTGTAAATGAAAATGTAAATGAAATATCTCAGGACTGAAATTCAAGGGTTGTCCAATCGTCCGAGATGAGTAACAGTCCCATAGGACAATCAGATCCTCTCCTGTTTGTCTGATGGACAAGTAACTTTCAGAAGTAAAGTTTGCCCTTTGAAAGTGGTATCAGTTTCTTGGTATCATACTTCATTTACATTTTATAACAAGAATGATAATTATCTATTTGGTATGCTATGAAACAAGAGCTATGTAATACAGAATGACAGTCTGAATAACATGGATGAGTCCATTATACTCACTGTCATGTTTATGCAAAGTTATAAGTGGAAACAATATCGGAAAAGTTGTGGTTTTAGCTTGTTCTTTTGTTTTCTGTTTGGACAACCGAAATCTGTTTTGGACTTGAATCAAATGTGGGAATTGTGTTGTCGGATGGACAACTTAGAATTTTTGTTAACATCAGGCCTGATATCTGCTTTGACAAGTAACACACATAGGAACAAGTGTTTTTGAACCCCTTAATAAGAATGGTATACCCTTGAGGGAGTGAAGTGTTTCATCCTTCCACTGATTATTAATATCCAGAATGATTCCAATGTGTTTGATTGTACAGATATTCATCTCTTTCTCACAGACAAGTAGAAGTTTATCCAAGTTAGATACATACATACATACATACATACATACATACATACATACATACATACATACATACATACATACATACATACATACATACATACATACATACATACATACATACATACATACATACATACATACATACATACAAGTGGTCAATATTAATATTATTTAAAATGAGACAACTGCAGCAAACATTGTGTAATTGTCTGTGAAAATGTGATATTTATCCCTGCCTTGATAAATAAATTGTTTATGATAATTGATGCTAGATTGTGTTCATTTTTCCCCTTTCTGTTTGTTTGTGGGATGGGGTCCTTTTTCCCTTTCACTCTTGATATTTCTTTTCTTCATAGTTTGAAAAATCTTGTAAACATGGTATTTCAATAAGGGAAAGTTGTTGTAACTTCAGACATAATGTGCAGGTTGACCAGTCTTAGTATATGGACTTAGTTTATATAGTTAAGTTATCTCACCAACTGGATGTTGCTTGAACTTCAAATTTAGTGGGTTTTTAGGTAGTCCATAATGAGTAAATGATCTTATCATTTTCAAGGTCAAAGGTCCTTTGAGGTTACCAGAAGCTGAGTGTGAAAACATCTTAAGGAACATATTTCAGCTACTGATTGCTAATGAGTCTTGAAACCGTTAACAGTAGCTCTTGATGGGTAAATGATCTCCATCATTTTTTTTACACCAGGACGGTAAACTCAGGTGGTGTTAGGTCAGTAGACATTATATGTTTTGGAGCTATTTTCAAGACAAACAACATTGAATCCCCAATCTCAAATCTTTACATTGATGATGAAAAGACACTACAAGTGACAACGAAAAAGCAGAAGTTTTAGCAAACTTTTCACATCAGTCTTTACCAAGGAAAATTATACATCAATTTACCAATTGTTTGCTACTGTGAAAGTGTCCCTAGGTTAAACTCAGTGAATATCAATGAAGAAATTGGTAAAAAGAAGTTGGACAACCTGAGAATTGATAAATCACCAGGACCGGATTTTACACATCCGTACATTTGGATATGTGCAAACATAGCAGCGGCGTTCAAAAAGGTGATGAAAGTAATGCAGATAATTACAGGCCTATTAGCTTGACCTGTCTTGTTTGCAACTAATATTTTGGAGAGCATATTACAACAGTGACAGACATGAAGTTGAACAATTTGTTCAGTGATAGTATGGAATCATTTCTGGACGATCAACAGTTTTACGGTTAATCAAGTTTACAGTGGACAGAGATTATATGTACAAGGCGTGTGTTGATGTGGCTTACTTTGATTTCATGAATACCCCAAGGATCTGTTCTTGGTCCAATTCCCTTTGTTATTTCAATGACCTCCCGCAGTCTTTACGCAATGGCTGTGTCCCTTACCTTCTGCAGATGACTCAAAATATAAAATATATCACAGAACAGTGAAGCAAAACCGTTTACGAAAGTTTTCAAAAGGATATACACTGGTTGTATGAGTGGTCAAAGACTTGGTTCTTGAATTTTCATCCAGATAAATGTGAGATTATGAGGATTTTACAACCACCCGTAGATTATTATGATTACAGCTTGTCTGATGGTAATTGAGGGATGAAAGTGCAATCAATGAAAAGGATATAGGACTAATAATTGACAATAAGCTGTCCTTCGACAAACACTTAATGGAAAAGGTGAACAAAGCTAATTCAGTAATTGGTCTTATTAGATGGAGATCTATCGAAAACTCTTTCTTTGAAGCCTACTAGTTGCCGACAGTAATCTCTTTTGTGTGTTGTTCTTGATGATTCAATAGTCTTAAGAGGTGTTAAGAACTAAGTACAAGTGGGAGATGTCGTCTGCTACATCTCGATGAGCAGCTCGCGAAATTTTCCCCTTGCCTTAACATTGCCAGTCGCTTAAGCTGTAAATTAATTTGAGGGTTTCGACAGGTTACTTACAACATACTTGTCTAGTACCCTACAACTTGCTCAAAATGCGGCTGTCTTCTAGATCATGCGAGCGAATGAGAAAATAAGTCAAAAACCGACAGCAAAGTTTAGTCTTATACTTCTTTTGCTCATTTGCATAGATCATGAGCATTAGTTTATAGCCAGCATCATTAGGTTTCTTGGCAATAAACAGTCGTTTGAAATGTCAGAACAGTGTTTCGTACTTGACTGTCGGCAACTAGTTAGACATTAAAGCATTCCTTTAATTAATCCTTTTTGTTGGGTTCGCTGTAGGTATGAATTAGCAGATGGGGTTGCCTAGATATTAGACAAAGGTTTTTGAATGCCCTTTAGTTCATAATCGCCAATTAAAGGATTAAGTGTCTACTCTGAGGTCAATCTAATTGGATTAGCATAAATTTAAGTTTTAGACAGATCTCCATCTAATAACACCTCCCTGTCTAAAATAAGTAACAGTGAGCCACAAAATTCCTGCATTTACAGATATTTCCGATGAATGGAGACTGGAGGTCTTAGATTTACCTACACTAAGTCATTGCCAGCTAAGGGGAGATATGAGTGAAGTTTACAAAATGGTAATAGAAAAATACGATGTAGATGCATCTGACTTATTTTCTTTGTGCAGGAAATATGTCAAGAATTTGTCTGACAATGAAGTGTTGTACTTTTTTATTTTGTCTTCACTATTCAAAATACTCATAGGCCTATATGTTGTTCTATTGGGGGATATTTTAAACTTGTACTGTAGTCATTGTCACAGTTCCAAAACAAATGGAGTAATGACATTGCAAGGTAAAAGTGCCTTCATTTTTCAGTATAGTGATTAAATGATAGTTTCGAGATGGTAATCTTTTAAACTAATATATGACTTTCTAGCACATTTTAACATTTATTACTATAATAAGGTTATTATAATAAGGTTGATTTGTTGACTTTTCAACTCTAAAGGTGTAGCCCAGCTTATAGTCTACAGCACACAAAAAAAAACATGCAAAAACCACTCAAATTTGTTAAATTTCTTAAGAAAATGAACTTTTGTAAGATTGATGTATATTTCCAATCACTGATGAGATGACTCTCATACGTTGTTACATTTGAGTGTCTTAATCAATGGCCGCGCCAGAATGTCAGAGTTTGGGGGGGGCAAACTGAGGGCAGAGGGAAATATTGGGGGGCAAAGATTTTCGCGGAACCGAGCGAGGCAGTGCGAGTGGAGTCCAGGGGCCCGCCTTAGGGCCCCTGGTGGGGTCCAGGGGGAAAGTCCCGGTGGGGGTCCAGGGGGCGAAGCCCCCGGAAGCTCTGAGGTATTAGCATATCTCTGGGTGGAAAATTAAGTCCCAAGAGTGGTATATTATTTATTTTTATATTGTTATTTTTTCGGTTGATCGTACCCAACTTAAGGTTCCCAACTTTTTTCTTTGGGAGTACCATTTCACATTTACACGGTGCCACCGAGTACACACGCACACACGTAGGCCTACACACATAGGCTACATACACTTCCATTCCAGTCACTTTATTCTATGAAAATGTGCAGTACTTACCAATAGTAATAAAAAGTGAGGCCTACTATTAACACATTTATTATGATGCAGCCAACGACATTCCTATAATGAGGAAAACAACGGCATTCCAATATTTAGGAAAACAACCACCTACCCGCCCTTCCGGCCTTGTGCTGGACGGTAAACATTCCAGAGAAACTGGTCTGACCAGGCTGGCCTACTGTTGAAGTGACTACGGGCATGATATGAAAACTGGCAGCCTGTGTAACATAAATTAGGCATTTATCAATCATGGTTCCCGGAGGCGGTTCTTATTCAGTCCAGTGCCAATACATAGTTTTGTGATTAAATTAATTTTGGATGAGTACAAGATCTGATTGGGAAGGGTGAGAGCAACTGGGGGGGGGGGGGGGCAACTGGGGTGCAAGGAAACAATCTGGAAGGGCAAATACCCCCTCATCCCCCCCCCCCCCCACTGGTCTTAATCCTAAGTCACTGTCATCAAAACAATTGAGTCAAAACGAAAGAGACAAAAGCATTTCAAGCTTCCACGCAGCTGCGTCAAGGTCGGATCTTATCGTCGAGGTCATGGAGTAGTATATGATAACTACAGAGTAGACTTAAATTCTCTTTGATTGCAAAGAACGTTCGTTCCAAAGCGGTCTAAGTTCGAATTGCAGTCTGCTCGTCACAGTACGCGTCACCTAACAGTCGACTTCGCGCAAGAAAATAATCCTCTGTTCTACTTCACATTCGGTTTCAGCAACTGAATACACAATGTAAACGGTAGGTACAGTCTAGTCATAGGTGAGACTCTCAGAGTATTGCTGTGCGTGAAGTCCATGTGATTTGTTGAAGAAACAGTGAAAATGACTCAGGCCTAGCCTTACATTCACTAAGTTCACGTCCTATCCAATGTCGATGCACGGTAAACGCCACATAGCCTAGATCTTATACTACTGTTGTATAGAGATGGTCATTCTTCCCCACCGTACGCAAAAGGTCGTACAAAGTTCAGTCTTCCAGTGTTTACCCCAGATTTATTTAACTTTTTCTTTATTTCCCTCAGACAGTCAGATTAGACAAAACACCAAGAAAATAGTAAACTTAGACCCTGTTCTCAGAAAGGTTGCGCAATCCTTTCGTGACTGGTTGATCACGGATGGCCATAGCGTGATTCTGTCCCCAGTAGTCATGGGGCAAGATTTTTTTTTCACTCCAACCTACCTTCACTGTGATAACATCTTTCCAGTTCATGGACAATTAGGCAATAACCATCATTGCTAGCCTTCTCCCTACAGGGGTAAAAGGGTGTGAAACATTATCTTCTAAGCTCTAAGCTAACTGTAATTGTGTGCCTATAGTCAACACTCACTTAAGCTGGGCCATGTATTCTTTTCTTTCTTTTAACAAATTCCTTGTTCTTCTTCTCTTATCAGTTTGTTGTCTTATTTCTGCACAGAAAGTAAGGAAAGTTTGCCAAGATTAATTAAAAAGCATGCAGAACACAAAATAGAATGTAGTCTATAAACATCCTAGAAACAGACCTACTTGCATGTTGATGGAGTAACCAATATCCCAGCTAAGATTGCAAAGGTAATTGACCGAAGTTACTGGGCCAGCCCAAGCGTGTAATTTCTACCTGAGGCAGTCAATCTCTGTGTGAGTAGTGAAAAATCCACAACCCGGAAATTCCCATACATAGGTCGGGTTCTCCACACAAAAATTCTGCCCCATCATTACAGGGACCAAAATCACCCTATGGCAACCACCTCACTTAGTTACGTAGGTAAACCATTTGACCTGTGATTGGCCAGTGTCGGCAATCTATCCCGTGACCCTTAACAGTTTAGCGTGGGTCAATCCATCGACCTCGCCACGCCGCCGGCACTGGCTCTCTGGACATCAAACCGTAAATGTCGTTCTCTCTGTACAATATGTAGGCCTCTGTCATCTATCTCTCCGTCGTTTTTCTCTCTTTCATCATCTTGATTTTTGCTTAATTTATGTGCCAGTCGGATCAAATAATAAATGGAACTCTAATCGCTAAATCTTTGTTCTGACGTCTCTCTCGTGTCAATAACTCGCCGCTGGGGCAGTCATATCACGACTGAAAAACCCCTAAAACCCCACATATTCTACATGGTGCTCGGTATATTCTACATAGTGGTCGGCTTATTGTACATGGTGGTCTGTGAAAAATCTACAAAAAAAACCCCAGGATCGTCTACCTTGGATGTGGTCACCTTGGATGACCTGGTTTGGATGGTCCGAAAGTGGTCTTGCGGTGGACTTGGGTCTGTGATTTCATAGACGCCGGAATCCAGTGGTCACCGCCTAGCGCACCGTTAGAAGCCAGCGCCTACCCATCGGTGTGACTGTACTGACAGCTATTCATTTTGTAACGTCGTTACCCGTACCTAGGCTAGACGAACAACGCGCCACTACACTCAGGTTAGCCAACGCTACCGAGGTTCCCCTAAACCATTCGCCCCATCTAGACGCCGGACAAACCACCACCGACGACAGCGAGAGACAAATCAATTACAAAATTAAGGGTGAGTAAGAGCTCTTCTCCCAGTCCCACCCCTCCCCGAGTCAGAAACGTTACGTTTGTGTGTTCTTTTTTGTCATGTGAATTGCGTAAAATAATTTTGCGTAACTGGTTCATTTTGGCTTCGTATATGTAGCCACCTGTAGTGTACTGTAACTGACGGTCATATCGTAAATAGGCTAGGCTTACGTCTTATTAGTGTGTACAAGGGAACGAAATGTCAATATACCCCCATTTGTTTTTCATAGCGTGTCTTAGTGTAATATTTAGTACAATGGCAGTGACAAACGATCTTGAAAGAGGAAGACCAACACAGAGAGTACACAGGCCTCCTAGACCTAGGCTGAGCCGAACGTACATACGGGAACGAATGGCCTATAATTATGATGTACAACAGCGCACCTTCAATCCCGGTATTATCTGCTTTACCTGTCATAATCCAGGCCACATCAGCAGATTTTGTAATTACTATTTAATGAGGGCAATGGAAAATTCAAATTCGGAATGTCAGAATGAAAATTTTTGTAATCATAATCAATCTCAGAACCAGTGCAATCAGACTTCTCCTTCTCGTAAACCCGTCGATACATACCTAGGCCACAGTGATGATACTATCACACTAAAGTTGGACGATAAGAACTTCATTAAGGGCTATCTGCAGGATGCCTCTATTCTCATCCTGTTAGGTAGCGGTTCCAACAAAACGCTCATCTCTCGTGACACTGTGGCCAAATCCAAATATCTGTCTGGTCTTCCACAACAGAATATTGAACCGGTGGCATTCCGCCTGGGCAATGGAGACCACATTTATGGTGACAGTAAAATCTCATTTGAAGTTATGCTTCAAGGTCACCCATTTAAATTTTCGGCAATTGTTGCACATAATTTGACAGGCCTTGATCTTATTTTAGGATCCAACTCTTTGAAAAATCTGAAGGGTAGCCTTGACTTCACAGACAATACGTTCCGTCTACACAGACGTAAATGTTTTCTGAAACCACTTGAACGTACAGTCATCTATCCAGGTCGAAGTGGTTATGTTGTCGTTCGAACTCATTTGCCGAATGCACTCAAAAATTGTGATGTCTCCGCATATCCATGCAGATTTGTTAAACACCTTTGCCCATCGATAATGCTCTTGAAACTGCACAAAAATTGCACTCGTATTCTTCTGACTAATAAGGGTAAAACACCGTTCGTTATCAAAGAAAATCGTCCAGTAGCGTATATCACCACACAAGATATAGTCAATGTTTTGCAAGAGTGTCCTCCTGAAGTATTTCCTACGCCTATTTCTACGCCAGTGTATAGTGACAATGTTATGCATTGTAATGCTATGTCATCATATTCTAACAACCAGACACGTCATTCTATTGTAATGGAGAATTGTAATAAGTATCCTCATCTGGATCCTACTGACCCTATTGCGTCACTTACTGAACGTGAAGTCTTTCACAAATATGTTAACTTTCATGGTAGTGTCTTGAACGATGCAGAAAGGTCTGAAATGTACAAAATGTTAGAGAAAAACAGAGAAGCATTTTCTCTATACGGTGAAATTTCGCCATGTACTGATTCAGAGGTTGACTTCAAATTGGACAATGAAGAGCCATTTTTCATTAGGCTTTACAAACTGTCTGACAGAGACAAACAATTGGCATCAAAGGAGATGAACAAACTTGTCAAAATGGGTATCTTGGCAATTGAACACCAATCATATACATCTCCAGTATTTCTGATCCCCAAAAAAGACTCCAATGAGAAAAGAGTTGTAACAGACTTTCGCTATTTGAATAGCAGGATAACACGTCTCAATTATCCATTTCCATTGGTGAATGACACCTTGAAGAAAATAGATCATTCCCAAGCCACTGTCTTGAGTACACTAGACTTAAAGAGTGCATTCTTCTGTCTTCGTTTGAGTGAAAGGTCACAGAAATATACGGGTATTGCTGCATTTGCAGGTTCTAAGCATTACTTTTATCGGAGATTACCTCAAGGTTTGAATTTGTCACCTGCTATTTTTCAGGCAAAGATTAATGATGTCTTAACAACCATTCCTCATTCAGATTCTTTCGTCATTGCACATCACGACGATCTGGTCGTATTTTCGCAGGATATTACGTCACATAAACGTCATTTACAATCCATTTTTCATGCCTTGATTGACCATGGTCTTAGAATCTCTCCTCAGAAATGTCATTTGTTTTGTAAGTCAGTTACGTATATGGGACACCAAATTGGTATAGACAATGAAGGTTATGCTTGCTTTAAACCATTACAATCCAGATGTAATGCAATCAGAAACACACCACGTCCCAGAAATCTTAAAGCAGTTCGTAGATTTGTTGGTGCAGTGAATTATATTTCACAATTTTATCCATCCATTCAGACAACTCTGAAACCATTGCATGCATTGAGTAAGAAACGCAAAGAATTTCAGTGGACAGATGTTCATCAAAATGCATTCGATACAATACGTAACCTCATGTGTGAGTCACCAATTTTGTATATGCCCAGGAAAACAGGTCGTTTATCTTTGTACAGTGATACGTCACGAACTGCAACAGGTTCATATCTCATTCAAATCATTGACGGTGAAGAGAGAATTTTGGGATACTACTCAAAGATTTTGCCTGATGCATGCCAGCGTTACAGTGTGACAGAATTGGAATTGTATGGTCTTCTTGTCAATGTTACTGCATTTAAGTACATTCTTAAAGGAGTGGAATTTGATGCTTATGTTGATCATTCAGCTATTGCAGATATTTTCAAATCTAAGCAAGAACCACCAACACAGAGAGTTTGTAGACTTCTATTTCGATTGTCCGAATATACGATGAAAGTGGGCTATAAGAAAGACTCTGAAATTGTGTTAGCAGATTATTTGTCACGTGCTCCTCCTCCAGATGATTCAGAGATAGATCGTATAATGCCACTTGCATTCAGTGACAGCTCTAATGATAATGTGTCCCCTGTAACTGAAGAGCAATGTCACCCTATCATTACCAGATCTAAAGCTAAAGCTCTAGGTGTGCATATCCCACATCTGTTCTCAGGCAAAAAGACTGCAAGTAAGGAAACGCCAAAGGCACCTGAACAGGAAACTCAAACTAACGTTACTGTTCCTAAAACGAAGGGTGCTTCTTCAAATGTTCCAAAGACACAGTCAGCATCTTCAAAGACTACGTCTCACTCAGAGCCATCTTCTGTCATTAAGCAACCTGTTTCTTCCCCTACATTGCCTTCATGTAATTTGCCACTCCCATTGCCTGAACGTAATTTGCCTTCATTGCCTAGTTTCCAGCCTTCTTCACAGCATGAAATGCCTGACATGATGCAACCTGAACCACGCCTGGTAGATAAAACCTCTACCCCACAGGACGTTATTCATGACCCCCCTCCTGCCTTGTATACTCCTCCGAAGCCACTTATTCCAAGCATAGACAAGTTGGTTACAGGTCACATACCTAAACAGAGAGAATTGCAAAAGGTAATGAAGAATATTCAACGTAAGATCATCAGGGATTATGATTTACCATTCAATGCACATGAATTGCAACTTCAACAAGAGTCTTGCCCACATTTCAAACCAGTTTATGATTATTTAGCTCAAGATATTTTGCCTTCAGATTCTAAAGGTGCACGTGCAGTTTCTCAAAAAGCGGAGAATTACATTCTTTGCAATGGTCTTCTTTTTCGAGTGTATCTTCATCCTAAGAACAAGTCTAGAACAACATTACAATTGGTCATTCCAGACAATATGATTGATCAGATCATTTCGAAATATCATGATAATCTTTTGAGTTGTCATCAAGGTGTTTTGCGTACATATTTGACGTTACGTCAACATTTTTACATGCATAATATGTTCCAATGTGTGAGTAATTATGTACAGGCATGTCTCAGATGTCAAGAATTCAAGGGTAAGCCAGATAAGTCACGTATGTTTCATGCTCGTATACCAGATTCCTATAAGCCATTTGACAGCATCAGTCTAGACTTTAAGAGTATGCCAACATCCACGGCTGGCTACAAACATATCATGGTTGCTTGTGATGAAATTACAAGATATTTGGTGTGTGTACCACTTAAAACATTGGATGCTGAAACCATTTGTGAAGCATTGTTGCAGAAAGTTATTACGATTTTTGGTCCTCCAACTAGACTTATCACAGATGCTGCTGCCACCCTTACAGGAAAGTTATTGAATTTGTTGTGTCGAGCTCTCAACATTGATCAGAAATTAATTAGTGTTTGTAACCATGGGTCTCTGCAAGTAGAGAGGCACATTCAGACATTGTCAAATTTTTTGAAAGTGAACTTGAACCAATTCGGCACAGATTGGGTAAGATATGTTCCTACTACGGCATATGCTTATAATTCATTTGCTTCACCATATTTGGGCAATTACAGTCCATTCGAGTTAATTTTTGGAAGAAAGCCATCAGATCTTACGAAAGTCACCTTTAATCCTATGGCAGGTCTTTCTCATTCTTATGAAGATTATGCAGATCTAATGAAAAGTCGGTTTGCACATTTGTCAAAGGTAATGTTAGATCTTCAAAGGCGACACCAGTCTTCACAACAAGCTAAGACTGCACAGTGTCTGTCAAGTAATCCAATCTACAAAGTGGGACAATTGGTATATGTCTACCACCCCTCTAGTTCAAGTCTCACTGCCAATTCCAGGAAAATTGCGGCAGAGTGGGTAGGTCCACTGGTGGTGCACCAAGTGCTCGATAGGAGTCACTTCCTGTTAGCAACATTGAAAGGTGAAATCTTAAATGATGTTTTTAATTTTAACAGACTGAAGCCATGCTATGTTAAAGCTTCAGCAGTAAAGGAAAACATTCAAGATGTTTCCAAGTTGAAAGAAATTCTTGAGAAGAATTCCAGTAATAATGTTAATGTTTTCCTAGAGGAAAAGTCTCCTCAGTTATTCTGTGATGAACATGGTGACAAGTTAACACCAATCACAGCTTCAGATATTTTATGCTTTGACTGTACAGGTCCAGTCAACCTTTCCAATCATCTTTTGTGTTTTGAAGACAACAAATGTCTTGCTTTGCCATGTCGCGAGGACAACACGACAATTGTGAAACATTTATGCTTATCTGATCTCTCTCCAAATGATGGTTTTGTTGTCGAGAAAGCAAGATATAAGGCAGGTGATTTGCAACTGCTTCTGAAATCAAGTGACCCAACCGCTCACTTTTCCTTTTGGTGGAATGTGTCACGTTATGCAAATACAGATAATGTTGTGAATTTCATTTTTGAGAACAATGTTCCTTTAACAGGTTCTCCAGAGAAAATGCAAAGACATCTCTTTGAACAGAAGTAATGCAAATGTTCTATGTTTCATGTTTACCATTTACACGCTACTAATAATCTTAACGAAGTTTTCGCTTCTGCACCTGTTTGCCACCCTTTCATGGTATTCTTCTACGCACCTACAAGGAATATTACTTATTGTTTACATTCCACTCTGGATTGTATGCCCTTAGTGCCATGGCAACGGTCAAGGTCAATATGTACAACAAAGTTTGTTTACATGTTATTTGTCTTCATATGCCAATGCGTGAGATGGTCACCTTTTATTCTTCCTTTGAGAGAGATCACTTGAGTGAACAGAATTGTTTTAGTGTAATTGGTTCACAAAAGATTTAACCTTCTTTTAACAGAGTGAATGGTGAACGACAAGGAACGTCAACATATAATGTGAACATTTTCGTGTAACAATACATGAAATTGTAAATGTACTGTGCCTTCTGATGAGCTGTGTGTTCACATGTCAGATAGGAAAGCGATGTTACGGGTCATTGCGTATTTTCCTGGGTCCATCTGTTCGTGTGTGACCACTGTCTTCAGTCGCATACTTTATTATTTTGGTGAGTGTGTGCACTTGCAACGTTACAGTTAATTTTTTCTTATTCCTTGCAAACTTCGATTCACATTGATTGTCATTGACTGTGATGTTTCTGACTTTCCCATCCACTGTCCCGCCTCTCCCAATGTGTACAGGTCATTTACTGTACAAGAGCTCTTACTTACATGGTGTGTTACTATCATATTTCATATACATAATTTCATATTGCATTCACAATTTCCTATTGTTATGGTCGCCATATACTTAATGAATGTTGACATGAACCTCATATTTTAGTAAAATTTTGGTTACTGCGAAACAAAATTTTAAAGGGGAAAAGGGATGTTGTATAGAGATGGTCATTCTTCCCCACCGTACGCAAAAGGTCGTACAAAGTTCAGTCTTCCAGTGTTTACCCCAGATTTATTTAACTTTTTCTTCATTTCCCTCAGACAGTCAGATTAGACAAAACACCAAGAAAATAGTAAACTTAGACCCTGTTCTCAGAAAGGTTGCGCAATCCTTTCGTGACTGGTTGATCACGGATGGCAACCACCTCACTTAGTTACGTAGGTAAACCATTTGACCTGTGATTGGCCAGTGTCGGCAATCTATCCCGTGACCCTTAGCAGTTTAGCGTGGGTCAATCCATCGACCTCGCCACGCCGCCGGCACTGGCTCTCTGGACATCAAACCGTAAATGTCGTTCTCTCTGTACAATATGTAGGCCTCTGTCATCTATCTCTCCGTCGTTTTTATCTCTTTCATCATCTTGATTTTTGCTTAATTTATGTGCCAGTCGGATCAAATAATAAATGGAACTCTAATCGCTAAATCTTTGTTCTGACGTCTCTCTCGTGTCAATAACTCGCCACTGGGGCAGTCATATCACGACTGAAAAACCCCTAAAACCCCACATATTCTACACTACCCACAGTTAGCTATATAACGAAGTAAGCACAGTGCTGATCAGGCCTAATGACCCATCATATGGTTTATATCCCATACTGGACACCTGCAAACATTTTTAATCATCTTTTATCTTCTTTTTAAGATTCAAGGAAATTATATTTATGAGACAGTCTCAAAAAACATGCATATCCTCAAGCATGATTATCCTAAAGCATGAAATGATCCTGAAGAAAAAGTATTGACTAGTGTAATTGATCACTGACAAATGGCACAACCCAACCAGCGGCATTACGAAAAATAATCTGATTTCGAAAAGATATGATACTTTAATCCTACAGCCGTAGACTTGTACATCTCTTTGAAAAAACGCCGTCATGGCAAGCCTTTTTTAAAGTATACAACCAAATCCACTTAGAAACATGGAACTGGAACATTTTTAAAACGTTATTGCTAAATGAGAACCTCATATGTTTAGTTTATCTAACTTCCTTGTCTAATTTAAAATTGATAAGATTTTCTAGCAGCCTTGTTAAAAAAAGTTTCTGAAATTCGTGGAATAATTTATTATTCACTTTTGTTGCACCAAATTGGATCTGAGGGCTACGTGGCTGGGGGGACGGTGACATCTACTATACGAACAGTTTTTGTGGAGGCCGCAAGAATGCAAGGGACGCATACGGAGTGTGGGAGGTGATTTCAGACGATGTAGGAGTAGTTTTATTAAAATCTTTCTAGTGTTATCTGCGCAGACTGATGATGGCTCTCCGTTTAGATAGTCTTCCTACAACTATAGCTAGCATTATTGAAAGTGACGATGGGCGTGAACTGAGCCGACTCAGAAAATATATACCAGTGCCGCCAACGTGTAAAAGGGCTTGTTTAGCACAGTCTCTGTTTCAAGTCGTTCTTCTCCATCTTCAAAATCAGTAACAGAAAAATTCTAAAGGTTGTGGAGGAACGAAGAGGGGAGGCTTTTGGGGTTACAGGAACCCAACCCCATTAATTGCCAAGTAATCTAAGAATAAATAAAAGAGGGTGTATAATTCATCACGATTATCATTTTAAACTCATCTGATATGTATTACTATTTTTCTACATTCATTTGTTTGTTCTCCTAGATTTCAAATTACAGACATGAATCCTCTATTACAGGACGTACTGGTTAAATACAGCTCAGAACATCCGGGGAGTGCTCTTTTCATCTATATCCTCTCCGTGCGTTTTGTGTTCCGCGGTGACTTTCTAATCTCTCCTCATGCCACCCTAGTCCCTGCCCACAAAGGGCATGAACTACAGAGGTATGGGGTCAAACGGCAATTGCATTTTTAGACATGATCTGTCCTTTCTTCTCTACCTTCGGCAACGGGACTCACAGTGTCTACTTGAAGGCATTTGCTGTGAGTTAAAGCTTGAATCAAACAGTTAGATCAAACGCAATGCAAGAACAAGAAGGGGCAAAGTATACATTTGTCAAATGTCATAAGTATCCTGTAACAGATACTTGTTTTAGAACAAACCATTTATGTCATTGCATCTTCATAAGTTGAACCTCCTATAGGAGATTAAGCATTCTTGTAAAACACCTATTTTGCTCCGATTTAAAATAAGTTTACGCCAGCTTGAGTGAACAGTCAATAAACTCACTTGATACATGCTCCAGATTTTTTAAATTCACCTTTCCATAGGATCTTTACAAATCAGCTCAAAGGACATAGGTACTTTACAAGAAACAACGGGTTAGTACTGTTTTTCGATACCAATCTTACTGATTGAACCTTGCAAATCTTTCTCTTTTCTGTTCAGTCTCATTCAGAGGATGCAAGAAATTAAGCAGATGATAATTTCATTGATTTTGATAATAATTTTTCGTCATTTAATTTAATCGTTTTTGAGTACACAGTACTTATTTTCAAAACGTATTTCAAGTACATGAGACATTTGCAGTTGGATCTTTTCTGCCGTAATGTAAATGAAATCGTTTACAACTATCATACTTTTTAAGTAACTTATTATTGAATGCAAGTCTGATGTTATCATTGAATGCAGCTCTGCCGTTAATTACCAATAAATTTGGAGGAAATACCAATCTATTTAGTTAAGCAAGTGATTTTTTTCTTAATAGAGAATATCTAGGAAAGTATGGTGCCGACTTATAAAACCATTTTATAGTTTATCATGCCCTAAATGGTCGAATTTTCATCTCTGAATATTTGACGTTGTAAGAACTCCCAGGTAAGTAATACCAATAAACACTTCTATAATTGTCTCGTGGTCCGAAATAGTCTCCATTCAGATTAGAGTGATAGCAAGCATTGTACCACTAGGCGCCGTGATAAGAGGAGGCACAGTTACCACTATTGGCGTCGTTATCACGGTCATACGTTGTGAATTGTCGATTCAAATGATAATTCATAGCGTTACCTATAAACAGGAGGAAAATGACAATACCTTATTTAAATATTTAACTTCATTATCCAAAAGCAATAATTGTTCCTGTAATCGTTTCACTGAAATATCTTAAACTACCAAGTCTCTGATTGCATCAATGAAGTAGAACAATTTTAATTTATGCTATGACATCAGTTACAACGAATAGTGAGAAGAGTTTTGATTTTAATTTTTCTTCCATTTCTAACAGTAAAGGGACCAAGTATTTGGTCACTGTGTAGGATAACACAAGTCATGTGTTTACTGTTGCTTTCAACTGCGTTTTATCCCCAAATAAGCATTCCTGAATTTCAATCCTTGAATTATCATTTACTTTAATGCCGAACAGAATATATCTCTTGTAGTTCGTCTGTTTGTACTCATTTCTATATTTGCTTTTTCTCTGTTGCGTAACCTTCCCTTGCATGAAGGAACCTTATCAAGCTGTGGATTCTTGTAATGACAGTTTATCAAGAATTCTCAATTGAAATGAAATTCCATTGGTTGATGCCAGTGAAGTGAAGATTATTAATATTACTTACAAAAAGAAGTATGGCATCCGCACACAGAGAAAACAAAAACTCAACAGGAATTTTATTGGTTGTTAAAGTCATCATACGAAATTATTTAACCAATTGAATACTATTTTGTGATTTGAATAGTTCAGTCTGCATTATTTTCTCCAGTAACAGACCAAGCAGACAGAATATCAAAGCATGTTTGAATATAAGGAATTTTGCAAATTGCAGAATAATTATTGAGGTACAACTTTCGGATAACAGGATCTCGCAATTAAGCATTAGGTTAATTTATTTTTTCAAAAGACAATTTTCACATAAACTGTGAGTCACAAATGTTTATCCTATACCCATACTGTTAGATTTTACATACTTTTTTCTTTATATCAGACATTTGAGAAGGTACAAATGATATTAATGTAAACACATATATAATATAAGCTAAAATTAAGGAAGAATTAACACTTTACAAGTTAAATTTACTCTGATCAATTGAAAGAAAACATTGATTTGTTAAGGACTGTTTTAGATGGTTGGATCAAGCCATTAACTCCGCAATAAAATCATTAATTATATTCAAAATGAAAAACAAAATGTTCTTATGTTGGGATATTCTTATAATTTACTATTTTATGTTGCTGTGGTTAAACCTAAACATTTCTAGAGCAAAGAAGATTAAAGAATTTATACCAACCAGCATCTCCACTGTAGGTTCCAAGTTCAGCTAACCGATAGTTGTCACTCTCATCGTTGATGTGAAAGTTATCAAACTTAGCACAGTATGGAACGCCATCTCTGTTAACCAAGTCAACCCTAAGTTCATATCTGCTTTGAGTAGTAAAAAAATGAAGTTTATCGTTTTCAATCCAGAATTCGTGACCTAGATGTCCAAATCCTTCTTTGTAGCTGTCCCAGTCACGATAGAAATCTACACCTCCATTAACGCGGCCCTGGATAACCTAAGAATAAAAATACCCCAGTAAACACTCATGCAGTGAAGTTGGCAATAACAAAACATTGTCTTCTTGAATAGATGCTAATGAAGCTAATCAATTATTTGAAACTATGCTTATGTTGTATCACAAACCGTAAATGCTATTTCAAAATTACTTTGTTGGAGTAAATGTATCAAAGTATTGTGTCTTTGAATATTAAGGAATACTTTTCGAAATTTGAAACTGAAAGTTTAACGACTTTCTGCAGTTGAGAGAAGGTGTAAAATTTCTGATCTCAATGCATGATTACAAACAGATACAGTCCAAACTTCACCGTTAGTCATATTACAATATACCGTGAACGGTGATCCGGACCAGTCGTTTGGTCTTATCTTGTAAACCCGATTACCAGTGAAACCAGAATTGTGGACGTCTTGACAATCGGAGAAATCTATAAAATGAAAATAAAGTAAAATAATTGTTACGTTTTTTTTTTTTTGTCTAGTAATAACTACCACTGATCAATCTTTTGAAAGTTTTCATAATTAGAATACATACAATTTTATCGAATTAAATTCTCTCAAAACAAGGAAAATATCATCAGTGAAATAAACTTAGAAAATGTAATATTCAACGATCCGTTTCCTCAATAAACAAATTAGTAACATCTTCAGGACTGAAAAGTTGATTTCAGATCAAGAAGACATGAATTATGGTGGCAAGTACGAGGAACTCAATCAATTGTTTTCTCAGTACACAATTATCTATTTTAAGAATTAAAACAAATGCATATGACGAGCGATATGAATTACATTTCAAATATTTGTATTACAGGTCTTAATATCAGAGTTTGTGAACTTACATGAAAACTGTAATAATGTCCCGGAATTCTTTTCAAGATTGACTAACTTATAGTTGCTGAACTCATCCCCGATTTGGAAGTTTGTGTATGACTGTTGAAAGGTAGATCCGTTTGTCAAAGTTATCTCAATCATCAATTCATAAGACTTCTGATTGGTCAAGTATGATATTTTCTCATTTCCTAGGAAGAAATCGTGAGTGAAGAAACCGAAGCCATTCTTGTAACTTTCCCAGTCACGATTAAAGCTGATGTAACCACCCTCCTCACGACGTTGGATTATCTGTAAATTATGTATTGCACATGTGATTATTTATGTTGTTTACATGTTATCTAGTGTTGCTACACTTAGATATAATTATTACCGACATTTTCGAAATATAGGAAGGTTCTTTCTTCTCAGAATGTCTTTTTTTTTCTCTAGCCTATCAGCTAGATCTACATCTACAATGAAAGTGAAGTTACATTGAATAGAGAAATTGATAGTATGGCAAAAATCAACGTAATCTCGTAAGTCTGGATACAAGATAAATTGTACCCATATCGTTCTTAAGAGGAATTAAAATTTAAATGCAGCTTTGTGTGCATTTGTGAAACTAGCATGGATACTGTCTTAGACTGAATGCCTTTCATTGATAACGTTACAGCATTAACTAACTGACATACCGTCCAACCACCTGAATCATTAGAATTATCGCAATAGACCTCAAACGGTTCCACACTTGTGTCAGGTTTAATCAAGTAAATTCCGCTCGAATTATTTGAACGACATTGATCTCTGACTTCCTTACAATCTCTTGGTAACTCGGATTGTTGATAAAAGAAGTAGGGTGAATTTGATGAAAATGTAGAAATTAATGCAAGGTGTTAAATTTCGTATTGACTTTAAATTCATTTGCCACTTTTTTGCTTGATATGCTCATCTTATTAATTAAAGAAGTGTTATTTATGGAAAATACAAAATAGACTCGAGATAGGTTTAACATATTTCAGAAGTAAAATACCTGTATATTTGAAAACAAATTCAATTTATCAAAATAAAGTGATTGCGTGTATACTGAAAAACCAAAAAAGAAAAGATTATATTTAATCTTAACTTTTTCTTTATTTTTAAATGTACATGGGAGGTTCTACATGCACCGACTATGTCTTTCAATGAAGGAAAATGATAGTAACTACTTCAAAAAGCAACGGGATTGGCATAAAAACAGAAATCATATTTGGAAAGTAACGGTTCCTACTATAAGGGGCTACATAATGAACATGCAACAGTACAGGTCTCACTAGTATATCAAAGACATACTACTCAAGTCATCGCTCCTTGGTAGGTATCGGGAATTGTAGTATTTATTTGAAAGGAAGCCTTGTATTTACAAATAACCTACGAACTAAACACAACATTGCAGCGTCAGTGATCCTGAGTTGTTTTGACTAAATGACTACTCAATATTAGTACACTTCCCATTGGCTTGTTGAAAGAAGCACACCGTTGATTTGAATGAAAACCGTTAACCACTACATTATCGTGTTCTACACTTTTTTGGTCGTTATGTTAGAAGAATTCGAAATCATAACGCAGAATTAACCAACTGAAACCTATTTATTTTCCCAGATTGTCTGAATGGTGTAATAAAAAGCCTTACCAAACTTTTGGAGATGAAATTAAAATGTTTTTACTTTTTCACGCAATCTCTTTAACAAATACAAAGGATAATCAAGAACCATCAAAATATTATCTAAGCTGATAAGATATCATGAAGTATTTGTTGTAAGATATAAATTGAGATCAGAAAACTGAAATAGAGTAAAGCCAAATTGCGCATGATATGTAAAAATTTGACCAATTGAAACGTAAGTAATAAAATGTTTGAAGAGATAGATACTTGTACAAATTTATTTAAATAATTTCAACTCTATTAAATGAGAACACTTTTGTGAATTCCCTCCCATAAAATATAATTTTAGTCTAGGTTTTATTTTATTGCTGAATAGGTTGACAAGAAACTGAGACACAAGTATTAATAAGACCTCTTACCTGAGTGATGTTTCGTAGTCTCATACTGACTGCCTTCTTGAGCAACCTGACATGAACAGAAGTAAAACAGAACTAAATGAATGCATAAAAAGACGCGTTTGAGATATTACTTGCTTTTATACTTACTAAACTGGCACTGTTCTGTTTTAATTTGGACAGGAATTGGACTACCTATTCTTTCATTTGCTCTTGTCACATTTTGAAATAATCCATTATCCTTTTCCTCTAATGTAATTGTGTATGCTGAATTGACAAGGAGTTAGCCATATAAGGCTACTTCTTGTTTGTTCTTCACTTTTTAGCATAGACTCTCTGCCAGTTTAAAACATGCATGTGACTGAAAATCCTGACTTTGGATTTCATAATTTACAGAAAGCTCATTCAGTAACGTAATCAGTATTGGCGGTCGCTGGTCAGAGATGACAAATAGGATTATGTAGACGGTGTAGCTGTGCCGTATATTAATCACATTTTTAATGAAACCTTGCAATACGAAATCATATATTGTTCGTGCATGAGCTTATAATATGGATTTTCAACATGACACGCACACACACATACACACATACAGTCTACCTCCAATTAGAAAGAAATTACGAGAATAAATAAGAATATACAAATACACAACAAGAATACACTTAAGCTTCTAAATGCACAATAATACACTTGACCCTCTATATTCAACGTTGAAAGTTTCAGTCGCATATTCTTTGAATTACTGTGACTGGCAATCAAGAAATCCTTGAGAAAATATAAGACAACTCCTATTATTTCGGCTTTGTATTCTTACTCGTTCTTTCTTCTTCTTTTTTTTTTGTTTTGAGAAAGTACTACATTTTGTGAAATAAAAATCCACTGGGTAAATGAGATTTACTGAAATTTAAACCATAATATAAACATCTGATGCTGAGAATGGAGTTCGTGTGTGATTGATCTCCAGTGGAGTTAACTAATAATGAAAAGAGAGTCATTTAATTTCGATGAAAGCATCAACTGATCATTCACCAAAGGAATTCATTGACTCTCCACACCAACACCACGTGTGTATGACACCAGTAAATATCCCCTGCATGTACAAAAACCATTTGAACGTTTAAATGAGACACTACACGAGAGTAACATAGCTCCCATCCTATAGTCATTTTAAACATACAGTCATAATTGACTTTACTCTTTGTGGAGAGTCACCCTGACTTCGTTTTAGATTTCAGGGAAAGTAGGGAGAGTTAAAATCTTATTACGGTACTAATTGTTGGTTTGAACTGTGATTTCGAAAACCATAAATTTACTTTTTCAGCCGTGTAAGAACATTTTTCCAGACCATTCTTCAAAATGACAAAGATGTAATTGCTCAAATGTTATAGATGTAAATACTCAAACGTTACGTTTTGAATTTCAGTGTTTAAGTAAGATATCTGTACACTTGCATCTG
Organism: Stichopus chloronotus; assembly: GCA_021234535.1. Lineage (NCBI taxonomy): Eukaryota > Metazoa > Echinodermata > Holothuroidea > Aspidochirotida > Stichopodidae > Stichopus > Stichopus chloronotus. The sequence goes on from CM037849.1 coordinate 8,880,305, forward strand.
TTATTAAATCTACATGTTCGGTATACTTGAGAGTACATCATCGAAAAGACGTGAATGTCTAGGTTGAAGCCCAGAAGATGAACGAACCATTCAAGGAGAAGTTTTTATGATAGGAAGGTCCACAGACATTCAAATATCAACTCCTTGTAAGTCACCCGGTCCATTAGAAATCAGAAATCGGAATAAGTGACTTTAATATTTTTTAAAAGTAAGTGAACATTAGTTACAATTATTAAAAGAGTATTGAAATGACAAGTTTTAAACTTACGGTCAGGCATAAAAAGAGACAACTTGTCATCCAAAAGAATATTTCAAATTTTTCAGAATTTGTGCTAAGATTAGAAATCGTCATTGCAAGAGACTTGGAATATTCTTCTTCTGTGAAATCCTCAAACAAACTGATTGAAACAACTCAGATCTCCAAAGAAATAACACGAACGAAATAGACCATATTGGTACGGTGGATGAAACTAGCCAGGTTACGACAAACGACAAAAAGAAAATTCAGCATGTACTGCACTGATGAAGAGTGGGTGTTACTTATTGACATCATTCTAGTGTATTGATGATAAAGTGAATGAAATTACCATGCTTGATTTTGCTTGTATTGTGTATGTCTGCAAATGCGCACTCGATCACAACAACCTCCATTTTGTAAGATATGAAAAGAGTTCGATCCTCTGGTTTACGTTTCTCATTGCCCATCAGGGACTGAAATGATTTCAGATATTTTAATTTTCCAATGTTTTCCTGAAAAGGATTGTGTCCCAATTAGCACCTCCCTATAGCCCCAAAGTGATCAATTCCACCCAGGCACTCAACCTACCTTACATGTGCATGATATATCTTGGATATTCTATCATCAAGCTTTAATGTAAGCACTATTTATTTGCGAACGAAAATCCTATTTGGAACAAAAACTGTTTCTCCCCAACTATATCAGTTTGTGCCTTACTCAGGTTGGAATTAAAATGGCATATCTATATTCTATCATCGGGTGTAATTCTAATCAAGTTTGAGATAATCGTTGAAAAGTTTCTACGATGCTGTTAAAAGTTTTCCACGGTAATTTACATTTTCTTTCCCAATACTAGCAAAATCAAGCATGGTAATTTCATTCACTTTATCATCAAATGATGTATATATTACTCTTTAAACAACTATCAAACCATCAAATGTACCTTCAGAGGGCTTGCCATGTATAATGGTAAGTCATCCGCTTCGGAAAAGGTATGGATTTCTTGTAAGACACTGCGTCCATATCGTTAATATGGGATTTAGACTGTCAATTGTTATGTACAGCATTAATGCCAGGGTAAAAAACAAAAACGATTATCAGACTAAGAATTACTATTTGTGACGCTTTGATCAACTGAAAGGTACGAATTGTTACATTGAATTTCATTCATTTTTCAGTATTCGAGGAGTTTTAATTCATCAGTTATTGGAACAGATGAATGATTTATCAAGAAGTATCTATGTGTGATAGGACTAGGATTAGCTGGCAGTGAATTGCATATTAGTGTAGATATAGTAGTCGAAGTTACAACCTCTTCGTCCCAATCCATTAGAAATTTTTTTAACATACAAATTGGGGGGCCGTCCCATACTCGTCCCCTCCACTAAGCTCATTTGCCCCCCCCCCCCTCCTATGGTCCCTTTTTCTTGAAATTTTTGTTATTACATGTGAAAACAAATTTATGCAGACAGGGAAAGTACAAACTACTTCACTCAGTGACTAGCTCAGAGTACACTGTAAAAAATTTCTAAATATGTACAACATGTCTGTAACATTTTTAACATTGTATACCTCGGCCTAGTTTTCTGAAACTAGGCCTAGGATTTGCCGTACATCCTTTTCCCGGATATAACTGTGTATATGCGCGCCTGCGATGTATATAGCGTGCGAGCAGTCAGCGGCGTAACGCCTATGGGCTCGGGTTGGCAAACCAAGGGACCCAGGAACAAAAGGGGGCCCTGCTGAACTGATGTACAGAACTTAGAGGAAGGTTTTTTGGGGTTTTTTTTTGAAGCGGCTTGTTTTTGTTGGAAAAGAAACTAAAAACGAGTCGATGGACACATTTTTCTGTGCGTGAGTACGATCGTCATGAATCATATGCCCCTGCAAGTGCAAATATTTTCCGCACGACTGACTCAGGTGCCTGAGGTACATACTGGAACTTGATAAGCTACGCTGGTAAATATGAGAGCGAAATAATAAAGCTATATTTTTCCTAGATCATTCTCCAAGTTGAAGCTAATCAAAACATATACCTACGTTCAACCATTTCTCAAAATCGGCTGCATTCGCTGGGTGTCCTTTCCATCGAGAGCGAGGAGGCATGGTCACTTGATATAGATGGACTAATCGATACTTTGCTGGCAAGAAGACCTCAGAAGGCTCAGAAAATTCAAGCTCTAGCCTTTCCGGGTTCTAGGGAAGTTGGATACCATTCGTCCATATGTCACAGGATTTACACCACGAGTGGAAATATCAGTGCTGGGAAATATATACCTTTATGTTAATTGGACATTGGTCATTTGTTCTTATTGTCCTTTCAATCTATTAATGTATTCTAGCTTTGCAACATTTTTTTTGTTCCCGTTTCAGTATGACAGACAAGGTGGACCAAAAATGTCACTATGAACACAGATTGCCCCCAAAATCAGTCAACCGATAAAGTCACCACGAAATGTTCCATATACGGCTTAGATTGCACCTGAGAGTTTGTAGAACCCCAGAGTTTCCAGGACCCTAAGGCGGGCCCTGGTCTCACGCCTTTGGGACTTCGCGCTCCATGCTCGTGATGTGCGCTTCTCCGCAGCAGTCACGAGCCCTTCCTTCGCTGGACCCAAGGGCCACCAGACTCATCGTTGCACCACTGCGAGTAGTGTGACTTTTTACCAATTATGCCAGTGACGAGATTGATGACCTTGTACAAGAAGCACGAGGCGACCAAAACACCAACCCTAACGTTAGCAGATTTCCGCGATAGATTCCTACACAAAAATAAATTTTGATCGACGGAGACATTTGAGAAAAAATAAAAAAATAAGGGTGATTTGACAAATTTTCTTGTAAGGTATTGTGAATTCATTTTTGTAAATCTGGAAAGCATTTTTCGAAAAAATAATAATCTTCGTCAAATAGTTGGTGACTTACCCAGGCTCCGTTTACAGATGGTCCCTTTTTCAAATGCCCCCCGCCCACTAAAAATTTCTTTAAAAAGGCCCTGAAATCCATTATTAACAAAGTGGACAGAAAGTATAACCTACGATCATAGAAATTCGCCAGGAACTGTCTGCCTCTTGTTATTTTTGCTTTTGTAATTGTCCTATTAATTTCAACAAGATATTTAGTTATCTTTCATTACGACTCCATGCCAAGGATATCGCTGTGAGGATACACTAGGATGTAACATGTTTACATAAGACTGAAACAAGATTCCTTGTGTATGAATTCTTTTACAAAGGAAAAGTTAAAAGTTCTTGCCTTCTGATGACATTGGCATGGATATACATAACGTTTATTTATATATATATATATATATATATATATATATATATATATATATATATATATATATATATATATATATATATCCATGTCGTAAGCCGGTGGAACGAAAAACAATGTGGGGGAAGGTAAGCACTAAATCTGCGAGGAGCGCCACCATCAATTGGCGCAGAGCGTACAAGAATATTTGGGGCTTTGCAACCCCTTCCCCCGTACAGATGCCCGGAAACGACACTTCCCCTGTGTTAAAGCTGCATGTTTCCAGTCTATGAATAGGGATCTTATATCTGCAATTCCTCAATCGTGAGGAAATTCCTTTTAATGAAAAAATACATTAGATTTCTTGAAATAATACGTCATATAGAAAGTCATATAATTGAATAATGCATCCTCTTTTATTTTCTGGGCGCTGGGAAAATGTTGCAGCTGAACATACTCCCCTCCCAACAGTGTTGGAAAACCTTGCTTAATTTACCACTAACACGATTGAAAGTCTTCTGGGTTCTTGCTAGTACTAGTGTACCCTATATACCCTACAACGAGCACGCAAAGAGTGCGAGCAAATCAATGTGGTGTTCGTGGTCCGCCTTAGGATTCCACTGTCTCTAGCTGTGGAACCTCTTATAGGGGTCCAAGGGGTCTTATAGGGGTCGAATCCACCCTAGCGTTTGTCCTCAATTGCATTCGTCACAAAAATGGAAAATACTGTGTACTAAGTGCATTTCACTTATATCCACAGTTGGTATCGACAACACCAACCCCCACCCCAGTTACGTTGATTAGCCTTTAACTGGGGCTAAAATTTGAGTTAATCAAAAAGAAAACAGAATTACGTAAGCTACATCAGTAGGCATGAGGCTCCCGGTTTTGAAAACCCGAAAAAAAAAATGATAAAAATACCTGTCAAATTGCAAGAAATAGCACTTCTCAGTTTCTATGGCTCTGTTAATTTGTTTATTTCTTAGAACATAGTCACAAAATTTACACTTCCATTAAGAATAATGCACTTTGTTGTTTTTTTTTTTAATTCCATGTTATAAGAAGTGGGGGACAAATGTGTTAGTGTCCACTCTTGAAACAAAGTGAAGGGGACATGTCTCCTTAGCCCCAAAATCGACTCCCATGCTAAGTTCACGTAAATTGTAATGGTTAAATTAAGGAAAGGCATCCGATGGTAAACTGTGCTGTCTGAAATAAAACTCTCAAATCCATTGGAGTATTGAAATGATCTACAATCTCTTAGCAATTTAGACTAAAAGTTTACATTTTTATTGTACTGTTTCAACATTGTCGTCTACTTTCCAAGTTTGCATGTAGTTTTAAGATATACTAGCCATATGTGACACATAATGGTCACCAAGTTTGTCTGTCATATATATACTGATATCTTGAATCACAGTTACTGGTTACAAGTCTACGAACACAATATATGTGTCACCTCTTACATATTTAACTAAAAATGGCTTATATTTCATTTTGTGTGATAAACTCATTGATACTGATCAAAATGGCTACAATCCTTGACATTTACAATCCTTATCATTGTTTTTATTCTAACTGTAATTTGTTCCAAGATAGAATAGAAGGAGGGAGAACGCGGCAAGGGTTAATGATTGGGCAGATATTGAAATACGTCTGTGAGGTGTGGCGCGCTTGTCCAGGCTTTTGTACAGTATAGTCATTCGTCATTCTAATTAAATGATTTAGTTATAATGCCATAGACGTCATTACAAACATGACCATTTGATATCTGCTTACAAATTCCAAGCAGACATTTCTCTTTCCCGTAATTATTTCCTTGACATCGAACAAGTATCTTATATACCGTCGTTTACAAAGAATTTGTATACATGTAATGAATTGAAATCAGTTAATATTCACCGAATTAACAGAGAATGTACGTTAAACTTCAAACAAAAATCTGGCGTTAAATGAAAATAACAAATACATGATTTTTAGTTTTATCTCAATCGGGCATATTAAAATGTGAGAATATTGGTATATGAATTTCAGCAGTGAGACGTTAATATCTTTTGCATTTGTCACTCCAGATTTTTTTAGCAAAAACAAATAATTCAACACAATGAAAACGTTCTACAGCGAAAAGGAGGGCGACATTCGATGTGTCGTAGCAAAACTATTGAAATGGTATCCTTGGTAACCTGAACAGGGTCACGCATTCAGTGGAGTACAGTAAAGTGGTAATTTTCCTGTGTTCTAAAAGGCCAAAATCCTCCTATTTTCCAAAGTTGGTTGTAAATATGAAATTTATGATCGTCCGTGATGTAATTTCAATTCCGTGTTAACACTCCATGATTGCCGCACACTTTCCATGATATTCGTGGTAATAATCAGTTACCAGCTCAGGAGAAATTAAAGTTAAGCCATTGATGTAAACAAAGATTAATTCTACCCTCATATCCTCATAATATTACTTTCGAAGAGTTTATAGTTTCAGGAAAATCAATTGCTCGAATTTTAAGGTAGCATTGGATAATAAAGAAACCAAAATAGTTTCATAAATAGAGATTTTTGTATGTATTATGGTACACTTTACTTTCTAAATTGACACTGGGTCAGTTGATTCATTCTTACAGTTGACTTATGTCTGCAAAAATGTAAATAAGAAGTCAGGTTTATCCTGATGTTAAAAATACCGTAGCAAATTATGGAAAAGAATCTTAGGAATTAAATCTCAAAAGATTTTGTGGAGATTATCGATATATTTCGTTAATTATAACAGTGAACCTTTTGTCTTATCTCGTAATATTTTGAAATGTATGAGGCAAATGTTTCGGGCTTATCATCCTCCAAACAGTCGGAAACGAGACAAGACTAAGCTTGTACTTTGCACGGTAAGTTTGACCGATCATATGATGACGACAAGAATGAAACGAAGTACATTACAATACATATGTTCATTTCGGTGTGAAAAAGTTACTTATCCACTTCATTAGATGTGGAAGGAAATTATATCCTGTCTACAAAACATGTAATTGTCAATGTGTCATGTCATATACAGTAAATAGTAAATTACCAAGGAATACCAGATTAAAAGCTACAATATGTCTTAAATAACTAATACACGACGCACCTTTTGTGAAACTTGATACCTTTGAAACTTTCTTTCTATTCCTGCCCAGTGTCATTACGTATCAGCCCAGTATCAACCCATATTGCTCGGTTTATGCTCAACTCGTTATCTATTTTGTTTTTTTATTAAACATTCTGTTTATTATTCTGTTCTCTTATTACTGCCACAGAGAGGTGACTACAGAAAGAAATGCAAATTGAGGTGTGCCCAAGTAGATGAATGGAAAAATTGGATCGAATACATCTTTCTTTGAAAAAATAATGTAATTTTAGCTGTATAGTACAGCCCCCGAAATTGGCGCGCACCCAATATTGGCGCACCTGCAAAAATCACGAACTATCACCGTGGCAACAATACTAAAGCAAGCCTAACCTACTAGAGCCTAACCACGGTTACGTTTTTCGCCATTATGAATCCATTTCAGGTACGTTCCATTTAAATTATGACTCTGTCAGGCACGTTTTAAAAGCCCATCATAATACTGCAAGAATTGTAAGATTTTGAGAATGACATGCCCCAAATTTATCTGAAATTACCGCCGCATGAGCACTCGTCCTTCCCGGTGTCGTTGCACCCGGTCTACCATCGTGTATGTAGTGTATGTATATGCATAACCTAGGTTAAAGGTCACCAGACTTTGTTTACGTTTCCCCTAAACTGCCCCAGTTTTCTTAGTTAACTTTAAAGTAGTAGTAAGGATTATCGATGTTTAGCTGCAACTTACTGCCCATTACGATTTCATACTTATGTTCAATTCTTTACAATTTGGAGAATGGGAAAGGTACAGGGCTACAGACTTTTTGTTTTACAGTTCAGTGTAACCTCCTAAAGTCTTTGTTTTCACATTTTGTCCCTCAATCAACTTACTGGAAATGGCTACTTGTCTCATGAATGATGAATGGTGATGATAAAAAGAACTGAGTTACATGGGCTACAGCAGAGATGGCATTGATATGCAGACAAACTATAAAGATATAATTTGAGTTCGTACTATGTTTAGTTCATTTCTTTCTTTTTTTTAAATAGCCATTTTTTTTTCTGTTATTTATTTTCTTTAACATAGGAGAAACGATATCGTTTATACGATAAGAAAATGATGAAGAGGGCCTATAACCTAGTAAGGAAAAAGAGGTGGTCCCTCAGAAAAGCAGCAAAGATTTGTGGTGTCCCGGAAACTTCCTTAAGGAGAATTATGTCTAAAGGAGAAGACAAAATTGACTCTCCCATGGGGAAAAACTCTGTCATCCCTAAACATCATGAGGAAAAACTCAAAGACCACATCATCCATTTGGCTAAGCTGGGTTTTCCTATGTCTCGATTAGACATCCGAAAGTTGGCAACAAATACCGCCATTTTTTTGGGAGTAAGGCAAATGATAAGTTACTGTCCAAAAACTGGTTGGAACGATGGCCTGAACTCAAAGTTGTGAAACCGCTCAAGCTGAGTCTCAGAAGGGCCAAGGCAACTAGCAAGGAGACTGTTGCCAAATGTTTTGATGAGCTGAATAGCATCATGGAAAAGTACAACCTGAAAGAAAAGCCCCACCTAATCTTCAATGTGGACGAAAGTGGATTTCAGGTGGAGCATACTCCCCACAAGGTTGTGGCACCAAGGGGGATGAAAGTGAATTCTATTGTCAGTGACCGTGGTCCCATGACCACTGTATTAGCTGCTGGAAGTGCTACTGGTCAGGCAATTCCACCTTTTTTCATCTTCAAGGGGAAACGAATGAATTATCTTTTGAAAAATGGCAGTGTCCCTGGGAGTGGTTTTGCTATGTCAGCAACAGGCTGGAGTAACAGTAAAATCTTTATTGACTACATAGAAAATCACCTGACAATGCATTTACCACATCGCAGTCAAGGAGAACATGTCCTCCTTTTATATGATGGTCATGCTTCACATATATCCCTTGAATTGATTGAGTATGCACAGTCCAAAAACATAATTTTGTTTGTGTTACCACCTCATTCAAGTCACATTCTTCAACCAATGGACGTCACTCTGTTTGGACCTCTGAAAACCTACTATCACCAGGAATGCCAAAGGTTCATGAGAGAACATCCTGGAGAGGTCATCACCAGATATGAAATTTGTGAACTCATTTCGAAAGCCTTTATGAAATCTTTCACGCCACTTAATCTTGTAACCTCCTTCAGAAAGACAGGCATCCATCCAATTAACCCTGGTGCTATTGACAGCCTGCATTTTATTCCAGCTGATCATCTCAAAGTGGCCACTGCTGTGACAGATAAGAACAATGAGGGAAAAACACCAAGTACAAGTGATAAAGTTAATTACACTCTAGATGATTTTCTCAGAGAAAAAATTTCAGTCCCTAAGCCTTCCAAAACTACTAAACGAAAATACAAATACAGACCAGGAGGCGTTGCAATAACAGAAGATAAGATTGTTCTCAAAATCAGAAAAGTATTGGAAACATCTGAAAAGGAGCCAGGTTTAAAAGAACCTCAAAACACAGGACAAGCTGAAAATTCATTAGGAAAAACAACCCACAAAACAGATGAATCACAAAATGACTCTGATTACAACCACGATGACCATTGTTGTGTTTGTCAACGATTTTCACCACCAAACTTGAGGGACGTCTTGAGAAATGAAGTAAATTGTTTGTCGACTGGGGGCAATGTGACAACTGCACCCACTGGACCCATTTAGAATTCTGTGTTCCAACCACAAAGGAAGACATTCAAATTGATAAGAAATTTTTATGCCCCCATTGTCTGCAGGAAGAATAATAATGAGTATTGTCAGTGTTTAAAAATTTTCATACCCTCAAATAGTCCCTATCTATTCCTTTAATACAAGTTCATCGACCTTTCCTCACTCGACTGTGATTTAACTAAAGGCACGAAGCACACTGTGTACAAAGTCAATGGACGGACACACACAGTGACCCTATGGGAAAATACGCCAATATTGGGTGCTCCGCAAACTTGAAATCGCCGAAGGAGTTTCATCAAATTGCAGCCATTTTTGCCGTATTATACTAAACTGGGTGCCAAATCGTTTATATCCTTGGATTTTTGAGGCATAGAGCATGTGAAAAAAAGCTTGTAGGTGAGTGTTTTGACATCTCCATTCCAAAATACAGGCGATAGAGTGTCTTAAGGGCGCCAATTACGGGGCTTCCATGCTACAAGGCGAATAATTAAATATGCATAAATATGTAGATGTGTTATCAACTGTGTTCTTTCAGCTGCCCCCCCCCCCCCCACATATGAAATGGGGTTCTCCAAAGCCTCTATTAACTGAGAAAAATAATTGTTTTATTTTGTGCTTAATAAGTGGAATGGGGTTTTCCAAAGACATATCATGATGTCAAGTTTGGCACACTGAGTATTAATGATGCATCCGTTTAGAAGTATTGTGTTTGCCCATAAGTAGTTGATGTACAACACAGTTACTGCAAGGAAAACAACTTGTCTTCATTCTTCAAGTCGTCGAATTTTTGATACAGAGTTCTTACACCAGCCTAGTCAGTCTACCAAGGTTTGCAAAATAAATACAATTGAAGGGAAACAATGACGCATTTAAACATGATATGTAGTGTACTATTCATCATCAACGTTGCATCAACGGCTCCCTTGTATACAGGTAAGGTCTTTACTAACTATTGCACTTCAATTGGTAGGATAGATAAAATATACTAGATATATATAGATAAAAATGTTCAAAACAAAATAGACATTCTGAACTGAGCCATGTTTTTGTATTTATTATAGTATGGGTCGTCCATTGGTGTATATCCTACAAATAGACGTACATCGATTCTGTAAAAGACTTGAGAAATTATCTTAAAACAGTTTTCAATGTTATTAGGATTTTTCCAATTTAATGTAAATGATTGTATACTACAGAATAACACATTGAACAAAACATTGAAAGCTGGTATCATCTCATAGCCTTATGTTTTTTTTTAAGTTTTAACTTGATTTCCTGAAGTTATGTCGACTTAAAGTTCCTTCTAAAATAGTCAGTTCCAGTGTGAATGGGACTGAAAAATCACCTTTGTTTAAGAGTATCTAAACTTTTATTTCAAGATGTGATAGATAAACATAAAAGCTATTGCGACGTTTGCGCAGATATTGCAGTTATATATTACAGACATCACAGATATGTATTACAGATATAACACATCACAGATATAGAGAATATAAATTAGAGATGTAGCAAATATATATTAGAGATATAGAAAATATACACATATATCACTGATATGTATCACAGACATCGCAGATATGTATTACAGACATAGCACATCACAGATATAGAGAATATAAATTAGAGATGTAGCAAATATATATTTGACATATAGCAAATATACACATATATCACTGATATGTATCACAGATATCGCAGATATGTATTACATGTATTACAAATATTGAAGTTTCCTCAAAATCTCCATCTCCAAGTACTGAATTTGTTGATAAATGTCTAACTTGCGGTGTCCTTTTACATCTGTCATATAGGATCAAAGAACTGTATATTACTGCATTCCAAATCTAGAAGTACTTATCACCGTAAGAATCAAAGTAGTTCCCAATGACAAATTTATTCTCTTTTCTTTAGGAGTCGTTTCAGTGAAGGACGTAAAGAGAAATATAACTAGAAATTATGTGACCCTTTCTTAATATGTTATAATCATCAGATTGTGTGTAATTTACATAAATAACACAGTTTGGTAAGCTCGAGGCTTCCTCGATTTCTTCCATTGTAAGGGAATTGAACCTATGAATCTGCTTTGGACGTATTTTAACTGCCAACTATTCCCTTTGTTACACATGTTGGAGAACATTCGGTGTTTTTTTTTTATCTGAGCAGTTCAAACGCAAACAAAGTGCGTGGAAAACTACTTCAGATATGTATTTATTGACTACTACAATTACTGTTTGAATTTGTCGTCAACCGCTTCAACGATATACAGTAAGCATTGTTTTAATATTCATACATCAATATTCCATAATTTATCATACTACAAAATATTTTGAATTCTCTGTTAGGAGACCATTTGGTTACAATTATACCTGGGTATTCTTCGATTTTATTCTGGTAATGGGAATGTCATACATTGTACATGATTAATCGATAATGATCAATACATGAACACCCATTTAGAGACTTGCATAGCAGCAGAACCCATTATCATACAGCAGTTTACAAACAGCGAATGAAATTTCAGAGGAATATGTCGATATACAATTTAACATGAATTTCATGTATTCTTGCGATTCAATGGCTTTTTCTGGAAATTCCCATACTCTTCTGACAATATAAGTTTCACAGATGTCGTTTTCTGTACCGTACGTATAATTAATGGTGACGAATCGATAATTCCTCGTAGTGCACATAAAACGAATTGTCAGTTCCACTGGTACTCAGCACAGAGTAACCTATGTCCACTAACATAGAGAAATATGTTCACTAGAAATACTTTTTTGTTCTTTTCTGAAAAAAGTAAATCGTTTCTTCCATTCTTTGGTCATTTCGTTCATAAGTGTGAGACAGTGTGAACATTGAACATAAAAACTTATTAACATTCAGTTGCTTTTGTGAAACAGTCATTGTGGATATTTTCTTTTTCTTTAATTTTATTTCGACTTCGAGGAGAGGTTGCAGAATTAACGGGTTGGAATCGTAGACATCTGTCTCTTATTGCGATGTGTCTAGTATATCAGAGAGCGTAATTTTTCTTTTCTGAAAAAAACTAAATCGTTACTTCCATTTTTTAGTCATTTGGTTAATAAGAGTCTGACAGTGCAATCATTGAACCACCTAGTCCCCACAAAACACACATGTCTCGAGAAATCATGTCTCGAGAAGCCCATTTTTTTCATGACAGATCATGGCGTCATATACAGATATACCAAATTGGTAAGGGTATGTTCCTCTCAAGAAGGCATAAAGATGTATGATATCAAGTGACGATTGGCTGATTGAACATATAACTTATTAATATTCAGTTGCATTTGCCTTTTGCTACTTTTATATCAGTTCATAGAACGACTTTATTCAAAGCCTTGAATAATTTATACAATTTTTACAAAGAAAGGAACAACGCTGTTCTTAATGGCTAGTTTCATTCGATATCCATGTATCTCCTACAAGAGATTGAGATGGTAAATTATTGTGAAATGATTTTTGAGATCGTTTGACGTAAGTTAAACTTCATGGAAACAAGCTACGATCGAAGTAGTTTGAACAATTTCAATAATGGTCTGCATTTGATGGGGGGGGGGGGGGTGTTCGATCTGTGAAAGTGAACATGATGTGCGGTAGTCTTTTTTGTCTATTGAAATTGAGCTGCTTTCCAAATTATTATTTAACAGAGGACAGGGTAGATGGGTTCACTACTGGAGGTGGTATCACGGCAGACTGGATAATAACTGAAGGGACGTCTGGCAAACCAGTCACTGTGGATGAAATAACTGATCATTTTGACAGCAGAACAACTAATGACGTCACAAAATTCACAGAACCCCGCAACCAAAGCAATATTATTGGGGACTCGGACGGCAGCATTACGATCGACATAGGTGAACTTGTGACCAGTGAAGACACCAGTAACTTTGATGAGGAAACCACTGCCAGTATTGAATTAACCACCGAACATGATGTTACAGAATTCACCACTGGAGGTCCTAAAAACTTCAAAGAGGAAAATGGTTCTCCTACCAGCGACATCATCACACCACAGGATATAGGTATATTTACCACCGATGAGGGTTCCGGTAACTTTGATGGGGAAACCACTACCAGTAATGAATTTACCGTGGTACATGACGTAAGTCAGATCACCACTGGTGGTGCTTCCGACTTCAGAGCAGAAACCAGCCTCAAAAGTGATATCAGTTTATCACAGGATATAGGTATATTTACCACCGATGAGGGTTCCGGGACCAACTTTGATGAGGAAACCACTACCAGTAATGAATTTACCGTGGTACATGACGTAAGTGAGATCACCACTGGTGGTGCTTCCAACCTCAGAGCAGAAACCAGCCTCAGAAGTGATATCAGTTTACCACAGGATATAGATATATTTACCACCGATGAGGGTTCCGGGACCAACTTTGATGAGGAAACCACTACCAGTAATGAATTTACCGTGGTACATGACGTAAGTGAGATCACCACTGGTGGTGCTTCCGACTTCAGAGCAGAAACCAGCCTCAAAAGTGATACCAGTTCACCACAGGATATAGATATATTTACCACCGATGAGAGTTCCGGTAACTTTGATGGGGAAACCACTACCAGTAATGAATTTACCGTGGTACATGACGTAAGTGAGATCACCACTGGTGGTGCTTCCGACTTCTGAGCAGAAACCAGCCTCAAAAGTGATACCAGTTCACCACAGGATATAGATATATTTACCACCGATGAGAGTTCCGGTAACTTTGATGGGGAAACCACTACCAGTAATGAATTTACCGTGGTACATGACGTAAGTGAGATCACCACTGGTGGTACTTCCAACTTCAGAGCAGAAACCAGCCTCAGAAGTGATATTAGTTCACCACAGGATATAGGTATATTTACCACCGATGAGGGTTCCGGTACCAACTTTGATGAGGAAACCACTACCAGTAATGAATTTACCGTGGTACATGACTGAGATCACCACTGGTGGTGTTTCCACATTCTAAGCAGATACCCCTTTCACCAGTTACACCGTCACAATGTATACGACGTAGTTTCCCTCTGGATATGTATTAAGGATATCACTTCTATGACAATGATAAAATAACTTGATAGGTGACCGGCACTAAAATAATATTTCATTCCAGAAAACTTTATTTGATATGGACCATATCAATCCGTAAAATGTACAACTACATGAGAATATAACCAAGTAATGAAGAATGAAATATAGTTCAGGAGTTCTACTCGAAACCTTCTAGACGCTTGGGAGGAATTAGCACCCCAGAGGTAAAGTGAAACTAAGTCATGTAACTAAGTGTCATGTAGCTATAGATTATTAAAATGTAATTGCAGCTGTAAGTTATTCCAGTGGAGTAACTTACTTCATCAGAAATTTCACTAAATTCACTATAGGAGTCATACATCTTGGACTTTGTGTCCACACTGTGGGTCAATGTTCAAAATATACCGGGAATTCAAATTTAAGGGCAAAACAAAAGTAAGCATTTCTTTTTTTTTGCACAAAAAAAAAATCAGCATTTTCTTTGAATGTGCCACAAATCTGATACATATTGTCGTCATCATGTACATCCGTACCAAGTTGAAAGGTAATCGCTGATAGGACCTATATACTTTCAAGCAAAAACAAAAAAAAAATGAAAGATGTGAACAAATGGCTTCTATATAGAGACATCCCCCCCCCCCCCCACCATCATCAGCAAAGGACACATTTTCCCTTACATCACGCAATAGAACCCATATATAGGCCTGTCCAAGGTCACTTTACCATGGGGTACGCGTGGTGTGTCGCTTCTGACCGACCACACTGTTTCCATCATGACAACCGTTCTCCCACGGGTATACATTGCAATATATAGCCCCACTAACTGACTCCAATATCTTCTCTTACAAAAAAGAACATGGCACTAATGGGGTTCCTTAGCATAGTCCGGCACTTTAGCAGTAACTTTGTTTATGATTATTGGCGTTGACCATTTGAAGTCACCCGTAATATTACTTGATACAATATACTATCTTGAAAAATATAGAAAAGAAGTAATTTGACTGGCTTCTCTGAATTTAAGAAGCATTTCGTACCGTGTGAGCCCCATATTTACACCATTCCCTGTGTGTTACCCGGTGAGGTAAGTTAGGTATGCATATCTTTTGGCAGGGTGACTGTTTTTACAACCGATAATGTAAAACTTAACTGATAATGTAAAAGCGACCGATAATGTAAAAAAAAATTACCGATAATGCAAAAACAACCGATAATACAAAAATAAATTACCGATCATGTAAAAATCTCTTTGAATCGATAAGGGGCCAATATAAAAAAAAATTACCGATAATGTAAAAACTCTCGTTTACCGATAATGTAAAAAAAAATACCGATAATTTAAAAACTGTCCTAATGACTATTTCATATGGCCCCACGTAAATGTGTGTAAGTAGGTGGCTAGACATGTATGTAAGTATATGTAACACACTTTTTAAGTACCGATAATGTAAAAACTGTTCTAACGCCGACAATTTCATATACGGTCCTACATACATGTGTGTATGTAAGTTCATATGTACGTAGGTAGGTAAATGGGCAGGCAGTGCGACAGCGTACAGGCAGGGAGGCAGTAGTTTTGTGCGTGTATGCGTATGTGCGTATCAAGCCCATGTGAGTTTATGACTGTAGGCCTATATAAATGGGGTCGCAAAAGTAACAGTGTATTTGCGAATGTTAAACAAAAATAAAGACATGGGGGACCCTAACTCACTAAATACAACATACATAGCTAATATGTTGTGTCTGAGTGTAGCCAAAGTGGTTTATGACTTTGTTAGGAGTTCTTTCTTGTCGCTCCAGAAAGGGGCATGGAAGAAACTCCGGAAAGCATTGTCTGATCGGAAAGGTTACTCGTGATATTAGTGGCCAGCTACGGTGGGGGGGGGGGGGTGAGGGAGATTTGCCCCTCCATATTGTTTCCTTGCCCTCCCAGTTGCCCCCCCCCCCCCAGTTGCTCTCACCCTTCCCAATCTGATCTTGTACTCATCCAAAATTAATTTAATCACAAAACTATGTATTGGCATTGGAATGAATAAGAACAGCTTCCGGGGAACCATAATTGATAAATGCCTAATTTATGCTACACAGGCTGCCAGTTTTCATATCATGCCCGTAGCCACTTCAACACTATAGGCCAGCCTGGTCAGACCAATTTTCTCTGGAATGTTTACCGTTACCAACATGCCGTTATTCGTACGTTAAAATGGGATTGACTTCAACCTCAGTCTTTTGTTCTACTGAGGTTCAACTTCTTGCAAATTGTCATTCCCTTAGGTCAATTTTATCACCCCATGCTGTGATAATCCACATGGTCAATTAAACATCGTTCTCCTAAAGTAATTCAGGTGTGTCAATCCAATGTCTAGGCTTTCTTGAGCTGCCTGGAAAGGGGTATTAGGTGTCATGTCCATCGTAGTACATGCGTAATCGGGAATGAAAGAGGGTCTTTTGAACGCGTTAGCATTAGCACGATGATAACGTCATGAAAGAGAGTCACCCATCGCACCCCTCGTTTTGTAGCAATAGTTATTTGCATAATTTTGATTATGAAAATAATATCACGATTCACAATTCCGGGGAGGGAAAATCATTCCTCCGTAAGTGTAGGGGGTGAGGATGATAAATCAAGGAAGATAACTATATAGTATACATATAGACATATCAATATGTATGTATAGTACGTATATGTATTTATTATGTACTTTCAAGCAGAAACGGGATTTGGCATGGGGGGGGGGGCAATCCCTGATGGAATACCAAACGACGTTGAAGGCGCCGTGGGAGAACGATACACCCCCGTTAACGGTGAGGTCCAGGGGAAGAGCTCCGGTGGGGGGTTGGGGGAGAATTCCCCGGAAGCTCTGAGGTATTTACGACATTGCAGGCATTAAAATGAAGCATTTTTCAAGTCATGTAAAGTCGGCATTTAACTGACACCTAACAGACCACAAGTATCACAGTTTGACCTTTTTTTTTTATATTATTTGCTGTCTTGAGAAAATCCTGCTTCCCCCAGGTGTGATTTTGGTAAGCACAGCAGTGCATCACTGTAAATGAAGCATTAATTTAAAGTAGGCTTATCAGAAGCACGTGGAAAAAAATATCGAGAATTGCGATTCCCAATACATGGGTAGGATTTGGGATTTGGTTTGCAAGGACCATGGTGCATGTAATGACCTACACTAGTACTTTCAGTGACCCTTACTTCAGATCTTCAAGTAACAATAGTGTGGCGGGTAGCAGACGCCCATGATTTGAAAGAAATTGTATGGTGCTCAAACCTGCCTACTGTCTCTATCTACCTCCACGCCTGTCCACCTGTCTTACTGCCTGCCCATTTACCTACCAACTGAGGCCTTCCTACCTACATGCCTACCTACATACGCAAATGCACATACACACATGAACCGTATGAAATCGTCTTTAGAACAGTTTTTACATTATAGGTCATTTTTTTACATTATCGGTAAACGACAGTTTTCGCATTATCGGACGGTACTTTTTTTTACATTATCGGTTAAAAGAGTTTTTTACATTATCGGTATTTTTTTTTACATTATCGGTTGGTTTTACATTATTGGTAATTTTTTTTTACACTATCGCGGTCGTTTTTACATTATCGGCTAATTTTGACATTATCGGTTGTATGAACTGTGACCGCTTTGCCTTTTATCAGTCTGCAGAGGGGAAATCATCAATAAATTTCACTTGTGTGAGCTGGACACACAATCAATATGTAGCATAGTAGAAGTGCCCCAATAACTGTCCCTAGCGAGGGCCAGCCGACATAACAGGATCATACTCAGCGGTTTCACAATCGACGGACAGTAACATCAAGAAATGATGTTATCTACTTAACACATTCGTATCTAAACCGAAAGTTTTGAGTTAGTAAATCAGTATAGTATCATAAGCTTTGGGAAAGTGCAATACTATGATATCAGTTTGCACCGTGTTTTCGTTACTCTGAGTAAATCATCCATGGCTATCATCAATTCGGTTTCAAGATTGTGAGGAAGATTTAACCACAATTAACAAAGAGCTGGTGTCACTTGTTGACCAAGAATCGTTTGTCTGAAAGCTTCCCTTGCGTTTGGGGATGTTAACAGTTTGTTCAGCACTTTGGTAACTCCATTACTGTTACACTAATGTGGGAGGCCCCCAGTCCACCTCAAAGAGAGGCCATAAATTTCTGACAACCACAAACACCCCCAACGTCACTGTTTCTACCAGTACATGTTAAAATTCCACTATGGTAGACTTAATCAACGGGCGGTAGTCTAATTGCAGTTTGTTTTACAGTCACATTTGAACAAACATTGAATCCTTTGTGCTGTTCGACCCAACTACAAGAATTCTCTCTGTAACATTTTGAGGACACAAATAACTTAGTGTAGAGCAGTATATACAGTAGCACCTAGTCCACACAGAATTTCCATAATGTGCTAAAATCATGTCTCGATAAAACCCTTTTTTCCATGATGGAACATGAGGTGACATCAAGTCTACCATCATGGCTAGGGTTTGCTCCTTCGATTAAACTTTATCATGTATGATATCATAGGAGGATTGGCTGTATATCATACATCAAGTTCTATCTTTTTAAAGTCTACAAAGATAATAATCGTGTATGTGATTGTGTCCATTGTATGGTTTCCGTGTTTCGCACATCCACGATCATTGAGACCTTCTGAAACTCCTAAAATCCAAACTTGAAGTTTAAATTCTGGCAACCAGGGAATCCCAATAACGCACAAAAGGTGATAACGGCTGATTAACATGATTCCATTCAGGATCAAACCTACCAGGAAAATGTGCTCAGGAGGCCAGAAGTTACACTCTGCACACTCCTTAATAGACTGTATAAATGTAATACTATCACATATTTAGACGAGAGTTTGTAAAAAACAAATGTTTGTGCATCAATGTTGTGTGTTTAATGTATTAAATAGTTTGTTTTCTTGATTTGATCACTTTATTACAAGAGCAAGAAAGATATCGAGCATTTTCATTTTTAAATATGTTACTCTTGACATTTCATGGTTTGCCAATCGAAGTAACAATAGAAAGTATCCACATTCTAAAGCAGAAAAGCTGACAAGAACGGAAGGTATACTGCACAATATACTTGATTACTAGTCAAGACATTGCAAACGAAGTAGTAACTTATTTGTTTATTTATGTTGTATCTCTCTCCAATGTAATATTCATCTCTTCAGTAATGTAATTGATCAGTCAAGACATTACAACAAAGTGGTAGCTTATTTGTTTATTTACGTTGTATCTCTCTTCAACGTAATATTCATCTCTTCAGTAATGTAACAACCATTAAAGTTGAAAATAAACACTGAATGAACAGTTCTTCTGATGGTCTAACAGTTTTGGCTTTTATGGTAGCATGACTTTCTGACTATATTTTTTGAGACTTCTTCCACCAGAAGACCATCAACCACTCTCACTAGATTATCACCCACACCACCTCCAACAGAGAGATCAAAACATATTCACATGAAAAGAAAGGATAAACCAACAACATTACGAATTATGAGATATAAATATGAGATGAAAATTTTGAATTAGTATATAAATGATAACAATTTAAATCTCTGGTGAGTATCAAAGGCCTTTACTGTAGATCAATGAAATGCCAGTATCATATCTCCATGAAATACCATGTATCTCTGTAAAATACCAAATGCCTCTCTTGTTTATCAACAAAGGAACAAGGTTGTTTCATTTCTCTGGCTTCATACTGAGCAGAGTACCAGGTTCGTTGTATAGTGTGCAGACAAGATCCATTCCACTGATTCAGCTTCACATAAAAAAGAAGCAACCCCCATGCACAAGATATGAACATTACTTTTAACATTAAACCAAGTATCCAGAAACATTCATAATCATGGATGCAGCTTTGAAAAGTTTGTGGTTTTGCATAACACTTGTTACTCTAGCTTTAGACAATGTTTGTGCTCACCATAAGACATATATATTGACAAGAATGACATCAGGGAACAATAAGTGAAGCTGAGGAATTTTGGTGGCGTCCTGCTAAGATAAGCAAACAGTTTCCACATGAAATGGTTGGCAACACAAATCCAATGAAAACCGCAAAAAATTTGAAAGTACAAAAATGGTAAAACTTATTCTGCTGTCCCAATTGGTTCCACTATGATACTAACTCACCAGGCGAAGTGGGCCAGACGAATGCAGCATCTGTAACTTAAATAAGTTAGACTAGGCCAAAAGTTATGGTAAAGTTGGTAAATGGAAAGTTGTCTATTTGTTCATACTCGGAAATGTTAAGTGGCTAAACCAATCAAAAGTTGCAGGCACGTCAAAAATTAACTAAAGTAATGCACAGTAAAATTGTCAGTGATTACATGATACTCTGAGTCTAATGTTAGTTCAGTGGTATGTTACAAATACTATTCTGTGCCTATTGTTTACATATATAGATGATTTACAAAGTAGTACTACTTCTAATCCTAATATCAACATATGCTGCTGCCACCACTTAGAGCAATATGAGTTTAGGATACGCTTTCAAACAGTTACACATTTGACTATAGTTTTTCCCTAAATAACAGCGAATTACCTCAAAGTATCAGTTGCATTTACCTCTGTTTTCAAAAAAGCTATAGTTAGCTATTGAAGGACAAATTTTCAGTGCATATGTGCCTTCTATTTTGGTAAGTATTAAAATGAAAAAAACTGTTTTGCCTATCAGAGCTGGACACCACACACGCTGCCTCTGACTTTGATCTGTGTGTAAGTGGCCAGCCTGCAATCATTCTGGTTAATATATATTTCTCCATTTCAGACCCTCTAAAGTTGCTCTTTATACCCCATTTAGCATAAGCTTTAAAAATTGAACACCAAGTGCTTATTTCAAATCTTAACTAATGGCAGTCTGGTTCTATGGCCACTTTTGGAAATACCAAATTTGTGGTCAGAATAATAAACGAAGCAAGGACTTCAGTCTTAAAGATTGGACCAAAACTTGCACAGAGGATGCAGAGAGCATGAGTTGGTAACAAGAAAGGACCAAGAGTGAAAAAGGATGCCTTCAGACCAAATTTTCACCAGAATACTGTTTGCCTTATGTTTCAAACTTTGAGGGCATAGACCATGGAATATGTGGCTCAAATGGGACAAGTAAAATCAAGTTGCTTAACTCCATTCTAAAAACAAATGGAAGAATTTCAAAGACTCTATGCTGATCACGATATAGTTTTCACATACAACATTACAAGCAAAATATGCTATTGCACTAAATTCTATACCATACCATGAGTGATAAATAATACCTAAAAGTTTTACTTAAAGTAATATTTACTGGAATATCTTCAACACCTGAAGAAACACAGCCCTCATCACAGCTAAATACCTCTGTACCTGCAATATGTGAAAACTAAGAACATACAAAGGGCTCAGTGTGACCCAAAAGGCCCAGAAGAGTTTACTTAGACAGACCATACACTATGGTGATTTTATTACAGAAGTCAACTGCAGTCCAACAGGAACAGACATTATAGCAGACATCAAGACTGACGTAACAGAGGCTCACAGGTTCAACATATGTCACTCAACAGAGCAGAAACACCTGCTGAGTTATTACAACCCCCAAATGCAGCTTTAATTTCATCTTCACAGAACTTCTTGTCTGACCTTTGACAAAGTCACCTCCAGACATTGTTCAAGCATGGGAGTCCACATCATCTAGGCAAACAGTACACCCAGCAGCAGAATCAACCCAAGCACTGTCTTTTGAAGCAGTCATCGGCAGACATTTCCTGGATGTGCGACCATCTACGTTAGCTTGAGGCAGCTGGTATTAAAGCCATCCCCTTTGTGCTTTGCTGCCAGGCCCAAGAGACTCTGTTTCTTGCTTCCACTTTTAGATGACTCCAGCTCATAAAGAGTGCATAGGTTAAAGAGAATTGATTCATCAAGGTACTTGGCTGGATCACCATTAACCATGGGATTCCAGAAGGTTCAGGGCACTCTTGAGTTTCCCCATGTATAGCAGACAGACCGAAATGTTGTTGATAGCCTGACAAGAAGAAAAGGAAGTTAAATATGACACATGTCAGCCTGTTGTTGATTGCCTGAAATAATATTAATGTTTTCCTGTCTTGTCAATTTACTTGACAGGGGTAGTAAACAACTGCTAATTCATGAACTTTAAGGATCTTATGAAGAGATACATTTCAATAGATGTCTAGCATCTCACCCCAATCAGACACCAAAATGGCAATAAGCTGATTGCTCGTTGTTATCTCATTCCCTCTCACCACCTCCTCCTCCCCTCACCCACCCGAAAGTTCTGTCCATCATCTCAAGCAATTCCTTTACCTCAGTCTTGAAAGGCATAACTAGCTATCACTATGGCAACACTATATCGCTGATAAAGATTATTGTCAACTATATTAAACAGCAATTTGAACAATCTCAATTTAGAATTGTTACGATACATTTTGTTTACTTCTTATTTTTAGTGTGAGTTGGTGCTGCCTCCATATGACTTTAATATAACTACTCTTGTAAAAAACTTTTGAGTTATTGCTGCAGTAACTTACAGGGAGACCACAGAGTATATTTATTTAGAGGTTTCAACATTTATGGCAGGATATGACACTTTCAATACTTGTATCAACCATACACCTTGCAGGAATGTTCGGTCAATGAACATACATAAACCCAATCCTTTCAAGATAAATTGGTTGACACAGAGCACAACTTTCAGGGACAAATAAGAGCTTACAAAGCAGCCAGGGAGCATACTAACCATATTTTTTGGCAGATGTAATAACATGGAAAGTCTTCACACCATAAGGGTGATCAATCAAAGACCAGATGTAATGGACTGATGACAATTTTTGATAATTTTGTTAAATTTTTACAGTAAGAGTGTTGCCTGGTACACTTTAAAATTCTCTTTTGAATCTATACATGAAACTTGCCTGCAAACAGATCACTATGTTGAAGAAATGTATAACAGGGTTTCCCCTGGTACTTAATTGCAGAGGCGGCCCCCTCGCAACTTTTTAAGACCGCCTCGCCAAAAAATGCCGTAATTACCGCCTCACACGTTTATATCCAGGGCTGGAAAAAGTCAGGAAGCCAGAGGCTCCTTAGTGGGAAGTCTCGCGGGAAGTCCGCTTCTGTACTTCTGGCCATGTTTATCTTGTACATACCTTGCTTGTTTCGAACTTTCAATCACAGAATGGTAGAGATCACACATGTATGTGGTTTCCTAAATAGTTACGTCCAAAAATAACTGGTGAATAAATCCATTCAAATGTGTATCCCAAATGCCCCGTCCACTTTCAATCTTCAACAAAAATTGAAGTAAATTACTATTGGTGTAATAGAATACCCTTATTTTTTACTCATGATCAATATTTTTCAAGTTATATATGTGAAAAAACAACCGTTGGGAAATGTTTGCAGAAGAGTCTACGTATACCTCCTTTACTCCATTCAATGTCAATTAAAAAGCATAAGTTTAGGCCTGCCACGCCTGCATGCGCAAATTATCTGCAGTATGACAGCTAGCGGACATATCACAACCCACAGAAATACAAAAACGAACTCATATTTCTATGTCCAATATGCTTCATGCAACCAACAGTCTGCTTCTTCAAACCTTTAGTCCAAACATTTTAAAGTGACTACTACTAGGATCAATGAACCAACAAAAAAACCTCTGAAACCTGCAACTTCCCTGTAATACGGAAATATGAATTGCCAAGGTGGTTAGGCTATTCGATATACGTCCACTGCGTTAGGATATCATTACTTAAAATTTTCGGAAGGCTGCGCACGATCTTACGTGATTCTTTTCACGAAACTTTTAGGGACATTTCAAGGTCAAAAATGTATGTAATACAGTTAACTCTACATGACATGTGCAACATTTCACAGAACGTTTTGATTTTGAAGCAATATCAATTATTTTTTTCTGATCGAACTATCGTGTTTTCACCTGATACAGTAACAGTTTTCAACTTGTAGAATTGTAATTAAGCATGGGTTTCAAATGATTCGGACACGTCTAAAAACGCTAAAATCGCTGAGTTTCCAGCTGCTTTGCACCCTGGACCCCTACCGGGATCGTCCATGAACCCCACAAGGGGCCCTATAGCAGGCCCATTGACCCCACGCTGGTATGACAATCGCTTCGCTATCGAATGACGCCTACGGCGCCATGTTAGGTCTGGCGGGAAACTCCGACTATATGGTAATTAGTCTCCCGGAAAATTTACTTTTTCCGACCCTGTTTATATCATGGTCAAAATCTCCTATTCTTCGAGAACCTTCTTAGTACGGATTTGCACCCGAAATTCATGGCGGCGTCAAGTAATTCGCCCTCGCCGCCTCATACTAAGAAAACCCAGGGAAACCCGTGGTATAACCTTTGTGATTCCTTAGCTTTTGACACATACCTTACAAGCTAGCACACCAGACTTGTTATGTAGAGGTGCAAGTTGAACCAGCCAGTCAGTGATATATCTAGGTCCATGTCTATATATGTATATTCTCAAAAGACATGCATGCTGATAATGAACTTTTGGCCAACAGTTTAAAGAAATTAAAAAAAAAACACACATGTTGAATCAGTGAGGAGGACACCAAAAATGAAGTTGACCATCAAAAGTACCTCAAAACTGCAATAGATGAAAACTAAACAATAAAATAATGTAAGGAGACTTACTGTAAAGTTTGCAGGATCTAGTTTCACAACCTCACTGAACTGTATATGGGCATCTGTGTACATGTTTTGTGCCATTCTCAAGAAGCCCCTGGGGTGATGAAAGGACAGAAGGAGATCCAAATATAAGCAAGAAATCTTACAGAATTTAGGTAATTCAGGATAGGTCCATAGCTTGATTTTCCACTGTGAAGTCACACTCACTTCAGAGCCAATTAATAGATTTTCCATAATAACTGGACAAACTCACCTATTCATCAGGATCTGAATCTTCACAGAATCATCTTCCATTTTTACAAACTTCTCGATGCCACTGAATACCTCTTGTGCTGACTTAAGATCCCCTAGCTGTAGCAGTTTTGGCAAGAAAATATGTAAAAAGTATGCAGTTCATGTTGGACAGTAGGAGAGCCAAAAAATATTGATGGAATATGGTTGCATAGCAACCTGTAACTGAAGACACCATTTGTTTACTACATCAAAGAATATTTGACAAACAGAGATACTAGACTAACCAGTGTCTACCAGCTAAAACACTACTATGAAACATTTCCAGAATTGTTTGTAAGCTTCTTTTTTATTCCACAAAAATATTGTCATGTTGTACATTTGATTCTCCGACCTTCAAACTTGAACAAATTACATATAACTCTTGAGCAGAAATTCCTCAGGCCTATAAGCAACATTACAAATGACCAAGTCCACAATAAATGAATCTAGAGATTCTATGCATGACACACTTTAAACATGAATACAAAATTACATATTATTTTCTTATGATATGTGATAAATTACTTCACAAACATACCATCACCAAAGAGCAAACTGTTAACAGAGAAAAAAAAACTTCTACCTTTTCATCATAGACAAGGAGAACCAAACAATTGATTATCACAATCAATTGACTTTGGAAAAAAAGATATCAACAAAACTTGAAATAGCAAAACATACCTGCAGATATATTCTGCCGACCAATGACTGTATTTTTGTGCAGTTGGAGGAGTCAATCTTGCTGAGGGCTTGAAATACGTTAATAGATTGGTAATAGTCCTATGAAGAATAAATGGGACATAACATGTACATGAGTAATTCGTTTGTCAATGGTCTGGTTGAGATGTTTGTTATCCACCAGTTTCAGTGCACACTGAAGTATTTGGCAGTGGTTCTGAAACTGAATTTTTATGATAATCAAAGAGAAAGACTGTTCAAAATGACAAACAAGTGTTAATCTTCAGATAATTGTAAATACTTTTCAGCAACAGGGCTCTCAATAGTTACTTCATAATAAAGTGGAATAGGGAGACCATAATTTCATAAAACTGTTTCCATGAATGAAGAACATGTTAGTCTGAAAAATGACTACCTATAAAGCATTACAGGACACACTAACACCACCAAAGCACAGAAACCACCATAGCTAGTAAAATAAGAGACAATAATGTATTTGATGAGGCATTGACTTAAATGTTACAGTAATCAAATGAACACTATCTTACATATAAAAAAATTAAACACTGCAGTATACTAAAATGCTCATCATGGACAAAACATGAACTTTACCACACATATACTGAAAAAAAATAATAATCATGGCACATGCAAAAACATCTGATGAAAACGATAAGAAAATAAGAGTTTAATAAGAAATGTCAAACCTTCATAGCTAAGAGACAATTTCCAATGGAAAACTGGACTCTACTGATTCTACTGGTCCACAAGATGAGAGAAGCTTCCAAAACAAATGAGAAAAAATTAAAATAGGTGAGCTGTCAAAAATAAAATGATACAATAATACTGCACAAATAAATTAAAGAAGTGTTAAACATATAAATGTAACAAACAGTAAAAATTTACATTCTGATGAAGTTATCCAAAAGATTTGGAATTTAAATTGCACACAATACTTGTGAAAAGAATTAGACTGATCCATGAATGGATGCTCATCAAGTGCACAATTAATTTAGGGAGGGTGAGATACACCTGCCAAAAGGGAAAGAGCTAGAGGGTTGGACTCCACTAAATATTACATCCTTAAATACAATCTAGGAGGAAATAGAGTTTCTCTGAGAAGCATTCATGCTGTTCCCAGGAAGAGAAACTGCAGCTCAGCAATCCTGAGGCCACATTTGATAGGACAGGTGGAACACTCAATACATCAAGGTAGGCAAGAAATGAGACATGGCGTCCACAGGTCAAAATTTCCCCATTTGCCTGAGACTTAAGAAGAGCTATCCTGAGTTTGACCAAAGATCATACGCAAAGGTGTTTCACTGCAAAAATCAATGGAAACTCTCCCCCGGATGTGCATCAGAGGTAAATAAGAGGGCTTCATCAAACCATATCAACAGAACTCTCTAATATTTCTTTCAATCCCTGTCCATGCTCATACAGGGTTAACAATGCATCTCATAGTGATTTTACCAATGGAACTAAAAGTATTAATTAAAACAAAATTGGATGAAAAAGAAAACTTGACAGCATTCCATACAGCAGATCTTTGTAACAGTGACTTTTGTTTCTTTCTAGAAGTAGATAAAAGAAGAAAAAAAGGTTCTTCTTGATCAACTTTAACTGTGACATTAGAAGGTTCTTAACATGAGCAGTACATGTCAAGGACCTTCTAATGTCATCTGAGTTTCAATACCTTTGATGTACTCGTCAGAGACTCCAGATTTATCCCCATACTCATCAAAGCCTTGAGAAAGGTTTGCCACAATCTGAAAGTCACAACAAGACCAAACATAGAAGGTAAAGCCTCACAGCCCTGTTTGGTTTTGAATTTTGAAAGAAATAAATGCTTCATCTTCAAAATGTTCATGGTTCCTTTTATGGGATGACTTATCCATAATATGACCACCCATTTCAACATGTTGAGCATTTACAGATAAGCAGGTTCTCGGGCAATTACCGGATGACAGATATCCTCATGGAGAAACACCACCTGGTATTTTACCAGCAGGTGGAATAACTCCCACCCAGGTGCTTTTACCCAGGGAGAGTCTGTCCAGGAGACATTTGTGCCAAGGGGTATTTTTCCAGTCAATTCGGCATGCAAATGTGTGGTACAGTCTCCATACTTCATAATATCAGGTGCATCATCTGTTGACAGGGCATTTCAGGTTAGAAAAGATGCCAATAAGATCAAATCCTCAGAGTTTTGGCAAAATTAATTCAGCTAAGGAATATTTAACATATAAATATCAGAAAGGAGAGTTACCAAACAATTTTAAAAGGAATGTATTACTTTAAACCAAACATTATGGGAACTGTGCAACTTAATTAAAACAAAGGTTAAGTGAAATCATTGCAAACAGTTCCCAGTCTGCAAACAGATAATTATTATGACACATAATTCTAAGTATAATTTGACACACTATGAAATCTGCAACTACAAATAAACTGCAGGTGGTGTCAATGAATTTCTTTGCTTGCACCTTAGAAATACAACTTAATAAGTTGGATATTCTTAATTATGAAATGATGTTACACTAACTAACTGTCAGGGAGACTAGATCCCTTATCATTCACATTCATCCAACTATGGCATCTAACTCCAACAATAATGAGTTACAGGGAGAGTTCATAAACTTTTCATTCTGCAAACTCTGTGACTTTTCCAAGACTTCCAAGGACACAAATAAAATGACAGTTTCAAAACTTTACACAAGTCAAAAGCCCTCTTAATACAGTAAATGATTTATTTGTAAAATGAAGCATGTGTAATGACAACATGAGAGAATTTTAGGATACAGAAAACATCTCTTTACCAGATTTGCCCTGACCTTTCCATTAATACTTCTGAGATACTGTGTTGTACATTTTATATGACTTTCCAAGCATTGGAAATGATCACAACCACTTTCCCTGACAAAAGCATTTATTTCATCAACCTTACCTTCTGGCAAGTAGATAGCACAGCATAAAGACGAGTCATACTCTCCTGGTGCTGGCTGATTAATTGGGGTATTTCAGCCACCAGTAATCGCAAACTAAAAGGAACCATTGACCCTGTGATGAAATAAACAATCACAAAAACTCTGAAGGGTTTTAATTGATTAAAAAATAGGGTCCTATTACTAATTATACTGAGTTGATCCTATTACTTACCATATTGAGTTGTTCGTATTATTAATTATATTGAGTTGATCCTACTACTTATCATATTGAGCTGATCCTATTACTTTTATATTGAGTTGACTCTATTACCTATCATATTGAGTTGAACCTACTACTTATTATATTGAGTTGATCCTCTTACTTATCACATTGAGTTGATCCTATTAATTATTATATTGAGTTGATCATATTGAGTTGAACCTACTACTTATTACATAGAATTGATCAATTACTTATTATTCTGAGTGATGGGAGCTCCATTTGATATCTGAGATTTGTGTTTTTGCACTGTGTCTGTTTTATAGCTTCTTTTTTTTTAAAGCTAAGAATCTCCCATGATATCCATATCTTTCTTTAGGTTAGTTTTCCCAGGCATTCGCCTCCATACATTTTTGTTTTAAACTTTGGTACTCTCTAATGCTGCTTTTGACTACTAATGTAATTTTCTCAAAAAAAAAAAAATTTAAGAACATCACAACTCCATTGGAGACACCACTGATTTCTTTCTCAGTGATATCATTATTCTACGGTGATATTATTATTCTAAAGGCATGAAAAATGTAACTTTCCATTGTTTAAATGTAAGAAATTATGAAATATCAGGCAGATGGCACAACACTGTAACAGAAATCTGGGATATTGAGCTTTTGGCTAATACAATGTATTAAGATAAACATGTGGGAATCAGGAAAAAACTTATAACATATTTTGAGGAGTAAGTGAAGATAAAGTAACCTTTTCTGCCAGGATACAGAGCTGGGTAATACTGGTAGTACATATCAGGCTTGTCAAAGTCTTTGAATGGTTGGCTTTCAAGCTCAGCAGTAGAGAACTGTCTCAGCTTCACTAGCAATGCCAGCCTTGTAAACCAGATCTGTAATTTACATTTCAAAAGAAAGAAAAATATGTTTAGTTGTGCTTTCAGGAAAATTTGTACCAAAGGTCTTAAACAGTTGAAGATCAAAGCATACCTCAAATTTTAAACATATGCATGTACCCGTTCTGTGGTGCTCTCTCACTCTCCACAAAATATTCTCATTTAAATAACGTGGGCAGTGGTACGTGCTAGTAACCCAGATCCAGCCTATGCTGTGATTTAACACATTACATAACCAAACACTTTCAACATTCTGAAAACTGTATGGGAGAATGATCAAATATTCCATCAATACTGTGAGGTACACAGCATGAATATTCATGACAAAAATTGCAAAGCCAGTTGCAATCGGTCTTGAATGTTAAATAATCAATAGGAGTTTCTAGTTACTGCAAAGTAGGGTTGGTGATTTTTTTTTCTCATTTTTTCTTTTATAAACCATGATTTAAATCAGTGATTTAATTTAAAAAAGGGATTTCAATCAAATAAGTCAATTTAGAGAATGACTTTTTCAGTTTCAATCATGACTTTAATCAGCTTGAGTTAAGTCAGACACCCCTGCTGAAAGGCTTAAATTTACCCAGAACAATATAAAAAAAAAACATCAAACTTTAGTCCATAAAATGCATTTGAAAGAAGACTGACATATTCACATTTTGTTCAAAAATGCTCTTCCACATTTAAGTATCAATCCACAAATATTGCACAAAAGAAGCAGACAGTACCTGCAGAGATTCAGAGGTGTTCTGGGAAGGCATCCCAGCTTGACCTTTGCCCTGACCCACAGATGTCAGCAATAAACCTGTTAATTGGACAGCTGACCGTAAACAGCCGTCATTCTACAGAAAGAAGAGAAGAGATGAAGGAAATGTAAGAGACTGCACAGAGATAATTCAAAACAACATTTTCCTGATCAGCTTCATTTCATCTCTTTTATTTCTTTTGGGCCAGTGATGGGAGGGAAGATTGTTTGTCAAATCTGAAAGGAACACACTAATATAGAAGTACAATAGTTGTCACACCTTTTGCCATATTACAGTATGGCTATGTGTAGAGACAAAGTTGAAAATGCCATACACTGCAAATCATCATATGTACTTCATTTTGAGACCCATCAGAACATGGCCCTCCAGGATACCAGACACCATGTTACAAAATTTACTTTTCATTTAACATATAGTCCAGACAGCATTATGAGATTTTATCCACACCTCCACTAAGCAGGTCACATCATGTGAAATTAAACATACAACATCAGTCTTGACATCTCTTCAAACTGATAAAGTTAAGTGACATGATAAATGTTCCCAAGTTTGATTATATCTGGAGAAGTACGCTACACCAAATTGTGGGAATAAATGGCTGAACAATCATTACTGAAGTGAAAAAACATACCAACAACTTCTTGAGTCCATCCAAATCTCTAGTAACCTGATCAAGGGTGAGTTTCTTCCTTTTGGCAGCCTCCTCATCACCGTGATACTTGTAGCTCAGCTCTTTGAGAGGGTCCATCTGGCCATACAAATGGGGAAGGAGAGATAGTCCTGTGTATCAAGTATTTCTTCATCTGCTTGCAAACAGCATCTGAATCAATTCTTGTGGTTTGATCTATAGATTTATAGCACTGTACTCAAACTAGGAAATGTACTGTATGCACAGATACTGGTCAAACAGGGTCTCAATCAGATTACCAGCCATGCTTTGCACACATTGAAGTGTGAAAAAAAAAAGCACAAAGGTACTGCTTACTAAAATAGGACTGCCATAAAGTGCCCGTGATTGAAACCGCACCACTTCAGACATACAAACTACCATAGATGAGGGGTGTTTGAACTTTGAAGTCATCTATGTTACTTACTGCTTTCAAGAACTACATTGACTAAAATTATTTTCAACCAATTTATTGCAACAGTTTTCAATATTTTCCAAACGTCACTGAAATGTGTGATGAAAGTGCAAAGGTGATTATAAATAAGGATCATTAAGCCATCTGAATCTATTGTAAATGTATAAAAGGACAGAGTTCTGACAACAAAATTATAAAATCATTTAATACCAACATGGAATATTTACCTGAGCCTCATCAAAGGAGATGCCAGGCATGGTCAAATCGGGTCTGCTGGTATAATCTGTTCCCTGCATGGTTATCCTAGCATGGAGCACCTTCAAGGTGGCTTCACAGGGTAACCAGGCATCCTGTCTCCTGTCTGTCTCGCTGTTGCTGATAGCTGACTGGAATGGGTCGTCCTCCTCCCAGGGGGTATTTTGTTTGTGGAATGTAGTCACAGAGGGAAGATTAGCAGTGTTCACTGGCTTCTTAACTGGGAGAACATTTGTGTCTGTATTCTTTTTATCCGCTAGTGGATGTTTAACATCTAAATTTGAAAGTACACTTTGTGAAGCTGTCTGCTGACCCTTCGGATCTGATTCCATGGTAACCGTCTCATCTTGCAACTCCTTTTCACATGTTTCTCCAGGTTCATTCATGGATGATTTCTCCAGTTCCTCCACCACTAAACTGACATCTTCTTCCTCCCTAGGCTCATTGATTGTGACTTTGGTACATTGATCATCTGCTGTTCCATCCTCTATCTTGATTTCTGGATCAATCCTTAAAGGATTTAAATTTACAGCTTGGTGGACCCCACCTTCACCGGAATCAGAATGAGCAACTACTTTATCTCCCAACTGATCATCAGCTCCGGATAACTCACTGCCAACAAAATTGATTGTCTCTGACAGTTCCTGAGAAGGTTGGTCAAACAGACTGCTATCGAAAGGTCTCGGCTGAGGAGGATCATTAGAACTACTGCTTGGAATTGTTTCCTTGTGATCAGTAATAGTGATAAGATTATCTGCCTCTTCTTCCATTATGAAGTGCACATCTCACAAGCATATGTAGAAACTGCCAGATGGAAAAAGAGTGTGAAACTTGCCAAAACTTATTTTGACCTGACCTTTAGTTTTCTGGTGGGAAATGTCAATAAAAGAATTACTCATTTTAAGGATTCTAACCAAATACTGTACCTACAGAAGCACCTGAGAATTCCTACATTTATCGAGACATATTTTACATTTAAGCTTAATGCAACATTTTGTTGCCATGGTTTTAACTGACTGTATCAATATCTTTGCATGTGAAATTCCAATTTTTTCCATTTTGTCCGGTGGATGGCACAGTACAGTACATGGTAGACAAATGTTATTGTCAACTGGAAAATATGATTACACTATTTTAGCAAAACTGCAACTTTGACTCTTTTTTTGCTCTAAGTATATTACAAGGTGCAGCACATTTTTTTCCCCTAATCATTCAGCTGATTTGATATGGAAATGTCCCTAACATGGTCAAACATAATACAACCAATAGACACGATTATAAGAATGGCATCCGCATCGCATGCAAATTCTACTGTTACTTTTCATTTCATGATTTTTTTCTTTCTTGTTTTGTATGTCTTTGGGAAGAAACAGGACTTTCTGGCCATATATCTGGTGCAGTTTAACCTTACTCTTTGAAATTTCAACAAATTACAATAGTTGTGACTTAGTATTGAGCGAGAAGAAACATTAAATCAACTGACACATGGCACAGATTCCACACACAATTCAGCATCTTTTGTCCAAACAGCCTGATATATTGGTTGGTTGGTTCCATCATCTCAAAGTCATTCATTTCTTATCAAGCTGTCAAGCACACAACATATATGGGACTGACCTATAATACTGTATGAAATTCAAAGTGGAAATGATTTACCTACCACTAATCTCACTACCACAACCAGACCCTGCAAAACATTTAAGCCAGAAAGTCGCAATGATTACGGGCCAATATTCATGAATCTAACATAAGGTTCGAACACCCACCCCTCCTAGCCCTATTGTATCTACAGGGTTTTTAAACAATGACATTTGCTGACCTTGCATGACCTTTGACCTCCATAAATTACAGAAATGATCTTCTCATCAAGAACTGCAGTATCAAGGTTGTAAGAGTAAAGTTCCAGCAAAATACACTCATTTCGTGAGATGCTGTATCTAGCTAGAGAGAATTTCAGAATTTAACAACAGTATGCTGACCTCACATAACCTTTTGATCTACCACAGAAAATGAAAGGTATTTTCTCCTCACAATGGATAACATACACACCAAGTTTGAAGATCCAGCAACTTTGCCTTTGAAATTTTAGGCTTACTGTAGGGTAGTCACAAGTACAGAATCATAATTGATTACTGAAAACTAAGGAAGCAATTCTAAATGATTACTTTTGTGAAAGTTGCAAATTAATTGTATTGTCATTGACAACAATGGCAAAGTGATCTCAATCAATTTATCATTTCCTATGATAAAACTGAAGTAAACTTAATTAAAAAACAGTGCAAAAGGAAGTAGAATTTCTTAAACAGTTATGTTCAGAACTTGCTACTTCTGTTAGAGTAACTATATAGTTACGTTTCCTGCATTCTTGGATGTTCCAGCAGTATAGGTTTACTGTAATTGCATAAGAAGTGCAGGGACTAGTTCCATGACTTTCATTTTGGGAAGACTATGTTCTCTTGTTGACAGTACAATCATGAATTTGTGTTTACTTCTTTTACATTTTGTTCAC
Source organism: Stichopus chloronotus (assembly GCA_021234535.1). Lineage (NCBI taxonomy): Eukaryota > Metazoa > Echinodermata > Holothuroidea > Aspidochirotida > Stichopodidae > Stichopus > Stichopus chloronotus. The sequence goes on from CM037849.1 coordinate 8,914,965, forward strand.
TCAGCCCACCTAAACCTGAACCCTTCTTTGTTTTTTACATAGCTGGTTGACTTTACACTAATCACTTCACAGAAACAAGAAATCCTGACCAAATTCAGAATCTGAAGTTTAAACATCTTCACATAATGGCTCCACTAGTGAAAAAAAAACTTCTATGAGCTTTGAGTGAGCTTGGAGACTCATACTGCAGCACCAGCAAAAGCATCCCATTGATATCTCATAACAGTCTTTTGTTCTCCTTTCCTGTTTGATGATACATGTCATCAACTCAGCAATTGGTATTTCAGCAACTGGTGCAGATACATGAAACATACTGTGTGTTTTGAAGCATCACTGTTTTTTGGCCAAAGCCTATTCCCTGTAATATGACAAATCTACATCACAATGTACATAAAGAGAGGCTACTTCTTTCTTTTACTTTTTTCATTTCATTAAGAGCTATACATGCTGGATATTGATTGGAACAATTGATGCCATATTGGTTCTGTATTTGTATGGTATACATACAGTGCTGAAATTGGTGCTACCTTACAAAACTACTCTATGTGACTGTGGCACCATTCCTGCAGTAAGCCTAAGTTCCTTGAGCCTAGTTGTAGCTATGTATTCCATGATTATGAATCCATTTCAGGTGTTTTCCTTCCAAACCTACGTAATGGTTCATTAGGACATGTAAATCAGCGATAGAATTCCTTAAACGTCCACTTACAGGGTACTGTCACTATATGTATGTTGTTTGCAATTTATAGGACTTGAGTAATCTGTCTTTAGGGTGTGCATAACTCAGATCTAGAAATAGATTACTGTGCCTCCAGAGAGTTGATTGTACACAACTCTTCTCTTTAATTTTGTCATTGTCTGGATGCACACCTACGGATATACGAAATGTAAGAAAACAAAATGTCATCAGGACAATCATGATTACAATACATTGCAATGACTGCTAATTTTCATCTTATCTATAATTGCAATAACATAAAAATGTTGTTATCAATTATGATTATTTCATTCAGGTGAAATCACCTCAAGCCTGTTTGATTTGATATGGCCAAGTTATATGTATTTAGATTAATAGTGTACTGATAACCTTAATCAGCAAATACGTTGTCTCTAGTAGTGTCATACTGTAGGCCTAGTGTTATGCAAAGATAGACATATACATATTGTATACTAGGTAACACTGGCAGTTATGGTACCTTACTGTACTACTGTACATATGTTTTGACTGTGTATATACAATGTACTGAGGGATCACATTTCCCCCACACTGATGATACACAATGTAGCCAATAGGAGGCAAAAGTCGTGTGGTAAATAGAGGTGTACTGGATTTAGAATTTTAAAATCCAGCTGCAACCAGATTTGCTGGATTTAGCCAAATGTTCCAGATGGAATACTGGCCAAATTTGCCAGATTCAGTTAAATGAAAGAACCAGAGCCTTCTAGGTGTGGTTATGTCTAATTCATTCTATGTAGGCAGAATTTTGGCATTTTTATTGGTAAAATAACCGAAAGCCTACTGTATAAATCTTGAATCCTTCACTATTTTTAGACTATCTTGAAGATTTCCCCACACATGAACTATAAAATTCAAGTATATTTGAGTTTGTGATTGAATGGTCTACAGTGATAAGAAACTTGTACATTGACCACCAGCGGTATAGTTCAGGTGGATGTTGTGTTCCTGAGGGATATCATCATAACCATGTATTTACACATAGTCAGCTGAAGCATGTGAACTCTGACATGCAACTTGCTTAAAATTAGCAATTTGAATTTTCCATTTGTCTGTACATGCAAATCAGGGGACAAAAAGGACTAAGTTTAAAAGAAAACATACTTTTATTAATTTTTCCATAAAATTGGCAGTCATTATCCAATTTGCAAGCACCATGCATCACTTTGAAAAGGTATCAAGTTCATTTCTTAACCTTGGTGATGTTCAATCGTTGTAGGTTTTAAATCTTGGTTAGGAAGATTTTCATTGTAAAAGCTCTGGTACACAAAATGAAGGTAGCCATGCTAATAACAGTGTAGGGGTGAAGAATGTGCTGATGGGCAATGTCATTGGTAGGAATTACCTTAGGACATTATCCAGTTGTCCAGGAACCACTATACACAACTGCAGTACCATGTGCTAGTGTATCATGTGAAAGTTTCTCCATCAATCATTGGCATTACATTTCACCAGTTTTGATTCCTTGATTTGTAAAGCTGTTATTAATTGTCACCTTATCACTAGTTCACTTGGCTTTCTAGTTACTTTTATTTTATTTTTTTGCTTTTTTTTCTGGTTTAAAATTACAAGAAATGGCACTATTCTGACCAAGGACAATACATACCAATTTTGATATTCACAAACATTGTGCTTTGTGAAATTACTAGCTACAGTACATGGTTACAAATTATGATCTCTATTGACCTCACATGACCTTCCAGGCTTCCACCCTCCATTAAATCATCTGCTCATTATGAGCTACCAATGTTAACAGTTTCAAGATCCAGTAGCATTCAGTAGCTGAGATGCATCCCTCATAGAGATCTTCAAACATCAAACTTTTGGTGACCAATGACCTTTGACCTCCTTGAACAATGATAGGATCATCCACGCACTGTGGATTGCCAACTGTACCCACTATATTTAAAGTTCAAGCAATGCCATCCAGTTAATTAGTAGATTTTCATGCTTTATCAATATGGTGACCTAAAATGACCTTTAACCTACATGAGAACAATAGGGATCATCCACAAGGAATGGTCAATACGAACATCAAATCTGAAGATCCAGCAACTTTAACTTGATTCCTGAGATACCATTTACAAGGTCTAACCCATGATCTCTGCTGACATCATGTGACCTTTGATATGTCTCCATAAAAATGATGCCGATCATCTACATCTGCAAGTACCCATGTTAACAATTTGAAATTCAATGACCTTTGACCGCCATGAAAAACAGTAGAGATCATTTACTAACAACGGACAACCTACGTATCAGCTTTGAAGTTCCTGCAATTTCCTCGTTGAGATACTGTGTTTACAAGGTTTTAAAAACTATGACCTCTATAGGCCACACGTGACTTTTGACCTCCATACAAAATGACAAACAACATTTGCTCATTAAGATTTATTAATGTGTACATTTGACGCTCCAGCAACATTCAGTTAATGAGGAATCTTCTCCAGTAGGTTTTCATACTTTCAAGCTCTGGTGACCTCAAATGACCTTTGAAATCTATGAAAAACAATAGGTAAAATCTACTTACAAGTTACAAAGGACTAGCTACACATTGAATTTGCAATTCAAGTAACATCCAGTTGCTGAGATATTAGAGGGTTTCCATACTTTACCAATATGGTGCCCTCAAATGACCTTTGACTTCCATGAAAAACAATAGGGATCACCTACTTTCAATGGAAAAGCTACATATCAAGTTTAAAGATCCAGCAACTTTCCCTTATTGAGATGCCATGTTTACAAGGTTTTCAAACTATGAACTCTAGTGACCTTCCATGACCTTTTGACCTCCTTAAAAATAGCTCAGGGTCATCCACTCATTATGATTTACCAATGTGCATAGTTTTAAATTCAAGCAACATTCAGTTGTTGAGATATCTTCTTTAATAGGGAAGCTTTGGTGATCTCAAATGACCTTTGACCTCCATGAAAAACAGTAGAGATCATCTTCTCATTATGGACTACCTATGCACCATCTTGGAAGGTCAGATACAGTTCCCTTTTTGAGCTATTGTGTTTACAAGCCAAGGTGTCACATACTGTATGCACACACACATGCTATCATGACCACATACTGTAGATACCTTGCCTGCATTCAGCGACGAATAAAAAAGCAATGTTTTGTGGATGGAAATGATATCACAAAAGTACAGAGGACTACAGCAGGGTCAAAAATAAGCTGGACAGACCTGCAATTTAACGTATGCATTTAAAGAAAAAATCTCCCATCTGAAAAAAGAATGCTACTGCTGGTACGCTTGCTGTTTCATGAGCAGAAAAGTTTATTCATTGCAAACAACATTCATTCACTTGAAGGTTCTGATATTGCCCTCTCCCTCAACAATGCAAAATTTATTTGTAATAACTAATAATGATTGTGATTTGCTGAAACTTATGAATATCTTATGATTATCTTGATTGAAACGTTCACCGTACCACCTTAAAATAAACTTGAAAAAAAAAAGGACACAATGAAACTTTTTCACTGATATTGTTTGGAATCTGTGATAATATATGCAAGTTTTGGTATGCATCATGTCAGCCAACTTCAACTAGAAAAGGTGGTTACCAATATATCGCAATCACCTGCTGTCCATGACTGCTCCTGCCCCAGATTATTTTGGAACGTTCCAGCAGTTTCGCAAAATTGACATTTGATGGCTTAATAAACTCCATAAAATGAGGAAAATCTGAAATTTGTAACCAGAAAGTCAAATGACTTAGTGATTCCTTGCCGATATCTACTTTTTTCATACACACACAATCACTTACCAACAAAAGCAACTCAGTGGAGAAGGGAAGGGACCATGTCAAAATGAAAAACACCAGAAAGTCAAAAGGCTTTGTGAATCCTTGCAACATGGTTATATTATAACAAACATGAATTATCCACATGACAAGTCTGAGAGCAGTTTGACCTCTCATGACCTCAAATGACCTTTGATCTCCACCCAAAATCAATAAGAATCATCTACTCAATATGACCGACCAACACACCACGTATGACATCAGTCACAGTTACCCTTCTAGAGATAATGTGTTTACAAGGTTTTTACAGTTTGACCTTTGGTGACCTCAAGTAACCTTTGACCTCCACCAAAAACAATAGGGATCATCTACACAACATGACCAACCCACACATTAAGTATGACATCAGTAACAGTTATGCTTCTGGAGATGTTGTGTTTACAAGGTTTTCACAGTTTGATCTTTGGTGACCTCAAATGACCTTTGACCTCCACCACAAACATTAGGGATCATCTACTTAATAGGACCAACCCACACACAAAGTATGACATCAGCCACAGTTACTCTTCTGGAGATATTGTGTTTACAAGGTTTTTACCATTTGACCTTCTGGTGACCTCAAATGACCTTTGACCTCCACCACAAACTATAGGGATCATCTACTCAATATGACAAACCAACATACCTTGTATGACATCAGTCACAGTTACCATTCTTGAGATATTGTGTTTACAAGGTTTTCACATTTTGACCTCTGGTGACCTCAAATGACCTTTGACCTCCACCAAAAACAATAGGGATCATCTACTCACTATGACCAACCCACACACCAAGTATGAGATCATTCATGGTTACCCTTCTTTAGATATCGTGTTTACAAGCAGCGTCACACACACACACACACATAAATAACATGCACACACACATACACGACATCACCATCGCATAGATTCCTTTGGCCTTCGGCAAGGAATCAAAATGGACAACATTAAGGAAAATTGTCATTTTGGCAAGATAAAACAACTCGTCCTAATTTTGCCATTTGATGAGTCATTTTATCTCTGCAAAACTGACAATGTTTCAAATTTTGTCGCTTTGTCAAAATATTGTAACTCAGGAAAATTACAATTTTCAGAATTTTAATTTTTTACAAGTTAACTAAATTGCCAAATTGCTGAGTTTTGTCATTTTGAAGACTTTATTTAAGTTGTTGAAATGTCAATTTGAAAAAGTCAACGAATCAGGAAACACTGAACGAAAGAAGTGCCTCTCGAAAATGAGAGGTATGCCTAGGTACTGTCCATGACATCATGGACAGTACAATTCAGGTAAGGAGACATCAGAAGGGAAATAAATAGACTGAATAGCTTCTACTGAACATCCTATCAAATTAAAATGTGGCCTCTAAATAAATGTTTCTTCATTATCCTATTCATCTTGCTGCAACATTGTTTGTGTTTGGAGATACCTGGTATACCCGTAGCAGCCATACTGAAAAATTTGGTGAAATCACTGCTTACTGCAGTAATTACGCATGCCATTAGGTTCAAGGTAAGTTCTGTGTACTTGCAAAATGTCTACTTTAAGTTGTGAACCACATTAATTTCTTTCATACCTGCTTCAAAATAAATGCAAATTATAAAACATCTTTAAACAATTGTGTATCAAGTGTTATTTTCCCAAGAAATGGTATCAACAGAAAGTTACCTTTGAAATAAACATTACTTAGACATTCATTCCAACCATGCTGCCTCAGAAATAGCGCTGCAGCATGCATGCACTGAAGGTTGTGTGTTGGCACGACTGAATACTACTGTACATATGTTGGTGTACAGAATGTACTTCTAACGAAGCTCTGCAACACTGACAGGCTGACAGGTGTGCAGGTTGGCCCTAGCAGTCGGGAAAATATTGCACAGGATCAAAATGTAGGTGGATGGGCTCAAAACTGTTGGTGAAAGCCTTATTTTGCTATATTTTTTTTTTCCACCTTCAATCACTGAGGTTTTGTTTTTTGGCGATAATTACAGGAAAAACGTTACTTTATTTTTCTACCACCACACCGACACACACGTTTCCACTTAACAGATGAAAACATGCATTTCACTTCTCTTTTTGTTGCTCTCATTTATATTTTATATGTGACGGCATGAACATGTATCATTTATAGCAATTTGGGCCTTGCAATTGTTTATCGTGGGTAGGTATATGGTATTTTGGAAATATACCGCTTCTCTCACTTTGGTTTTTGCATCTTCTATGTTGTTACTTATTTCAATCTTCCATTGTCACCAATTTAATTTCACTTTACTTAAATACTAATCTGTGTTTGATGTGCCCTGCAAAGTGCACAGCTTTTGTGTACACAACTTGAAGCATGTGGCTTGGAATTTTCTGTAACCCCAATCACAGAGTACTCCAGTTCCATGCTTCTGAATGTAGCATGTGTATACAGCAACCATCTGTGCTCATGATTCGCCAATGAAGCACAAGTCATTGTGTGAAGGTAAGAATATGTTTACAGTTCAGTTACAACTTGACTTCCCTCTGATCGAATATTTGCAAGAGAGCAAGCAGTTCTCGACGTTGATTTCTTTATACAGCATTACTTTTATCTAAGTATTATCCTAAGTTTTGGGTATACATGGTATTTTTGGTATGCTTTTTAGCTGTAAAATTTGATACCGCCATTACAGGTATCAATGCCATGCCCAAGTATACCAAGTATTTCCATGCAGCTTAAGCTCACCTACTGAACAAGGTTCTGGTTCTTTCTTTCACTAAATCCAGGAAATCCAGCTGGAACACTGACTGGAATTTTGTATAACGTCGGCAAAACTGGCTCCAGCTTGATTTTAAAATTCCAAATCCTGTACACCCCTGGCAGTAACATAAACTTATTATACGGCCTATTTTTTTTTAAGTTTATAGTAGCTCTCTTCAAGTCTCACTCTCAGGAGTTAAGTTTTGTAACACTACAGTATCGTAGCCCTAATTTACATTGCAGCAACACAAGCATCCCAATGTAGTAGAGTAGTACGTGGGGGACACCTGTGCGTTAGCTTAGTCTCTACATAGAAGGTTGGACAGTCGTATTTTCGTGCAGTTAGGCTAGTCTGAAATAGGTGAAAGCTTAATACTGTATTTACAGTACCTACTTCAAAAAAAAAAAAAAAAATGGGACACACGAAAATGGTGGTGTCTATTGACCCGGACTCCAACTCAATTATTCAGGCTCTTCTTGTTAGTGACCGGGACGTAACTTTGGTACTAATTGAGAGTTAAAATCTCTGTAATTAGTGTAAGAATAGCCTAGACCATAAATGCAACACTAATGAGAAGCAAGTTGAAGTCAGCAAGCTTATTCAGATGGTGCTACTTCTAGAATGCTGTACATGTGCTGTAACTTCTAATTTTCTAGTCCGGCTCCATAGAAGGAGATTTGAGACAATCACCCCGGAAGCCGACTCTATTGTCGAACTTCTCGTAATGAGCCAGGATGCAACTTCCGTGTTCAGGATGGTTACGTAAGTAGTGAGACTTACTGTAAGCCAACTGAAGATTGTCAGAATTTGAAGGCGTCTGTAAGCTACACCACAGATCTTCTAACTACTATTTTCCAAATGATCAGTGGGCTAAATTTGGGTCTTCTATCCCCATGAATGTCCCCAGCTACACTTTGTATTATATCATTTGAGTCCGGGTGAATAGTGTTTGAGTCAACCGGCTTCGGGGTCAATACACACTACGCACAAGAATATGGGAACGTACTCTTACTAGCCTGGGTTATGCCCTATACATATTATTATACATGTACATTATCTAGGTTAGGCCTACATAGGGCATAACCTAGGCTAGTACTGCTAGGCTACGTGGGGACCCCCGAAAAGTAACAAAGAATGAATTTAGGACACGATCAGTGAATGTTCATCAGGTAAAAAAGACAAGGTCTGTCAAGTTTTCTTACACAACTATTTTTGGATTCCACGGCCAGCTGACTGACTCACTGACGGTTTTATCAGGGCCGGTTTCAACGTGCCTACAATTACACCAGGTATTGTATACCAGATATAGTATAGTACACTGCAGCTAGCTACCATCGAAAGCTGATAATGTTATTACTGCTGTAAAAGACCCAACTGAAGTTAGCAGAACATTGTGCTAGCTTTACATTTTTTTTTTTTTTTTTGTTATGTCTGCCAATGTATTTTTAATGTGGTTTAGCGCCCAGCTATTTCATCCAGTACAAAGGCTAGTTGTACTTTGAAGTCGAGTCGTCAAAAATAACATACCGATGTTGCATTCAACTGAACCTGTTATAGCGGACCTTATTGGCGCAGTGATTCTTGACCTGGGGTTCACGGTCGCCCAGGGGGTCACCGTAAAGCTTGTTCAGGGGTCCGCAAAGGGCAAAGGCCTCAGTGGGGTTCCGTGGAAAAATGGGGGTCCATTAAAAAATTAGGGGTTTGCAGGAAGCTAAAGTGCGTAGAAAAATTCAGACGAAAAATCGTAGGCGTAACATAAAAGCCAGATAAGCAGTGTGTTGTGAAGCAGCTAAAAGCGGGAATAGGATTTTAGGTATGATTAAGAGAAATTTTAGTTTCTTTAATCCCTATAACTGTAGGTTACGTCTCTTAAATCTCACTCCATTTGAGCTGAGAAAATTACGTGGAGATTTGATTCAATTCTATAAGATTGTTCATGGTTCTGATAATTTATATTCTGATTTTTGTTTTGAAGTTTACAAATATGTCATTGTCTTAAACTCCATAAGGTTCAAAGTAGGATCAATATTCCGGCCTCGTTACTTCTTTTTTCAGAGGGTAGTTAATGGGTGGAATGGGTTGCCTTAGGATGTATAGTGATGGCAAGAACTGAGTGTTAATGGGTTTAAGAATTCGATAAGTTTTGTGACCGGGTTTGATTATTTTACCTTTTTCTGTTTGGGTAGGGTTTTTTTCAGGGTCCTTGATGGGGACTTAATTGTCCCTCCAGATCCTTTTTCTACTAAACTAAACTCAACTAGTATTCCTGATATCGTTCTCGTAGCTTCTCTCGAATTTTCCGAGCCATAGCAGCAGAGAAAGTCCCCTACGATTCACCGTTTGCAATATGTTACAATAGAGCAGACTTGTGCTACTACAGGCCATATCACATTCGATTCGAACTTCGTCAATGCTAACGAATGGGTCAGTAAGGCTCTAATATCTCATAGCACTTTTACGTTTTCTTTTTCAGCCCCAACACCTAAAATACCAAAGCAAAGTAATACATTTACACATTTTTGTTTCGTTCGGTGCTTGTTTCTACTAATTCTACGCCAGACAAGGACACCAATTCTTTTCTCTTTTTTTCCCCATCAACGTCAAATAAGTAGATGACACTAAATTGATACCTATGTATGACACATACCTTGATGTGGAGATTATATTTTCAAAAATAGGTACGTGTGGTAATACATTTTTGCAACAATTTCTCTTTTAAATTCAATTTAAATCTAAATTTCTTGTAATTTGAGTAAGACCAACCGTTTCCCATAAGCCTATATGCGTAAATTGAAACTCAATCAAAGGATTTTCGTTGTCCCGACAGGGATCACTCAAAAATATGGAGCATCCTGAGGGGTCCGTGGATGGAAAAAGGTTGAGAACCTAGGCCCTATGGTATACAAATGACATGGATGGAGGTTACCGATTTGAGTGATATGGGGTGTACAAGTGGACGGATGTGCGTGGTTGGGTTTGTAAAGGGCACCGAATGGGGACACACACACACTGGCTGGAACTTAACGTTTCTAAATGGCGATACTCCGAAAAACGGGTAACTTCCCGTTTCTAGATATTTAAACATTATGCAAATAAGGATATCAATTATCCTCCCCCCCCCCCCCCAACTTTATAGGTCCGACCTGGCTTTTTTTCCCAATTACCTGTTGTACGAATCTCTGCCTATATAGAGGTGCATGTGAGTAAAAACAGCATACACACAATTCCTTTTCTGGGGTGACTAGGCCATACATGTAAGACTAAATGCATGAAAACTGTGGAAATCATCTGCAAAGTTGGGATATATCCCCGATTATGTGAGGAAAATTCCGTGTCCACGATCAGCGGAGTAAAGTGTTAGCGTGAACGTGTGCGTGTGTGTGCCTGTAGAAGGACAGTGTGTGACTAACCCTCGCAGTGTACAGTCGGATGAACTAATTAGTTCTAACTTGGTAGGTGTCCGCTCCTATGGGGTATATGTGCCCACCGGAATGATGACTGGGACAAAAAGAAGGCTGAAATGAAAATGATGGTTCACCTTCAGCTCAAACGATTTACCCAAAATAGAGTATGTACGAAGATAGGGCCTACTAGCGCAATGCTATTAATTTGTGTGAAAACAATTCACCCAAGTCTGATGATGAAATAAGTATGGCACTAATAAAAAATGTCTTCATCAGAAAAGTCATGCAATTGCGTAATACATAACACTTAGTATTAACAACATATGGCATTAGGTGCAATTCAACTCTAATTTCTCAAACAAAATTGAATCTCGGCAAAGCTGAACCTGGGGACAGTTGTGCCACCGTACAAGCTGACTTTGGGTGCAGTTATATTAAAAGTCTGTTCCCTATTTTAATTTGTCTTCTTATCTTGAGCTTTCGTATTATTCCCTGGCCCTTTCTGTCGCTATCAGACCCCTAGAAAACCAAAGAAACCCAACCCTTAGTTCATATTTTGCAGTGGGTTTTACATTCAAAACACTTTTTTGGAGTACATATATATAGCATGTAAAATAAATGACACTATAAAGCCCAAGCGGAAACTTTCAGTGGACACGCCCAGTCTATAATTAGCTGACAAATCAACTGTCAAAGTTAATCCAACGCTTGCATGCACAGGCGAGATTCAGGAGGTTGTGTAACTACAAATTACATTACCGAATACACAATCTGAAAGAGATATTTTCCTGATTGGTCAACGTCCATTTACCTCAAGTTAAGGTAGCTAAAATGGGGTTATATCACTTTACACCTGAGTATTTTATTCAAAATGCAAACCGAAGAACCGTACTTCCTGTGTTGTTACAGTATGTTGAGTCGCAATTAACTCTACATAAAACTTGCAAAAGTCAATTTCTTTTTGATAAATTATAAGGGGTGCATTGATCATGGAGCTTATGCATTGAGTTTATATCGATAATTTTGTGAGGATTTAAAAGGATAAAACCACATGGAAGTGCACATAATTAGCATAATAAGACAAGTTTTACACACCTCTTTGGGAACTGTATATTTTTGCATTTTTCTTGGAATGACTTAGTTTCCTTTGACAACATTTTCTTGGCTTACACCGACTTCAGAACAACTTTAAAGCAAATCCAATGTAACAAACTGTGTTGTTTTTTTTTTTTATTACCTGCAAATACATCAGTCTTACAAACTTTATTTTCTTGACAAATTTGGGTTTTTGCATGTATTTGTTTGTGGGTTCAATAGACAATAAGCTGGAATATATTACTTTCAGAGTTGAAAGTTAACCCAGTGAAATTGTAAAAATGTGCTTTAAAGGTGTTCATGTATCACTATATCACTATATTGTTGACATATTTTGCAATTTTTGCTCTAAAATGTCTTCATTTTCTTTTCCTTGCCTTACCATTATTTGTAAATACTAACCATGCCACAGTCCAAATCAACTCCAGCTGTTGATAGAACATTGTCTAAAATATCAAGTACCGATACATCGATCTGACAAACTGAAAAATCAAGTTCCCCCACCCCCCCCCCCCCTCCAAAAAAAACGGAGAAAAACGTTGGTTCCTCCATTTCTCTAGGTCAATCTCTTTTTCATTTCAACTTTTCCCCCTCCTGGGATAGTTCATCCCTCAAGTACAGTGATGTGCAATGGTTGGGGAAGGGTAGCGCATGTACGCCATACTGCCATAGGGCCATGACAGTGATACCTGCATTGTCAGGTGAATATATCGATTTTCTATTTATTGCACAGTATGCTTGCCATGAAAACACGCGTACGACAGCGGATAATGAAAGTAAGCCGGAACAAGAGAACAGCAATTTAAAGGTATGAACTCCTTCTGTTATTCGCAGAAAGGAAATCTTTCTTGTTCGGGTGCCTAACAATAGCTGCGATCCTCCTGTCAAAGTAAGTTTATCCTTGACTTATTGCCTAATTAACATTGTTTGGTCCAAAGTTACGTTCCCGCGTAGTGTGTGTAGTTTTATTGTTATGTACAGGACCTAGCCTACAGTAGACTTTGCCGACTGTACTGTACGAGGTGGACGAGTCTGTAACACAACCTACTATATGTTTCGCGGAAATAGGAGCCTGTGATAGTCTGTATACAAGCTACTTTGTTTCGCGGAAATGGTGGTTGTGCACTCTGCCAACGCTGCTGTAGTGTACAGTCTACAATAGGCTTGCATTTACACATGATTTCAATTTCACAGGCGAATGAAAGATCAATGTTACCACTGTACTGTACAAAGAAAAAAGGAGTCTATAGGCCCAGTAGATTACATATACTATCAGTCTTCATCATAACTTGGTCTACTGTAGACTTGGTCTACTTTAGACAGTTTAAAAGAAATAAGAAGTCTTATCTTAAGAGCCAGTAGCACATAGCAGAAACCCTTAATTTTGTATAGCAAATTAGAATGTAACTTGTAAATCCTCAACTGAAGGTAGAATACAGTTGAAAACTGAACATACCCTGACATTTTTTATGGCCTTTCTTACCTTGTTTGAATTGAAACTTTGAATTGAATCTAAAATGTTTGAGGGGATGATGAGAGCATCATCCTGTAGAGGGTGCATACATTCCCATATGTTCTATATTTTTCATGTTGTTAAAATGCAACCTTTTGAACTCAAACGTTCAAAGTGACTTTCGAACTGCACACATTAAGTATGCTTGGGTATGAGTATGTGAAGTATGCTCTGCAAATGAGTAGAAATGTTAGGCTGCTGTGATCCCCAAAATAAGGGAGCATGCTCATATTTTAAAAGTAAATGCATCATTGTATAGTTTCAAATAAATCATACTGTATTCACCTTAAAGCTGGAATATGAGTTGAACATTCATCAGTAAAAAGACCAATTCCACAGAATGTGTTATAGCCAAAACAAAATAACTTTGTTTAAGTCCTTTTATTGCATAGATGAATATTCATATCCATTCACAATTGCCAATTGGTCAGTTTATTTTCAAGTAAGGTTGATTGACTACTGTGCTTTCTTGAAGAGTCTGAATTATGTAGGGCCATATTGTAGCTTTTAATTTGGTCATTTTGTAGAAAAATAGTTGTGAATGAGCATAGTACTACAAGATCTCCTACAGGTATCCATTGACATCCACACGCATCTAGTGTATGACATATTTCTTGAAAATAAGGGATGCACAAAAATATGGGAATTTACTGTGCAGTACAGTAGCCATTATACAGTATTTTAATGTGATAAGACCTGCCCCACTGGTGCTGGTACTGTACAGTATGTACCATTTTCCAACATGCATACAGTACAGTAACACCTGTAAACAATTACAGATTTGTCTCATCTAAGATCCAAGGTCTCCTCATGTATGATTCTTACTTCATGTTTAATGATTGGCTCAAGTTATTGAGCTCAAGGTCAACATGAATGTTTATAGCATAAGGGAAAGAATCATTGAGTGCTACTGAGTGTAATTGATTAAATGTCAGCTGGCATACATGAATTTTAATAGCATACAATCTGTATGCATACTGAGTCGGAGTTCAGCAATAGTTCACGGACGTTGGTATTATAAATGAAGTTAGACCTGTTGCATGAGTAACACATGTCCGTTCTGTGGCTAAAAGTAGGGCAGCCAAATTGGGGCAAGAAAAGTACATGCCATGTGCATAAATATTTTTGTTTTATTTTGTTTGTTTGTTTGTTTGTTTGCTTTATTTTATTTTCTGGAGAAAATGTTTTGGATTTCTGAAGAAAACATTTTGTTTCCTGAAGAAAGTTTTTGGTTTTTCAAAGAAAACTTTCTGATTTCCAGACAAAATATCTTTTGTTCAATGCCAAGTGAGATATTTTGTTTGAAGAAATTATTTTGTTTTCTGAAGATTACTTTTTTTCCAAAGATTATTTGTCTTGTTTCCTGAAGAAAATGACCCTTGAAAATACCTGTATTTCTTGTTAGTTTCTGGTGATAATATTTCATGAATGTTTTCCAAAGAGAATAGTTCTTTCAGTCTGAGGATACATGAGGTGGTTACTGTACAGTGTACTATAGGGTAAATGCACCACTAATCCTCAGAATCTCTCTCCAGTGCTATACAAAAGAAAGTGTGGACTGTAGTGTGCAGGGTATTAATGTGTGTCGTAATTTAGTTACATATGTATGGATATACAGTAATTGGATTAATGTTGTCACATGACAGATACAGTGCTTAGCCTGCTACACTGTAAGTACAGCTCAGTATGCTGCTTGGCATAAATTTCTTTGAAGTGGAAGAAGACATTAATGTTGTAAACTTGTGTACTCACTTCGAGAGATACTAATGAGTAAAAGTCATCTTCAAATGTAGATTTGTCATTTTTGAAAAAAATTCTGTTTTTAAAATTTACAACTTGAATAGCTTTGACTTGGTATACTGCAGGGTATGGTCCCTTCCCCACCGATGGTGGCAGACCATTTTTTTGTTTTTGTCTAGCTCGCCATTTTTTTCAAAGAGAGCAATGTCAGCAGGCTTTAAGAACAAATCCCTCACAATTTCATCAAAATCCAGTGCAGACATCATTCACATAGCTCCAAGGTGATTGGCTGGAGCAAGGATTTTAAATTAAATATTTATTGACAACAGAGACACTGCCACCATCTACAGTAACAACAGATACGTAGAGTGACACATGGTCAATGCAATCCAAGTCACTCTGCACCATCCTGGTACTCTGTGGTACAGTGTGTACAGTACATTCACACTAGTGACAGTATAGCAGCAATTAGTTGTCCATGGTCAAGACTTCCATCTTAAAAGAAACTGTAAGGGATGTATTCTACATGTATACAGGATATGGTTTAAAGGAATTTGTGGTCAACTACTGTAAGCATTGCAAAGCTTCGAGTCTTTGGGCACAGCCTACTGTACCTCACATTTTGATAAACTCAAATGGTGTCGTGCATACTGTATCGTTGATGGACATTCAACCTCTTCCTCTTTATGTATATATTTTTTTCGTTGTTTGCAGAGCGTTACATGTGAGTTCTCTGCAACATATATTGTACGTCTCCTTCAATATGGAGCAACCTTTGACAACATCCAGCATGAGCCTCGCAGCATCGGCTGCGTTGGAGAAGAAAGTGCACAGTATTTTAAGTGATGTGTTGGTAAGACTTATTCATTATATATATGTATATTATACAGTACATCTGCTGCTAATACACCTATAGCTAATTTTTATTGTAGCTTTCTTTGTATCAATTTTTAGTTTATCAGGTGAAAATGATAAGCACCGAAGCACCCTCGAGTTAGTGTACTGTAGTCATTTGTTTTTGACATCCATAACTTGGTGTTGTTGAGTTAGAAACAGTAAGTTACAGACAGTACTACAGTATGAAAATTAATTAAATAGTTATGCTATAAACAGACCATAGGTACTCAAACACATGATAATTGTGGTAATTGTATTGTGCAAAGCTAATACAGTTATTTTTAGTGCTGTATACAGAAACTCTACTCTTTACTGTACATTATGATTCATGTTCTATGAATGAGCCAAAGCCAGCAGTGCTATAGTCAACCTTAGCTTCATAAAATGAAGTCTTCCCAAGTACAGTTTATGTTTCTTATTATTTCATAAAGTCAATTGGTCATATGTTTACATAGAGAGTACAGTGCAGTGTACAGTATGTAGTATGCAGTGCAGTATGCAATGAGTGCAGTGCAGTATGAGTTTCACTTAAAGAGCAAAATCATATTTCACAACTACTAAAATGGAAAGAAACTCATTATCAATTGTGATAGTTTGATAAGTCCCTCCTTATTTTATTTATATAATATTTTCTCTCTAATATTCTTTCCTTTAATACAGTCAGTTACTGCCATAGAAGAAGCCTTCACAGGGTAAATGATTGACATTTTTGTGTTTAAATCAACAGAGTGGCATGGTGCTGATTGTGGTAGTAATGACATGTACTGTACTGTAACCTATTCATCATGCACAGTAAGCTTAAGCACCAATAGCATTTCCTCTCTACAGGTGTACATCATTAAGTCTTGCCAGTGCTATGTCAATGAATCACTTCTCTATGCCTTTTTTTCTGCCTTGTTGTTGTCCCTTCCATGCACCCCACTCTCACATACCCTCCCCTTTAATACGTATCCTTCTACTCCCACACTCTAAATCATGTTTAAGTGCTTGTACAGTAGTGAAAAACATATATGTTCCATTGTGTATATGCTTGCATTCGCCTTTGGTAGAATGTTACTGCACTTAAATCAACAATTTGTGTCTGTTACAGCAATTTTACATACAATAGTAACTGTGAAATGCCATAACAATAGACATGAAGAGGTTTACTGCTTCCAGCCAATTCCTACATTTGAAATGGTAAAATAAAAGTCAAGAAATTACAACTTTCTGGATTACATTCTTCGAAGTAATTTTCTGTTACAAAGTTGTGATAAAGTCTGCTCATATTAAGGATTTTTATAAAAAGTCAGTTTGTTGAATAAAAGGACCATCCCCTTAGTTCAATGTATGTCAGTACTACTGTAGCTGTTCTTCTGCATGGCCTGTATACGCTCTAGTGTGCGGCACACATGTGTTTATTGACACACAGGAGGAAACCCTATATCTGCATATCGGTCTGTTTGTTCCATTGCTCATAAAAAAACATAACCAGTGATTGATACAATTTTAAACAGTGCTTGCGTGAGATTAATATCAAAAT
Source organism: Stichopus chloronotus (assembly GCA_021234535.1). Classification (NCBI taxonomy): domain Eukaryota; kingdom Metazoa; phylum Echinodermata; class Holothuroidea; order Aspidochirotida; family Stichopodidae; genus Stichopus; species Stichopus chloronotus. The sequence continues at coordinate 8,932,387 of CM037849.1, forward strand.
TGTTAGGTGGACATTTGCTTGAGAATGCCTTAATTATTCAGTGGTCAACATTCATTAGTGGGAAGAGAGTGGAAGCGATTGTCATAGTTGATAGTTTGTGTTGAGTATTGTAAATTGCAAACTGCATGGATATAACAATATGGCATGAAGCATGTAGATGTCTCAAAGGAAATTGCTGAATTTAGAAGATGTGGATATTTAACTGTACATACAGCTCCTGCAACTCCCATTATCACCTTGTAGCCAGTCTTCTCACCCCTTACCTTTTATAATAAACCCATCCCTTTTAAAGTAAATTAACCTTTAATCATTTTTGCTTTTTGTTTTACTCTTCCATATTTTCTTGGCATTTTTCCTTGACAGATATTTGGTGTATTCAGAGGAAGAAGAACAGAACAAAAAGAAACTTTGTTGTGACATGTTCTATCAATTTTGGAAGGCTCACTCTCAGGTAAGTATATAGTTTCAGTCTCAATGAGACTCAATGAGACAGAAATCATTTCCCTGTGCAATCCCTAGATTTTGGCCTGGTACTCTCCTCCCAAAAAGGACAATCTTACAGTGTGACAATGTGTTCTTTAAAGGAATTCTCCACCAACAAAAAAACTTCACATAACATATGAGATTCTTTACCATTCAATCAGTTAAACATAACTGTTTTACCAGAGGAAGCTTCTTTAAATGTGAACTATCACTTTGACAGTGGGGTTTCAGCAAGAGCTTGAAAACGTGTGACGGAGAACCAACAAAAACTGTTTTCCATTTTTTGCACTTTTCCTGTTTCTGGCAAGGTCTTGGACACAAAAACTCTTTCGTTCAGAGATTGTGAAATCCTATGAATGTCTACTTCCAGTAAGATACTTTCGTAAGATATACTCCGTGAGATACTAACATACTGAGCGCATGAAACCAGAGGAGCTGTTTTTATGATGGACATAAAATTTAATTGCTGATTATACTTTAGAACCCACCAAACCAAGTGAAGATAAGGTAAGCTGTGTAATTAGCTCAAAGGTATTTCTATCCTTTATTCGTTAGTTCCAGTTCAATATCATTCACAGACCAACGTCATTTAGGTCAATTAATCCTTAAGCAATTAGGTAGCTCCGAACACTTCTTTCAAAGGTAGGTCTATGTCTCTCTCTTGTAAAACTAAGGTTTTATCACCAAATAAGAGATCAGAACAGTACCGTAAACCACAGCTTGAGCTAAAAATCATGGGCAATGTTCAATCTAGATTTGTCAGTACTACGTCACAACTGATTGATTTCTATAAACAGGCTCGTACCTCGAATTTTTACTGAATAATTCATTTTGCAAAATCTTTGAGATATTTCCTGAAAATGATAATGATGACTTGTCTACAATAATGTTTGCATCTTTTTAAGAGACATAAGAAGCGATGGTGGAGAATTCCTTTAATTATGGTAAGATTGTAGTGCATCCTGCATTGACAGGAGTTACTGTTGCTAGACTTTTCTTGTATTTGGTTAGGGGGTGTTTGTACTGTACTGTATGCAATCTTTCTATATACAGGTAAGTCATAATCTTTCTATTTGATGTAGGCTTATTCAGCAAAAATACAAGCTACAATATAAGCCTGATTGGCATCTGTTGTCTCTATCATACTGTATACACAATTTCAATATTCAATTTCAACTTTATTTTTTTATGTGAAACATCAGGCAGACAAATTTACAAAATTGGTTTTTAACTTACATACGAATGACACTAGATAAAATGTTTAATAGCAAGTCTAGTGACCATTGAAAAACAAAAAAACAGAATAAAGAGAAATCAAATTTTAACCACCATCACAAATGAAGAAAAACTATCCTGAAGAAACCCAGAGAAGACTCAACACAATATAATGAAAGAAAAAGATGTGGGAGTGGATGAGACAAAAAAAAGAAAAGAAAAAAATATTCAGTCAGCAGGAAACACTAAGAATAAATAATGAGTGAATGTTATAGATAGAAATTCCTTAATACATATAGTTACAGATAAGTTCAGTGTTAGTTAGGACTGGGAAGGAATGACGTTATAGGCTTGAGGACGGTCTTCCAGATGTGCTAACAGAAGGTATTTTACCATGATTATTTCTATGATTCGTGCTGGATAGAATTGTATTCATTGTGATACTGATCTATGTAAGACAAACACCGACAATAGTTTGTGGTTGTTTTGTACTCCATGACCAGACGTTACTTGCAATGATGTACAGCACAGGTTTATTGAGCCTCTTCTTTGTCCATGTACAGCAAATTATAGAGAGATGCTGAAAGGGAACTTACACCTTGTATGAGTATCAACTCAAATTGTAATATGACAGTTTGTGTAATGTACAGTATTTGCAGTGTAACATACTTTTAATATACAAGCTTTTAATACTTTGCTTTAAGTTTGTTTTTGTAACTATGTAAAAGATTTTTATCAGATGACCCTTGACATTTTTTCATGATTTTTCCACAACATACTTTAACTTTATAAATTTAAATTTCACATTGTCTTCACAGCAGTCTGGTGAAACAATCCTTAACATGTATGTGACTCACATGTTCAGCTTGCACTCTCAGAAAATAAGCTTGCTGTTTGACATTTTGTCTTTTGGTGTAGAGAAAGGTTACGTTCAGGCAAAGTAAGTACAGTAATTGCATTGTCGGTTTAAGTTGCCATGTGTACAAGTGTCTTAAAGTGATTCCACAGACCTCATTGCTTACATGATACCAATTTGTGTGTGAATTCATTTGAATAATATGAAGTACTCTCGGCATACTGGAAGAAGATCCTTACCCTTCATCTCACACTCTTACCCCCCTCCCATCTGTCAAATAAGTTTTCAGCCTGTCAACCAGTACCCTGAGGCAGGCAATGGTTACACGTACAGTCGAAAGGAGGTTCCATGAGCTAAACAACGTTTTAACAAAAAAAGAGATGCTACTGTACTTTCCTTATTTTCAAAGTTATGAATGCAGCATATCTTTTGTACAGTATTTAATGTAACATGATGTTTGTCTTGATGTTCAAATGAGGCAAAACTAGCAAATATCCAAATTTGTAGGATGCAACCACAATTATTTACCACACAGCTATGTTATTGATGCAGTAGAGCTGCATTTTGCATTCATTGATGTTATGTCATCTGCATATATTCATCTCTATATTTTGATATGCCCCCATCAGTTCACACTTCTATTGACTTCTTTATGTTCTTAGCTGTGATGACATTTGTATGACGTTGTGTCCACACGTTGTTTTTTTTTCCTCTTGCCATCTTGGTCTTTTCTTGTTAAAAAGCAGTATAATTGTCCCAATGTAATTTTCAAAGTGCGATTTTGAATTTTTGTTGAAGCATATTATTTAACTGGTCCAACACCATTGAGGCATCATTCTTATTAGTTAGTGTTCAGTAGAATTTGATAAATGCTGTAAAAGTCACTTTTGAGAGTACCAGTAGAATATTTAGTACATGTCAATGCACTCTCATGCAAGGATTGAATAATATTCAGGATTGATGTACATATTCACTTCCCCCTTCTCAGGCTTGTTTGTGATGCATTGCTCAGCAATCCAAAGCTGGATTACAAGTCCAAAGAGGTCTGGCGAAAATCATTTCAACTCATTTATTCAATCATCTTTAAACACATTGACTATAAGGTAAGATTCCTCCTCTCCTCTTTCTTTTACCTCCTCCCCCTTCTTTCTATTCCTCTAACCTCTCTCCCCATCTCATCTCTCTTCTTCACTTCCCCTGGTCTTTTTTCCATATTCACAATTAGATTAGAATGAATATTTGGATGGCATACAATGTTTGACTTAAAAGGAGAACAATCATAAATCCCATTGTACAATGAAAAATCTGTATTTGGCTTTTTCTTGTTAGTGTTAGATTAACTTCTCTCAACTGTACCTTAGGTTTAACTAGCATAGACTGGGAGTATTCAAAATACTGTAAGCTATTCTATGGGGGGGGTCCGTGGTTTAATTGTGATAGTTCTTCTTGCAGAGCTTCACCTGCCCTTTACAATCTAGTTAGTTGATATTTGCCCTTGTGGATGATGTTGTTACAATGTATCCTTGGCTGTCTATGTACTGTACCTAACCACAGAATAATTTGCTTACAGACTGTTTGCCTGGTTTCTATAAATGTGTTACTACTTCTGCCAGCCATATGTTTCTTTTGTCTTTACATTTGATTGATATCGTCCTATTGGTTATTGTTGCTCTCATTGACAGGGTTGTAGAGACTTGTTAAAAGTTCTCTTGGAGAAAGTTCAGCTAATTCCTGCATCTGTGAATATTGCATACAAGAGTGAAATGGCTCAGATTAAACAAGTAAGACCAAGAATTAACACAATTAATATCCACACTCTTGCTTTCTATGACATGTCTGTTGTTTGTTACTGATGGTTATGTTAATGGGATGTGTTAACTTGAGATGTGTAAATGTTCACAATAGTTTCTATTAAGACCAGAATGTAATCAAAGACATTCAGCCAACCAAGTATTTGTGACTGATTGTATACATTGAAATATTCACTGTTGTTGCAATTCTTTTTTCCTAGACCTGAACTCTTCCTCTTGGGAGGATGATCTATAAAACCAACACAATGTATCGTTTCCATTGCTCTCTACAAAGAAAATACCATGATCAGCTTCAGAAGTGTTACATGGTTGATCAATGCCAGCCAATGATTCTGCTTTTTACATTCCACAGAGACATTAGTTATGATTGGCTTTGGTTGTAGTTTTTTTTTTTTATTGTATAGACAACTGCCTGTAGGTTCAAGTAAGAACATGGAAGCATGTGAAGTATGATGATAGTGTGCATGTCAATACTCAGCAATGACAATGGTGAATGAGTTCCTTGTACCAACTATTCTCTTCTAGGTTATTTACATATTTAAAATATGCATAAGCAGACTGTATGATGTGTGTTCATTTGCCCAAAAGTTATCACAATGAAAACTCAATGGAGTAAGTTACTAATGTGGCATGTCAAGTGAACTACACTTACCTATTGACCAACTCTTCTCTTCCCAAAATGGATTGGTTGTGCCACAGTAAGATGTTTGCACAATGACAAGCCAGAAGATAACAATGCTCTGTTATGCTATCCACAGTTCATTTTACTACCATAGGCTGCAGACTGATGGTCATCTAGGTGATCTTTAACAGATTCCAATCTCTCTTTCAGGTGATAGCTCTTATTCTAGATCGCCAGAACTTTCTGCTCCCAGCGTATTTCGCTGTCACAGAAATCCAAGTCATTTTCCCTGACAGCAGTTTAGAGTCAAGTCATTGGGTGAGTTTTAACAAAGACAACATTCCAGTGTGACATTTAAATTGGAGTCTTAGTTATTGACTATCAACAATGGTCACATTTCAGGGTAACCTGGTGCTTTAGAAGATTCCATTTATTTTGGAGAATGTCAATATCTGTGACATTTTTGGGTATAAAACAAGTAGTTACATGAGAATTTAGTGTAATATGTGGTTTACTGTCATTAATGGAGTCATATTCAGGTGATGAAAGAGTACAAAGGAGTCTTGTTATAAAGCAAAGGTAATATGTCAGAATGACCAGAAGCTAAATGATAGAAATTCATTCAACTGGTAACACATTGGAGTCCAGTTTCATTTTCTGGGGACATACTGCACTGCCTGGAGCTACTGTGCAAGGGGAGTCTAATCTTTGCATAATCGTTATCCATGTATAAGTTATTCAACAGTATCAAGAGTATGTATTACCTCTCCTGTTTGCTGATGAAATCTGAAAAGCAAGGTCTTAAAGAAAATTGAGATGTGGACAAATTTCTCATTTCAAATGTCCTCCTTAAGGGTGGTATTAAGGCAATAAAGCTGTCACAATGAAGAAATGGAACTATTCTTTGCTACCTTTGTCTTATGAATGATTCATTCCAAAGTCTTTTTAACTGCTCATTCCAACATATTGCATTTTCATAGAACTTTTTTTCTAAAAGATCAGAGTTTTTTAATTTTTTTTTTAGAGGTTTTTTCTTTTCACAAATCATCCCAGTGAACAAAATACCGTAGAGGCAATGCCTTTGACCAGGCAAATATATTGATTCTGTTTTAGTAAAGCTTTCATAGTCTAATTGATGTGAAATGAATCTGCAGACTTCTGAAACAATGTGGCCACTTAGATTCAATTCAATTTAACCAATTTAAAATTTTAGAAGTCTTAATGAAGAAATTAAATAATTGATGAAAACTGGACAGAAAGTAGTCATTTTAACCAGATTCTTTTGTGCAACCCTAAGCAGTTATATTTTCCACTATGGAAAGACGTGATGGAATTTTTAAGTTCATATTTTGAATTGTATGGAACATATTCTGTTTACTTCTTATGGCATGGTAGCCTGCTTTCTGCTGATATATGTATTGTGTAACTGTTGTAACTGTGTAGTTGTAAGAAATGTTCGTATTGAGATAAATCACACTTTTTATGTAAATTCTTGTCAGATCGTTGGAGAAATGCTTGGAGCATATGTGGAATCTTTTAGAGCTGTTGCAAGGATGGTACTCATAACAGGTGAATACATTATGCAGTCTTGATTAAAGCAAAAACTTGTCATTATCATTTCCTACAGAAATATGCTTCCTTTATACAATGAATTTGTAATACATTTAATTGTCTCTGCAATTAAGTGGCACATCAATGTACAAAATCACAACTCTGCAGAGATGATGTTATTAGAACACCAATCAGAGATGACGTTATTAGAACAACAATCAGAGATGATGCTATAAGAACACTAATGAGAGATGATGTTATTAGAACAACAATCAGAGATGATGTTCTAAGAACACTAATCAGAGATGATGTTATTAGAACACCAATCAGAGATGATGTTATTAGAACACTAATCAGAGATGGCGTAATAAGAACACCAGTTAGAGATGATGTTATAAGAACACCAATCAGTGATGATGTTATTAGAACATCAATCACAGATGATGTTATTAGAACACCAATCAGTGATGATGTTATTAGAACACCAATCAGCGATGATGTTACATGAACACCAGTCAGAGATGATGTTATAAGAACACCAATCAGAGATGATGTTATTAGAATACCAATCAGAGATGATGTTATTAGAACACCAATCAGAGATGATGTTATAAGAACACTAATCAGAGATGATGTTATTAGAACACCAATCAGAGATGATGTTATAAGAACACCAGTCAGAGATGATGTTATAGGAACACCAATCAGAGATGATGTTATTAGAACACCAATCAGAGATGATGTTATTAGAACACCAATCAGAGATGATGTTATAAGAACATCAATCAGAGATGATGTTATAGGAACACCAATCAGAGATAATGTTATTAGAACACTAATCAGAGATGGCGTTATAAGAACACCAATTAGAGATGATGTTATTAGAACACCAATCAGTGATGATGTTATTAGAACATCAATCACAGGTGATGTTATTAGAACACCAATCAGAGATGATGTTATTAGAACACCAATCAGAGATGATGTTATTAGAACACTAATCAGAGATGGCGTAATAAGAACACCAGTTAGAGATGATGTTATAATAACACCAATCAGTGATGATGTTATTAGAACATCAATCACAGGTGATGTTATTAGAACACCAATCAGAGATGATGTTATTAGAACACCAATCAGAGATGATGTTATTAGAACACTAATCAGAGATGGCGTAATAAGAACACCAGTTAGAGATGATGTTATAATAACACCAATCAGTGATGATGTTATTAGAACATCAATCACAGATGATGTTATTAGAACACCAATCAGTGATGATGTTATTAGAACACCAATCAGCGATGATGTTACATGAACACCAATCAGAGATGACGTTATTAGAACAACAATCAGAGATGACGTTATAAGAACAACAATCAGAGATGATGTTATTAGAACAACAATCAGAGATGATGCCATAAGAACACTAATCAGAGATGATGTTATCAGAACACCAATCAGAGATGATGTTATTAGAATACCAATCAGAGATGATGTTATTAGAACACCAATCAGAGATGATGTTATAGGAACACCAATCAGAGATGATGTTATTAGAACAACAATCAGAGATGACGTTATTAGAACACCAATCAGAAATGATGTTATTAGAACACTAATCAGAGATGATGTTATCAGAACACCAATCAGAGATGATGTTATTAGAATACCAATCAGAGATGATGTTATTAGAACACCAATCAGAGATGATGTTATAGGAACACCAATCAGAGATGATGTTATTAGAACACCAATCAGAGATGACGTTATTAGAACACCAATCAGAAATGATGTTATTAGAACACCAATCAGAGATGATGTTATCAGAACACCAATCAGAGATGATGTTATTAGAACACCAATCAGAGATGATGTTATTAGAACACCAATCAGAGATGATGTTATAGGAACACCAATCAGAGATGATGTTATTAGAACACCAATCAGAGATGACGTTATTAGAACACCAATCAGAAATGATGTTATTAGAACACCAATCAGAGATGATGTTATTAGAACACCAATTAGAGATGATGTTATTAGAACACCAATCAGTGATGATGTTATTAGAACATCAATCACAGATGATGTTATTAGAACAACAATCAGAGATGATGTTCTTAGAACACCAATCAGAGATGATGTTATTAGAACACCAATCAGAGATGATGTTATTAGAACACCAATCGGAGATGATGTTCTTAGAACACCAATCACAGATGATGTTAAGAACATCAATCAGAGATGATGGTGTTAGAACACCAATCAGAGATGATGTTATAAGAACACCAATCAGAGATGATGTTATAGGAACACCAATCAGAGATGATGTTATTAGAACAACAATCAGAGATGTTGTTATTAGAACCCCAATCAGAGATGATGTTATAAGAACACTAGTCAGAGATGATGATATTAGAACACCAATCAGAGATGATGTTATAAGAACACCAATCAGAGATCATGTTATAAGAACACCAATCAGAGGTGATGTTATTAGAACACCAATCAAAGATGATGTTATTAGAACACCAATCAGAGATGATGTTATAGGAACACCAATCAGAGATGATGTTATGGAACACCAATCAGAGATGATGTTATTAGAACACCAATGAGAGATGATGTAATTAGAACACCAATCACAAATGATGTTATTAGAACACCAATCAGAGATGATGTTATTAGAACACTAATCAGAGATGAAGTTATTAGAACACCAATCAGAGAATGCATTCTTCATAAGTAGGATAAAACTGAATCTTTTCTTTTATGCATGATGTCATTTCAGAGTGATCCCATAATAGTCAATTAAGAGAAGCAAAATGTTTGAGATGATGCATCATCTTTGTAGAATAGATGCTGCTCACATGGTGTTAAAAACATGAGGCGCTTTGAGGTCTGTTGTCTGTTACTGCCTGAATGTTACAATAGTTTGTCAAAAAAGCTGGTATCTTAAATTTTTCATTTGTCTTTAAATCATATCTTTGAACTTAATCAGTCTGAAGGATGTCAAGCACTTCTCTCCCTAAATGTGTTTTTGTAACAAATATTGTCTTGCTCATTGTTTCATCCTGTTGTCTTGTGGAGTCTTTTGTTTCATTTTATTGTCTTATATCATTACTGATTACTTGTTTGTATATATTGCTCCATACTGTTATTAACATTGTACCAACAGGACGTCCTCACCTCCTGCCAGTCATTGGCCATTCCAGTACATCAGGTAATGCCTGGAAGCTTGATCCCCACACCCTTACATTCATTTTGAAGGGGAACCTACCTTTTGACAAGGTAACTATTTTCCAGCATTATGATTGAGCTGAAAATTGAAAACCCAAGGTGGTGTCTTTGATTTGGATTTTAATTTAATGCTTTAGTTCTGATTTAAGTATGCAACATAAGAATATGGTGTAAACTATTGTAATCGCTATTTTGAACATGTACATATGCAACTGCATATATGGCACTGTACATTAACTTTGTGCTCAAATGAATGTATACTGAGAATCAAGTAACATCAGTATATACAATACAATATCCGGGATTTTGTGGTATTCTTTTGTTTTTACTCCCAAGGTTTAAAATCATGCTTTGCTTCTCATCTCCCTCAATGTAAAGATATCTCCACTTGAAATCAAATGTCAAATTTATCACTACATTATCCACATAGAGTATTATTATTTCATTACTTGTATTTACACAAATGACATCAAAATCATCAGTTAAAGTTGGAATATGAGTTGTACTGGCAATGGCCTGGTCATCTACCTTCATTCTTTGTCAGTACTTCAGGGAAGAGAAAGGGAAAGGGTCACCTATCACAAAATCTGAAAAAATGGCTATGCACTCGTCTTCCAGATATCTGAATATGAAAATTGTCTCAGCATTTTTCCTGGCCCTACAAAATTCAAACTCTCCAAAAAAGAATAGCAGTCAATCATTGTTACTTGAAATCAAACCGACCAATGGGAATGGATATGAATATTCACACAAAATAGGGCTTAAGCAATGTTATTTGTAGTGGCTATGACATATTTTGTGGAATTTTACTTTCACTGACAAATCTTCAATTCATATTTCAGCTTTGATGTAGATCTTGTGATTTAGCCTATGGACATTCTGAGCAACTATTTTAAAGACCTTAATTATTCCAAGTTATTATTAATTATTCCAAGTTATTATTAATTATTCCAAGTTATTATTAATTATTCCAAGTTATTATTAATTATTCCAAGTTATTATTAATTATTCCAAGTTATTATTAATTATTCCAACCACAGGTAGAGACAGCTTCTTTTTTGGGGGGGTTGGCCTGGGAATGGAGATGTTTTTGTTGAAGCCCCTGAGCAAAATGTTGCATATTAGTTTATCCTTTCTCTCTGTATTGTTTACTCATCAGGATCAAGTCAAACCACAGTATGATCTAATACGATATGCTCTGAAGCAGCCCTACAGCAGGGACACAGTGTGCAATATCATCTCCTTGAACAAGCAGGTAGTGATGGTATCTCACTGACACTCACTGAACTCTTATCACTTGATTTTCTTTCATAGCATGTTCCATTCCATCCTGATAATGACAATCCAGGCCTTGAAGGCGAATTAGGTGGGGGGGGGGGGTGCTAAGTGACCACACAAGTGTGGAGGAGGAAGCCTGTGGATTATGTATTACAATTTCACGTTGGCACCGACTTCACAATTTTGGATCTAATTGGTATTTTTTTCAACAAGGTCTTTTGAGGTAGGACAACCTTGGAGTACTAATAAGAAACTTTTTCAGATACTCAAAGGAAATAATGTGCTAAATTCATTACAGGTTATACTTATGTCTAATTATTAAGTTTATATAGGTCTAATTTATATAGGGTCTAAGTTTATATAGGTCTAATTATTAAGTAATTATTATCAAGTTAGGTCTAGTTATTACATGTCTTTACTTTTATGTTGAGGGATGTGTATGTATGATGAGTGTAGACAACAGTCTCAGTATCCTCAGTGGACAGGATGCTTGACTCTCTACACAGATAAAGAGGCCAACACCAGGTAGCTATTTCTTATTTAGACCTCTGCTTCATATCAAACTTGATAGATGAGGTTAGTGGGTAATAGGAAGCATTACTCCATTAATAACAATGAAGTAATGGTAATAGGAAGCATCGCTCCATTGATAACAATGAAGTAATGGTAATAAGAAGCATTGCTCCATTGATAACAATGAAGTAATGGTAATAGGAAGCATTGCTCCATTGATAACAATGAAGTAATGGTAATAGGAAGCATTGCTCCATTGATAACAATGAAGTAATGGTAACAGGAAGCATTACTCCATTGATAACAATGGAGTAATGGTAATAGGAAGCATCGCTCCATTGATAACAATAAAGTAATGGTAATAGGAAGCATCGCTCCATTGATAACAATGAAGTAATGGTAATAGGAAGCATTACTCCATTGATAACAATGAAGTAATGGTAATAGGAAGCATTACTAGGTTGATAACAATGAAGTAATGGCAATAGGAAGCATTGCTTTATTGATAACAATGAAGTAATGGTAATAGGAAGCATTGCTCCATTGATAACAATGAAGTAATGGTAATAGGAAGCATTGCTTCATTGATAACAATGAAGAAATGGTAGTAGGAAGCATTACTCCATTGATAACAATGAAGTAATTGTAATAGGAAGCATCGCTCCATTGATAACAATAAAGTAATGGTAATAGGAAGCATCGCTCCATTGATAACAATGAAGTAATGGTAATAGGAAGCATTACTCCATTGATAACAATGAAGTAATGGTAATAGGAAGCATTACTAGGTTGATACCAATGAAGTAATGGCAATAGGAAGCATTGCTTTATTGATAACAATGAAGTAATGGTAATAGGAAGCATTACTCCATTGATAACAATGAAGTAATGGTAATAGGAAGCCTTAATCCATTGATAACAATGAAGTAATGGTAATAGGAAGCATTGCTCCATTGATAACAATGAAGTAATGGTAATAGGAAGCATTAATCCATTGATAACAATGAAGAAATGGTAATAGGAAGCATTGCTCCATTGATAACAATGAAGTAATGGTAATAGAAAGCATTGCTCCATTGATAACAATGGAGTAATAGTAATAGGAAGCATTGCTTCATTGATAACAATGAAGTAATGGTAATAAGAAGCATTGCTCCATTGATAACAATGAAGTAATGGTAACAGGAAGCATTGCTCCAATTATGTGAAAGGTTTTATTTTAGTTACTTTTTTTTCTCAGTAAATTCAGATTGCTTCATCATTCATTTCTCCCTAAATGTTGTTGTTTAGTAAAAGATTTAATAGATGTGCATGCAATTCTTGATACTGTAATACTGAGAACTATTTGAAGAGATTTCATGTTCTTGTTTGGCATTTCACCATTTATTTTAGTTTTGAGGCCTGCATATGTCGTGCAGGATGTTGTTGTTATTACTCTATGTTCTTGCCCCTCTTTAATTGTAGGCTTCTTCATCAGTGTTCAAGAGGCAATCACCTCCAGTGATTTCACATAGTTCTATTACCCTGTAGAGGAATGTAGTATCCTGCAGTTGCACAAATAAAATTGTTCAAGTCACTGTTTTTTACTTTGTAAATCTAAAACTGAATGAATATATGACTTGTTAGTAAAGCTGAAGGAATATATGACTTGTATTCACATTTTGTCACTCAGAGCTCTAGGTGTTGAAATCAATATAACTTTAATCATTTTCATTTTAACAGCAAAAACAAAGATCTGCTGTACTTGAGGCACAGCTGGCAGAGTTACTGATAGTTGCTATGGAGAGATCAGAGGAGGATACAACTGCCCCAGCAGATAGATATGGTACTCCCATCCATGCTCTCTGGCAGCTCCTCTCTAGCCAGTTAATAATCTTTGCCCTCTTTCAGTTTGTCAACTTTCCAGATGTAGTTGAACTTCTTTATAAAAAGGTAAAGAGCTGTTGCTCATGTCTTTCCCATGGGAAATATCAATACCCTAACAGACACCTTGCACCCCCACCAGACCGCTTCATCATCCTCACACCCCTCACCCCTCATGGTTGCTACCTTTTTACCACTCCCTGTGCTCTCTACCACCTGTGTTACCTACCCATCTTAAACCACAAACTTGTTACCATTCCAGTTGTCATGTCACTCCCCACCATCATCCGTGCCACTTTATCAATGATGATCGTGATCATTTTTAATCTACGAGAATCTGCATTTTTATGTTACTAAAAACAAGTCATCTAATGTTCACATGTAATTTGATCTAGATCATAACACAGTAACATTGTCATTACAATCAACAAATGAGTGCCAATTGGTAAATGTAACTCTGTTTAATACAACTAATGTATATCTCTTTCATATTTCTGTTTGTGAGTTACCAAGTCTCTCAGATTGTATTCTACAATGATCTGTCATTTTACATTTCATCATCATTATCATCATCAGTCATATCCCTTTTAATGATCCCATTATCTTTGTGTGGTTCACCTGTCGTTATGGCTTTGAAGATATCTCACACTGTGTTTTTATTTGCTTTCTATTCCTTTATTTAGTTAAAAGGCAGAAATTTAACCAAAGGAAGAGACTACTTAATGTGGCTTCTACTGCAGTTCATTTCCGGCAGCATGAAGAAGAATCCACTCCATGAATTCTTGCCGATCCTGAAACTTTTTGAACTTCTGTACCAAGAAACAGAGGTACATTTGAATGCTTTAATGTGATGAAATCAAATAGCCCCTCCTCCACCAGTTTTCATCAAGTACCCCCCACCTTCCCCAGTAGTTGTTTTGATAACTGTTGGACTTGTTTCTAGTGATATGCTTGCGTCATAGCCTCTCCTTTGGTGTGTCTTATATTTGATGGTATAGCAACTACATTTGTTATCTGTGAACCATTTCTTTCTTCTTCTTTTTTGTCAAAATATTCTTTAGTTAACAGAAAAAAAAGCAATATGAATCTCTGTCCCACTTCTCTCTCCTTCTTGCAGTTTCATTACCTACTAAAACATCGCAATGTTGGTAATATTGTTTTGTAAAAAGGATGAATTGATCAATTTTGTTTACTAGAGTCATCAAACTAAGTAGTGCTTGTCAGTTTGTTGGAAGTCTCATCTTTGCTATTTTATTCTTTGTTATTGGTCTCACATTGACAGCCTTTGCCTGTTCCAGATGTTAGCTACCCATCATGTGTACAAGGAATGGCAATGGCATGTGTCTGGCCTCACTTGCTTGGAAAGGCAAATCTCGAAAAGAAAACATTGCCTTGTCCAATTCCAAAGCTACTTCAGTTACAGCATGAGTATGTCTTGTTAAATATTTTGTTTAGATTTGTAGGTTTTGGAAAAATATTCATTAAATTTTGTATTTTCTAATCTAATACTCTAGTTCCTAAAGGATGTTCAATGTTATTCAGCTATAGTCTACTCTTGATTAGTATTTTATTGTCAGATCTACCCTCTACTCTCTGTTTTGTTGCTATCTGTGTGTATTATGGTGACTGCTACATGTTAGCTCTTAGGAAATAGTTAAAACAACTCTCTAAAGTTCATATCCCCTGTATTGTCTAGACCATTAAAAGTGAAGCCTAGTATACTGTAATGTATTCTAATGTACGTATAGTATATTGAAGTCTGTTATACTTTGCCAACTTTGAATTCTATTTCAATATATTCTCCTCATTCTATTCTAGTGTAGGTCTATTCTGTAGAGACTGTAATCATCTGTGTGTTCTATAATGTATGTATAATGAAAAGAGAAAATCAGAACAGGACACAAGTATTAGTTCCCATAGATACCATATTCACAATAGGATGAACATTAAACCTGATCAAAATTACACTTCTCCTAGGGGTGATGCTGAAATGTTGAAATTTGAGGGAATATCAGACAGTTAATGTTCTTCAAATATCATTTATGTAATGGTCTGACGTTCCATTGCCACGTTGTCTCTTCATTTTTGTTTTCTTTTCACTACAGATACTTGAGAAAGATCTCCAATACACCTAACCTGCCCCTGACAGACTACCGTATAGCACTTATGTGCAACGCTTGTGAGTCTCCAAGTTATACAATTTTGTATTTATTTCTAGTTAGTAATATCAACAGAGAACACTTTCTTTTTAAAAGAATAGGCTCAAAGGTACTACTTAATATGTCCAAAAAGCAATTGAAACACAAAACTGCATTTCCCAAAACATCAGACTTATTGGATGAATGTACAAGGAGAAAAGTTTTCCCATTACTGACGACTTTGTGGAATAGAGCAATTGAGGATGTAACATACTGGATTCACTGTTGTGAAGCACTTTTAGAAAGGAAGCGTATACCAACAGCTCCATGATTACACAATGCACGTAATACAACTGGTACCACCATTAACTGTAGTATTACTATTGCTATAACATTGTACTCTGACGTTACAATGACTCGATAAAATTTAGTTAAATTATGTTTGTTCAGTGCATAGTTACAAGGTTATGTAGCCCTATCTTAGCCCTAACCTCTCCAAGCAGTGTCCCAGTGTTAATTGGAGCAGAACCTGGCCCTGTGGATAATGTAGGCTCACAGGAGTTATGCCCAAGTAACTAGAACATTCGATCAAACAGTAATAACATTATATTTTACTCTTACGTACATCAGAATTTTCATGCCCTTTTCAGTCTTCTTTCTCAAGTTGTTGTTCCCTTTTCCTTGTATTCAAAAATCATTGGCCAATCACTTAGAAGCAGTAGTTTCTTTCGGAAGTTGAGTGATTGAACGAGTTTGTCCTGCACAAAACAAATCCAGTTGATAGTGAATTCTCTATGTCATCAGTACAGACTGTTGTATGTTCATGAAAGGGTTGTGTTCAAATTTGCCGAGCAAATTGGTGACAACTTTTAATGACTTTTCCACTTGGTAAAGAAAATTCATGAAATTCATCAGCTTGAGTGTGATTTTCAGATAAGTTTTTATGCTTCAACTGAGTCTGATTGTCATTTTGACTATTCTTCTAACTAAAAGATCAGGTGTCACTCACTAGAAACTGGTCACTGCAGCAGAGTGTAAGAATAGTCTCGCTTGTTGCTTCATGAAGTAAGTAATAACGGTTGCATCTAGTCTGAATGAGATAAATCTCTGTAGAAGGAACATGCTGTTTTTAAACACATCTACATTAATCAGTAGAGTAAAAGCCATCTTTCAATACCAGTTGTAACCATGCATTGCCAAACAGCCCTTGCTCTGTATAAAGCAGAATGACTATTGCATCTTAGTCGACAGACCATATTCCTAATAGTATGTCCTCTACTTCCATATAGGTCTCGCAACAATATGTCCACTACTTCCATATAGGTCTTGCAACAATATGTCCACTACTTTCATATAGGTCTTGCAACAATATGTCCTCTACTTTCATATAGGTCTCGCAGACTCCTTGAGTTCCATATAGGTCTTGCAGTAATGTGTCTTCTAGTTCCATGTAGGTCTTGCAATAGTATGTCCGCCACTCCCACATACCGGATCTTGCAATATTTTGTCCTCTACTTCCATATAGGTTTTGCAATAGTATACAGTTCTCTAGATCCATATAGGTCTTGCAATCATTGAACTGTGCCTATTCAAATTAATGTATGAAATGGCAGATGTATTGCAACATTTAAAGGGGCTTGTTGTGTGGATTAACTGTTTGTTATTCCCAACATATTCATCATCTTCTTGGAATAGAAATTTTCATAATTTTTCTGTTATTACTGTATTCTTTTCTCTTTCACATCTGTCTTCCTGCAGACAGCACCACAACAGATCTTTTCCAGGGTCCATTGAACATCCTGTTGGAGAGTTTTTACAACCCAAAAAGCCCTCCTGTTCTTCTACCAGGACCCTCCAACAACATGGCTGCTGGGCCCACTGTACCACTGTCCATGACATTACTCGATTCACTCAGCACTCACACTAAACTAAGGTACAGTCGGTCTCTACATTGATCCATAACACATTTGTACATGAAACAGATTGAGTCATAATGCTTCACAGTTGACCTTCATCTGTCACTTTTAAATCTTGAAATCTTTGTTTTCAACTCCAGTTTTATTCATCACATCGCAATGAACAAGATTGGTCAGTTGGCAACTAGAACTAGTAACTTGGCCCTCTCACCTGCCATGATGGAAACTTACAGCAGGCTCTTGGTCTACGTGGAACTAGAGAGTATAGGAATTAAAACATTAATCAGTGAGTAAATGTAAGAAAGTAGAAACTGCAGCTGTATCAACTGACATGAAGTCTGCCTCTATCTCAATATTTACCTGCAAGATTTGCATCTTGTGAAAATTCCCTCCAAATGTTGTCCTATGAGTGGATTATTTTGCATTGTTTGCGATTTTTGTCAGGTAACATTAAGATGGAATAAGTACAGAGTCAAGATGTCAATTTTTTCCAGCTGTTATTAGAGTATTTAAAAGAGTAACCATAAACAAATTGGATTGTTGTTCGCAAACGTTCTCTTTAATTGTGTGTGCAACTTCTTTCAGAAAAAAGGAGAGAAAAATCACAGTTCTTTGTGTGCATTCTATTACATAAGAACTGTGACAAAAATTTAGTTTCACAAATGGAGTCCCTTCTTTTTCATATTATTTTACCCTTTTTTGTGCCTACTGTCTGTACGGTGGTGATATGGAACTTACCTCACAAAATTAAGAGCTGATATTCCAAATTCATATCAATTGCTTTAATGAAAGCAAAGATCAACTTGAATGATCTGTCACCCTAAGGTACATTGCACTTTCGTCACATTTTCTTTTTCCTCCATGGAAAGAATGAAAGTAAATTAAACTACAAACTTTAACAGTTTATTAGATATTTCACATTCCTAATATTTAATTTATTAAATTATAGAAAGCCACAGAGCATCTTGAGATGAACTTGACTAGCAAAACATCATATCCATCTCAATTTTTCTCTTTGTTTTTCCTCTCCTATGTATTTAATACTGGCGGTATCATCTCTCTGTTGTCTTTCCATAGGTCAGGTTTACAGCACTGTGGTAGACAGCCAAGCTTGGGGTACTTTACACTCTCTCCTGGAGTTGATTAGCTATAGAATGCACCACATACAACCACATTACCGGATACAACTACTATGCAGCCTACATTCTCTTAGTGCCATCCCACAGACTAACCACAACCAATTATACCATTGGTAGGTTCATTTCAAACTCAGTTGCTTTTTGATGTTAACAATGTACCTCTTTTTGAGGGGTGCTATTCTTACTTATTTTGTTATATATTTGTGTTTCTTCATGTTTATTTGTTTGTGTTTCTCAGATCTAAGTACCAGTCTTTATCAAACAATTACTAGGCAATTAAGAGAAGCATGGATAATTAAAGTATTGTTTTAAGTACTCACCTACAGATGTAACAGCCTTACTGTGCTGATAGTGTGTACAGAGTTTCTTCAACAACAAATGTCTGCACTTAGAAGTTGAAAGTAATGGAGACTTGAACATGTATACAAAATGAATGATGCCAGATATTAGTACTGAATGTCACATTGTAACCTCATGCAACATGTTTCATTGGTTGGATATGGTTATACCATTGAACTGTGAAAGTAAAATATTAAAGCAAATTCATTTGTAAAGCAAGAGGACAGGTAAACAGTGAAGCATTTAAAACAACTCAACAAGAAATCATTTAAAGTCAAAAAGAAAGACAGTGAAAGAAAAGTGCTCTAATATGGTAAACAAGAATTAATTTAAGCATGATCATTTGTGCTTCTCTTTCAAATTTGATTATTCTTTGGTTTTCATTTGTGGTGTTCAACACATATCTTAGATCATCTGGGAACATGTTGAGCCCCATATTTGAACAAATCCACTGAAATGACACTTCAAGTCTTAAACATGTGATGGTTCACTCCAATTACTCTCATACTTAGTACATCAGTGATGTGTTTGCTTGCACTTATTCCTCAGTATTGAGAGCACTGCACTGAAGATCATTACAAGTCTAGGCAGTTCAGAAGTTACAGCCTCAGCTTTCAAGGTTTCTGAATGACCCCAAACAGCTTCTGTCCACAGAATCTGAAGAACTGAACAGAGCTTTAGTGTTGACACTAGCCAGAGCCATACATGTTACAGGTTTGTGTGATTGTTAGTGTAATATGATAATATATGAAATATATACATATTACCATAACTAATTTGCTCATAGTCTAATTGTTATACAATTCTGTACCATACCTCATTAATGATCAATAACTGATAAATTCTTCATTTGGTTGGATGCATTTAAGTCAGTGTTGCATTCATCTGGCATGTGTGTGAGTTTTCAAAGAATATTCAGCTTTATTCATTGGTGGTATTTGAATAAGTTGGATTTATTTACACGTGGTTTGTGAATATTCAGTAGCAATCAAATTCAGTTGCAGTCACCCAGTTTTATTTCACTTGAATCAGTCTCCCAAAGTGCTGGTAGTAATAGCTTCTTTGATTCACAATATGTTCACCTATTGAATGTAATTGAATCAAAATTGTAGCTGAATCTAATTAATAAATATGCAGCAGCTGTTTGCAAATTTTTCCTTCACCCATTGGTTGCATTTGGAACCGTGCTGGATTTACATTTGCTTAATGTACGTTTTGCAGCTGTAAGACAACATCTCATTCATCTATTGGTTTTCATTATGTGTTCGCCATATGATTCGTGTTGCTAGTGACAGCATGTGTGAAATCACTTTTCAGTTAATTCTATTTGACAGTGTTTGATTCTATATCATATGTTGCAATTTTGAATGTAATGAAAATATGTAAAATATGTACTTACAAATATGTTACCCAGAAATATAACCCCTTTGTTCAGGTTCAGAGACCCTGTCTTGGACCTGGTGTCGGGGAATTCCTGGAAAAGTTACAGACCAACACCCCCCACAACTGGGCCTCTCATACCTTACGATGCTTCCCATCATCTCTGCAACAGTTCTTTGAGCAGAACACAACACAGACAGAGAATAGGACTGGCCTGAAGGAGCTTGTGGATGAATCATACAGGAGTTGGTCAGGTATTGTCTTATGTCAAAGTTAAGTGAGACAGCTTATGAGGGAACTGTAGAATAAACCAGATGTAAAATGTGCTTTTCGTTTTCATTCTGTATGATTGCACACAATCATGGAGCAATCAATAAGACAGTTTTGATTGCAGCAACTCGTTTGAAGGGAAGTTTACCACATACAAATATCAGTGTCACTGATGTGAAGTGACCAACACATGTGAATTATGAAACAGAAACTGGTGTTACTCTGAATGTATGAAACTGCTGGATAAAAATCTGACTCCTGTGAAGGGTGGTTTCTATGGTGATTTGATTATGATGTAAGAGTACTCTATCAAAACACTGTAACTGCACTTCTGTATCGATGTGTTGTAGAGTGTAACATTTTTTTAATGTATGGAAAGGAAACAGGTTTGTTGGTGTCATTTTCTTTTTCTCCTTTGTTCTCCTTCAATACAGAACTAACAACGGATCAAGACAAGGTTGCTTATTTTACTGGTACAGGTGTTTCTCCTCACTTCCTTTGGTGAGTGTATGGTTTTGTTTCAAGTGACAAAAACTGATACTATGACTTAGTGTAAGAAAGTAAGATATCTGAACATTTTACTCTATTTCCTGGACAGGCGCAAGAAAATAAAAAATCAGAGATGAACAACAGAAGCACTAAAGCAAGGAAAGAGCAATCAAATGTATTCAGTTATTAATGAGGAGTGTACAAAATATGGCATGTGGTATATTGCTGATTGTTCCAACTGTTGATGCCAGCATTTGTGAACTAACAAACAATGAATAACTCTAACATAACTGTCTTTGCTCCAGCAATCAGGAAGGCTATTACAGAAAATGTTCGGAACGTATTATTAGATAGATTCAATTCTGAGTTTGTCCTTTTAACGTGGGAAAATCACAGAAGTACAATAATGTCTTTCAAAATATTAATCATGATTATAACTTGTTTATATCTTGTGGTTGCATTGTGCTGGTGTCTGGTGGTCAAATTTGAAAACTTTCACTCACTTTGACATGCAGTGAATTGAACACAGCAAGTTAATACATTATGTCAGTTCAAGTGATCTTAAACAATTTTATACTGTGACAGTTTGTAGACCGTATCAACCTCAAATTAAGAGTCCATTCTGCTGAAGTCTTCTTACATTTTCAGCCTGTGTCATAAAATGCAAATCGATAAGGCTGTATCTTTTAAGTTGGTGATCTGTGACAATATTTGTTTTACTGAACAGCATTGTTTGGAAGATTCTTCTGGAGAGGGAACACATTCCCGGTATCATCGTTAAGATCCTGGAACAGATGAGCCCTGGCAGCATGTCAGCCCAGATCAGATGCTTTGCTGATTACCTGGTTCAAGAGTTCTCCACATCTGCTGGTGGTGACCACATAAACAAGGTAACTTGAACTGTTTCACTGTTAAGAAACAACAGCTCGTTACCTCCCATCTACTGTTGTTAGATTCTACTATCGAAGAGGAGGGTGTTTTTCTATGGTAAATGTCTTTTTGTGGGTGTAAACTGTTGTGGAACTGCCAGTAGCATGCATACATTAAATGGCCCTATTTCGTTTCTAGAGATTGTCAATTTGAAGTGCGCTACTGTACAGTAGAAGTCACCAATTTGTTGCTCATTTCTCTGAGGGACAGTTTCTCATGCATCTGAAGAATTTTGAATGGTTGTAAATTATAAATGAGATCACTGGATAAAGCAAAGGGTCAGATAAGTCAGGTCTTTAATTCTATGGTTCTGTGTCCACTCTTGAGTCTCAGGATCTGACATTAATAATAATGCATCTAGTATTTCAAATTTGGCCAGTTGACCCCCAATTTTCACAATTTTTAATGTCTGTCTTTAATCTGTCTCCATGTTTTTTTAGTGTGTTGAGAAGTTGAATGATATGGTTTGGAAGCTCAACATCGTTACTTTGGATAAGCTTGTCCTGTGCTTGGTAAGTTTAACCTTAGTTCATTTGATGTTTTGCTGGCCATATATGAATCATATCCTTAAATCTCGGATCAGGATTTTAGATCTCTGAATTAACCTTCTTTCTTGTAAGTAAGATCTTGCCATTCCATTTGTCTTGATAGATGTGAAGAACTATGACCATAGCTGCACTAAAGTGGATATGTGATTATAACGTAAACACATGTTGACAAATCGGAACAGATAATTGTAAACTTGAACACATGTTGACAAAGTTGAGCAGGTGTTGATAAACCTCAGCAAATGTCAACAACCAGACCAGACATATGTTAAATTATTTCATTTGAACAAATGTTGTTGATAGTTTGAACAGTTGCTTTATACCATGAACAGATATGGACAAAATGTTCAACTCTGATAACCTGTTATTGTGTTGTGTTCCATTTATAGCGTTAATTTAAATTATCAGATTGATGTGCTCTTTATACGCCACGATGTCCGAGCACAGAGTTTGATATTTTGCTTAGAGATTTGCTGCAATAACTTATTACATGGAGTGATATGCAGTAATACGAGGTAAGATGCTGTAATAACATACTGCACGATATCATTTGGTATATCTTCTTGCATGGTATGATATGCTGTGATATCAGGTAAGATACTATGATGTTCTATTTTATGATATGCTGTAATGTCATTTAGGATGCTGTGTTGTGGTGTTGCATACTATTACTGTGGTATGACTTTGTTCTTCTTTTGCTAAGTCTGTTGTAACTAACATTGGTAACTCTTTAATGTTATTTGTGAAGTCATCATCGGTCAATGTCCTCAATCATCATCATATATTAATTCTATTGTTATCCTCTTGCATAGAATTGAAATGAAATGTGTTATTACTTTGGTGTCAGCCAGTAATCATCTCTCCTGATGGAGTAGTTGGCAGTCTTTTGACTCATTCCTCCAAAGTCCCTCCCTTGTTTGCTTTGTGTCTTCATTCTAATGTCTTGTGTTTTCATTTCCTGACCTGCAGGCCCTGAGAAGTCATGAAGGCAATGAAGCACAGGTCTGCTTTTTCATCATTCAGCTGCTGATTTTGAAACCCAACGAATTCCGGAGCAGAGTGATGGACTTTGTCAAAGATAACTCTCCAGAGCACTGGAAGCAATCTGACTGGCACACACAGCATATGGCATATCACAAGGTTAGAGTAGAAGAACAGGAAATAACTATAAAATGAAAGGGGTACAGTTGAGCCTTTCACCTGTGGATTATTCAACGATGCTCTCATAAACTTTTTGTTTAATATTTGATTCTTTTGAATTTAAGATTAGCAAGGCAAATGTTTTGTCGAAACTAGAGGATGGTTGAGTCTGCAGAATAGGAACAATGGTCATAATGGAAGGATGCAGGCTCAAGTAAAACAAACAGACAATTTAAGCAGTATCCATGTATGTTGCTTTATTAAAGTTCTTTAATTTGTAGCTTTTTCTGCATCTTCAATAGTTTACAAAAACATATACTTGGCATTAATGCTTCTGAAACAAGTGAGGCACATTTTTTTTCTCTCTCTCTTTGCATCATGCTGTGGAAAATCATTTTTTTCACCTTTCAGAATTATCCAGAGCATTTCTTTTATGAAGGCTTGTGTGAGAAAGCTGGAACAACATTTACCAACCCTCCCCAGTACTACCCTGTTTACTTTAGCAATGTTTGCTTGAGATTTTTGCCTGTGAGTACCAGATCCATTGTCATTTTGTGGTCATTGATGTTAATGTTTAGACTGGATATCTGTCTATCACTTCACGTCCTTTCCTTTTTTATTCCTTCAGGTATTTGATATCCTCATACATCGATTTCTAGAGCTTCCACCAGTTTCTAAATCGCTGGAAACTCTCCTCGATCACTTGGGGAATCTTTTCAAATTTCATGGTGAGTTGAATTTTACAGGAATTGTCTCTTCTTTTTCACTTATCTTGTGATGTGCCATATGCTGAGTGACATTGATGATGAGTAAAATCATTCTTAAGTACATTAGAGATTAACTTCATATTTGAAGGTTTTTCAAGCAAAATTTAATGATTATTAATCAAGGTATTCTGTAAATATACATGTATATCTATTGGCTCTCAAATTTTCAAACAGATCGACCGGTCACCTATTTGTACAATACATTGCATTTCTTTGAGAAGAAACTCAGAGAGAGGCCAAATTTAAAGAAAAAATTGGTGGGAACTATCATTGGTGCTCAGAAGACAGTAAAACCAACAGGATGGTAAGAACTGGCCAAACAACATCAGAGTCCTCTGTCAGCTGTGTGAAAGAAAACAGACAGTAAACATTAATGCAACTCATGTTATGTGTACTGAGTGTACTAGTTCATTGAATCCCTGGTCTTCCTTACAAATTAAATCATTAAAGGAGAAAAAGGAAGTAAGAAAGTAGGAAGAAAATGGAAAGTGTGTCAACATAGACCAAAATGATAAAAGAGGAAAGCAAATGTCTTCGGGGAAGAGCTAGTGAGAGGAGTACTCTCAATGACCAGATGTGTAGACTGTGTGTGCACATGATGATATAGCAAACACATATAGATTAAGATGATGTCCATTCAAGACAATGTCTTTTCTCATATTTGTGTTGTAACATGCATCTCACTTTAACGAAATACAGATTGCAACTAGATCTTCTGTATGTACGTGGGCACTAATTCTTACTGCATAAAGTACTGGAAATGCCCATTTCAATCTGAACTTTGATGACTGTTTGTGTTGTTAGTCACAGAACTGCTGATGTTACTACCTGAACACATGCAGTATGTGCTACTCCACATGTGCTTTAGATTTGACTAATGTTTACATTTCATGTTTGTTCTCTGTGTATGTGAGTCTTAGCTTTCCATTAGTAACATAGCAAGTCCCATCTTTGATTAGTTCTTCATTATGTTTTCATGTAATTTGATACGTATGATATGTATGATGTATGAATCATATGCTGATTCAGTCTCTGGGCAGCCTTTGCCGCTCTGTGTTCTATTGAAGTATCTGTGTTATTTGAATTGTTTTCTAGCAGGTGCCTTAGTGTTCCATATCAGGAGTATTTGAACAGACATGGAGAGGATGTAAACTGGGAGCCCAATCAATCATATTACGTCACTGTGATCGGTCGTCTCGTAGACAATATCCTTTATATCTTTGCTGATGATACAATACAGTGTGTTATTTCATGCCATAGAGTATTTTATTGTATGCCATGCAGGTCCTATACCACCATTAATCTCTCACATTGACTTACAAGCTAAAGTACCAACTCCCCAGGGCCTCCTCTAGCCTACAAGGTACATCATATCATATATTTCCTCATGTCGACCATTCAGATTTTAAGCTAGGCAGGGGTGTAAGTTTTGAGAGGTGCTCCCACCCCTTGGCTCTCAGACAGTAATATCACTATGACACCTTTGATTTTCTAAAACAACCTAAATCTCCTTCAGTCGTCATAATTTTCACATCATCTGTTCTTTGTTCTATTCTTTAATTGGTATTCTTCAATATTCATGTATTGATGTAATGTATAGTATGTATTAATTTGTACCATACAGAGTATTGTTTCATGCCATAAAGTGTAAAAGTATGAGCTGTAATGTGTGTTATTTTACCCCACAGAGTATTGTATAGTATGTCATTGAGTGTATTAGTCTGTTCCATGGAGTATTTTATTCTGTCCATGGTACGTACCACACTGGGTGTTCAACATTAAGCACATGTCACAGGAAGAAGTTCAGTTTTGTCCTACTAGCAGTGAAAATTTTTAGCAGCATTTGCAGAGACTTTTGCTTTGGTAAAATTATAATATATTACAGTTGTTGCTGTCATTTTGGTGACAGATGTACAAAGTATGTTTTATGCCTTTTTCACTAATTCCTGCTCTTGAAATACAAATTTAATGTTGCATTAACGGTGGTAACAACCGTATATATTGGATATTAATTGTAAGGATTGTGGCAGCCCTCTGTACTACATTTGGTACAAAACTTTTTCCACTGATTGAATGTTCCCTGATTGAATGTTCCCACTGCACTAATACACTCTTTTGATGTAGCTCTTTCATTTTAGAGTGAGTAAATTGCTTTTTGTACTTGGTAAGTATTTTGTATAGATCTGTGCTTGCACTCCATAGGTTGGTCTTTCATTCCTTTTTCTGACTCTTCCTGTGTTTTACTTTTAATTCACTTACTGATGTTCCTCCTTAACTGATGCTCTCACCAATGAGAGAGAAACCTGCATTTCCTAATTTTGACTGGAGATTTAACGAGTTCCCCAACGCCAACACTCATGCCTTGTATGTAACCTGTATGGAGCTCATGGCATTACCAGGTCAACCAAAGACCATCGCTAATTCCCTTCTCAATATCTTGATGACCAGGTGAGAATTATTCAATAGACGTTGCTTGCTTAGAGAGATAGGGGCTGTAAGTTCTCTTCATGATAAACATGATTTTTTGTTTAATGTTAAAGAAGATTCTCAGTTTACAGTTAATATCAATATTTTCTACTGATTTTTTTCTTCTTCTGATCATTGTAGCACCATGGATTTGCCAAGAGAAAATGTCATGGGTTGGATAAATGCTATTGCCTTAGTGTTGACATCACTTCCTGTAAGTACTGACATTACTTTCTGGAAATATTGAGAACAATTACAATTATTTGACATGTTCAGAATTACCTACTGTTGGATACTTCTTCATGTTTTTCTTCCTACACACACTGCCAACGTATATTACACTGCAGACAGAAGGCCACATTAGAACATTTTTATACACATCGAACCTCACACAGTCATTAAATCTAACTTGCAGACCTGACAACATTGTGCTTAATATGCAGCTAGTGGACATTTTAGTCTTGAAGTTATCATATCTGGCTCCAGAATATTATTGAGTTTGCTTGAAACCATCTGAAGCATCTGATGTTGTATAAGTATGATATTGTGCTGTTTTGTGAGCTTGGTATTAATAACATAGTGTCTGTGAAATTGAGAACTCATTCGAGACCAAATGAGCAGATGTTTCTCTTGCCAGTGTTTTTGTTGTTTAAGTGCCAAGCTAGTGAACCATTTAAACTGTCGGCCAATCAGAAAACTGTCAAAAATGTTCAGCTGTCAATAGAAATGGTTATCCCCCTCATGATTTCAGAATGTCTCATTTGATGGGATGCATCCTAGAGTTTGTAGAACATCATTCTAGGGGACTAAAAGAGTCAAGTTAATCTACTCAAGAGACCTCTTTAAAGGTTACTTTTCCACCTTTGCCCCTCTCCATCCCTCCACCCTCATGGAAACAGTTTGAAAATTATACAAACTGACTTTCAAACCCAAATGCAAATCGTTTCATTGGCAATCCAGCTGATTGGGTTTGAGAATTCATTTCATTAGTGCTTATTGTGAGAACTAATCATTCCTGATTTTAACTGTCTGTTTTAGTTATTTCTATTTATTTTATTTATATTTATTTCTTTATTTATTTTACTATTGTTGTCTTTAGGAATGTTACTGGGAGGTTATACAAGATCATATACTACAGACTCTGAAGAGATCTCATCAGATGAATGACTCCATTCCACTGCTTCCACAAGAGCTCAAGTCCATCTTCTCCTCATTTGACTTCTCCGCCTCTTATGCCTGTCACGCAGAGACCACACCCGCCTACCTCATGGCGATCACTCATGCAGTTTGGCATCATTCAAATATTGGGCAGCTCACCCTCATTCCCAGGTAAGTAGTGGATTCCTTCCGCTATCTGAATGTTGTCATGGTGACTTGCTTTTGACAGTGCAACCTGCCTTTTTTTCTTTTCTTGATTACTTTTTAAGCTGCAGAACTAAACTGGGAAGACATCATTTTCTTTTGAAACTCTTTCTCCTTCAAAATTCAGAAACCATATTATTCTTTTTTTGTTTTTCCATGAGTGGAGAAAACAAGTTCTCCCCTTGCCCTATGCTGGGAGATATCATTGTTCAAAAATCACATGTTCTTTAAAATGAGATTTTGTTGCCAAGTTTTCAGTTTAACATTTCTTGTGTAAAGTGTCTCTGTTAAGAAGTTTTATCTCTGATATCTCTGCAGGTTTCTCAAAGAACAGATCAAACCACTGGTCAAGACAGAGGGACAGTTTCTCTTTGTCTGTTGTCTGATTGGTCCTCTCCTACAACGTTTCCATGAGGAGAGAACTAGATGTTTGATGGAGGTATGAAATTCAAATATGTTAAAACAATTTCTCTCACCAGGGTTAACTTTTCTCACCAATCAATTTATGCTCTGTGTTTGAGATGTGTGTGTATTGTGGTGTGCTAGGGTGTGAGTTTGCAGTTTGTTTGGGGATATGGGTGTGTAGGATGGTGTTTGTAGGTGTGTAGGGTTGTGTGAAGGGTGGTATGTGTGTGGGAGGGGGTGTTTGTGTGTCCATACACTGAATATGTTTTGGGCATTGGGTTTGTATAATTAAAGTTCATGTAGTAAGATGTAGTCTGTGATGGAAACAGAAGTTGTAGAAGGATGGGAAATTCATTCCGTGTATAGATCAATTGACGCTTTAGGACACAAGTGAGTATTGGGGGGCTATGTCAATGTTCCTGAGGTTGAGCCTTTCCAAGGTTCAATGTTCCCGGGGTTTGGATGTTCCCAAGGTTCGATGTTCCCAGCATTCACATCGTGGGAACATCAAACCTCAGAAACACAGAACCTCAGGAATTACGGTGACATTTCTGGAAACATCAAGCCCTGGGAATATACTCATGAGCAACCATTGACTTAACACAAAAACTGGGAACATCGATCCCCGGAAAATGAATCCCTGAAACGTTGGGTAGACACCAATATTGTAATTGACTTTCTACATGCATATATCTGTTTTCATGTAGTTGAAATAAAAGTCATGCCTAGTTGTCATGTCAAATCTAGTTACTTGTGTATGGTTTGATATTGCTCTGATGATCACCAAGCTAGCTGCCACAGTGGAATTAGTGTAAAAACTATGTGTGAATCTTGTAATTGGTTGGTTAGATACATATATGTTAAAGGTTATAGACAATGTCCACTTTTTGAAGTACACCTTCCACCAACAGTTTATGGCAACCAAATAAAAAACAAACATCACCCAAGTCTTTGCTGCCAACTGTCTTCTGTATTGCAATGCATCAGTAATGCTTTCAGATGAGCCTGATATTTTCAGTTCAGTAATCATTTGTATTTGTATCTTCTCCCCTCCAGATTGCTGTAGAAATCTATGAAATGCTTGGCAACGTTGACAAGAACTGCGCAGAGATTATTCATGTTGACACCATCTGTGATTTCTTGTATCCTTTCATCTTTCTGCCCTGTGCAAATCATTTTCAATCTTGGGGTCATTTTTGTATTATATCATGTTCTTGGAAAGAACCTTAGAAGTCGCAAGTAAAAATTTCTCTTTTCATTTAAAAGTGATGAAGCACTTGAGAATTAAACTGAAGTATATTATATGCACATTGACAAATTTATCCACACAGCTTGTGTACATACCATGTTACTCACCATAAGCTGTTCCTAGATTTTTGTCTGCTTTTATTCCAGTCCATAGTATCCTTGTAGAAATCATAGCCTTGTCATGCCAAAATAGTTTGGCATTCACATCTCACTCAAGAATTGTCCTAGTTTGATCAGTGGTTTGACATTATGCCTGGACACTCTGCAGGAAGTCAAATTTTTAGCTTGCTTTTGAAGCCTGCATCAGTATTTATGCTTTTGAAGCCTGCATCAGTATTTATGTGTAATGTCACTGTTACAATGCAATATGTTATGTACAAATGGCAAGATGTGATCATAGTGAAAGAAGAGTATCTTAATACATGCTTTGCTGTCCCCCTCTCCAACACCCCCAATAACATATTTATGTCTCTTAATCTTTTAGTCATAGTGAGTTACCTCTAGATTTTCTTTTTTTTTCATGCATCGCCTATGTTCTTTTCATTTTTACCTTCCTCTACAAGAATGTTAGGATTTTCAATTCTCTTTAAAGTGTTGTTATCACAGCCTCCAGACAATTTCTTAAAGTGTTTGAAGAACTAACTGAAAGGAAAACTTCTCCTCAAAAGCTGCTAATACCAATTTGGTGGTAATATTTAAGCAAGGGAATTTGTTTTCTCTAAACTGCAAAATAGTTTCAATGACAAAGTTGTCTCTATGCACTTTCATGCTAATGTGATAGTTGCTCAACCTTGACACATTGTTTTCACCACTGGACTTGTAAAGATTTGGGTTTCGATGAAAAGAAAAACCTATGCAATCATGATGGCGTGTGTATGACGTTTTGGTGGAGGTCAAAGGTTATTTGCAGTCAACAGGGGTCAAATAGTAAAAGCCTTGTAACCACAATATTTCATGAAGGGAACTTTGGGCAGATCTGGTATGTAGATGTGTGTTATTTAGTACAAGAAGCCTATTGTTTTGGTGTAGGTCAAAGGTCATTTGGGGTCAACAGGGATCACATTGTGAAAACCTTGCACACTGTATATAGCAAGAAGGGAAGCTTGGACAGATTTCCTTTCTGTCATTTGCAGGTGCACCCTATTGAGTTAAAGCCTATTGCTTTTAGTGGAGGGCAAAAGGTCACTTGGGGTCAAAGGGGGTCATTTGTCATCTCAAGAAGAGAAGCATGAATAGATCTGATATGTGATATGCAGCTGTGCCTTATTGAGCATAGGTAGTCTGCTGCCCTCTGTGGTCATTTGGGGTCAATGAGGGGGGGGGTAAGTTGTGAAAATCTTGTAAATGGTTATTTCAAGCTTGAACAGATCTCACATTTGATTAGCAGCTGCACCTTATTGAGTGCAAGAAGCCTATTGGATTTGTTAGAGGTCAAGAATCATGTGGGGTCAATGTATCCTCACCTTATGGAATATGTCAGATTAAAAATACTCATAATTGAACCATCCAAACCACAATACCTTTCAGCTTTCTCGTTTTTGTTTGAGTGTGTACAGTTTTTAATTGGGCCAGACTCAAAACGTTTTAAGCTATTTCTGGCTCTCTTTTTATATCCATCGCACTTAGTGAATGGCACTCTGCTGTTAATTTCTGAGATTGACATCCCTGTCAATAGAAATTTTGAGAACCCTCATTGCCCATCTAATGTGTGTGGGATGTCATGTTGAGCATGAAAGCAGAGATGGGTGGGATGGTGTGAAATGGGAGATTGCAAGTGGAATTGAATGGATACAGCTTTCATAGAGGGTTCCAACCTTTAACCTTTTTGTACAGTCAAATGTCTTTAACTTCATTGAATCATCAGATATCACATCAAATACAGATTTGCTGGTGATTCGATCAGGACTGAAGCTGAACAAGTGATAAGGGGATTGAAACCACAACTGAGCAAAGGCTTGAGATTCATTAGTAAATCCAGGCCCTCTGTACCTGCAGCGACACAGGAAGACCCCAACTCAAAGCTCAGGCAGGCAGAAGTGAACACAATGCATGTCCATTGAGGGGACCCTTGTTTCTATGAAATGGAAATTGAAGGTACTCCTGGTTCACCATGACTATGCATTGGATGGACAGTTCACCATTGTTAACTTAATATACTTCTACACTGAAATGCAAAGTGGACTGTTGGGAACAACTTGTTTTATAGAAACTCAGTTGCACTCATGGTAAAGAAGCTGGAGAGTTTGGACTAGGCCTTGAAGTGAAGTTTGATCCATGCAGCAATGATTGATGTTTCCATCTTTATACACAGTCACAAATGAAGTGAAAAATATGTACATTTGTACAGAAGCACAGTAATAGGTAGCAATGGTTGTACACTACATATGTTGATCAAAAGTTTCACAAAGATTTTATTTCAGGAATGGGGTTTGATCAAAAGGTGGAGAAGAGACTAAGATTGACTTGGAGAGAGAGATTTGCCAGGACAGGAAAAGCTTAACTAGATGTTTGCTGTTGGATGTATGAACTCCGTGTATCTATAGCAAAGATGTGCACCATTGACAGGGTTTATCTTAAGCAATCCTAGTCTGCAGTTGTAGTAACTCATTACTGTACTATTGAAGGATACTTTCTTCCTCAGATTATTTCTAGGCAACAATCCCTGGAAACCTGAGGGCATATCAGTTGATGGTTGTATATATACATCTTTGAATTTTTGGCAGATGATTTTTTTTACTTTGTTTCACTTTAGCATGGGAAGGGGGAGGAAATCAGAATTTTTACTACTGAGAGGATAATGATTCTGTTGTCTACCTAGTTGATCTTTAAATTCTTAAAGATATGCTAATTAGTAACAGAATTACTTCTACATCAGTCTACTGTCAGCATCCCTTATCTTACAGTCGATCAACTGCTGTATTCATTTTTGAAAACATGTAACAGAAAATTGATGCTGGTAAGTGATGTGTTCTATTAGCATGACAATATCACAGGAGAAATGAACAAATATAAAATATCCAACAAAAATTTCATTTTTAATAGTATGTTCAATTGTTCTTGTGAATCAATTTTAATTATTAACTGTTTGCACATTACACAAAAGACCCTGGCTGCACAAAATTCAAAGAAAAGAGACTGGAATGTTTATACATCCAAAAGGCAAATTTGCATAATGATGTAATTAATTATAAAGTAACACCAATATGGTGTACTCTGGTAGAATGTGATTACTTCAGTAACAAAGTAGCAGTTGTATTGTTCAGCCACCGTACATAGCACATAGTCATAGTAACATTTGTTGTGGTAAAAGTCAGTCCTACAGCTAAATTGAAAGTTAAGAAAAAAAGAGAATATAGAGAAAAGAGCCAAAAAAAAATATTTGACTGAAGATGTTTAGAAGACAGTGATAAGTATACTACCACATGTTAACAAGGTTCCATTTTCACCAGCTCTCTTTATCAATAAAGTTTGAAGTAATAGCACATAGGAATACTGGCAGTGAATGTAATAAGTTACTGGGTGCTTACATCAGATTGAAACTCTGGTTACGTCTGTTTGCTCATCGATTTAACGGACATTGTAAATGTTAACGAAGATCTTCCATCTTCATGGATTGAAATCACAGGAGCTGGTAGTAGCTGTACCATGCCACCATAATAATACATACATATACGAGTGTTGATGCTTAAAAGTGGGGGAGATTATCTAGGAATGAGATTGACCAAAAGTTTTCAAAAGCAGGTATTAACAGTCCATATTTTGTACAAACTGTGGCTTTTGCTGCTGTATGAAATACAAACTGGTCATACCAACAGCAGGGCTTTTTGTATTGTTTTCACTTGTCAGTATGAAGGCAATGTCTATGAAGGCAATGGTAAGAATATTTACATCTTTGGTATCACTTGCTCCCTGCCTGCTGTTTTGATTATGCTATGCCAAAAGACTTGAAAATCACCCCACTGTGACAAGACACTTCTTTGTCAGCACCCTTCTAAACCATTCAGCCTGGAATAACCACACAAGAAAAGTGAAGGACTTTGTTATTGATTACCAATAGTCATGGGAAAAAAAATGGCAATACGTTCCAAGTTTAAAGTTTAAACACCTTACCCTTGTTGAGAAACCATGTCCATAAAGTTTGAAACTACGATCTCTCGTGACCTCATGCAATGTTGGTCTCCATAAAATATGACCTCCACAAACATTGATGAGAATTCTACTCTTGATGTACAACCTACACATCTACTTTGCAGTTCCAGCAACATTCTCTTCTTGAAATAACATGTTTACAAGATTTTCAAACTGACCTCTAGTGACCTTTGACCTCCATAAAAACATTACAGGCATTCACTCTTTAAGAGCTACCAAAGTTGACAGTTTGAGGTAAACAATGTTCAGTTACAGAGGTACCTCCCTGAATGGTTTCATACTTTTAACTTTGCTGATGTCAAATCACATTTTACTTTCATGAATAACAATAGTCCTAGGGATCATCTGCTAATAATATTAAATGGACTCCCAACAACATCAACTGTGAAGTTCAAGCACCATTCACTTCTTGAGATATCACGTTTAGAAGCCAAGGTGTCACATAAACACACACACACGCCATTGTGACAACATACTGGAGATTCCTTCTACCTTTGGCAAGGAATTAAAAGTTCATTTGAATATCACCTCAAAGAAAAAACTACTCTGAAAATAACATAAGCTTCTATTAAAGGGAAACGAGGCATTTACAATTAATGCACAAACATGCCATACAAAGAAAAAAGCTTAAATAATTGTTGCCCCATTCAGTCCCATCAATAGACATCTGCAAAGGCTTCATTCTCTCAAAACATGTATGTGACAAGTACAATCGGAAGATGCATCATTTGAATTTGGAAAGTTTGGGTGAACAAACTGTTCTCAAGCAACAAGTAACTGATATTCTGTCTGTGAGAAACTTATTTCTTGTAAAGACTTCCACTGTCCTTTCTTATTTTGATTAATCTATCATTTTCTATCCACAGATATTGGTGTTCAAAATATGACTGCTGTCTGTGAAACAAATGCCTTATTTCCCTTTAAGTTAAAAACAATATGAAAGACAAACTGCATTCTGACACATGTTGATGGATTTTTTGAGCCTAACTTTTGTAACTGTTTTATAACATATTGTGCTGCACAGTGACAGTGTAACTGATGCTTATCTTCTTGGACACTGAAAAGTGCTGACATATGGCAAGGTAATTTGTTATAGGTTTCTTGTACCACTAACTACATTCCACAGTCATAAACATACCCAACCTGAAACACAGGCTGATTTGGGGGTATCAAGCCCCTTGCAATGGGCAAAAAAAACTTGCAAAAAATTCACCAATCAAGAAATAAACTGGGTTATTAAGATGAAAATTACCTTGGTAATTGGACAGATGTTGCACCAACTCACATTTGAGGACAGTGGCCAACAATGGGGTATATGGCCTCTGGCAACTATGTCTGAGGGCTCTGCACAAGTGAAAAGAGCTTCTACGTAGCCTGGGAAGGCTATGCATGGGGTAATTTTATCCAACAATTTTCTGGTATGCTTTGAGTCAACCAATGGTGGTCATCTGCTTGGACAATTTTTCTATACTTCTAGCCAGCATGTGATAATTGGTGCTACTTGTGCCTCACCCCCTTCCTCCACCCCCCTCAAAAAAGATGCACATGCACTCCCCACTGTCAGGACATTCAGTTATGGAAAAATTCTTCTACAGGTGAGGTTACCCCTTCCTCTCAACTCCCCCTTCCTCTCACATCTCCCTTCCTCTCACATCCCCCTTCCTCTCAACTCCCCCTTCCTCTCAACTCCCCCTTTCTCTCAACTCCCCCTTCCTCTCAACTCCCCCTTCCTCTCACATCCCCCTTCCTCTCACATCCCCCTCCCCCTCATATCACTGCCTTAATTTAGTCCCTCCCAAATAACCTGTATCCACCAGTAATCTGAGATGTGTCCTGTAAGCGTCCCCCTACAAAGACATGTATATGATTTCACACCCAAATGCACTTATGATCTAGGAAACCAACAGATTGTGCACACAGCGTGATGCATCTATGGATATCTATGTAACATGTGATCTGTCAATTTTCCACCTTGGGAGATCATCACTGTTAATACATCGTTGTATAGTAGTAGTCACCCTTCCAGTAGTAAAGCATTCATTACGTTAAAAATTTGCAAACTATATATCAGTGAAGCACATCTGATACATTAGTAATAACATTACATAGCAATCATCTGATTCTATTTTTCAGAACATGTCAGGCTACATCTCCACTAGCTTTTCCCAGGGTAAACAAATAATTTGTCTGTTGTCCATTGAAACTGAGTAATTGACAGCCAATCCTGTGAGAGTGGTTTGAAAGTTTCAGAAACATTAGCAAACAAGGCCTCATTTATCTGTCTGTTTCCAATGTCTTTGGTTTCCAAAGAGGTACGTGAAGCTGCGGTAGGGGGCTTTCTACCCCTGATGATGTCAGCTGCTTTCTCAGCAATCATGATAGTGGGAGCATTCAAGTTGCCACTGGCTATGCTTGGCATGATAGAAGCATCGACCACTCTCAAATTTGACATGCCAAACACTTCAGTCTTGCTGTTCACCACTGCCATGGGGTCTGTCTCTGCACCCATCTTGCAGGTGCAGCTAGGGTGGTAGGCAGTGTCTCCACAGGACCGCACAAACTCGTCAATCTGCTCATCTGTGGTCACATCTGGTCCTGGCTGTATCTCCTTTCCTCTGTATGGGTCAAAAGCTTTCTGAGCAAAAATTTCTCTAGCAAGTTTGATAGACTGTCTTGCTTCCCAGCGATCAATCTCTGTTGACAAGTAATTGAAGTCGATGAGGGGAACATCTTTAGGATTATTTGACTTGAGCTTTATGTTTCCACGACTGGTTGGCCTCATGGGGCCTACATGTACTTGGTAGGCATGGCAGTCACCAGGGACCCTGCCATGGTCATTCACCACTGATGGAAGAAAATGATACTGGATGTCTGGGTGCTCCACTCCAGGCCGACTTCTGACAAAGGCTCCTGCCTCTAGATGAGGAGTTGCCCCCCAGCCTGTTCTAGTAAGAAACCATTGCAAGCCAATTTTTACCATTACATGAGGAAATTTCCATTGAGCCTTGTAAATTGTGATCGGCTGAGTGCACGCCTGCTGCACATAAAACTCCAGATGGTCTTGTAAGTTATTTCCAACTCCTGGCAAGTGGTGAACCACTGGGATTCCAAGTTTCTTAAGGTCATCTGCATTACCCACCCCTGAAAGCATTAATAGCTGAGGTGAATTGATGGCA
The DNA here is from genome assembly GCA_021234535.1 of Stichopus chloronotus. Classification (NCBI taxonomy): domain Eukaryota; kingdom Metazoa; phylum Echinodermata; class Holothuroidea; order Aspidochirotida; family Stichopodidae; genus Stichopus; species Stichopus chloronotus. The sequence continues at coordinate 8,969,684 of CM037849.1, forward strand.
CCACCACTTAATATGACCTCATTTGAGGCATGAGAAGTTTGCATCTTTCCTCCTTGCTCATATTCGACACCTGTAGCTTTCAGTCCAGTGAAGAGCACTTTTGTTGCATGTGTTCGAGATTTCACTCTCAGGTTAGGCCGCTTTAATGCTCTCCTGAGATACGCATTGGCAGTGCTCCAACGGACACCATTGTGCACTGTAAGATCCATGAATCCAAATCCTTCCTGTTGGTAGCCATTCATGTCTGCAGTTCTGGGATATCCAGCTTGCATCCCTGCCTCTATAAACTTCTCAAAGAGAATGTTGCCAGTTTTACCACGCGAGACGTTAAGCGGACCACCACCACCTCTATAGTCATCTTCCCCACGTTCATAATTCTCTGCTTTCTTGAAGTAAGGCAGACAGTCAGTAAATGCCCATCCTGATGCCCCCTCTTTGTGCCACCTGTCCTGGTCCATGGGATGACCTCTGACATAACACATCGCGTTGATAGAGGATGATCCACCCCACACTTTCCCCCTGGGACAGTACATCTCTCTGTTGTTCATGTGCTTTTGTGGGACAGTGTTGTAGGCCCAGTTGTAGGTTGTACTATCTAGGGGGTACATCAGTGCAGCTGGCATTTGTATTTTCCATGTCCAGTCTTTTGGTCCAGCTTCCAAGAGCAAGACTTTCTTGTCTTGGTCCTCAGAGAGTCTGCTGGCCAATACACATCCAGCTGACCCTGCTCCAACAATAATGTGAGTGTATTCAGAAAGTGAGGCAGCATTCCTTGAGGGACCTCTCAATAATGCTGGACAAATCCTAAGAGACTTAAAAATTGCAAAACCTTTAACTTGTAAAGCCATCCTGGAAGATGTTGATCTGAAAAAGAGTGAAAATATGTGTGATGAATTTAATTTACAAATCATATAAAGAAATTTTTGCCTGCCTTGATAAAAATGAGTTTGCAGTGATGACCACTGCAACTACTGTAGTGCAGTGAATACTTACAGTCATCACAGTTCCCAAGTGTATGATAGGGTACATAGACCTACAGGAATGTTGAACTTAGAATTTATACCACACTAAGTGTAAGTATGCACAGAGATTAAGCTTCCTCCATTTTGACGACCAAAACAAACCACTGACATCACCATTGATTCTCTTTGACCCAGTGCACAATCATGGTTTATTTATGGTTAACCTTCAAGAACTTATACCTCTGGTATAAAATGAAAAATGATAGCCAGTGGTTGAGTTCAGGTGCACGATATTTTTAAAAGGCATACTTTGAGGGCACAACCTTAAGGGGTTGCTAAATGACAGAGAATCATCTTCCACTGAAGGCATTGTCATCCCCATGTCAATATCTTATTTCTGACTCAAAGATATTTCTGTTTGAAGAAAGACTTCTCTGGTCAAGAAAGATTTCCATGAGCTGCAAGGTATATAGCAAAATGCCGTGCAATAGAAGCAATTATTGCAAGAATTATCTGTTTTCCTTGACGATTGATGTTCTCATTTAACCTTGAATTTGATGCAAGTGATAATGTGGATTGAATATGGTGCAGATTAACCTTAAAATAAAAATTAATGTAAGGTCAAACCTCTCAAACTATGGTAATCTTTCACAACAGCCAAGATTAAATACACAGAGTATTCATGTAGTTGTACCTGTGTGACATCACAAGTTTCCTACTATGCAATGTACCACTTTGAAATATTTCTTTAAACTTCATACCTCTCGAAACGAACATGCTACTGTGAGAAAACCTGACATGACGTTGCGATTCCTTGCCAATATCTCATTTTTTCATACACACAATCACTTACAAACACAAGCAACCCAGTGGAGAAGGGAAGGGACCATATCAAAATGAAAAACAAAATGCAAGAATGACAACTACATTCTGTATCACTTTATATGGGTTTGATGTTACCAAGTGCTAATATAAAAGGGTAATGTCATTCACTCAGCTCTGATGACAATTGTGGTCATGAAGGAGGTAATTCACAAGTTGATAGAAAGTTCGTGACACCAACTTGTGGTTACAGACCTGAGATTGTGCAAGTCAACAAAGGCAATCTAGAGCAGTCTTGCTTCCCAAGAGAGTGTTCAGTACTGTGACTAAACAACACAGTACTTGTAAATCTTGACAGGGAGTTCCTACAAAAAGGAATATCCTCCGAAGGCTTACAAAAAGTGATAACAGTTATGTTAAGTGGTTGTTTGGCATAGGAAATGGACTTTAAATGTTCCACAAACTGAAAGAGAATGATATAAAGTCTATCTAGCAGTGATCTCTGCCATAAAATATAGATCTACCTTTTCACAAATTTCAATAGGAAATATGCATTATTTTCCTAATATTAGTGACTTAAACTCTTCATATGTTCACATTCAGGACATGTAAAACTCTCTAAGTATCACTGTGGAGATTTTGAAGCCAGGACAGATCTTTGGAATGATAGAACTTATTACTGTACATTCATTTCACGTCACATTACAGTGATGAAAAATCTCCCATGGGACAATTCAAACGACAGACATCATCTACTCATAAAGTGCTCACAATGTTGACACTTTGAAGTTCTACTTGAATTCAATTGCTGAGGTACGTATCTTCCGTAATATGTTTTTATACTTTAAGCTCTGGAGTCCTCAATTGACCTTTGAACTCCATGAAAAAAGCTAGGAATCATGTACTCCCAGTGAACTACAGTACCAACACACTGACTTTGAAGTTCAAGCACCTTTTCCTTATCAAGATACTGTATTTACAAGGTTTTTACACTACGTCTTCTATTGACGTCACATGAAATTTGACCTCTATAAAAATTGACAGACATCATCTACTCATTAGGTACTACCAATGGTAAGAGTTAGATGGTCAGCAACATTTAGTTACTGAGATATCTCCCTTAATAGGTTTTCTCACTTTAAGCTCTGGTGACCTAAAATGACATTTGACCTATATTAAACCAGAAAGCCAAAAGGCTTTGTGATTCCTTGCTACATGGTTATATTACAACAAACATGAATTAGTCAAATGACAAGTATAACTATAAGATCAACTGCAGTTATTTTTCTTGATACACCACAAGCCTTTAACCCAAAATGACCTTTATTTTGGTGACCTAAAATGACCACGACATTTGATGTCCACCAAAAGCAATAGGGATCACCTACCCAGGCCATACAACCCACACATCAAGTACAGTATGAGTACGGTATGAAATCAGTCAACATTATCTCTGAGCTCCAAGAAACACACAAGTAATCAATGCTGCTTCTAGTCTTGCCTGTTGTTAGTTGAATCAAATAACTCAACCTTACCTCATCTGAACTCAGCTTGTCTGCCATATTTACCTCAAAATTCTTCGTAAACCACCAGGATAATTTCTTCCTTGTTACAAGTAGCTTTTAACACACTCAAAGTCCTGGTAAGTTGACCCTAAGTTATGATTCCTCCGCAATATTTTTGCTTCCTCCATCTTTTCCGACATTGTGAAATATGATTGAAAGCACTCCAATTTGATTGTTAAGAAACCTTGTTCTGCTACCAGCTGTTCCTCTGGATATTGATATTATCCAAATAAATGACAGAACAGATGGTTTTTTTATTTTCTTCATTTTTTTCATAAACCCATTAACATTCCACTGCATGCTTTTCTATCTGACCCCATGACCTCCCATACCAAGACTCTCTCTCTGGACAACTTATTAGCCCCCCACACTAGAAGTTACTCACTAAGTTACAAATGCAGTACTGTAGGGAGCAATCCCATTGAGTTAACTGTGTGCAAGAGAATAAACACTTGCTATTGCACAATGTAGATCAATATATACAGTATTTGTACGGTATAATAACCACAATATGGTGTTTAGGCTATTATTGTTTTATAGTGAAAAATTATCCCTTCCTCTCTATTGATGAGCATTAAATTTCACAGGGTCGTGAACCTGTTAATAACAGACAACCTTATCAAGTTTAAAACAAATCTGACCCATGGATAAGGAACTATGGCAGTTTTAAAAATTTTTATGTTTTACCCCATAACCTCATTAATATGCAAGATTCGGACATCCAAAAACAATAGGGATCATCTACTCAATATGGGCAACCAACATGCCAAAAATGAAATTACTCAGAGTTACCCTTCTTGAGATAGAGTGTTTACGAGCAACCGCCACACACACACACACACCCTCACACACACATACGCACATACATACATACCCACACACGACATCATGACTGCATAGATTCCCCTGCCTACAGCAAGGAATCAATAAAATTGGGATCATCTACTCACCATGGACTACCAACACACCAAGTTTGATATTCCAGCACCTTTCCTTTCTTGAGATACTGTACGGTATTTGCAAGGTTTTCAAACAATGTCCTCTATTGACCTCACATGACCTTTGACCTCCACAAAAAACAACACACATCACCTTCTCATCAGTTGCTACCGGTGCTAAGCATTTGAAGTTCCAACAATAAGCAGTTGCTGCAATATCTCCCTTGATGTGTTTTCGTACTCCAAGCTCTGGAGACCTCAAATGAACTTTGACCTTCATGAAAAACAATAGGGACCATCTACTCAAGATGGACTACCATCACACCAACTTTGAAGTTCCAGCACCATTCCCTTCTTGAAATATCATGTTTACAAGCCAAAGCTTCACATACACACACACATACTGTACACACACCCATCACCATAGCATAGATTCCTTGCCTGCCTTTGACAAGGAATAACCAGAAAGCCAAAAAGGCTTTGTGACTCCTTGCCACCTGGTTATACTATAACAAACATGAATTATCCACATGACAAGTATGAGAGTTACTGCAGTTCTTGAAACAACACATTTGCCTTTAACCCCAAATAACCTTTATTTTGGTGACCTCAAATGACATTGGATGTCCACTAAAAGCAATAGGGACTACCTACCCAGTATGGGGAACCCACACATCAAGAATGACATCAGTCAACATTACCCTTCTGGAGATAATGTGTTAGCAAGGTTTGACCTTGGGTGACCTCAAATGACCTTTGACCTCCACCAAAAATGATAGCAGTCTTCTACCTAGTATTTGCAATCCATACATCAAATACGACATCAGTCACAGTTATCCTTCTGGAGATATTGTGTTTACAAGGGGTTCAAAATTTGACCTCTGGTGACCTCAAATGACCTTTGACCTCCACCAAAAACAAGAGGGATCATCTACTTAATATAACCAACCCACACACTAAGTATTACATCAGTCACAGTTACAATTCTGGAGATATTGTTTACAAGGTTTTTACAGTTTGACCTCTGGTGACCTCAAATGACCTTTAACCTCCATCAAAAACAATACGGATCATCTACTCAATATCACCAACCCACACACCACATATACTCAGTCACAGTTACCGTTCTTGAGATATTGTGTTTACAAGGTTTTCACATTTTGACCTCTGGTGACCTCGAATGACCCTTGACCCCCACCAAAAACAATAGGGACCATCTACTCACTATGACCAACCCACACACCAAGTATGAGATCAGTCATGGCTACCCTTTTTGAGACATCATGTTTACAAGCAGGGTGTCACACGCACACACACACGACATCACCATCGCATAGATTCCTTCTGCCTTCGACAAGGAATCAAAAAATGTTCATGATTTTGATGTAATATCAGTTTCCTTCAGTGGTCAATTCCTTGAAATCTATAAACCACAGTATCATTAAGCCTCTGAACGTCCAGTTGTATAATATAAACTTTGCATTTACAGTAGAGTCTTCAGTGCTTGGTCATGTTGCAGCAATTAAGTTTCATTTCATGATGGAAGCAAATCTGCCTTGGCTTCCATCATGAGTCCCTGCTTTAAAAGTATTTTAACTCCATTTCATTAGTAAACCAGTAAGGGAAAGCAGTTTCATGATGATAATGATACACACAATCATTCTGACAACTTTTATCACTTTTGTAAGTCATCTTGTTCCAATCAATAACTAATTAGTAGACTTGATCCCATTTTTATACCGCTGTACTATATTAGAGTCCATCCAGCAAATTCAAGGTTGGCTCAGTGGTTAAACTGTCCATATTGCAATCTGTAGGATCGTATCAATGTGGAACTATGTAACAAGAGCCCAAGGGCACTCCGGTTCCTTGCACAGATGGAGAGCATACAACGTTAATTATGAAGTAAACGGGAGCATATTGCATTACTTTGTACGATAGCCTACATGGTCCATTTCTGACCATGAACTCTCACTTTTGTAACATAAAATCTGTAGAGAGAGAAACATATTTCATAATTCTATAAAATGGCCCATTTCAGACATTGGACCCCAAACATGACAAACATGCACCCACATGGAACCACTTCCATAGCACTAATGTGACCAACCATCAACAGTGTTACATACAATCTGTAAGAGAAGTATTTTGCATGATTTCACAACAGCCTACTGTAGCCTCACTATGGTTCCTTGTACTTGGACTACACATACTATAAAATGATATGCCTGAGTTCATAAATATCAAAGAAGCCACTTTAATTAATGCAATGAATTGAAGATGTTGATCCCTACAATATACAGCAATATCCCATTCATTTTACAAAACACAAACAGCTGTGAATCTCTCATTTCAAGAAGGGGCTCTACAGATTGCAATAAGGCTTATCACATCTATGCCCCTTTTAAGTCCACCAAACTGATAGCATACCCTGGAGGAGACTCCTGGGGTCTAGACTGACCTGGTAAGAACACCAACTGACTTATTTTCTTTCATTGGTATCTGCCCACCTCACTAATTGAAAAGACACTTACATGAATGCACACATTAGCACTCAGGCACAAGGAGGTAAACTGATCCAGTCAAAACTTGTCTGGTGTGACCACCTACAGTAGTGCAAACAACACTGCTTCTTTTTCATTTGATCAAGAAACCGCTAACTCAAGCAGTACTTCCATGATGCACTGGAGGGGGACTGATGGTACATATGAGCATCCATAGCGTAACAAGGTTTTCAGACTTCTGCCCCCAGTTCTCCCAGATGACCTTTGACCTCCACCAAAAACAATAGGGCACACCTTCTCAATATGGCAAACCTTCATACTACTGTAAGTTTGACTTTCATCTGACTTTCCCCTATCGAGTTAGAGCATACCCAAGCAAAACAGACTTTTGCCCCCAGCTCCCCCAGATGACCTTTGACCTTCACCAAAAACTATAGGGCACACCTTCTCAATATGACAAACCTGCATACCAAGTTTGACTTTCATCGACTTTCGCCTATTGAGTTACAGCATACCCAAGCAAAACAGACTTTTGCCCCCAGTTCGACCAGATGACCTTTGACCTCCACCAAAAACAGTAGGGCACACCTTCTCAATATGGTAAACCCACATACCAAGTTTGACTTTCATCGGACTTTCCCCTACTGAGTAAGAGCTTACCTAAGCAAGTGTCACAGATGCACACACACACGCATACACACGCACACACACGCCAACCTGACTGCATAGGTTCCTTTGCTGACGCAAGGAACCAAAAATTAGTTGTTCAGCATAGCTGTTAACAATGGTGCTGTAGGTGTTACAGTATCTAGAAATTTGGTGATTCCAATTTGGGTTCTTACTGTTCAATTTAGGCAGGGCTTAAAATAACCAACGCCAATTATAGCCATGGCTATCAGGCCCTTACTGATGGCTGTTGTGCCCCTCAGTAAGTGTCCTATAAAATAACATAGACCTATAACAACCTCATTTCACAGTTCCCTTCTTCAAGTTTAGTTCAAGCTGTTTATGTCTCATCTGCTTCAAGTCACTCAGTACAACAGTTAGATAAAGCATGCAAAATAGTCTGCTGTGTTGCAAATTGACCTTTTGGGATCCTGTCTAAAATGAAAAGCCTGCAAATTTTCTGAAAGTTAGGAGAAATTAGTTTTTTTACACAAAGAATTACAGTATCTCAAATATTAGTATCTTTTTACTGAAGGTCAGTTCAGATGGGGCAACCATAAGATTAATTTTGGATAAAAACAAGGGATGCAACAGATATCCAGTCACTTCACCTACAGTCATAAAGTTTTGAACGTTTTGTAATTTCATAGAATGGTTGTAACTACTATACAGTATGTAGCATTTTTCCCACGTCAGTCACATGGGAAAGAAAAACTTTTATCAGTGGAATGCCGGACAGCAGAGAAAGAAATGATAAGCAAATGCAAAGACAGGAGTGGCATTTACAACAACCTATCCACACTTCAAAATATTTTAACAAGTAACTCCATAATAATTTGAAAAGTGTGACTTTTGTGATGTCACACACGACACAAAGAGTGGTGGGATTTACAGGATGATAAAACTAGCATTTTTACATTGTTTTCTCAGTGTAATAATAATAGCACTGATCACTGTGTTCAGACAGAAGACAAACTAATCCTTTCATGTACACTCTTAGTCCTTTTGAGGGTTGTTTGCGGGCAGCAATGTGAAGTTTGTCATTTATCGCAGAACAGGTATATACTAATATGTGATTTTTACTGTGCTGCCACCTTAGGACCTTTGTACACATATGTATAAATCAGAAGTTTTACATCGGTTAGGAAGCACGGAAGAGGACAAGTTGATTGAAAAAATCATTCTTCCTAATTTTTTTTTTTTTAAGGTAAAAAGATGCTATAATTACACTAAACTGGAAGCTTAAGGGTGGTCACTCCAAAAATTACTCTGCCACTCGATTTTGATAGTTTCTTATCCATATTAATAGCAGATGCTGTGAAATGCCAAAATATTGTGAATTGCAGTACTGCCATTGTCTGCCCAAACTAGAACAACAATCTCCTGAGAAAGTGAACAACCTATACATTTGTGACTTACTTGACAATCATTTGTGACTTACAAGATGTAATCTTGACAAAGGTCTAATACTTGCAAGCACAAACATCTTAAAGACTGGTTATGGGTCTTTTCAGATGGGCTAATGTTCTATTTCACTAATTGAAATTGAAGTTAACTAATATTGTGCACCACTTCACAGGATTTTGCTTTCCCTAAGAAAAGTTGGATTTCTGAAATTCTCTGAGTGACTTACGTGACAAAAGTTGAGAGCGCTGTGATTCACTCGAGGTGGGCAGTAGCTAAGCTTTAGGAACTTATAGTAAGTAAACATTAATGCTGTGAAGTTTTCAGATGTAACGCTTTTTAAGACAGATTGTTCTGAATTTGGTTTAAGAGGGAGACCTTGAACTTGGGATTACTTTCTCAAATGCTGTGACTTCCATGACATAGAATGGCCCTAAATTGGTAATTATTACTCACTTTCAGTCCTGCAGGACTTCAGTCTGGTGGGACTTAAGTCTCGTGGAACATTGATCTCATGGGACTTTAATCTCATTGGAAGTCCCAGCTGTAGTAGACGTGATGCAATTTCAAGGTTAGTGTGACCTGCAGTGATATTCCTTGAATAAAGTCCCAAACAATTATTATCCATGTGATTTATGATGTTCAAAGCAAATACTGTATGTTACTAATTGCAAAATTTTCAAATTGCCTCAGTATGAACTAGAAATTTGCAAACATTACCAAAGTTAAACAAAAATGTCGTTGATGAAGCTTATAGAAAAGTTTTTGGAAGACAAACAACATCCTCTTTCTTCTCACCACATTCATAAATGTGGTAATTGTATTTTACACACACTTTTTTGGGAGTGACTGATCATGATTTTGTCACGAACATTGTGTTGTGTAATGTCACCTAAATTAATTTTCTACTGATTACTTAGTTTGCACAACATCAAAATATAGCACAATAAGTGAGACACATTAAAAAAAACATCAAAGTTTCATTGATTTCAGTAAATTTTTCAATATTTTTTTATGATGATGTTTTGCTAACTCATGATACTCTCAGTCTCAGTATGCCTATCTTCCTAAGTATAAAGGCTATAAACGATATCTGATGTTACACTTATAGCAATTTGAGGTTTGTGATATTACGGAGATGGATACCGATATAGAGACAGCTACTGTAAGTTGTGTTGCTAGGTTAGCCTGTACTTCAGGACTGACATCACAGTACCATAGTACAACAATATAAGATTTCTCCCCCTCAAGCTCATAGATAACTACTACTCATTACGGTATTGTCTTTAACTGTTACGGAACACTACGTTAGGATTGAAAACAGGAATTATCTCACAAATCAAGGCTGACATGAGGTTTGGAAATACGTGAGTCTGCATTTTGAGTCTTTGTGAACAGTGCAGCAGTGCAGACTTTTCTGACTACCTGGATTTTACTTCTTTGTCTGTGTTTGTTTGGGAAGTATTTCCAGTTATTATTTTTTCTTTCCACTCATCAGAATCAGCAGTTGCTTCATTTTCCAATGGTGGTTCAATTATGTTTTCACCAGTTCCCTCTTCCTCAATTGTAAACCACAAACGGATTTGGTCTAAGTGCCTATGAGCTACTAGACCATCAGTAAGGTTAACCTCAAACAGATTTGTACTGGTTTGTGCCCTCACTGTGTCTGGTAATCACTGTGGGCCATTAAGGTAATTAAGGGCAAACACTTCGCCACCAACCGACACTTGGCGGTTAGGTGCATATTAATCATGGTACCTTTTCTGTTGTCCCTGTTTGAGGAGTACTCTTGGCTTCACCTTGGGTGTGTACCTGACTAATGGGTGTTCACAATTCCCTATTAAACATACGGAAAGCACCTCTGTGGACCTCTGTGGTAGAATGAGGTGCATTTCTGTTTTGAAATAGAAACCTAGACTATTTAGTCTGCATTGACCCCGCTGTCATTTTCTTTATTCCATTTTTTAATGTTTGGACTGCCTGTTCAGCCTGGCCATTGGACGCAGGCTTGAATGGTGCTTTATCCGATTCCATGTCATGAGCTGCTGGAACATGGTACTAGTGAACGTTGTCCAATTATCAGAAATAATTGTAGCTGGCAGTCCAAATTTGGCAAACATTTGTCTCAATTTCTCTACAGTTGGTTCAGCTTTGATGGAGTGCATGATTTCCACCTCCAACAATTTTGTGTGGCCATCTATTATCATCAAGAACATTTTCCCCATAAATGGATCTGCAAAACCAATATGCAAGCGATCCCATGGCCTAGTTGGCCAGTCCCACAAACCAATTGGAGCTTCTGGTGGCCTTTTATGATTTATTGACATGTTGAACAAGTTTCTACACAATCTTTGAAATCTTTATCAAGACAGGGCCACCACACATGGCTTGGACCTACTGCTTTCATCACAGTAATACCTGGGTGTGATTCATGCAACTCGGCAATGATGGGTCTATGCCCATTTGGGGGAAAAATCCTCCCTCCCTTCAATATACATCCATCCTAAACACTAAGTTCATCTTTACAGCATTCGTAAACTTTGAACTCTGTCTTCAAGTTTCCACACCAGTCAGTTGGTGCTGATGCCTGTTTGAATGCTGTGCCTTATGTGTGACAACAAAGGGTCTCTATCTGACCATTTTCTGATTTCTTTAGAACTTACAGGTGATTTCACAGAGTTAATGTTTTCCATCAATAATATCACATCCCCTTTGGTGAGCACTTGTACCTTTTGGGGTAATGTTAATCTGCTAAGGTCATCAGCAGCAAAATTCTGCTTCCCTTCCCCCTACCTTATGTTATGGTTGTAAGCCGACAAAGTCAATGCCCAATGCTGAATACGCCCAGTGCTAGCAATTGGTGGGATCCCCTTGCTTTCATTAAATAGCCTCAGCAGAGGTTTATGATCCTTTACCAGGTGGAACTGTTTCCCATAGAGGTACTGTACTGGACTGGTGAAACTTAGTTACCCCAAATACACAAGCAAGGCCTTCCTTTTTTACCATACTGTAATTCCTCTCTGCTGGTGGCAATGTACGTGAAGCATATGTAATAGCTGACTCTGATTTATTGATTTATCAAAATTAATGTGAGACAGGTCTGCAGAGATGCCATAACTGGATGTATATCACATCCTTACTGTTATCAAAGTGCACCAATAGAGTTTTACTGCAGAGCATCCAACATCAACTGACATACGGCTATTCAAAGAACTACAGTAGCAACATCTTCCAAGAAATCCAAAAGGTTAGTCAAACCAGATCTTAAGAAAGTACCTTCAGACAATTACATTTGCTGAGTGCTGTACTCCAATCACTTCAGGTTTTACTTTCAATATACAGTATGAAAAATTATGAGATGAAATGTGGCGATGAATTGCTTAAGTTGCACAATGTCATTGCAAGTGTATTATTGGTACACCAAGCTGTACAGACTGTAAGTCATGAAAAGATTTTGGTGAGGCAACAAAAGTTTGAAAAGGACATCTAATTTTACCTGTTAGTTGTCCCTTGGACTACCAAATGAAAATACTTAAAGACAAAAACTCATCACTACAGACAGTTTCAATTTTCCCAACTATCAACGTCTAGTCCCTCCCTCAAACTGTCTGAAATTCCTCCACATGTGGAATTAAAACAATGGATCCCTGTGTACGCTGTGTAATATGAGCTACTTTGCATCTTTCGAATTTGCTGGCAACCAAAGTGTACTGTAACTTAAAACCAGTTAAGAGTTTTACTTTCCGGAAAGTAAAAACATAGCTTAGGGTGATGAGTTATGGCCTTTAAAATTCAACTCTGCATTAGGCCTATAATCATGAGTCAATCAGTGTCATGAGTTCATCACTGCATTCTAAACATTAGCGCATCGGGTAGCGATTTCAGTTGTAACATACAACGTATATTCCGGGCAATTCCACGGTAACGCCGTGATGCTTTGGAAGCAAAATTCACATTTTAAGTGCAAATAACAGAAAGAGCTTTAATGTTGGGAACAAACTTTTATTTCAATTCTACTCCTACTATCACAAAGTTAATTTAGAAAATGTGTTTACTTCAAAAAGTGCACTAAGTATGAAAATATGAATATTAATGACGGTAGTAACGCCATGACGCTGAAAAGGACATGCATTTTCTGACCCCTCACAAACTGTTAAAACCCTGTGAAGTTTAAGGACTTTTTGCAGTTTCTCCACATTAAATACACTTTATAGACTGTTACCTACAATAGTGTGGTGAAATACAAAATAAAAAATTATGATTATGGTAGATATGATAAGATATACAAAAAAAAATGGGGTAACGCCGTGACGGTAACGCCGTGACCAAAGCCTGATTATGTGGGAAATGCATGTTAAAAAAAAATAAATTAATAAACTGATAAGAAATGGTGATATTGATAGTCAGATTGTTTGTAATTCATCTAGATATGAGTAATTTGGATGTTTTAAGAAATATTTGCAATGAATTTGTGTCAGAAAGTGGAAATTTCTACTTCGGACATCAGGTGAAAAATGAAGAACTATAATAAATCCAAACACAACTCCGGTCAAAATGAAATCAAGAAGAGTGCTATAGCTACGGTAGGCCTACTGCATAAGAAATGACATGAACTGTGAAAGCTTAATACAGTATTACAATCCAAATGCAGTTCCATCTCACTGGAACAGCAAATATTCCCTTCATACAGGGTATTGAGTGATTGAGTCTCAAGTTTAATACATTTAGTATTATTTAAAGAAAAATGAAGTAAATGTATACCAGATTGTATTGGTGCAATCACATAAATTGTTTTATTTTGGCTAACACTGAGTCTTAAATATCCAAAATAGAACAGTGTGGCCAAACTTGATGTGTCTCATCAGTCACAGTTTTATTTTAACTTAGGTTTGTGTCCTCAACTTTGACAAACTGACCCTCTATTTGTCTTCTCCAATCTCCACGAAATATTTGGTAGTGTACTGTATAGAGCTTCAAGTGTATTGTAGGGCATTTTGTAGATGATAAAGGACTGTTTCTACATTGTTTTAGCAAAACAATCTTGGAACAGAAAGGGGAAAATCTGTATAAAATGCTTCTAATGCTCAATGGTATACAGGGAGTGTACCATGGATTGACTGGATGCTATAAACAGGTGCTAGTCACTGCCCAATCTAGCAGACCATTGTAGCTTCTGAGCGTAATAGGGGCATTACCATAACAAAAGAAAGGGTGCAGTTGTGCATTTCCTGTTTTTACTATCATAGAAGGAGGCCAAAAATGTCAAACAAATCATTATCACTACAGTAGGTGGTGTTACTTCAGTACCAGCAACCATAGTGACTATAATTGCCAGTCCCCATACAGTAAATCAGTGCCTGTCATGGCGTTACTGTCATAGCATTACAAAAAAAGTAACGCTGTGACATACTTCTAATTGGTATAATTAATTAACAATGAGAGATATCATAACTTTAGTGCATGGAAGTTGTAGGCCAGGATGGGTGTGATTTGCATTATAAAAAATATTCCACTCCAATTTGTGTATCTTATATAATATTAAAAACTGCAATATTTAGGGTAACGCCGTGACATAGTGAGACAACTTTAATTAGTTGCTTGTTAGTGTGGAAGACACTGCTGAAATCACAATTTGATTCCAAATGTTGTAAATACATGAAAATAACACCATGATAGAGTATGAATTCATAGAAAAACCTCAAGGCAGTTGTTGCTAGAAAGCTTTTTATTATGTCATATTTTGCAAAAATATTGACACTTTGATTGCTGCTAATTAATTATGCAAGCAAAATGAGTTAATTTTGGTTTTTCATAAACAATTTTTTTCTATTGGAAAATTCAACTTTTTAGCTTCAATTTGATACCAAATTTACTGATACTGGAGAATTTTTAAAATTTGATGGTCATGTCCACTTTTGCGTGGAATTGCCCTTCCTCAACATCAAAATCAATTATTGGCTTAGATCACTTTTTGATGTGTAAAGCTAATATGTTACCTACAGTAATATTTCTAAGTTTCTGCTTCAGCGTGGACATAAATTTGCAAACATTACCATAATTTGTGACCAAAGTGTCTTAAATGAGGCTTGTATAGTATAATTTTAGGAGGAAAAGACAACACTATTTTGTTTATGAACATCCATAATTCTCAATAGAGGTAATTGTTTTTCATGTGCTCTCTTTTTGGTAGTGATTGACTCAAGATTAATTCATAAGACACTGCTTTGATTTTGCAACCTTCATTTCACAATTCATTTTGTTTGGATTATTCAACCTACACATCACCAAAATTGGCTCAAAAGAGCGAACATCTAAACAATTATTGCTGCAAAGTTTTCATGATTTTAGTAAATATTTGAGTACTTCATGATTCCGACGTTCGTTTATGTTCCCAGTACACAGTCAATAGCCTAGTGTGTTTTGGTTTCAAAACTCAGTATCAGTTTAGACAACTAATCGCACAAAAGGACTAACGTTATACCAGTACCAGTATATTGGGCCTACAGTAGGCCTAAGCATTTTGTCTGTTTTGTGGGTTTCTTGGTCGAACCTCCATTTGTCATACAGTTGAAACGAGTAGCAACTGCAACTATGAAAGAGTGAGGAATCTGACAGGATGACGACAGAAACTATTACGAAATATTACCTTCCAGTTCCAATATACTGATGTCAATGCGAAATGGCTTTACCGTACCTCACTGCTTGCATGTTTAACTGTAACGTTAGGTTAATTTGGTAATTTGTGCACAACAGTCAGTTAATGGCACTCGTCCTTGTTTGATCTGGCGAACTGCTGTGTTACACTTAACTGGAAAAGTCCCAGGCATTGTATACAGCATGTCGTTGTTACGCAATAACAACAGTGAACATTGACCTTAGGAAACATGTATCCGCAACGAAGAATGCGGAATGTACTACTACCATGGAGCCGTAATTTAAATAACAGCTCCCTGCTATTGCTAAAGGAAATTAGGAGGTGACCCCTCAGTTCAATATCAGTTTAACAGGTTTTTAACAGGTACCTGGTAAACGGTAATTGGAACACACGTGAACGGGTTGTCAACATGGTATCAACAGGTATGATACGGTTTTGAACAGGAAGCTAATGTAACGTGGTCACTCGATGACGTTTAGCTCTACGGATTCTACATAAAGAAACAACCCGAGAATGTGTGTGTGTAGGGCGTCGTCAAGAGCAGTTAGCCGATGCGGAGAAATAAGATATCGGCGGGAAAAAAACTTCGAAACAGACAAGAGATGACACGAACACAATGAGTTGCATGCATTTGCGTGTATTACAGATAGTGCTTCCCGTGAAACAGAATGCCATAACAAATTACAACTCATACGAAACCTAGGTTAATTTACATAAAAATTACAGACAAAAACTAAATGCATCTCAGTGGTAAATATGTTAATATAGTATGTATGGTAAGTATGATAATATTTTTACCAGTCAGTGAAATACATGATACATACAGCTGATCAGCTAACAGCTGACTCCAAACAACCATCAACGCTAACATGTTTCAAGGTATTAACACGTAACAACTGGGTTTCAACGGGTTTTACAGCTGCTTTTGAAACAGGCCTCAAATGGTCCAGAGGGGAACAATTAATGCTTAAGTAGTAGACTTACAGGGACGGCACAATTACAATATATGTCACTACATATCAATCCTATGGCAAAACAACAGCTAGATGATATTCAAAATACAAGTGTCAGACAAAAGCACATTTTTTTTTTCAATTTTCTTAGTTCTCAGTTCTTTCTTTTGACATGGTAGTACTCCAAGATAGATCGCTATAACGTTCTGGTAAAGCCAAGTGGCAGGGTGTATTGATTTCAAATAGATTCCTTCCAGTGTTTGACCTCTGGAAGCCAGAGAGCCTCTGACAAAGTTAATTTTATGCAACTTAACATTAACTCTAACCTTTGAAAGCTACAATGACCAAATTGGTAGTAATTTAGCAAACCAATCAGAGTCCCTGTTTGATAAAGAATGCATGAATACATTTCTTGAATGAAAGACCCTACGATGTGCCAGAGAGTACCATTGTCAAAAGGCTAAGGACAAGCGCACATTTTGCCCATCGATCAAGTTTAGAAAATACGCCATAGTAAAGTAGCGATTTCCGTTCGAATAACATGAATATTTGACTATTCTCGGAACCAGAAAGATACTCGGCGGTTGGGAGATCCTGATGAGGGTCAATGACACATAGGCTACTGAGCGGCATGACTCATAACTTTAGGCGTTGTGTCAATCGTGAATAAATTGAAAGGTTCACGTAGGCCTAATTACAGAGTTGTAACGAGTCAACTTGAGCTCGAGTCATAGTCGTCTACATTACAGATCGAGTCAAGTCAAAGCGAGTCAGCACTACTTGTCGAGTCAAGTCGAGTAAGTGCTCCATCCGAGTCAAGTCAAAAATAATTGGGCAAGTCATTTCGGGTCAGTAGTTGTCATTTTCCAAGTCAGTTTCAAGTCGAAGTTAAGTTGGTGACCCACTGGCAAGATATATAGCAGGGATATATTAAGCAGCGACATTTCAAATTTATGTGGGCTTAGCTGATCCTAAAAAAATTAACAATCGTTCCAATGTAAGCATGCAGAGATGAACATCTTAATGGCATTGTCTGCTATAAGTTGGCATTGTCTGTTTAAACCATCTCTGGACAGAAAAGACCTGACTGGTTTTTGAGATGTGTTAAGTTTGTAATTGCTAAGATGTGACTTGCCTAAAGCAGACTAAGTTTATTCAGGAATTGATGGTACATTCAATTTAACCCCCCTCCAAAAAATCTTGCCAATTAGGTGCCTAATTGTGAACCCCATATAACGGCGAACAGAAATTACATGTTCTCAATCTCTTCTGATCTTTTACAAATATTGTATTGTCGACAACTGCAAAAGTATGCAAGTGACAAGTAAAAATGGATGGATAAAAATATGAAACACGTCTTTCCTGTGAAAAACATGAAAGAAGACCACATTGAAGTTCTGAGACATTTTGAGATTCTGATTTATTCTCAGAAAATCAGAAATTTTCTTTCAAAGGTAAATCTTAAAGGGAAAATGCAGTTATTCAGGTTTGAATTACAGTAGTGTAATCAACCATATTTCATGAATGGCTTTTAAGAATCACGTGGCAACATTGTTCTTACTACATTTGTGAAAATTATGAAAAACTCCTTGCTTTTCATTGGATGCACTATTCTCTTCTGAAATGCAACGAAAAGTATTTAGAAGAGAATAAAATGTGAAGTTAGCTATTTTTCTTAGAAAAGTTGAGGTCGACTGCTCTATATGCCTTTCAGTTCAAACTGCATAGTGAGCTCAAAACATTGTTTATTGTGTCCCTTCATTCACAATCCTCACACTTTTTACATTGGGAGAAGCCGAAAATCCTTAGTTTTTTTTTTCTTTTTTTAAGTCAACCAGCTCTGATAAACAGCAAAATTGCTCCTCTGTAAAGATAGAAACAATCATTTTGAGAACAAAACTTACTATCAAGATATGGTTATCACCAATTATGAAAGAATTCTTTGCTGCTCGTTTATGAAATGTCAATCTTTTCAGTACTAAATCTGGTTATGGAAGGTAGGCATTCGCACAAATCTTTTCTAACTTCATTTCACTATAATTGGTATGTATCAATGAGGTCCATTAATACAACATATCTTAAAATCGCTTGTAATACCAAAGACAACACAACAATTACAATCGTTCTTTTCTATCTGTAATGATGTATATGAAGGGCAACCTGAAATAATATTTATGACCAGTATGCACAAAACAACTGATTTCAGATATATGCAAATCAATAAGAGTCAATAGTGGCAATGTTTATAATACAGCTATAGAATATAACCTTCAGAGACTTCAAAGAGCGGCTTAAGTTAGCATCCTTGGCTAAATTGTCCACAACATTTTCCCCTGTCATGAATGGTCAAAATTTATTGCATTCACTTCAAATCCATGAAGTTAAAGACTTGCAAAGACATTATGAGTTGTAATTACTATTGATGGCTTGTAAGACAAAAGACTTCATCACAACCGCCTTGACTTCCCCCTTTTTCACACTCCTCTTCCACCCCCCCCCCCCTTCCCTTGCAACCATCAATGTAGAGGTTGACACCAGAGAGTTAGAATGACATAGCATGCAATGTAGTGATAACTTTCAAAATTACGCTAATATAAACAAATTTGTGAGATATGTGCACACAACTGAAAGACTTAAGTCGTTTACTGTACAGAAGTAACTTGTTGAGAGATAGAACTGCAGCAAAACTAGGAGTATTTCACAGAGACTGGGATGAAGAGAAGAGGTTGGTCTTAAAAATGATAACTATTTTTAAAGTCATCCAAATTTGTCATCAGACTGTAAAAAAACATGACTGTGTTAAAAGAAACCTTCATAATGTCTTCCACTCCAAGAATGATAAAAGAAGTTCACTGATTCAACTAATCTTCTTACCTGTAATGCCATCTTTTCAAAGTAATCCTGAAAAGGATTCTGGTACTGTGGTTTGGAATATTAAGATTGGAAATATCTACAGATAAATTTTGCCCTCGATACATCCTTTACAGTCTACTAATTTGGTGAAAAGTCCTTCTTTTTGGTTAACCTGCATCTTCTGAGGAGTTGTGCAAATTATCAGATTGCTGGCACAAAATTCCAGCCAGCTTGATTCAATGCAGACAAACTTAGCATTCTATTCACAGTTGGACAATGAGTATGGTATGCCATAGACACTTACTGTCCTCTTTGTCTGAGAAAGGAACAAAATTTTTGAAAAATTCAATACCTTTGATACAGACAGTAGGAATTTTCATACCCTGGACATATTCTGTGAATGTAAAAGTGGCATGACCTACATCTCACAGACACTCCATGACATGACCACTACAGTTGAAGTGACTAATGACATAAAAATATTGCTCATTTGTAAATGCCCAAATAGCAGTCCGAAAGTGACACACCAGGGCATTGATCTTTGTAGCACTGGCCAACGTTTGAAGATACAAAGCACAAACTTGCACATTCATGTTATGTAGGTCCCTTAAATACACTTTTCCATAAATTCTCTTCTGAGTAACTTCTAACTTTACAACTTTCACATTACAAAATTTTGTAGGAACAAAGTAATTTTGCAATGAGCATACAAGTTGAAAACGAATATGATTACTATGCTGTCATTTCCAATTTTAAATCTTCATCAAAGCCATTTTGTTCACCAAAGAATTGAATATTTTCTTCATCTGCATATTCATCAAACAGTCCCTGTTTTATTCATTGATGATGTCAAACAAATATTAAATCGACAAACATATCGATACGCCAGTCCCTCTGGAATACATATACTGATATGTCACTCCCTCTGATATACATTTACTGGCAGATATACAGTATGCTTCTCTCTCGTCGGACGATAGATTTAACACCCTTTCGCCCTTTCCAGTATTAAGTGACCTTGCCCTGTCAATGAATTCTTCAGTCTTGCTGGTCAACAGACTGCAATGGGTTATTCTCAGTACCACAAGTGTGATAAAGAATCAGTTTGTGCCTAGTTGGTCAACTAACTTGACAGGTACAGAATGTTAAACAGATATTTGATCTATTTAATCAGTACTGTTGTCTGACTGGTTGAGAATCGTAACAGGATTTCCTTGAAATGTCAAGTGACACTCCTAATCTGATGCTATGAATCAACGCTTCTGTTTTAACTTGTCGTTAGGTCCTTGCTAAGGTCCAACGAGAAATTTCCAGTGACAGGTATATGATCATGAATCTATGCTTCTGTCTAATTGGTCAACAGTCCTGACATGTTCCAATAAGCTTCTGTCAATATCATTACTGTCATCTATTTCAGAGTGACTATAGGGTCCAAAATCTGCGGGTCCTATCGTGGAAGATGAGGTCTCGCTGAGGGATCTCCTGGAAGCCGGAAGATAGAACATCGTCTGCATGTTGTGGTTTTCCAGAAATCTGTCAAAGTATGATATGTCTCGCTCTGGTATGTATGGCCTCATTCCTGTTATGAAATTTCATAAAAATCTTTAGAAACGTAAGCTGACAATGACATGAAACAATTACCTGACAGAAAATCATGACAAAACTGGAAAGTGTACTAATTATAAAATGAATTGCTATGGTTTGGATTTTTTTCAATAGTTTTCCCTGAGAATCAACCAAACTGTTCTTCTGAAAGTACAAAAAAATAAAAAAGAGAAAGGTAACAAATTGCAGACTAAACTGGAATTTACAAACTTAGCTACATGGTTTACTAAAAAATCAGAAAGCTATCTGTGGAACATTCAATGAAAAAATAAGTCTAGAACTTTTTTCCACATAAGTGTACCAACATGGGAGACCATGACATTACTGCTCTCATTTCCAACAATTTCAGAAGTTTTTTAGTCTGTGGTTTCATTTTGCTCTTCATGATACAACTTCATACAACCAATGAACAATTCTTACAACGAGTGAGATACATCAGCTTCTAAAACTTGATGACTTCCTTATTACATCTTCTTCTCCTCCTACTTCTGACCTCCATACTACATCTGCTTCAGTCTGTAGCTCTCTCGTCCACTAAAAAATTTTGCATGCCGCAGTTCTGCTGACCAACATTTAGGCAGAATTCACTAAAAGACTTAGCAAGGGCTACTTTACTAATTCAAGCTCAAATTTACCCGGGATGAGAGTCTTTCTGTCTTCTCCATATAACCGATGAAGTTCTTTGCAAAATGTCTTGATGTCGTTGGTGGACTTATAAGTTCCTAGAATTTTGCCAAACTCTCGTACCTCTTTCTCCGTCAACTTTTGCTTTATCTGCAAATACAAAAGACATTTTGTTTTGTCAATTCAATTCATCAAGTAAAAACTCAAAAACACTGAAAATACTCTGCAACAGATTCTGGAATATTCTACATGTATATGAAAAATTGATTAACATTGATAATAATCTCATCAAATGTAGGAACACTTGTCACTGTTTGTTATTTTGTTTCTTTGTCAGTTAACAAAAAGACCTCATGTCGCTGCAAACAACATCATTATTGCTTCTACAAAAGTGACCATGTAATTGAGGGAAGAGGACACAATGAATAAATGGAATGGCAGTGTTAAAAGGCTGGATCATGCCTTGCATCCAAATCTCTGAGAAAAATCAAATAAGAAATCTTTTTCTCTCGCAGCAAAGTGACTCATCAGGAGGCTTTCAAGGTAAAGGGAAATGAGCTAAAGTATATTCACACCATGGTGGTTGGAGGAAAGAAAAAAATGTAAAATACATCTTAACAGTAAATTGCTTGTCACGGAAACTCATATACTAATTCTAACATTGTTGCCATGTCTTTCAGGATCCTCATCACTACTTCATCAGAAACATTCACAAGACTTTCAAAGGCACAATGATACACCACAGACAGCATAGAAGAGTGAGTAAATTATCCGAAAGTTTTGCAGGCTGCAACTTAATAAGTAGTAGCTAAATACACATTTCCTGAAATGTACTTTTAAGAATCTCTTTTTGGAACACAGTAGAACATTCCTCCCCTCCCCCTCTCCCTCCCGTCTCACATACACACATATGCTCAGACTTCACAACACTAAGAAAATCAGACTGATACTTCAATGGGAAACAGCAAGCATCTTACCTACACATAAGATGTTAGGCACGAAGAGCTCTCTTGGCATGTTTACAAGGTGAAATAGCTTGTGAGAGACAATATCGTGTGCAATATGAGGCTGCACATAACACGTATGATCATCATGAATTATTAGCATTACTGCCCCTATTGATAATAATCAAACAATATAACATTGATGGTGTAATGTCTCTTACTGTTTCAATATACTCCTTTAGTAAATACTTCAGAGTGTGTCCATCTTCCCTACTGCTGGGAAGGAGTGTGCTGCCAGAAAGAACAAGTTTTTGAAAATTTAAAGAAATTTACTCATGTTTGCTTTCAAAGCTGTTTTAATCCAAACTTCATACTTGCATTACTATTGTACTTGCTATCATCATCAAGGTAAACTGCAATATTCTTCTAGAATAAATAATATCCACGTCTCATTTGTGGATAAAGGCATTAAAGAACGTTTTCACAATTCGAGATTAAGGTTGCTAAATTGACTTGGAGACAGAGTTGTCATAGGGAGAACCTAATAATTTGAATGCCATATATTTATTTAGTAGAAACAGTTGCTCTAAATTACAACAAGTGGAGTGATTTGCTAGCCTAAAGTTTTTAATGCAAAAGCTTAAAGTCTCTAGCAAATACATAATCCAACTGCTTTGTTTGCAGTATGATGTCTAGCAACTGGTCAGCAATTAAAGAGTTCCAGTACTTTCAGCAAGTGATGAATCCATGACACTGCCATCCAAAGATAAGAAGGCAACAGTTACTGTATGCTGCTCATATTTTTGTAGCCTCGTGGTTTGTTACAAGCAGCACACATACACTAGGAACTATACACACAAAAGCCTTGGCATGACCAGGTTCACTCATTTCTGTTTGCTTGAATGTTGGCCAATAACAGACTTAAACAAATATTGTCACCAATTACACAGTATGAATTCATAGCAAATGCAGAGGGTTCACTAACCTCTCAGAACTTGGAGGAACTGGTGGTGCTCTGCGATAAGGCATACTCGAAGAACCTGTTTGAGAATAGAAATATGAAAATTGAATGATGGACTGTGTAGAAATAATGAACTACTTTAAATATTGTAATAAGATCTGTCTTTGTGAGAAAACTATCAAGAATTTGTGTGAAATTACATCTACAACAGTTTGACATGCAACCAAATGCAAAAACATTTTGTTGTGTTGTTGTTGCAACTCTTAAGTTACATAGATCTAGCTGAGAATTTGCTCAGTGACTAGGGTACCATTGATGGTCTACCACGTCGCAGGAAAAGAAACAGGACCTTGACGATTGATATCGTGTAAGTCAATTACTGCTGACCTACATAGTACTGTAGCTACAGCAGCATGTATCTGTGGCAATGCAATTACCAAACAGCATGATGTAAAAAAAAATAACAGGATGAAAGGAAGTTGACCTGGTTCAATAAAAAGAATGCAGACATCTTAGTACCATACAACTATACTCCAACATGACAAAGTAATATTACAGTTACATCTAGCTGAGAGATGTCCTCTACATGTAGTATAGTCTTGGTCAAGATGTTTGTAATTTTCGTTCTCTTTCGTGTTTCCAGCACAATGCTTTTAACGTACCCATCACGCTGCTTTTCTAACAATGCCCTGTCCATCAGCTATTAACACACGAGATCCGAACCCAACCGAGTTATGCATATCCGAGAATCTTTTCAATACAAACGTCTTGGACATTTTTCAAAAATGCGGTGTAACCATGTACAAAACACTCAATCTTTATTCATATAACACAGTTGCTCATGCAGAGAGGGCTCACATAGTCACAGCAAGGAGCTTGTTCACTGTTCACCATAATTGGTTTTTCTCCCCAAGAAATCATGAATAAACATGAAATTTTAGGGTGTAAACTAAATCAAATCTGATTGATTTCTTCACTTTTTAAAGTAAATCAGCCATAAAATCAAGAAGAAGTTAAGATCCTAATAAAGCAATCGGCGAGGAACAGCAGAGGGCACAGTCAGCTCTGTACAAAAGAAGGATGGTGCATGTGATGCTACATTACTAGGGTCATAGCAAGACTACATGTATTAGTGTTACCACAAAGAACAATAATTTATTCACCCTTACTGTCTCTGATGGGAAATAAACAACCGTCAGTCAAGTTGGCAACAGCTATCGGATGATGAAACAAAGAATGACAGTTCTACTACTTTCCTCCTCCCAAAACCTTCATTTCTATTCCCTTGACTCCTTCCATTACCAATTAATCGAACATTTTCTTCAACCCAGATTCCTCTCATTACGCTTAACAACCAGAATTTTCGGTGTAAGTGCTATAACTGGACACTGCACTACACTACAATTTATTTCATGAGACAGGAAAGTGTTGAACAAGTGGTCAACAAAATTGAAGATGACAAAGATTGCTTGCAGGGTTACTCACCAGGACTGTTGAGGTTACCCAAAGATTCCTCAAAGAATTTGAGGGTGAGGTCTGTGTAAACGATGTTAAATATCTGATGTATGATGCTGCACACACCCTCAGCTTTCTCCTGCAAGTTATCAAATAAGAATTTCAATGATTTTATGGAAGATACACTATGCACAGCTTCTTTAAGAAACTACTGTGCACATACTGCACATCAAGTGTATGTTACAAAGGTTGTTGTGTAGCAGGAGAGAGGGTGAGAATGAAACTGAAGGAGAAAAAATGTCCAGTGCTTAGTGACAAACAAAGGACTATGCAGGAAAAGGGGAAAGCAATAGGTGGGGAAGGGAGCGGAGGATGGAAAACAAGCTACCACCATTTCAAATGTGAACCCTATTTCAAACAGGAACCTGTTTAACAGGAACATCATTTCAGCTTGTGTTGTTTATTCTCTACTGATGAAAGTAGGTGAGTTGAAGATTTTCTTTTTACCTTTGATGGACAAATGCAGACATGGAGCATACAGTGTTCGGGCGGTTGTACGTTACTCTCTCCATCGGCTTCAGAAAATAAAGAAAAAAAGAGGTGGTGAGGAAAGTTTCCTCTGTCTTCCACATCTTCAGCAAGTTACACAAAAATAGTACCACAAGATAATAATGACTTGTGCAGTACTTCTGTATTTCCCACGGATTTAAGCTTTGTATAAAAAAGCTGCTGCTCACATTTGCATTAATATTTAATCATGATTTGCTTGTTTTTGCCACAAGAGTGAAAGCTTCTTCAAAGGGCCACATCATTGAAAATTGTGAGATTTTACTGCAGTGTAGTCATCAGTACTAACAGTTATGATTTAAACCATTATTGTGTGTACATTCCATGCAATGCACGAAAATCAGACTTAAATCTAATTGCAAGAATCAAATACTTGTGTTCGGAATGCAATATCTACAAAAGAAACATGACATACTTTGATTCAAACTTCAAGGTCAGGAATGCAAGGATTTCCAAACATTGGAGTGAAAATCCCACTTGAAATAGCAATTTTAATCTCACTTAGTTTAATACAGCTGCAAAACTAGAGTGCCAATGGTGCAGAAGCATGTACCTGAACACCCTGAAGGTATTACCAACAGAGTATCATTATGACAAATCATATAAACAATGAGTAGAGTATCAATATGACAAATCATCAATATTGTACAAGAGAATCTGCATGACTATCAAATTTGTAGAATTTAATACAAAGGTCTAAGGGACCTTGGACCGGACCATCTAGATAAACCACATAGAGATCACAAACCAAGCATTGTTATGACAGACCTTCAACACTGTTAGACATTTTACAAACTTTAATAAAATGGACCCATATGGAACCTTTGATCCCAAAATGGCCCACTACCAAAGAAACATTGTGGCTAAGTTTCATACAAATCCATGAAATCTTGTGGGAAGAAAAACAGTTTGAAATATTGTGGACAGATAGATACAGAGTAGTGATGCCTAGTGATCACAATACATTTCAAACCAGCCAGCTGGTATCTGTTAAAATTATGATAGTACAACTTCCTATGATGGTACAACTTACCTGTACAATTCACAGAAGAAAACAGCTGCATATTTTGTATACTTGATATAACAAAAACATTCATGAGCAAAAATTACATTCAGAAATTAAAAATAACATACTGTAAGAGAACATTGTTCACAAACAACAAAATAATAGAAAAAAAACCTAAACATAGTTACAATATCCTACCTGTCTTAACAAAGATAAAATGTCTGTTTGAATCTTGAATGTAGCTAACAGCTACGATGTTGTGTATAACTTCTCGGACAATCACTCTCTGGAAAACAAAGGGACAGTAAAAAAAAATAGTTATCTAATTCTTGTGCTGGAATCAGCTAAGACATGCTGGCACAGACAAATACCTTTATTGGTAGGAGCTAGCAGAGACAGACTAATAGTCCTGATGGTTTCATTCTAGTACAGAGAAACAAATAAAGTGTGTTGGTACAGTATGTACTAGCAGAGACATACAGTACTAGCAGAGACAAACTAATAGTCCTGATGGGTGTCATTCTGGTACAGACAAATAAAGTGTGTTGGTATGTACTAGCAGAGACATACAGCACTAGCAGAGACAATCTAATAGTCCTGATGGTGTCATCCTCATATGAACAAACAAATAAAGTGTGTTGATATGTGCTCAGAGATCTACAGCACTAGCATAGCCCTGATGAGGTCATTCTGGTACAGACAAACAAATACCTGTGTTGGTATGGACTCGCAGAGACATACAGCAGTGTTAGCACTAAGCTTCAAACTTAAGGAGAGAAATGCCCTCCCTCCACAAAAGTTAGGAGGGATTTTCATTTTTAAAGCAGGGATTTTCAGAGACATTAGGTAAACCTGGAACACCATATATATTACTTGAAACTAATCACAAACAACGCTTCAGCCTAGCCCAACCACAGCTTGATCCTTAGCAGAACTAACATTAGCCCTTCTTTCACTGCGAGTTTGCATATATGTTGAAATTACGTGGAGTACTTTCACCAATGTTACTACTAGGCATAGACTTCAAAGTAGATCTGGCTGTGATGATCCATTTCCAGCTATCACTTCATTGCTTTCTCCCGTTTTTCATTTAAAAAGGAGTTTATGTGGGTAAAGCATTTATCAACCCCAGATACACTTCAACAATATCCCAAAGATGAGAAAGTTACTGTATGTTACAATGAATGTAGAATGTAGACAGCAGTAATGCCAAACAACACTATTATAAGAAATGAAACTGTTACAAACCTCTGTATCCCTTCTAATTAGTTTAATTTCTCTCGCTGAAAAACTGAATATAGCATCTTGGTTTCCATTAGACGAATCATTCACATATTGCTAAAGAAACAAAGTAAAATGAATTTAAGTTAAAGGTAAGTAATCTGGTTATTTACAGTAATGAGCAGACATTGATGG
The DNA here is from genome assembly GCA_021234535.1 of Stichopus chloronotus. Taxonomy (NCBI): domain Eukaryota; kingdom Metazoa; phylum Echinodermata; class Holothuroidea; order Aspidochirotida; family Stichopodidae; genus Stichopus; species Stichopus chloronotus. The sequence continues at coordinate 8,997,584 of CM037849.1, forward strand.
AGAAGATGCTATAGAACTCAGAAGAGATCATAATCTGCACAATTTCTTCAATCTACTATCATGAGGAGAATTTCAATATTACAAATCATAAAAAGTTACAGTCAGTCTGCGTAATTTCATTATCAATGTTAATTTTGGCAAATATGCAGTAGATATCTTTATACCTGCAATTGATGAGAAAATTCAGATATACTGTAAACAGTGACAGGACTTCTTACCCTTGAGTTGTCCAGAACTCTAAGAATATCTGTCCTCCTTGTGGGGTCGATAGAAAATGGGACGTTGGGAATAGATGCAACATACTGCAAAGCACAAAGTGGAAGATACATCTGTTTTTTTTTTCCCTCTGATTTCAATAAGCACAAAATATGTGACCAAGGATTGAAGGATAGAACAAAGAGATTCAAGGACTATGTTAAACACATGCAACGGCACACCAGAGGATTCAACTCATCGCTAGAATGCAGTGTATAAAAATAATCTGTGCATTATGACTGGTCATAGTGTTTTTGAAGGGAGATTGCACTAAAATAGTCTTTCTCACCAGTACCTCTCCTCTTATAAAAGTTCTGTCAGGTGTACAGCAAGCACTCACATTTAGCATAGGTCATTTAGGCATGATCCACCATACTCTTTCCTTTTTGCATGACCTGAAGAGAATATATAAATTACAACAGAGAGTGGTGTACCAGTGTTTAAAATAATTGATACCCACCAACAAAGCAGCACCAGTTGCCCTTAGGCAGCTGAAATGTTGCTTTTTTTTCTCCTCCTTCCTCTCCTTTGTTGACCAGAATAGTAAGAGTGATACCATAACTGAGATCAATCTTGGTTTCCACTTAACAAATATCATTTAAATCCATTTTTATAGTTTGGGATGACAATGAATACAAACCTTGACCTCTTTTTCAATGTAGTCATCAACCAGGTTCCAGCCTGAAGGGAGTTTATAGTCAGGTGGTGATAGCTCCACAGTATGGAGAGACCTTCGTGTCCTCCTTGGTACCGTTTGAGATGTATGACGGTAATCTCTTGATGATGATCCCCTTTTGTCTTTGCTATTTTTATCAAAAAATTTGAAGGATGTCTACGGAAGAAAAGAAAGGAATAAACGAGTACTGTATATTTCAATACAATCACTCATGAATCTGTTCAAGATTATTGCAAAACGATCTTGTATGTAACTGACTGAAAAGGGGCTCATCATTTTGCACGATGCAGTATTTTGAAATTAGTAATTATTTGAAGTACAGTATGCACTCTTCAAATAGTTTGTTGTATGGTAAATCTACAATAAATACAGTACCAGAGAATGAATGGGGACCTACTGTACTGTAATGCAAATGTAATGAGTATGCCCCTTAATGTGTACATGCGAATAATTTCCAACTCTACTGAAAACACACGATATGAAAACAAGAATCAAAATTATAAGAGGAATACACGCTGTAAATTGCCATCATAAACCACAAAGTCAAAGGATTTAGTGATTCTTGCCAGTATATCCATGAAGAACAAAGGACAACAAAAACATAAGATAAATTATCTACAGTACAGTACTTATCAAATGCTACTAATGTTTACAGTTTGAATTTCCAGCAACATTCCATTCTTAAGACACCTTCAGATTTTTACCTCTAGTGACGTCATACCATCTTTTCCCTGCCACAACTAGAAAGTCAAAGGACTTTGTCTTTCCTTGCCAATATTTATGATGAAGATAGGATAACCAACATACCAATTTTCAAGTTCACTCACCTTAAGCTCCTTGAGATACCATGTCTACAACAAACCAATCACTGAAATGTATCTTGCTTACAAGGTCTTCCAACTCCACTGCTGATGACCTCAATGACCTTTGACCTCCACAAAAAACAATAGGGATCATCTACTCAAAATGACTAAACCATACACTAAGTTTGAAGTTCCAGCAACTTTTCCTTCTGGAGATAGTGTCTACAAGATTTCTAAACTATGACCTCTACTGACCTTGTGTGACCTTTTACCTCCATAAAACCTGACAGAGATCATCTAATCATCAAGAAAGAGCAACCCAGGTTAAGAATTTGAAGTTCCAGCAACTTTCAGTAGCAAAGATAGCTTACTTTTCAGAGTTTCTCCTCTGGTGACCTCAAATGACCTTTGACCTACTCAAAAGAGAATAGGGACTATCTACTCACAATGGACTCCCTACATACCATCTTTAAAGTTCAAGAAACTTTCCCTCACTGAGATAATGTGTTTACAAGGTTTTCAAGCTATGTCCTCTTCTGACCCCATGTGACCCTTGACCTTACCAAAACTTGACAGAGATCATCTACTTATAAAATGCTCTCAAACATTTGAAGTTCCACGAACTTTCAGTAACTGAGATATCCTAATTACTAGGATTTCAGACTTTCTCCTCTGATGACCTCAAATGACCTTTGACCTACCCTGAAAAGAATAGGGACCATCTCCTCACAATGGACTACCTACATACCATCTTTGAAGTTCAAGCAATGTTCCCTTCTTGAGACATCGTGTCTACACGCCTAGGCATCACAAACACACTCATACACACCCATACACAGACACAACTCCTTGCCTGCCTTTGGCAAAGAATCCAAAATGATAGGGATCAGCTGCTCACAATGGACAAGGCTGACAACCTACACCCACTGTTTGTAGTTTCCAGCAACTTTCCCTTTTTGAGAGACCATCTTTAAAACATTTTCTGCTGACCTCACAGTACCTTTCACCTCCACAAAACATACAGGAAATGATACGATCATCAAGAACAAATGTTGTCAGTCTGAAGTTCATGCAAAGATCACTTTTTGAATATAATGAATCATCCTTGAAAGATTTCTAGACTTTAACCATTGGTGACCTCAAAATGATCTTTACCTCCACAAGAACAATAGGGATCCACTACTCAACCTACATGGCAGAACTGCAGTTCTGGCAATTTCCTGTTATTGAGATACAGTACTTTGTTTAGAACTTCAGATGGTTTCCAAACTATGAACTTTGATGAACTGAAATAAGCCTTTGACCTAGGAAAACACCAGAAATAATCTACTCATCAAAAACTCATCATGCTTAAAATAGCTGCTGAGTAAGCTTTCAGATTTAAATCTACAGTGGCATCAAATGACCTTTCACCCCACAGAAAACAATAGTGATGATCTAATCACAATGTACAACTTACACACCAACACTGAAGCTGTAGCAACATTCCTTCCTTGAGATGACATGTTTACAATGCTTTCAAATATGACCTCCAATGACATTTGATTTCCATGAAAAACAATACTTAGGGATCACCACTAAGCACATCATCAAGTTTGATGTTTCAGCAACTTCCCTTCTTGAGATACTGTGTTAACAAAGTTTTCAAACTTTGACCTGTGCTAGCCTCAAGTGACCTTTGACCTAAATAGAAACAAAAGAATTACCTGTATCTACTCATTTACTGTTAAGCTGCTGTGCCAAAGTTTCATCTTGAAGTTCCAGCAACATATTTAGATATCTTGTAACATTAGACCTATGCACTACTCTGCATTATCTTTCAAACTGCTGTTGTACTAGCTGACTGTTATGGCCATGAGACTCGACATGCTGAGTTTGTAGTGGCACGATAAGCAATATCACGTAACATGTCAAATCTGAAAAGGTCATTGCAAAGACTTTCTTAAACTTGTAGTACTCAGTCTCATATTATTACTGGTGTTACTGTTAGGTGTATGTCAACGGTACTCAAACATGACAACCTTATAATGAACAGCTACGGTAAGTACTGATGAATTTTGCCATCAATGGTATGTAGAATGGTAAGAAAATGGTCATCTTTTCTGAATTTTAAAGAGAGTGACAATCAGTTAAAATAACTTTGGCCTGGAAGTTTGCATAGTCTTGGTGGTAATATTTCAACATTTGTAGGCCTGCCCATAACATTTAGCCAACACAGTGTCACTACATACAGGCACTATATTGTAACATAGTACTAGTTATGCAAACTTGAAAAAAAAGTTCTATAAATAGTATGATCAATGAACTAATTAAGTATGAGTTACTTTCCAAGGCTCGTGGCTTTTTTTTCCCCTACTTTATGAGAATTTCTCTCCATTTATTCCCAGAGGATGCACTAAATTTACTATTTTGACAGAGGGTTATCCTCACAGAGCAGGCACAGTAACTAGTCTGACATAAACTTCGCGAATTGATTATTTGGAGTGTACTGTAGGTCCAAATCTAAGTTAAGCTACTAGATAAAAATATTGTAGAACTAGGATAGGCTGGTCCATGGGCCTAAAAAGCTACCTAATATTTTGAAAGGAGGGAAGTTAGTAGATGGTAACACAGACACAATCAATGATATTTATTTGGGGAAAAAGGGAAGTGGGATTGGCATTTGACTAGCAGTAACTGAGAAGATTACCCTGCTGCCACCAATCCTGATTACTCAATTACTTTAGGCTTAGCAGGCATGGCCTAGGTCAGGTGAATAAAAATGTATTAAACTAGGGGAACAGTGTAACCTGTCCTGTATGCTAACAAGACCATCAACTAAATAAACAACAAAGCATTGATGCACTAAAATAAATTTACGTATATCTATCTCATCTTTGAGGTTGGCTTCAAGCACAAGAGCACACCAACAATAAACCTAATAAGGAACATGTCAAACCACCTTCTGGACAAGACACAACCACTTTATGAAATTTTCTTTAGATAATTTACAAACCAGATGGTCCATAGCATGTATTTTCTGTGTTTTCTCCTTACAGTATGTGCACACTTACATATATAGTTTTTCATATTGAACAGTAATTGACCATATTGTATCAGTCTTTCTCAACAAAAGAAATTTGTCTTCTCCTAATGTAAACATTTACAGTCAAGTAGCTTAATGTTAAGTTCAATATACTGTACAGTACTGTACAGTATGACTTAAATAGTTAAACAAACAATATTCTTCACAGACACAACAGTACAGGAGAATTTTTTTTTTCAAGACACAAATTTGCATTTGATAGGCTCTGAGCTGTGACTACTGTACTGGGACACTGGTGGGCGTTGCTTGGCACTGGTGGGCGTTGTTTTTATAAAAATTCTACAATTTTAGCATCAAATTTATTAAAAGAAAATACTATCTAAAAAGAAAAATGACATGGCTGACAGATAAAAACAATAATTGGCTAGGTACAGTATTTGCCTAACAACTAGTTCATTTAATGTCTGTGTTTGTTTGTTTGTTTGTTTGTTTGTTTGTTTCGTTCGTTCGTGTTGGTTGTTTGGTTGTTTGTTTGTTTGTTTGTTTGTTTGTTTGTTTGTTTGTTTCTTTCTTTCTTCTGGAGAAGTGAAACTTATCAGACTGAGCACTGAAATGTTGACCAACAATGATTCATATGTGTACATAGGCTCACTGGATTTTCTAGCTAGTGCATATGAGGTTCTCCGTAAGTATGAACAAACGGGCGGTAACCTCTGTGTGTTTTGTGATATCTGACAAATGTTAGTATACACAGGAACTGTGTAATCAGGTGAATTGGGGCAACCAGCAAGGATACATACTTACAGTAACAGTATTTTCTTTTTTTTTTCCTTTTTTTATTGCTGATGTTTCCTCCGTTTATTGGTTCACAACCATAAATTACATTAGACCTTACAATTAAGAAAAAGGATGAGATTAAAGTTTAATGAAATTTTTACTATTTACAATCTTGATGAAGGAATTACCGGCTCTAATTTAGAATCAGTGACCACCAGTCAAGGTTATTGATGATGGTAAGGATTAAGTATTTGGTTAGAATAAACCAAGTTGAAGGTGTAAAAGCTATTTAGGCCTAGCTTTAACCTAAATAACCACCAATCATGGTTAAAATTGAGAGTTAGGGTCAAGTTTAGGGTGAAATTAGGCAAAAACAAGGATGTGAGCAAGAATAGTCACTTCCTGGTCACTGATTCTAAGTTAGTACCGAATTACCTTTTGTCCATGTGTCTAGGAATTTCAACAAAGAAAATAGTAACGAAAAAGTAAAAAAAAAAAGGTAAAAAAAAGATGAAGAAAACGGTGACAGTATTTCCTAATTTGACGATTGAAGGAAATCACATATCTATGCATAAGTCCTGATTCTAACCCGATTATTGCATCTCATGTTTTCAGTGGAAATTTCTAAAAACAATCCCATTTGTAGTGGCAAAGAGAATTGTAAACTATGCTCAGACTTGACTGAGTATGGGCTCGGCCTAAGGACAATAAAAGCATTTTCTACAATGTATCGGTTCTGCGATACTATTGATTCTGCAGGGTGTGGTCACTTCACTTGGCATTTTAGGGATGCGGGGCGTTATTATTTGGGGTTCAAATAAAGATTCAATTTATCTAGAACACCGTCGTTTGGATACTTTTCTAAAATAACACATAAACATTAAAAAAAATGAACATTGTGACGATGCATACGTACGAACTCAATCACATATGCATAAACCAGCAGGCAGCACATTCAACGCAAATAGTAACTCACTGTAGTGCTGGTTGTGTATGTCATGAATCACACACAGCTGAAAAACACTTACTAAATAACTGAAAGTTACCTTTTTTCCAGAGTTGGATGAATTTCGTCTAAGTAAATCATCAGAACCCATGATCCTGGCTCAAATTAGGTTGGAAAAGCGAAGGTATCAAATAATATTTGACACCGTGTTGTACTCGTTCCTAGTCGCAGCTGAACTTCGGCTTTGAAGATTTCTAATTTTGGCCTTTGAACTCGGCCGGCTAAAATTGTTCGTAACTGCCCAACTTGATGTTTGTGCAGAATTAGAAAATCCCATACACATTGTAAAAAATAACTACGGAAGTGTATAATACACATATGTCTTTCCGCCTATTGGAGATTGCCGATACTCAATTGCTTGCACGTATATGCAGGTTTGATGTTGGGTTTCTCCAAAATGTATTAGAAATTTGAACACGCGGTAACTCACGAGAAGTGTTGGTATATTGAAGACTGACTGGCGTAGCTATGGAGTACGGGTGTAGTGGGTCGGGGGGGGGGGGGAGGATTGCCCCGGCTGTAAAAGTAAAAATTCGAAAATTTACCATCTAGCTGTAACGCTATTGGCAGCGCAACACTGTTGGGAATGGGGACGAGGGGAATGGGGTGGAGTCCGTGTCTTTCAGGATCTAGAAGCAGAGTGGAGGACTACCCTCTCCACTTTTCATAGGTAGGACTGTTGTTTTATACTAATCCAAAACTGCGTTTAAGGTAGATAGATTTCGGCACTGGGTGAATTAAAGTGCTTATTTTCTAAAATTGGATAGATGGTACTTTGAAAATCATCATATTTCGGATCCATTTTTTCGCCCGGAACCTGCGTCCCCCTCCCTGTGTGACTCCGGATCATCAAATGACGGATCTACAGTTTACAAAAGTTGAGAAAGTGAGGTCTGAGAGGATTCCATTGATTCTGAGGTTTGAGCAGCAGAGATTCGATCGTATAGTAGGCCGCAGTGGCCGGGAGGGTGGGGACGGATCCAGAAGGCTGGTGGTTATAGTTGGTAGCGCAACGCTGATTCCACCGACAGCAATCCCCCTGGCTGATGGGGGACTCACGCTTGACATTAACAAATTATAAAGTATGACTTTTCCATAATTTAGTATCAAACTTTCCAAACTTTTGTAACTTTGTTTCGATATTTTATTATACTTCGAAATTCATTTATAATTTGTGCGTATGTGTGTGTGTGAGGGGGGTGTGGACAGGTGGTCATAACCTTTTTTTCCTTTCTTGTATAGCTTGAGCCACTGTCTTGTGGAGGATTATAGAGTGGCGAAGACGCCCCTCATTAGTTTTGCGGACCCCCCCCCCCCCCGGCTCAGAGTGAAATCATCTGGTCCTGTAAGCACTGAAGGATCACAGAATATCGGATTAGAGTCAGCATTCTGATGTGACTGCACTGATAGGCTCAAGAGGACGATGGTGAATTGGGAGGCTGGAATTTACTAAATGCGTGAGATGAGACTTTGAAACAACCGAATTGTCTGAATATAGGAAGTGTCCCTGCATGCTGAATGGCCTCGACATTTTTGAATGAGCACCATTCCACTCCAGCAAAAAGAAATAAAATATTGATGTCGTCCCTTAAAAAAAAACAACACATTTTTGCTATGTGAAATATAGCTACTTTCTATAGGATTCCTATGAGAAAAGCCATTTTCCTAGGAAATTTCCAAGTACCTTATGGAAATTTCTACTTCCCATAAACATTCTCCAATTTCCGAGTCAAATATGGGACTGATTGCTACCAACGTTGGATCCTTCACTTCCCATATGTTAAATATTCATTAATGGAAATCTTTGAGTCCCCTCTATACGAAGACAGTTTTTCTTTTCTGCTGTATCGGATTTAATAAATTAGGTCAATTATGTGACTTCATGTACTCAATTGTCACCAGGTACTCAGTATATTTTTACAATTAACTATGACACGATCATTTTCCAATTACCAACAGATGTATGTAAACTTCTTGACTGCATTTTATTGAGAGTAGTGTGTGATACTTCCCTGGAAGATGAAGAATATTTCATAGACAAAAACCAAAACTGTTCAAATACCAGAGTTGCTTTTAAGTAGGAAATATAGGGAAAACATTTAGCTAGGGTTCATTTATTCACAGTAAACATACCAGTGCAATTTTCTTTAATTGATATCAATTATAAGTAACGTCTTAAAAATTAACTGGAGGATGTTCATTAGAGATACACCTGCATTAAAAAGAATTCGATATTCTATTAAGAAATTAAAGTAACATGAAACTAATTTCTCGAGAAGTTAAACACCATGAAAAATAATTATAATGATGAAAACTAGCAGTCTAGCACACATTAATCATTGGTATATACTTCAGCACTTGAGAGTACTGGAGGCAATTTGTACTCTAAATTTTACCAAAGCAGAGAAACCAAGTGATGCAAACAGAATTTGCTTTGAGGTTTACATAGTTTTTCATGAGGAGGCAATGTCCAAATACTTTCTAAGCCAGTGGAAGAATCGTAACACTTAAAACTAAAACAAGAAGGTATAAAAAAGTAACATATACCTGAATACAGGCCTCTATATTTCAGTGCTTTGGCATCGAAAATATGGATCAATTAAATAGAGTATTCTCTGTCACGTCCGTTGAAAGCAAGCTACATTTGTTCATCTATGGTGATACTCACTAAGTGACTCAAACATTGTGCTCTTTGTTTTTACTTAAAGTTGACAAAATATCCAACTCTATCTTGTTAAGTAGCCGATATTACCGTCGTCAGAGATCACATGAAAGTCATGGAATTTAACAAAGTGCTCCGATCTAGCGGCAAGTTCTAGGGATTTCATCGAGTCAAAGTAGGGAAGTGCTTCCCTTTAAGGGAAGAATTCCTGCAGAGGAAAATTTCCCACATAGAAAAAAAAAACCTTCCCACAGATTTACAATATTGAAAAACTTCCCTACAGATTTCCCATTCAGGAATTATTTTCCATAGAGGGAAAAAAAATTCCCACAGATTTTCCCGTAGATTTCCCATACGACGACAGTCTCTCATTCCCCAAATACCCAAATAATTTCTATATATTTCCCGTAGGAATTGTGTGGGACTTTTTTAAAGGGGGTGATTACCTACATGTGGGCAAACAGTTGAGCCGACTGCCAATGCAATCAATCAATACCATGCAACCTATAATTATGGTCAAACCTATACCAAAGCATGAAGTACTGAAATTGATAAAATGATACGGTAAAATATAATCTTATGATTGTTTTCATCATTTGTATATGACAAACAGGTCTATAAACCAGTCAGCCTTGATTCCAACGAAATCATAACCAGTCGTTTTGATTAGTAAGACAGTGATTGTCGGCCACTAGCCTAGCCCACGAAACAAACGTGTATTACTCAAGCATTAGCTCTGACTGCATGTAACGTCCTCAAACTATCTCATGGGTTCTGTTTCAGTTTGTAGGCTATTAAAATTTATGTAGGCTTATTTCGACGTAATCAATTACACTCAGTAGCACTCAATATTCTGTCACCTAGGCTGCGATTGTTCATGTTCTTTTGAGTCAATCATCAGACGTTCAACAAGACTAAAAAATGTAGAAACTTTGGATCTTAGACGAGACAAATCTTTATTATTCGCAGGTTTGTCTGTTTGTCTGTGTACGTTAAACGGCCGTTCATACTAACACCTGGTGGGCCGGGTAATCAAAGTTGCCACGCAATCCTTTGCACAGATTATAAGCATGTGTGAATAGAGATTACAAGGATGACCCTAGACATAGATTCGTCACACTAAAGTAGAACAGTGCTCTAATCCCATTGAATTAACAGTTATCACACAGGAGAAAAATCTAACAGGATTAACATAAATTAACCTTCACGTTATACATCCTTCTGAATTGCACCTTCTTGATTAGAAATGATGAATGCATCAAGAAAAACCTGAAAAGGTAAGTTGCTGAATTTGGTCCACCACTCCGTCGTGTTTAGAATTTATTACAGCTATAGTTAAAAATTATTGCAGTTATATTTAGAAATTATAACATTTACCCGGAGTTCAAGGTTAAAATTATTACATTATCAGTTTATTACATGTATTACACTTATGGTTGCTATTATAAATTCATGAGTTTTACAAAAGCCATCGACTTAAAAAGGAAATGAGTGCAAGCAAAAGTATCGTAAAATACAAAAGGCCTTTATATGAAATGACATATAGTTTACACTGAGGGAGGATCAAGTAATTATTGCACTTCGCTGTTAATTTGCACACGGCAGTTAAGAGCTTCTGTATACAAGGTTCACTCGTGTAGACATCTAAATATTGTCAACATTGCATCGCCCGTACCTCGGACTTGCACTGTGTACATACATTGTACGTACTCGTCAGACGTCTCCATGCGCATACACCAGCAGGTACGGTACGGTACAGTTAGTTAATGCTCAAGCAAAGATTTTCTTTGGGAACGTACACGTCTGTCAGGTGCGAAATACACGGTGAGGAAGAACGTCAGGAGTACCTTGAAAATAAAAACTTGCATTTGTAGGCCCCTTATTATTTCGGAAAACCCTTGACACTGCTTTAATTCATTGGTGCTCGTTTTTTACGTCTTTCACAGATCATCAACGATATTGTTGTTTGTTGGTATTGAACTAACTGTAACTGCTAGCCAAGGTCCCGTGCAGTCATCCCAATTTGTGTTGTATTAGTCCTCTAGTGATCTATCTTCATAATTTACAGATGGCTCTAGGCTCTGTTGCATCAAGTGGCACTATTGTTTATTACTGGATTGCTAAATTGATTCAAGTTATTTGTTGCTTTGCATAGCCCTATGCAATAATTTAATGTACCCTGAAAAATACTTGTAATGTTCAAAGTAGTAGATTTGTAAGATTATCATCATTTCGCTGATGCTTCAGAATAAACTGGGGTAACTGTGTATAGAATCAGTGACCACCAGTCAAGGTTATTGATGATGTTTAGGATTAAATATTTGATGAGAAGAAACCAAGTTGAAGGTGTAAAAAGCTATTTAGGCCTAGCTTTAAAGGCTGTATTGCATCACCCTAAGCTATATTTTTACCTCCCTGAAAGGAAAATTCTCAACTGGTTCTAAGTTACAGTACTCTTAGATTGTCAGCAAATTCGAAAGATGCAGAGCAGCGCATATTACACAGCATACACAGGGATCCATTGTTTTGATTACACATGTGGAGGAATGTAAGACAGGCTGAGGGAGAGACTAGAGGTAGGTGGTTGGGAGAACTGAAACTGTCTGGGGTGATGCATTACAGCCTTTAACCTAAGTAACCACGAATCATGGTTAAAACTGAGAGTTAGGGTTAAGTTAAGAGTGAAATTAGGCAAAAACAAGGATTTTAGCAAGAATACGTCACTTCCAGTCACTGATTCTAAATTAGTACCTTACCTTTAAAGTTATAGGGAAATGTTAACATTAGAATCACTGTTTGGCTGACCCATACATTAGTGCTGTAGTTAGGCTGACATTAGGTTTTGCGCACAAAAGTCTGCTAACAAGAACTTGTTGGGTCCTACTATTGTATGCCTGTGATTGCCCCTTAGATAAATGAACTCCCATTATAAATGCATGATCAAGGGTGGATCTAACAGGTAAGTGCAAGTTTCTATGTTGGTATGTGCTGTTTTCTAAGGACATATCCAATCACCTGCAAATAATTACAGATTATAACATCCATGGTCTCTGTTTTTAGGTACAATTTTAGAATACCCTGCCTTTCCGAAGGACCCTTTTACAAGTGGAGTTGGAGTCGCAGTCGAACAAGGAAGATTTAATTCACTCATACTAACAGAGGGCACTAATCAACTTCTACAATAAATCTGACTTCACTGTGACTCTGACTGCATTGGAAAATGTATTGTAACTGCGAATCTTGACTCCAACAACAATAAAGGCATCATTTTCATGCCACCCACAACCTCGACTCTGACTCCACCTAAAACTCAATGCCAAATATTAACCCCGACTCCAGCAGCAATTACATTGCAATTATCCCATAGTCTGTGACTCTGACTGCATCAAAAAGTTGTATTGTCACTTCAACTACGACTCCAGCAGCAAGTATAATTACTACCTTGACTCTGACTCCACCTGAAAATAAATACCAAAAATGCATCCCTCCCAATCCAACTTTGACTCTACTTGGAAACACATGTCGCAGTGTGCAGTGCAATTACCTGTTCAAGTCACTCTGACTCCAGTCTTTTAGTATTGTTAACCAATGGATACATTATTCTCATGCTCCGTGCCACCTCGACTCTGACGCTACTTGAAAATATCTGTCAAAGTCAGTGCAATTACATGTTCAATTACTGTTACTTCAACTTCTGTTAAATACATTCAATTTTAATCTCATTCCCTCCCACCTCATCTCTGACTCCACGTATAAATACATGTCCAACAAATATGTGTCATTCTCAAACATGCTTTGACTCCAAAGGAACAAAAAAAAGAGAAGACCAAACTCCCGTAACCTTTGGAGGCCTTCTGTGTAGGTTGGATTCAACTGCGACTTCACAAATCCAACGAAAGGAAGAAGTTCAAAATTTTAAAAAAGCATGGTATTCTAAAATTACTCCCTGCTTTTATGAGTATTGCTACCAACTGGTCCAATTAATTGGGATAATTGCCCTGTTCTTTAAAGATAAAGTGAGTGTCTCAACTGGTAAGACAAGTTGTACCAATTTTCTCGTAAATGAATACAGCTTTAAAAAGTAGTCTAATGTTATAATTTGTATGACTGTTTTTTGCATGCACAGTAAAAATCTGTTTACCTTTTATTGCAACATTTTAGCACGTGGAGTAATTGCAAAATACCCCACATACTAAAGCTACCGTATGCTGCAAGAACGGCAGGCTACGCATTGATGCTATTGACCTACTGAAGATATCTATTGCCTCGGCGTCCGAAGTAGTTTTAAGTCCAAGTTGAAAATCAGTGAAATTCCTGCAATGTTTCAAAGGTATTTGTCCTCCTTTTGAGCAAGATTAATTTTAAGTCAGGAAGGAAGTTCAGTATATTTTCGTTATAGTTCTATGTACAAAATAGGGCTATGGGGATACGTAGTTAATTGAAAAATAATTTTAGTCAATAACAGAAAACAACAGTACTGTTTTTGGTATTTATTTATAATGTCACTACCCATGAAAAGGCTACGAGGATATGCAGTATGAATCAGAATACACATTTTTTGATGCTACATAGATACGCATTAATGCTGTCATCATTACAGGTTTAAACAAATGGTCGGGCATTAAAATGGAGCTCAATTCTGCTAAACATTTGTACCGATTTCCTGCATAAACTTACTCAAAGACTTACTATTTTCTTTTACATCAACGTTAGCCATTCAGCCATTGTAATCTGCCACCTTTTAAGTGGGTAAAAAGCCGGAAATAAACTGTGGTTTTTACCACCTAATCACTGTGTCACCAATGATAATACTGGATACACAATGCTTGGCAGTAAGTTGGTTCCTATAGCTAGACAATGTAAATAGTCCCATAATTACTGTCTTGATTCTTGAATGTAATCCATGTAAATAACAGAAAGCACCATCAACCTTTTTAATCAATGCTAGGTCCCAGATTTTCCACAGAAGCAAATTCTTTTTCAACTTTTTGATTCCCCAATCCCGGATAACTTTTTCCGTTTTCAAAGATACCTACAGTACTGGCATAGAATGCTGTAGCATGTTTGAAGTAACAAAATCTATCAATGGGGGATTTGCCAAGTCTCTTTGATGGTCAGTCTTGGATTAAAATGGTGCATTGTATCGGGTGAAATCAGGAAAGTTTGATCAGAACAAAAATCATTAATATTGCTTCAACACTAAACCTTCCATGAAACATACATGACAAACAGTAGTACAAACAGTACATTTTTGAGGTTAACATGTCCCAAAAAGTCTTGTGAAAAGAAACAGGTTAAATTGTGTATAGCCTTCCAAAAATTTTAAGTAATGATATCCTAACATGGTGGGTGCCTTGCCAATTGCTTAACCACCTTGGTGACTCATATTTCCATATTATAGGGAACAAACAACTTTTTGTAAGTTGCAGATTTCAGATATTTTCAAGAAACATTTAAATGATAGTTTTTGTTTTGTTCATTGATCCTACTGTAGGCACTTAAAAATGTTAAGATTAAATGTCTGAAGTACTGTAGCACAATGATCCAAATGATAATTCGTTCACATTGGTGTTACAAATACAGTCACAGCTGGTGCATGAGAAATACACATCCGTTGTGCGAGCTAGGGCGGATCCGGCAATGTCTGTAAGGGGAGTGGAGTGCCCATAAGCTTTTGGAGTATACATTAGGCCAGCTAAAACAATATGAACACAGAATTTGTTGAAACAGGTTATTACAGTACATTCTTCACTGTGCATACCAGAAATGTCCAGCAAAATGTATCTTTTTAAACCTGAATAAATTTTGATTTCTTACAGTGTATTTTTATATGTTTAGTTTCAATGAAATCGTAACGTTTGTAAATTGTGTGTGTGTGTTTGTATGTTTTTGATGCCTACCTTGTAAACACCTTATCTCAGAAAAGGAAGCTTGTACAGATCTCATATTTGGTATGTGGGTGTACCTTATTGAGTACAAGAATATTATTGTTTTGGTGGAGGTCCAAGATCAATTAGGGTCAACAGGGGTCAAATAGTAAAAGCCTTGTAAACTTGATATCTCAAGAACAGAAGCTTACACAGATCTCATATTTAGTGTGTGGGTGAACCTTATTAAGGAATAGAAGCCTATTGTTTTGGTGCAAGTCAATGATTATTTGGGTTCAACACAGGTCAAATAGGAAAACCTTGTACACATGATACCTCAAGTTGGGAAACTTCTACCCATCTCATATTATAGTGCTGTTACGATTAAATGTTTAAACAAATGGTGGGCCATTGAAAGGGAGCTCAGTTCTGCTAAACGTTTTTACAGATTTACTGCATAAACTTACTCAAAGACTTTCATATTTCCTTCACTTCAATGTTATCCATTCAGCCATTGTAATCTGCCCCCCCCCCCTTTTTAGCTTTGTAACAGCAGGGAATAGACTGCTTTTTTTACTGCTTAATCAATGTGTCACCTTTGATAATACCAGATACAAAATGCACGGCAGTAAGTTTGATCATATAGCTAGAGGATTTAGCTAATACCCTAATTACTGTCTTGATTCTTGAATGTAATCCATGTTAATAACAGATAGCACCATCAGTTTTTTTAGTCGATGCTAGGGCCCAGATTTTCCACAGAAGTAGATACTTTTCTCAACTCTTTCATTCCCCAATCTCGGCTAATTCTTTTCCATTTTCAAAGATACCAACTGACATAAAATGCTGTAGCATGTTTGAAGTAACAAAATCCATCAATGGGGGTTTTGCCAAGTCTCTTTGATGGTCAGTCTTGGATTAGAATGGTGTATTGTATCGGGTGAGAATGTGGAAGTTTAATCAGAACACAATAATTGATATTGCTTCAACGCTAAATCTTCCATGAAGCAGTGCACATGTCATGTAAAAGAAACAGCTTTAAATACATTTTGAAGTTGAAATGTCCCAAAAAACCTTGTGAAAAGAAACAGATGAGACCCTGTACATCCCTCTGAAAATTGTAAGTAAATGATATCCTAAGGTAGTGGATGTATTGCGAATAGTCTAACCACCTCGGCGACTCATATTTTCACATTGCAGAGAACAAACAACTTTTTGTAAGTTGCAGATTTCAAATGTTTTCGAAAAACATTATAAATAACACTTTTGATTCTTTGCCAAAGGCAGGCAAGGAATCTATGCAATGGTGATGGTGTATGTCTGTGCGTGTGTGTTTGTATATGTGACGCCCTGGCTTGTAAAGTTGATATCTCAAAGGTCATTTGAGGTCACCAGAGCTTAAAGTATGAAAACCAGTGAAAGGGACATATCTCAACAATGGAATGTTGCTGGAATTTCAAAGTGTTGTCGTTGGGAGGACATAATAGGTACAGTAGATAATGTCTGTCATTTTTTTTCATGGAGGTCAGAGTTCATGTGAGGTCAATGTAAGGCTCAGTTTTAAAACCTTGTAAACACAGTATCTCAAGGAGGGAAAGGTGCTTGAACTTCAAAGGTGTCTTGTTTGTAGTCCACTGTAGGCAGATGACTTCATTTTTCATGGAGGTTAATTACATTTGAGGATCACCAGAAGTTAAAAAGTACTGTGTGAAAACATATCAAGGATGATCTCTCAGCAATTGAATGTAACTAGCACTTCAAACTGTCAAAATTGGCAGCAGTTGATGATCTCTGTTATTTGAACTGCCACATGGGGGACTGAAAAAATCATGTTTTCATATTTAGCCAAGTGCTAAAATTGCAGAGTTAATGGTCTAGAGATTTGTATTTATAGCAAAAGCCAACATTTGTGAACCTTCTTGTAGATAACAATTGTGTAACATTTTGAGGAAGTAGTGTCTCACATTGTCATTACTGAAATGCAATAGAATGGATCATCCCCATCCCCCCACCTTGCCTCTTGCCATTAATGGCAGACAAATGTTGCTACAAGAGAATTTGGTCTTATTTTGTTCAAGAAGCTATTAAAAGCCCATGTTTTTGTAACCCTCTCAAAGCAATCATTTAACATCACTTACCATAGCTTTTTAGATTTATCAGCCACTTATTTGCCAGCAACTCCCTATCAAGATGAACAAAGTACTTTGTTTTAGTCACCTTTTCCAAAGGGAACTGCCCTTAAGCAGGGAAATATTTTTCAGGTTGCTTTTGTCAACTGTTAACCACACGTTGATGTCAGGAACTTTCTGATATGTCATAATTCTCATATGTGGTATACATTCTTGCATTCTGTTTTTTGTTTTTATTTTGATATGGTCCCTTTCCTCTCCCTTGGTCGCTTCTTTCTAAAGTGATTGTGTGTGTTTGGGAAAAAAGGAGCTATTGGCAAGGAATCACAAAGTCTTTTGACTTTCTGGATTTGTTTTGTTCCTTGATCCTAGTCACCTACAAATGTTTAGGTTAAATATTTGGAGTAGCTGAACTTGACATGGTGAAGGGTTTTGATCATAGAAATGGTCATATTTGTATTTCTATGGGTTGTGGTATGCTCGCTGTCACTTTGCAGATGGGGAGCAATGCATACTGTAGACAAGCCTGAGCTTATCATCTTTTTTAGTTGACATTGTACATAGTAAAGTTGGTTTATGTAGAATTTTCTGAAAACATTTGCTAACGATGTTTTCTTTTTACATAACTTGAAAAATATTTATCATGAGTAAAAAATACTCGCATTTATTTACCAAAAAAATAATTTATTTCACATTTTGGTAAAGATGTGGATGGCGCATTTGGGACACATATTTGGATGGATTTATTTACCAGTTATTTTAGGACGTAACCATTGAGAAAACCACATACACGTATTACCTCTATGTATTGAAAGCATTGTCTACAAGATAAACCCAGAAGTAAAAGTCAGTGAGCTGTACCTCAAAATGATATATTTTGAGAACTTTTACACTGTATACGAATGTTTCTTCTGACCGTTAAACATTAAGCAAATTAAAGGGTATCTGACAGCATTATGATATAAGTGTGGATGTTGACCTTATTGAGTACAAGTAAGCTGTCGATTGTGGGGGAGGTCAAAGGTCATTTGGCAGTCAATAAGGATCAAAACGTGAAAACTTTGTGAACATGATATCTCAAGATATTAAACTTTTACAGATCTCATATTTGATATGTGGATTTGATATGTGGGTATGCGCATTTTGGTTATACCTAAGCAATGGTGGTCACCCCCTCACCACTCCTCCCCACGTTCTAAATGTGCCTTTATGTATGATTGCCGGTGCTGTGTTGAGTGCCTGGTGTTGACACAAGAAGATCATAGGTGGATCAAGTTATCAGGGACAACTCCCTGTTTCCATGGAGGTGTTACATTGAAATATGATGTAGTTGTAAACAGCGTGTATTTGGGAATTTTTCTACTATTGTACGCCATATATGTCAGTGGTTGGCTTGGTCAGGTTGTCCATCAGAAATCCTTTCGACTCAGTAGTTGCAAGGGTTATGCCCACAGTATTTTTCTTCCTTCCTGATGGAAGTCCTTTTTTTTTTCTGCAGAAGTATAGCACTGTAGGGGTACCATTTGCACAAACAGAGGACTAATAGTTAAGAGCAGCCATCCAGAAGATATTATCACCAAACATTCCTTCCAGAGAGAATGCATCGACCACTTCACACTGTCGAATTGTCCCCTCCTGACTTTGAAGTTCCTTCAGTTCGCTGTATTATAGATGATTACATCGAAAAAGAGGTCAAGGTACTTGCTCAAGTGCACATACTTGTTTAATGGTTTTCTTTTTTACTGGTTGTGTGTGTACCCTAGGGGTATAGGTTGAAAGCACTTCTAGGCATGGTCCATGTCACAGTGCAGTAGCTGATTACATTAAAGATACTAACTACAGTTATAGAGTGTGATTGCCCTCTGTGGTTTTTTGTTCCTGGATATTAAATACATGGTGTCATGTGACCACCACAAAGTGATATTTTAACAACAAAGCTTATGGGGGTTCACCTGTCAAGGTACTGTAAAATTTTGTTAACTTGCTGATCTTAAATATTGCACTTGAAATTGGCAGTTGAATACTTTCCAATTTGCCTAATACCTTGCAAAACTTTGAATACATATGGTAGCATGTCCCTTTAAGCAATATTTATGATGTCACCTTGTAGGGCGTGTGTGATGGAAAACTTGTGGTGTTCTTCACTACAGTACTGTACTGTAGTTATATCTCAAGATTTCCCGAAACAACAATACAAAGGTTTCAACTCATATTTCTTTCATTTGTGCAAACAGGGATGTAAAAACCATGTTTTTGGATTTGTTTTTCCCCTGATCAGTATGTTGCTTCCATACCTAATGTCCCATTTTCCATCGATCCTACGAAAAGGACTGAAATGCTTAGACTTCTGGACAACTTCATAGGGGTAAGAATTTATTTTTGAACCTGTAGATCAAACAATTCAAACTCCATCTTTTGAGTTTGGCTCCAGGCATGAGGTCATCTACATGTGGTACGGTTTATGTACATGTGCATATGTATCTTTGAACATTGTACAGTATCATATTTTATCTAATATCCAAAGAATCAATCCATTGTGCAGCTGATATACTGTACTGATAAGAAATACGTGTTTTGAAGTTGTGGCAGCTACTGTATGAGTGCAATCATTGTGTATTGCACAGCTATGAGTGTATTAGAACTAAAGCACAAAAATATTGTGGAGGACAAAGGCTAGAAAAACACCTGCTAAGGGTATCTTTGTTTTGTTTGTCCCACTATTATGGCTGCCATGTTACATTCTGAGAAGTTACATCATAGCATGTTTTGATTGATTCAGGTCACTTGGTCTAAACTATAAAGAATAACAGTCTACCTTCCTTCAGTAGTTGTCCAGGTTTGATTTTAACTATTGGCACAAACCATGAAGCTCTGCATTCACATCGTAGGCATATACTTACCCCTTGCTTCACTAATGCATACATTTAGTCTAGTTAACTATATGTCGTCAAAATTAATAAGAACATGCACCTAGCCCTTGAAGGTCCAGCCCACCTCCGTTTGCCTTTCCCTCCAATCAATTGAGAACAAGGCTAAATGTATGCATTATTGATTCAAGGGGTAAGTATAGTAGTCACTTGTGAATACCCACAGCAGTGAGTTGTTTGGAATCAGTCTCACAAATGCATATGCATGATGTGAGATGGACTTATGAGAAACATGCCCCGTACATAATGTATAAATATGAGCTAGGAGCACAGTATCTACTGTGTGTATCTGATATTCAGACATTCTACAGTGATCCAATAATGATAGTGAAACCACTGCCCATTTACCATAGCTACAGTATGCGTGCATATTACAATGACATCGTGTAATAATGTAGCAATGTAAGAACACACAGACTGTTTGCCGGTGAGGGTACAGTAGGTTATCTTTGAATCTGTAGGTTTATCCTCATTATATCTCATCTCATTCATTTGTACACTTTCATGCCTCTCCTTGCAGCAGCAGCAGCAAGTGACAAACTATTTAAATGGAAAGCTGGATGCCATTTTCAGTTTTTCAGCTAGAGAGATCAAACTACTCGCTAAACACCCTGAGGTTTGTGTTTCCGTAAAAACTTATTACTTCTCATGTAAGATGTACCTCATGCCATGGTTATTTCATAATTTTGTCCCAACATATAGATCTTGAACGGTGCAACCTGAGGTGTACTTTGTTGGGTGCTAGTTATGTCACACATGTCCATGAGGACTTCATTTAAAAGGGGGTCCAAAATTACCAGACCTCTTCATGTGCCAGAACAGTGTGATCTTTACCATGCACTAGCAGGAATGAATCACACTGCAAAAGTCCATTAGCTTTCTCTTTTTGGTGGATGTTTGACTACCTACTGTACAGCTTTTATTCACTATAGACATGTGCAGCTCAGTGCTTACCTTCATACATATCTCATTGACCCACCATATCAATGTGTCTAACTATAAATTGTGTGGTTGTTTAAACAAATTACTTAAGTTTTGTTTGGCTATTAATTTTATTTTCATTCGTTGTCACAGAAAGTGATTGTCAAGGAAGTTATACACAACATTGTAGCAGTCAGCTACATTCAAGATGCAAACAGTCATTTTATCTTTGTTAAGACAGGTAAGGTTTGTCTTACAGTTTTTTATTCATTTCTGGAGTACTTGACTCTAGAATATACAATGTACATCCCTTCATTTACACATTGCAATTTGTGCTTTTGCAACGTACTATACCTTTATTACTAAAGCCTCACTATCCTTAGCTAATGTGCATACCTTAACAAAGTCCCTGCCTAGTAGGCTCACCATAAAGCTGGGGGACGGGGGCAACTTTTTGAATTAATAGGCCACATTGCCACCTTAGAACTTAAAGACAAAAACTCATCACCCCAGATAGTTTCAATTCTCCCAACCACCTACCTCTAGTCCCTCCCACATCCTTTCTTAAATTCCTCCACATGTGTAATCAAAACAATGGATCCCTGTGTATGCTGTGTAATACGAGCTGCTCTGCATCTTTCGAATTTGCTGTCAATCTTAGAGTACTGTAACTTAGAACCAGTTGAGAATTTTCCTTTCAGGGAGGTAAAAATATAGCTTAGGGTGATGCAATACAGCCTTTAAAGGCAGGCCTCGCCTCATATAGTTTGCAAGCCACCCTCTGTTTTCCTTCCTTATACTATCTCTCTACTGTAGTCTAGAGGAATAGCAAATAACATGTTACTCATTACAAGCTTTGTTAATATCTTCATTGCTTTACTTCATTATGTTTACTTTTTTTTTTCTCTTTACTCTTTATCTTTTATTTCTTCTCAGTCAAAAGGTGGTTGGGGACCACATGAGGCTTCTCTGTGAGCAGCAATTGACTCCCAGGTCATAGATTGGCCACCCCCTGCACTGCACCCATCGCAGTAGTTACCAGCTGCTCCCTTCTCATGCACTATTGCATTACTGTAGTTCTTTGCTCTCTTAAGTTGCAAGCTATATGTGACAAGTGTTCATTGCCACTCCCTTCCTTGCCACAAGGTCTTCTGCATCCTATGCCTAACTTTTGACCATAAACTCTCAGAATGCCCTTGTCATGAGGCGTTCTACACATACACACTACACATCCCTTGCCAAGTTCAACTGCTACAAACCCTAGTACATCCTTTACAAGCATATCCCTACAATATTGTATTGTACATGTCCTTCTACACCCCTTTGAATTATGCTCTTCCTCTGCCACAAGCCTTCACTACCATCACCATCCTCTCTCCACCTCTCTCTCTCTCCCTCCATCTTTCTCTTTCTCTCTCTTATAGTATTGCTCCAGGTGGTTTTGTATTTTGAAACTGGGATGTATTTGTTTTATTGGTTAGTTGACATACAGCAGCAAATACTCAACAACAGTGCCTCAAACATTTGCATACTTCTATTTTTTTCAGTGTCCCACTTTATCAAAATATATTTTTTTGGTTCACAAACATTGAGTAGATATATCGAAGTGTGCATGATTAACCATTGCTTTAGCTGTGTCTTCTCTCATTTCAGCCGATGGTGAAAGTAGTGTTCAACCTCCCAAGTACTGCAAGCTCCTTGTATGCATCTGCCAGTCAAAGGTAAATAGATTCCAATTCTCATCTTTGAGAGGTGCTATTGTCAGGCAATCATTGATAAGGTAATTGTAAAAGTTTGCTTGCAAAGTCCATTTTCATACTCATTACATTCAAGGCCATTTTCAAATTCGTTTGTTCTATTTCCTCTACATGAAATATTTCAATATACTGCTGAAAATTTTTGCAGAGTAAAGGTATAGTTTCATGGCAAATGGAACTGAAAAGGGCAAAGTTTCAGTGGTTCCTACAACATGTCATTAACAACATAACAGTATACATCAAAACAATTAAGAATTAAATTCCAGTGCACATTTTCAGTGGGAATGTTGAAGTGTCTTAAAGATGCTTTGCCAGTCCTGTTTAAACCAAAGTGTAGTGAGCTTTGAAGGCATAGTGTCTTGTGGACATTTTAGAGCCAAACGAAGACTGGAAAACTGGAATAGGAGTAGCAAGACTTCATTACTACGAACAGACAACACTTAAAGGAGGTCTGCCTGCACAGAGTGGCGTGTCGCACTAGCTCTGAGATGTGAAGAATTCCACGTCCGGACATTTGATTTGTAATCATGGCAGCATGAAATTTCTGCCAGATCACTGTAGCTTTTAAACTGAGATTCAGCTGTTACACTTCATCACATCCAATTGAATTTTAATAGCCATATTCAAAGCAGAATCCTGTAACATCTCAATTCAAACTTGTTGATGGAAACTTTGTCCTTAAAAGTGTCAAGAAAAGGAGACACATTCAATTATAAATATACTGTACATAGCAAATCTCACCATATAATAGAGATGAGTTGAAATGAGTCGGATATTGCTACCTTCCTGTAATTATTTGAACATGTTTATTCCTTGATCCCTACATCTTCCAGTATGATACCACTGCTGTTTTTATGAACCGTTGTATTTTATACTCTCCTTCCATTCCTTCTGAAGACCAAAGCTGAGGAGGTATGCAGTATCATACAACAGATATTGGACATTGTTTACACAGATCTCACTCTTGAGAGGCAATCACAGGGGAATTCCCGTACCAATAGTAAGCCTTTCCTTGCTCTAGTTCACCCTCCTTTACCTAGTTTGTTTCAAGATTTTTATATCTTTGTTTACTTTTGTAACCTGGAGTAAGATCTTGTTGCCTTTAAACTGGAAAAAAGTAACAATTTTCTAAATGATCCAAGTTCCTAAAATGGCAGGTAAGAGTACCTGCACAGACTACTTCCTGTAACTCACCGTATTCAGTGAATCTTTGTTGTAAGGTGTCATGAACAGTAGAACATGTCCATTGCGTCTTCTTTGACTGCCTTTGTTTATGTGTTTGTTGCAGTATCTGCCACTTTTGGATATATTTACACTTGCTTATGTTTAAAGTGGCAGTTTAATAAAGACCTGATTTATCGGCATCTGTTATTGCTTCCTTTAGGTCAAAGGAAGGTTTGTTTATTCGTTACCTGCCATAGTCTCAAAATGACTTAATTTCTTAATATAGTTGGAAGGAAAGAGACAAGGCGAATCTCTCGCCTGGAAATATTAAATTGCAGGTGTTGTCTGCCTTGTCTAGGTGTGGATGTTGCAAGCAATGACTGTTTTTGATTAATCATTTGGAAACATGTCAGCACATTGCTGTATCTGGTGAGGAATAGAGTGTCTATTGTATGGAGCTAATTTTTGCATCAACAGAGGCCAAAGGGGCGAACTGTTCCTTTAAAACATTACATTTCAATAGCTCTGCACTGCACAAGTGTACAGAAGCTGGCTCTTCTGGAGACCATTACGTTCTTCTCTGTTAATTATGTGAAGTCTGACAGAAAATTCCAAATACGTTAATATAAATTGTTTTGTCACGTCATTTTTCAGCCCCTCCATCAATTGCACCTCGTCAGAGAGCACCATCTGTATCTTCAGTGGGACAATCAGAGAGGTCAGTCCTCTAATCTTCAGTACAGTAGTAATATTCTAATCTAATTAATTGCAGTGTCAATTAGTAATTGAGATCAATGAAAAACATATGCAATACTCACACACTTTATAGAAGACTGACGATATCACATGATGTTCCCAATGTACCTTTTCTTTTATGAAAAACCAGACAGGCAATCTCTAAGTCCTCAACAGCATAATTTCATAAAATTAGGGTTAAAAGAAATAATCAGTCACTAGTATTTTACCTCTTTAGTATAATTATTTAGCAACATACAGTTGTAGTAGTAATATTATGAGTTTCATCATTGTTTTTTTAATGGACAGTATGGTTTCTCCTTTACAGTAGATACTGAATTCACTCTGAGTTGTTCTCTTTGTAATCTTTCATTGCACTTCAAATTCAACTGTCTTGAAACCGTTGTCCTTGATTCATGTTTTATTCAATATCATGTCTTCTGTGTGCTAATATAATATCTTATCTTGTTTGCCTTGATGAAAGCTATTCCCTTTATGAGGTTTCAGGAAGATATTTGTAAGCACGTTGTATTTGCAGTCTCATTTTAAATAACTTTTTGTGTGTGGTCAAAATTTTTAAAGCGCTGTCATTTGTATGTAAAAGCATTGCATACAGAAGTGTTTATTCCTTGAGAAAGAGCATTATAAAAATGTGAAATTTCTTTCTTTGTCATTCTTTTGCTATTCCAGAAGTATTGATGCAGGACACACTCTGAAGTATCTGTTCAAAAACTACATGGAAATGGTGAGTCAGCAACTCATGCTGTATACTCCTCATCTTGTTTCCAGTGATATGAACATTAAACATGACCCCAAAGATGCTCTTTGATGTTCAAAAAGTTCCTTTTTCCATTTTAGCGTGTAGCATAAAGAGTGATTTGTTAATTCTAAATGTCAGGAATGGACATGTTATCTATCTTGCTACAAACTGCTTCCAGGTAGCTGCTTTGCTCACTACTGTATCAGCTGTCTTAACTTTATGGATTGTTTTTCGTGCAATGTACAAGCTGTGTTACATATAAGATATGATGGAATTGACTTACATGGCCAGTCATTTTGTCTGTAAACTACTTGCTAAGCATTGTCACCTGTTTTTTGTCCAACACTAACGGCTGTTCTAGGAATCAAATATTTAACTACATTGTTATCTAAACCATGCCAATTTTTCTCATATTTGCAGAATGCTTAAAGATTAAAAAACTAGTTGCTGTTTCACTTGTCACTTACAAGAGAGTGTTTCCTTCACCAGACACTATCCAGCATTCTAAGTTGCCAACACTGTTAGCTCCATTAGTAGGCAACCATCTCATGCTGCTGGTATCATCCAGTCTCCTGTGAATATCATAGTCGACAACACTATTGACTGTGTATGTGTCAGCCTGTCATCTCTGTTTAAGTCATTGAGTTAGTAGCCAACCATCAGTTGACTGTTTCAGTTGGTATCATTGTCATCTCTGTTAGCCATTGAGTGCATAACCTTACAGTTTGTAATTACTTTATTAGCAATTAGTGTTAGCTGTTTAGCATGATATTGTTTCATTAGCCATGCACTATGCTGTTTGGTAGCAGTTAACACTGCTGACTGTTCAGCAGGTATTTACTACCTGCCATTCAGTAGGAATACACCTGCTGCAGCAACTGTTTTGCTGTTTTTGTGACCAAACACTCCATGAAAAACTGTTTCAAGAATTAGACACAAGAAGCTGTTGTATAGTAGTGCAATATTGAGATAAAATCTTACTGTTTTCAGCACTTTGTTTGTGTTATATGATGTGCACATCTATAACCCTTACTCAACTGTAGATAAAGCAAGAACTCACTAGGGATGAAGTTTGCCAACTGAGTGAGATATTTGGAGCATACAAGGCAAGCAGTGATATACAGACTTTCTGCAACAACCTTTACAGACTATACGGAGAAGAAAGGAAGAACCTTATCCCTGGTAAAGAAATGTGATTAACTAAATGAACATCATTGTCCTCCCAAATAAAGGTATTCATCTTTTAACATTGTAGATTCCTTGCCAAAGGCAGGTGAGGAATCTCTGTGATGGTGATTTTGGTTTGGTGTATATGTGTGGGTATGTGTGTGTGTGCACATGTGTCTATAACCACAATCTTGTTAGCACTCTTGTTTTTGAAGGGAAGGTACTAGGTGACGGTTGGTGTGTGGGTGGAACATATAAAGATTGGCTGGGATTGTTTTTGGTGTGGGTCAGAGGCCATATGAGGTCACTAGCACACACTATGTAGACAAAATATGTTTGAAATATCACAGGAACTACAAACAGAATGAACCCAAAACTGATTCCCCAAAAGACAATTGGTTTCTTATTAGGGTTGGGCGGTATCCCGGTATCCAAGTCATTACCGGTATTCGCAGTACCGGTATTAGCAGTACCGGAATAAAATCTGAATACGCGAGTACCGGTACTTTTGAATACTTCGCAGTACCGGGAAAAATTTTTGGTGGTGGTGGTACCGGTACCACCTCTAACAAATAAACAAAAATTTGTTTTTTCGAATGTAGCGTTAATAGTTACATATCAATATCAAAATGGACCAAAAACAAATTCCAAATCCATTTTAATACTGTTCATTTCAAGATCTCACTAAAACAAACCTCAGTGCTTCTGAAAGTAAATGTATTCATCGCAGTAACGATTGAAGTTAACCTAGTACACAGTGGCAGTCCCTGTCTTATGTTTAACAAAGGAGCTATCTTCTCTAACGTTGGTAAAATCATGCAAACCATGCAGGCTAGGCCTACACATATTGCCCATTTTGTTAACACTAACCTGCTGTACACGACGAGTAAATCACCCGCGTGTTATACTAAACAGAAGCGAACCGAAGAACAGCTCAGCTATGTAGAAGTGGAAAGAGAAAAAGTTACTTTTGGGCATAATTCCAGCGGTGATTTTTTTTTTTTGGTGTGCCTCCTTGATGCCTATCTTTGTATATTTTTTGGTCCCTTGCAATCATCTACGTTTGAAGTGGCTCATGCAGTTACTCCAGCGGATTTGTGATGCTAGTGTCACGGGTTCGCTCCCCACTCGGTACTGCGTTTACACTTCCTTTTTTCTCCCTCTCTCTCTTCTTGTCGAACGTATTGGTTTGAAAACCTTGACTCAAGTTCCTAAGTCGCCGCAAACACCATCTTTCTCTTGCTGGTTATAACTTAGTCTGTATCAATTACCAGCGATGATGAAGCAATAAAAAGAAAAAGAAACAACAAAGATAAGCTGTTTTTCTGCAGCCGCCCTTCGTCTTATTCAAGACATATTTTATGATCTTGAGATAGATTGTGACTATGAGTTGCCTTTGGGGATACATATCATGATACTTACTATCGTATGTAGGCTACAGATGCTCAAACATGCTACGTGGGACTAACTTTATGGAAATCAGGTTACTTGGAAATTAAAAAAAAAAAAGTTTGAAATGTTTGAAATTGTTTTTTACGCTATTTGAGCACCATGTCGGTGACATTATTATAGATGAACTGCTGCTGATCGGTGTATATTAAACCATGTTCATTATAATAATTTCGACGATCCATTTAGGACAATCCCAGCCAAAAATTTTGCATCAGAAATGTGTTCTAAGGGAATTTCGAGGAACTAGTACACATCATCATAACTCTGTCGGATTAACTCCGATTAACACAGAAATTGCACAGATAAAAAGATTATACTCAAAATACTTTTTGAAATTTCCTCCAGCAAAGGAAAAAGTCCGTATCTCCTTCCGTTTTCGAGTTATGAGCAATTTTGTGTTTTAAAATATTAATTTAAACTGCTTCCTAAGTCTTTGGCGTAACTTTTTTAGGTTATCCTGATGCTACAGCTATCCAATGTAATCCAGTTTCATTCATTACTCAATCGATGGGCTTATAATGACTATAATCAAGGTTACCACTTTGTTTGTGGAGTAACCCGCCAATTTTTCTTACCTGATACCAAATTACCTGAAATGAAAAAAAAAAAAAAACTCCAAGCAAAAACTAGCCCCTACTTGAGGAAACTTGACCCTGTCTTTTTGTACAGTGTAACACTTTTCGACGTTTTAAACACACTGCAATATGAAATACATCATTACATAATCTATGTTGCTACAAGTGGAGAGTAAATTGTAAACTCGTGACCGTCCCACTCGGGAACTACTAAATCAGGGGAACAAATTCTTGATATTTCGCGATAAAGCGGGTGTTTTATACTTATTTCAATTATACCCCCAAAGCGCCAAAATGCGTGCACTTTCTAATTTTTACTGGCCCACAAAGGTGAAAAATAAACCAAATTTGCCTATTGTGGCGTTTAAAATGCCATATGGCAACCCTGATTACAGAAATATATAGGCAGGCAGGCACACTGGGTGGAAAAGAAGATTTCCGGCACTAATTAAGCTATGAATTGTGACAAATGGGGACATTTTTACTTCACTGAAGTGATGCCATTAATAATGAAAATTTCATTCACATCACTGCATAAGCTGGATTGGGAATTTCCACGATTCTTGAGTATACTGTAAGCAACGTTCCGATCCTGCATTGCATCTAATTATGAACGTAAGTCCTGCCTGCCACTAGCATTTTAAACTCCTGATTGGCTGTCGAAAATCCCAGGAAGTAAAGTCCACGAATCGATATGCAAACTTGTACACAATATATTTCACTTCAAGGCTGTCAGTCATTTGAAACTGAGGTCTTTAGGGCGGGGCATAGACAGCTTACTCAGCTTGGATCGGGACTGAGGAGGTGATCAGCAGGTGAAAATTTCCCGTTGGAATAGTACAGTGACTCGCTCGCTTCGAAGCACAGTACTATACGATGCACACGCAGTTGTCTGCTTGTATCATGAAAGTTACATTGTGTACATTACAGGTGGTCCTAACGTTAAGTATACACTGTTAACTAGATAGGTGTAGTTAATAGTGTATACTTAACGCTAGGACCACCCGTAGTGTATATAAGTGGCAATGGAAGCGAATTTGTTTGTATTTCTGGAGAAAGTAAAACAAAACAAGACAAGGTTTCAACAATTTTGTGTGACGAAATAATTCATAAGTAATGTACAGTAATCAGATCACCTGACTTACGAATTTTTAGGCCGCAAATGGCGACAGGGTATGTTGACAAATGATCGCATCGGCAAAAAGGTGGTCGCCGATTTAGTTGCTGTATTCAGTGCTGCTCTCAAACCCTGCTAAAGCTACACAAACTAAAGTTTTTACCTCGTCGTTTGAGGTTTTTTTCAATGAATTTACAGGAAGACATGAATGCAAGTTACTGCATTACCACCACAATATATAGAGCTCAAAACCTGTTGTTTTTATCACATTCAACAAGACACAGTACCTTTTGTTTTTAGCATGTTGAACAGGTGGTCAGTCCCGGTACTTGCGTAAATACCTATACTGATGCACTGCGAATACCGGTACTGATTTTCGTGGTACCGCCCAACCCAATTCTTATTTTGTTTTACTAAGATGTAATTGCTTCCATACAGAGAATTTTTTTTTGGCTTGATAAGTGGCCATTGACCTCCAAGGTCACTGAGACTGGTATTATCAATTCCAGAAAGTTCTTTATCCAACAATTGGTGCTTTGGATGTCAGCACGTCCAGACAGAAGTGATTTGTCATGTGGGTTTGAATTGCCTATGGTAGATTATATTTACTGTATCATTTGATCAAATAGTATATTTCCAGCCAGGGAAAGAGTCAGTGGCAGACTGTTATGGACTGACTTCAAAGATAGAACTTTGACTACAATGTCCATATATATCATTGCTGGTGGCAGAAATCTTCACAATCAATTGCAAACCTGGAAGAAAGACATTTGAGGAAAACTTCTCTGAATAATTTGAAATTTCAATTTAAACTTTTAAAGTAGAACCAGAAAAAAGGCTAATTATTGTTAAACATGCCAACTGCTTTCACCAGTTTTAAGTGGTTGTAATGATTCAGTTTTGCCATATCACATGATGTACATTACATACATACAGAAAAGACCAGTACTTGAGTAGAGTCTCACACTAATTTTCTCTGGGGCACAGCTCTTAGGAGGACATTAGGATACACAAGTATGTTTATGGCAAGGAACCAATAAGCCTCTTGGCTTTGCGTTTTTCCAAGAGGAAGTGACCTCAATTTCAAGGTCAGTGATCTTAATACCACTTCCTTTTTCATTGATTGGTACCAGTGTTTGTGCTATGAAATTGAACCTGGGAAAGAAATACCTCTCTAAAAAATTTTGGAAGGGATTTTCAAAATCAAAGAGGGAGTTCTTACTTGTTAAAAATTCTGTTGCAATTTGATGTGTCTATTTCTAATTGTATACGTCAGCTTTGGAAAAGTGTGGGGAATTTCCCACATGAGATTTATCATTGTGCAGGATTCGGAGGACAAATGCAGGATTCACGCAATCCTGTGCCTTAGAGTGAAAACAGATTGGTACTTGTGATTGGTAACTGTGACAGAGATGTGAACATAGATATACAGTATCTAATGTGACTTTTGCACCATTTAGAAAACTTCCAAGTACTGTAACTAAGCTTCTCCATACATGATCAGAAGAGATCTTTATGCAGGTTTGTACCAGTAACAGAGCTTCCTCTGCTTCTCTTCAATTCAGACCACATTGTCTTATAAGTTAAAGATTTGTTAGCTGTTGCTTTTATTTAGACTGAAATTGTCAGTTCCCTGCAGCAGAAAGTGTAATTAGGAAATTTCCTAAGTGAGTTTGGTTATTCTCAGATCATACAATAAGCTTAGATTTTATTTTCAGATGTTTGTGGGGAAATTACAGAGAGTGTATCTTTCTTCATTCCTGGACCTGAGATGGGGTGGATGATGGATATTGCATTTAATGTATTTTTGTTCCATCACAGCAGACTACATGAAGATATCTTTCCATTATGAATAATTACTAGGCAACAAAAGAACCACATTTTGCAATTTTAGAAAGAGAAGACTGATTAATATTTGTGATATATTTTAATGTTACTCTCATCTGGTTTGTGCACACAGGAATATGGCCATTCATTCAAGAGTGGGACCTTGCATACTTTGACCAGTTTTTGATAAGTAAGCATACCTCCAAGAGAGAGATGATCATCCTACCTGGGAGGACTCCAAGTGAAGCTTCAACCCAAGTAGACTATGGACCCTACAGCCAATCTGAAGTAGGTGATACCACCTACTGATAAGTCATGCAAGTAATTCCACTCTGAATTTTGTGGGCAGCATTTCCGCAGAATTTTTAATCTCGTAAAAGTTTTTGATTTTCGAATAAAGTTAAACATGTTGGTATGGCAGTGAGTTGGTTCATACAATTAATGTCATTTGAATATAAATTAGTGAGACAATATATTTTTAAGATGAATTTTTTTATTATTCATTAGAAATTCTCAGAATCTATTTATTTGAATTCCCTACGCTGTTTGCTGTAAATATCAGCATTTTGTGTTTTATTTAATGACATACTTCAAAATTTACATTTATAGAGATCTTTTTATGTCAAAATGCAAAGATAAAAAACAGAGATATTTTGCCTAATATCAAGTGTCTCACATGTGGGTTCCATTTCTAATAATTGATATTTTATCACAAAAATTAAATTACCAGTGGTGTGTATCCTGACTTCGGGTATCAACTAACATTTTACATTTTCCAACTTGTAGCATTGATTTTGCATTCCAATAAGTTAGCAATAAAAACTGAAATTTTTCATCATCAACAATTGTAATTGATTAGTATTGATAAATTGTCCAATAATGTTGTCTTTATCTCTCGCTCAAGTTTTTCTTTGAATGCTAAACTGTAGCTTTGTACTTTAAGCCTGTAACATCTGCAAATTGTTTGCAGTTTGGTAAAAATTGACAGATTGATGAGGTAGAGAGATGTGGTAGTAAAAAAGATTGAAATGTAATAATAATAAGGGAAATTTTCATCTCTTTATCAGTGAAAGCCCTATCTCAATAGCATGTTCTGATTGGAGGCATTTTAAAGAAACTTTTGAATTTAAGATGAGTGCATTGCATTATGGGATATCTTTGATATTACGCAGATATATTTACTTCAGCTTCCTTTGTATTTCTTTATAATCTTGACTGTCTTGAAAGAAATATTATTGATAGTTCCAGAGATGTGACCATAACCTTTTATGGTAAGTCTACAGTAAACTCAATCTAAATTTTTCAATGTTGTCAAATATTGAGGTTACTACCACATCTGCTTCAAGACCAACAAAGGCCTACCAATGATTTGCTTTTATTTTGTAACATTTTGAAACCTTCAGACAGCAATTAATCTTTTTGACGGGGCCAGTCTGTCTTCAACAATCAACATCTTGAGTAATGAACAAGATATTGTTGAGGTGTATGCTTTCAGTGAACAGAAGAGGCTCTGTGCTTTGTAACATTGATAAAAGACTCACTGCATTTGAAAGATAAATGTCAGATGAAGCAACATCATGTGATGGTAGTGAAGTTGTGTTGTAATAGCCAAATTTTAATTTAATTTGTGCAATTTATATTTTTTATAAATTAAAGTTATAGAAACAGACATTTTAATAATCGAAAGGGGGTGCTCATATTTGGATAATTATCAATCACTATTAAAACTTTCTATTTTGCAAATATCATTAACTTTCCAGTAAAGATTGAAAAATTATTCCTTGAAGTATAAGATGTGTCAAAATCATGCTGTAGTCAGTAAACAGCTAATAATTGCCAAAGTAGTAGTTTATTTGTAGAGAAAAAAGTATGAAGTTTTAGGTAAAATTTAACAAATAACTAATATTGTCTAATGAATTTAATATGATATAAGGTCATGGGATAGTTAAGCCTGGGCACATATTCCTTTCCTATGAGTTTGAGAGAGGAACAGGGACACAGGAACAGAAAAAAGAGATAGCAGTAACAATGACCATTGCCAAGTAAGATTGGAACCCATCAGTAACCCTCAAATTTTTCAATGGATGTGATGTCATAAATTTCATGTGGATTACCTGCAATGAGGTAAGTAACCTCACAGCTACCCTGACCCACAAGTTCATTTATAATTTCAAGAATGTATCACAGGTCATCATTCCTTAACTGTGCAAAAGCAGACAATGAAGTACCTGGCAAACAGATTATTTTCATTCACATAAGTGTGGACCATGGGCTTAGAGACAGACAGTGAAACTCAGATTTTATGCAGCAAGAGTGGTGCTTTGTATGTGATTTCCTCTGTCAAAAAGCATTTAATGTATGATGTCTTTCAATAGTTATTAAAAGTAGCTCACAATTGATGTGAGTGGGTATTTAGAGTAGGAAAGCTTCACTTACATGTTTGCAAACTGTTTTGTGGTACCGTTGTTACTTGGTTCCTTGCATCAGCTATTAAGCAACCTATGCAGTCAGGTTGGCATGTGTTTGTGTGTGTGTATGAGTGCATGTCTCTGACACTTGCTTTGGTATGCTATAACTCAGTAGAGGAAAATCAGATGAAAGTCAAACTTGGTATGTTTACCATATTGAGAAGGTGTGCCCTGTTGTTCTTGATGGAGTGCAAAGGTCATCTGGGGGCACTGGGGACAAAATTATGAATACCTTTTTAACAGGATATCTCAAGTTATAAAGTTTGGACAAAGTTTAAACTTTGTACATGGATGCATTGTGGTAGTGGTGTCTTTGGGCTTGCAAAGATTTTGGGATCAAAGGTCCAAATGAGCCATATGGACCATTTTATGAAATCATGCAAAATGCCTCTTCTCCTACAGATTGCACAGAATTAAGTTGGAATTGCCTCACATTGCTACTACTTCAGGTTGTTCAGGGTTATTGGTCCCATATGGTTCATTTTATAAAATCATGCAAAGTGGCAAAGTGTTTCTTTTCTACATATTTTGCTTTGCAATGTGAAAGGTCTGTCAAATCATCATTATGGTAGTGGAACCTGGGGGTGTTCAGGATTTGGGGGTCAAAGGTCCAAATGGGCCCTTTTATGAAATCATGCAAAAGGATTTTTCCCTTACAGATCGTATGTTATTCAGTTGAAATTGTGTCACATTGCTAGTATCGAAGCGACTCCTTCAGGTTGTCCAGAGTTATTGGCTCCCATATGGGGCCACATGGACAATTTTATGAAATGCTTGTTTGGATATTTTGCTTTACAATGTGAAAGGTTTGTCAAATAAGCATTGTAGCAGTGGAACCCTTTGCAATGTTCAACATTTGTGGGTCCAACTTCAGAACGGACCATAAATTATTACATTGTGCAAAACAGTAGTTTTTCTACAGATTATATGTGTCAATGTTGTGAATTTTTGTATTAGCACTATGGTAGTCAGTGCCTTTGGCTGATCAGCAGTCTTAAGGACAAATGGGGCTATACTGGCATTCATTTATTTTTTCATTATTTAAAGCATGCTGCTGGATGGGTATCATTTAATTCCTAGAATAGGTACTTGTTCATCTCACTCTCACAATACAGTTGTTTATCAATATTTGACATTTTGTTTTCATTTGCCGGCAACAAACATGCCACCTGTGCATGTATCAATCACCTTCCGTGTCTGGTGTCAGGTCGGAGAGAGATGGACAGCTTGTTATTTAGACATTAATTCCAATAAAGGTCAACAGAGAGGGGGAGACAGGTTCCTATAGATGGTCATGAAGATTCCTCTTTGGTTTAGCATTCCATAAAAATTCAACAGTTTGATATAAAAGGTCATTGCATGCTGCCTTCTAGTTCTGATAGGTGCTATGGTAGTGGAGTACCTTTGCCTGACCCCTCAGCATTCTCAAGGACAAAATGAGGGATGGGATGTGATTAATTGTGGATTACCCTTGTTAGGCTTAAAGGACTACAAGTTAAGATAATCTCCATGCAAGGAACCACAGAGCCCATCACGGCCTTGCTGAAATCTAAGTCGAGGGTGAGATTTGTCTATGCATGCATTTTCAGAAGTTTTCCAGTGGATGTATAGTTTGCATTTAAACAACATATTCTTGATAATGACCTGTCTTCACAAAGTGTGTTGCTTTTAAATCACATCACTTTATCACTTTGCACGTAAATAAATGGAGCTGTCTACACATCATGTCATGGTTGATGCCGGAAAAAAAATTGACGTATACCTTTCTGAAGTGTCAGTTTTTTGTCAAAGTCCATGTGTGTTCAGAAAACAGAGGTGACATACCCCAACCATGCGACAACATTAATATTTTTTTATGTTCTCCTTTCATGAAATGCTATCCATAGGACATATACAACACAAAAAGAGGAAAACTGGCTATGGAATCCTGTTCAGGTTCCACTTAAATAGTGTCATCACATTAAAAGGAAGCCCTCCGTATGGCCAGGAACAGGTCTGTGGGGTAGTGTCCCCTGAGAAAAAGCAATTCAAAGGCTTGTGGTTGCAAAATGGTGAAATGCCTGAACTCCAAATGAAAACATAATGCCTGTACCATAATGACCTGCTCTTATTAAAGTAGTCAGAAAATCCTGCTTCTCAATTACCCTTTTACTGTGTGTCTATGGGCATGACAAGTAGTATCCCTTCTCATGATATGAATACAGCTCAAGAAAAGCTTGCATTTGATAACTTATTGACCATTTCATTGCTTGCTGAGAGGGATAAAACAACCAAGAGGTGATAAAGTGACCTAAGGCAATGAGGATGGTATAAACAAGATAAACCATTGTTTCCATTTGTCTAAGTGTGGTGTAAAAACAGGATTTTTAACAGCTTAGATTTAGATTGAAATGGGTAGAATAGCTCATTTTGTGCAAAAGAATTATTTCAACGTTGGGAATGGATGTGCCCATGATTCTTTGGGATTGTATTTTTTGTGCAAAGGAATTGAACCTGTGAGGGAAATTTCTCTGTATATTTTTTTCGTCAGGGATATTGGAAATTAAGAAGGAGGTTGTCACTTGGTAATGATTCTACTGCAATTTATTGTGTGTGTTTATAATTTAGCTACAATCTCAGCTGTGGAAAGGTGTGCAGAATTTCCTGCTGAAGATTTATCTTTGTGCGGGATTCAGGAGCCAAATGAGGCAATCTCGCAATCTCGTGCCTTAGCGAACTTTGCCTTGCAATTTGATTGACTCCATAGTTTAGTGAAAGAGTTGTATTTATTGGTGGGGTAAGGAGGAGGGGGGATCTGGATGGTACCAGTGACTGCATGGGGACATTTTGAGATACGTGAGAAGATAAATATATATCATGCATTGTGTATAATGCTGATTACTTCCATCGTGAGGGTCACATGTGCCATTATGCATACTGTGTATTTTCTCATCATCAAAATCATGTTTCATGTATTCAGTGAGGCTTTCTGTGGTATTATTATGTTTTATTTAAATCCAGTTTCCATTCTACTACCTACATACACTTTTTTCATCAATCAGCATTCATTATGATTGGAAACTACACATGGCATCTGGAAGGGACACATCAAAATTGTTGTTAGATCTCATCCACTGAAAGGCCTACCTCTTGACATATCTAGAAGCATACGGAGAACAAAAAGTGATGAGATGTACATCTAGCACATATACAGCTAGTGTGGACAGACCCTAAAATGAGTCCTTACGTCTCATAAAGTTTGCATTGTTGAAACTGTTGTGTATGTGTGTACTTGTGTTGTTTCGTGAAGTATCTGCGTGGTGTTTTGAGGGTGTCTTATGTGTGTTAGTATTATAGGTCTCTGGAACATATGTGTCACATGATATGAACTCCTTTTACTTGTGACTCAAGCAAAACAGATTCAGGTGTTAGTTGAAACTGATGTAGATATGTGTGTAATGACATGAAGGTGTCTGATGAATGTGTGGCGCATGAATTTCTCTGATAAAGGAGAACACTGGAGAACATTTTTCATTGGAGAACGTTCTCCATTGGAGAATATTCTCATGTGCATGTGTGTATTACTAGAAATTGGGATATTATATTTGTGTGTGGTTGTTTGCGTGCAGATCTCTGGTATGTGGATTTGGTAGTAGGGCTTTACCAATGTCTTTCAACATTCTGTACAGGATGTTAACAGATTCTGTGTATCACCTTTCAATTAAATGAAATAGTTAAGAAGTCTTTGCAACTTGACAGATCATGTTTATCAAATATTGCACAAGATTATTGTAAGCTAATTTGAAAAGCACTGTAATATCCGCATCAAGAGTAACTATTGAAAGTTTGGTAAATTATTGCAAAAGTTCAGAAATTGTGATTTTGTTCGTTACACCAAGTTACACTCAGACATTTATTGTATGTGTATTGTATATACTTTTTCAAGTCTGACAGTTGTAAAGAGACTTATGGGATCGAGTCTGGTCTGAAATTGTTGTTTGAATGTCACCAGCAAATGATATAGCAACTGTATAAAAACATTACTAAATGGACAAAAGACAAATCAATATTTGATTATGTCAACTTAAAGCAAATATTAATGTTTCATTCAGAATGTATCTTGAACAAAATATGGGTTTGACATTGTCATCTTTGTTTCATTTTTCATCTGTGACTTCACAAGATGCTGGGTATTTTTTACAGAATTTGTTGATGAAGTAGCTTGAACTAGTAGAGTGGAAATAAAGGGAAGTTAGCAATGAAAATGTGTTCCATCAAAAACTTTTTTAGTTACATTTCAAATCAAATGTCCACATGGGTCTTGATTATATGTCTGTTAAAGGGACGTTCCACCAACTCTGGGATGCATCCCAAAAAGTGGGATGCCTGAAATACCAAGTGGGATGCCAGAATTTACAAGGGTGCAAGTACTGTTTCTGTTGACAGTTGAAAATGGTCCAAAGCTGGGATGCAAAGAGAGGCAAAGACTACCTGATATTGGTTTAGTAGTGTCTGGTGATTTAAGTTCATGGGTCTCTTCACTTGAACTCATCATCCTCTTTGCACGTAACTTTTGGGACATTAGATTGCATTTGGGGCATTAGATTGCATTTGTGTTTGATCTAGGATACTCCTTTGAAGGAAGTGTTGGTATATGTATTATTATTATATAAGTAAATACTGTACCCCAATACCTGCAAACAATAACAGATTTGACTTATCTAAGATCCAATATCTCTACATTGTGTAGTCTTACTTCACATTTGATGATTGGCTACAAAAAAAAAACGAAAATTTATTCCTCAAGGAAAATGAAATATTGATTCCTGAGTGTTATTGATTACTCTGACATACATGACCTTTAGTGGCATACAATTTATACACAGATTGAGTTGAAATCCAAGCAATAGTTCATGGACGTTGA
The DNA here is from genome assembly GCA_021234535.1 of Stichopus chloronotus. Taxonomy (NCBI): domain Eukaryota; kingdom Metazoa; phylum Echinodermata; class Holothuroidea; order Aspidochirotida; family Stichopodidae; genus Stichopus; species Stichopus chloronotus. The sequence continues at coordinate 9,036,557 of CM037849.1, forward strand.
TATTACAAATGCAGTCACAGCTGCTGCATGAGTAATACTGGCTAGGATGCAAGTAGGTCACAGTCTCTGTAGAGTCTTCCATTAAGTAAGTTAAAAATATGCTTATTGTAGAACCTACTCAACAGTTCCAAGTCTATCTCAAAACTGACTCATGAGGCAGGCTCTAATTTGTTTTTTTTTTCTAACTTTTGTTCCCACTGGCAAGAGAAGACCTGCTTTTCAATATGTACATCCTAGATGTCTAATGATTAATTCATTGAATAATAGGCCACCTTAGAATCCGCTACCTTCCTAGTATTTGTTGGATACATGTTTATAGCTCACTTAAGAAAGACTGTATAGAAATATAGGTTCAGTGTTTACTGGAGCTAACATCCTACCTGCCTCTGTTGATATAATATGGTTATGGACTCGGGCTTTACAAAGCTTCTATCGTTAAGATCATGTCTTCACTTTTGCTAAGATTGTTCTTGCAATCATGATTGTATTACTTTCTATTATTGATAGCTACGTAATTGATAGCTGCATTCTTCTCAAATAAAGTATTACTGGGAACTTTCTTTTCAATTGCTTATGATGTCCAGTACTATGTAAACTGCCAGCTGATTTGTATGCACGATATTCTGGTACGATTCTTCCTTCATTGCATACATACTACACAGAGTGTACCAATGCCAAGTATTTTACACTATCAAAGAGCATGTCAATGATATTGAATTTTAATATGTATTTTGTACTGTAATATACATTAAACATCAACAAACTTAAATTGCATCTTTTGTGTTTTGAATTGTCTGGAACAGTTATAGGTTAACACCTTGCCTCTATTGCCACTATTCCAAGAATTATAATTCACTTGTTACTCAGAGAAAGAGTAAGTGTTCATACTACAATTCTGCCCATATAACTAAGGTGCGGGAGGGGGGGTTAAGGCAACCTTTAAACCATGGGAGTGTTAACTTTTAATAGAAATATATAGAAACCTTCTATGTAACAGTTACACCTTTGTTTACTGGCTGTTTTTCTGCTCATTTCCTTTCTTGCAACCCATTTGTTTCCATTGTTTGTTCATGTATATATTCTTCATCTAACAACATTATGCCATCTGTTCAATTTAGCCAGTATCATGGGCATCAACCCCCTACATTTCCCAAAGAGAAATATTTTGGCTTACCTCCTGAATGGTAGGGGGGCATTGTAACAAATATCGCCCATAGTTTTGGTGAGTGACTGATGTAATCACTGGCTGCGTGGCCATGCAGTTTAGGTGTTCATGTACCAATGTCCGCGTGCTTCGCTCGCAGTGGTTTCTTTGCTGTGTTATGTCATCGGACAAAAGAAGGTAGGGGAATGACACACGTTTTCTCCCCATAAATACACCCAACAAAATTTCAAATTACATGAAAAAGAGAAACTAGGTAAAAATTTTGTTTGTGAACGTGTGTATGAATGAATTGTCGATATGAGGTGTCGCAACTGGGTAAGCTCCCCCCCCCTGTCAACAAAAGTCAAAGCCACAGTAGCTGGAAAATCTAAACACTGCCAGTTAGAACTTTTCATATTTCAGTGTAGCACATTTTATAACATAAAAAGATGTCAATTATACCAGATTGTGAGCTTACCTGGTAATTAATCTGAAATTTCATATGAACTTGTCATATTTTAGACTAGGAGTGAGGATAGTCAGGAAGTCTGACATACCAGTTGAAACTTTTCATATCTCAATCTAGCACATTTAATGACTTCAAAAGAAGCCAAGTACTGTACTAGATTGCATCTAAGTTTTGGGGGTGGGGACACCTCTTCACTTACAACCCTCTCACAGATCTAGACCAACCATCACTCTTCTCATGCTTCACCATGCCTTCTATCATGGCATCTTCTTCAATGTGGCTGTTTTTTTTTTTCAAAAGTTATCGGTGCAATAACAAGTTCTGCTTTTTCATGCAATTATTGATGGTTGCAGCAAACTAATAAACACCTGTAGTGAGATTAAAAATTAATGCAATAAGTTTCTGAAACCATCATTTCTTTGGGAAAAAAATGACTGCAATAGATGCCAAGTATTGCACCAGATTTTGTTAAAGATCACTTGCTAGTTGAAAAAAATTTCTCAAGAAGAAACCTGTTATCGTTAGAAAGTAAAAACTGTTGAATGAACTGTTCAGAAAATTACGATAGCATAAATACTCTAGATAAGAGCAATCCAAATTATTATTAGTTTTGAATAGAATTATTTTTCTAACTAATTGGGGAATCGCACACATGAGAGCCCTATTTCAAGGCTGAGTCCTTGAAGCCCAGATCACCAGTAAGTGCCATTTCCGACCATCTGCAGGGGGGTTTGCAGTGGCGGCGCTACCGGGGGGGGGGGCATGAGGGGGAATTTGCCCCTCCGGATTGTTTCCTTGCCCCCCCCAGTTCCCCTCAGTTGCTCTCACCCTTCCCAATCAGATCTTGTACTCATCCAACTGAAAATTTAATCACAAAACTATGTATTGGCATTGGACTGAATAAGAACAGCTTCCGGAGAACCATGATTGATAAATACCTAATTTATGTTACACAGGCTGCCAGTTTTCATATCATGCCCGTAGCCACTTCAACAGTAGGCCAGCCTGGTCAGACCAATCTTCTCTGGAATGTTTACCGTCCAGCATAAGGGAAGGGCGGGTAGGTGGTTGTTTTCCTAAATATAGGAATGTCGTTTTTTTCCTAATATAGGAATGGAAGTGTATGTAGCCTATGTGTGTGTGTGTGTGTGTGTACTCGGTAGCACCGCGTAAATGTGAAATGGTACTCCCAAAGAAAAAAGTTGGGAACCTTGGAGTACGGTCAACCGAAAAAATAAATAATAAAAAAATAAATAAATAATATACCTCTCAAGGGACTTAATTTTCCACCCACAGGTATGCTAAAACCTCAGAGCCATCCAGGGGCTTCGCCCCCTGGACCCCACCAGGGGCCCTAAGGCGGGCCCCTGCACCCCACCCGCAAGGCCTCGTGCTTCGGGGTCGGTTTCGCGCTATGCGCGAAAATCTTTGCCCCCAACATTTTCCTCTGCCCTCAGTTTGCCCCCCCCCCCAAGTCTGACATTCTGGCGCCGCCACTGGGGGTTTGCAAAGCTCAAATTTTTCACGTACGCCAACCAATGTTAGCACTCCCCTTAGACAGTTCTGCCCAAAGTGCGCCCAAATGGCTTTTACCCTCAGGCGAGTTCCCCGCCCCTCCTGAAAACCCTGGATAGACGCTTCATATGGTATATCGATGACGTATAAGCGAAGTATGCGCACAATCATTAGACCCTATTGGTGCTATGGTAATTTCTGTTTACATTCTATTCATATTCATCTGCCTAAACGAAAGTTTTTTATTTCGAAATTTCGCTGAGAGTTTTCAACCTCTCTCCATGAGACGTTTTCTGGAAATTTCCATGTATGTATTTTTCATAGATGCACTAACTCATTGCAGCCCTCCACTTAGATAGTAATTACAGTAGTAAAAAATACATTTTGGCAAAAATCTCTCCTCCCCCACCAAAAAAAAAAAATAGAAAATTCCAAGAGTCCCAGCGCCTATGTGCTCAGCCCCGAATATTTGCAAAGCACTCGAAGAAAATGAAAGAAGATGAGTAATTCATTATGATTCTTGTATCACCTCGACCTCCATCTGATATGTATTTGCCAAACCATTTTCATAGATTGATTTTTTTTTGTACATGAATTGAAGAATTGCAGACATGATATCCCTATTTCAAGGTTAGGTACTATATGCAGCTTAGGAGAGTCGAGAAATGCCATTTCCGGCCATCTGGGAAGTTTGAAACGGTCAAAATTTTCTTGTACACTGTGCGCCAACCAATGGTGGCGTTCCACTTAGTCCAGTCACACATGCCCTCAGGGCAGCCCCCGTCCCCGGTTAAAACCCCTGGACACGCCCCCCCCCCCCCCCCGAATTGTCTTTTAAACAGACTTTGACAATATATGTGCCTTCAATCACTAGATCCTGCGCAGCCCCGCCTGTCAATTATCAAATTGATCATTTGTCTAAACATAGGGCTATGCAATGTCTGACCAATTTTCAGTACCATTCGAAGATACAAAATCTTTTGGAGATACAGAATCCTTCATCCAAATGCTCACAATCCTGCAAATACCTCAAAGCTTCCTGGCAGGCCTTCTTTGATCACATTAATAGACGTTACCCCAGACCCTAGACGAATGCCCACTGGACCTGTCCAATAAACCCAAAACCATCCTAAAGTGCAATACATGTACCCCTTCTGGAGCCCCTTTAATCATTCAAACCTGTCATAATCAACTTACACATGTCTCCCACTCCCCCCCCCCCCCAACATTTCAATTTGGATTGACGCCCCTGGCCAGTATCATCAGTAATTCTGTCCTACTGTACACACCAACTAATGATATGTGTATGTGGCAGAGACCATTAATACTCCTCTGGATGATCCAGTATAATATTCTCCATTTGCTATCTTAACTTTATCATGTTTCAGCTTTAATATCATGCTGCAATTTATTGTCTCATTTCTCATTTGCTGTTCACTCTGTGGTACTCAAATGCTATATTGCTTATTTAAAAAGTACAGGGCACCAGTGCAAGAATTTTGGCCAGACTTTATCAATATTAATAATGAGTAATTGACATGACTGGTAATTTAAAATACAAAATTAATTTTTTAAAAATGGGATACTTTAATGTGAACAAATTAGTAGGTCTTAATAAGCACAAGGGGTGCATATACTAGGCAATTAATATTCATGTTAATGGGACAGACCGTATAAAAGACCATACAAACAAGGTGCATCAAGAACAGAGCTATGGCCGAATGGTACAGGCATGTTTGCCTGACGTCAGTGCTTGAGTCCTGCCATCACCTACTGAGTCAGAGGAATGTGAAATCGGTCGTGGCGTGAACTTGTCTGCGCTGATGATTATTAGCTCATATCACCATGATGGAGTGAGCTTGACAGTCTATCTGTCTGATGGTCTGCCTGCCTGTCTGTCTGTCTGTCTGTCTATCTATCTATCTATCTATCTATCTATCTATCTATCTATCTATCTATCTATCTTTCTAGAAATCCTTCTCCTTCTACAGATTCTCTTGTACCATGTTGATGGTTTGGCATAATGGTACTCCAATAGTTTTACCTTCAGGATGTTCAGAAATTTGAGGTCCAAGGTCCCATGCAGGCACTTTGGCCCATTTTATGAAATTCTGCAAAACCCTTCCATAGATCCTCTTGTACCACGTTGATGGTTTGTCATAATGATACTCCAATAGTGGTACCCTCTGGGTGTTCAGGAATTTTGCTTCCAAGCTTCCATGTGAGCCCTTTGGCCCAGTTTATGAAATTCTGCAAAATACTTTTTCTACATGCTTTTATGGATTTCTTTGACACTTGTACCTTGGGTGGTGGACCGTATGGGGTGTTCAGGAAGTTTGGGTCCAAGGTCCCATATGAGCCCTTTGTTATTTACACAAGTTAAAGGGAAATAGGGCGTTTAGAATACACCAACATGAGATACAAAAGAAATAGCTTTAGTCATTGTTAAACCATTCAGTTTCATCAATGACCGTCTGCCAACGCTCTATCTTCTCAAAACGTTATGCATGTGATGAGCAACAAAAGATGCATCATTTGAATTTTGAAAAGTTTGGGTGAACAAATTAGTGTTGAGCAACAAATAACTGAGTTTGTGTCTGTGAGAAACTTATTTCTTGGAAAAAAAAGACTACTGTCCTTCCTTATTTTGACTAATCTATCATTCTGCATCCACAAACATTGGTTTTAAGAATATGGATGTTTTCTATAAAACAAACGACGCACTACTAAATCCATTACAGCTATAGCCAAAACATTGTTTAAATTGTGTTTAGGCTTCAACCCTAATACATCTTTTTTTTTTTAATCTCAGAACGCTTCTCGTAATATGTTCAAAGGTTTCACAATCCATTCTATGTACCATTCTAATTTTCATAAACATGCCCCCATTGCCCGCCGCCTATTTATACTCTGAAGTGTTCATTTTCAAAGCATGAGACCTCCAATATATATATTACACTAAAAAAACAGAGATCCATTAACTGATTGCTTCGTATATTTGGAAGTGCACAAATAGGCAGCTGCTCAGCACCCATCAGCTGCACCAAACAATCGACTGAGCTACCCAAATAACCACACCAGCACCCCACTGTAAACAGCTTTGATGAACAAGTCAAATTTGAGTCATCAGAAAATTTTCAACTGGTTCCACCGGCTTTGATCCAGGGACAGATATTCTAACGATCAAGCTAACCCTCTACCTCTCCACCCTTTGGGGATAGCTTAGGAGATGCAGAAGACACTTTCATCTCTCCGAGAGAGTCATAACAAAATGGAAGAAAAATCTACATAAACAGCTGGGTTTTTATCACCTCACGGTAGTTCTGTCCCTCGTAGGTAGTAAACAATTGCACAATCAATTGCACAACGGACGTGTATTAGTCTGGACTCTGCAGAGTCTGCTTGGGCTGGAAAGTTTCTGTTCCTAATCTTGGTTCCGCAAACCTCTGAAGGGACACCCATACTGTACTGCTCTTCCCGGAGAGTGTTTACTCCCCCCACTGATAGCTGCCCTCGCAGACTCTGGACACTCGTTTTAATTATGCACACAACTTTTAACTAAAACCATTGTTCTCGCTACCAAATTCGGTAAAAGCCAATCACGGCCATCGTGAGAAATGATGGAAGTGATGATGGAGAGAGGACCTACAACTGATTAGTTACGTAACTATCATGGTAATATTCTACTCTCCTTCAACTGTTTTAGGTCTCTCCTAGCGATATCCTATTTCTGCCGTAGGCAAATCTGGTGATAGGGTGAAAGTTAGCCTATGTACCATTATTTTCTCTCATTGTTCGATCGCTGCCATTGGCTCATTGGTCATTGGTCTTTCTGGCGGACGGCGATCACAGGGAAACGTAGACTCTGCAGAGTCTGCTTGGGCTGGAAAGTTTCTGTAAATCTTGGTTCCGCCACCTCTGAACACTTACACTGTACTGCTCTTCCGGAAGAGTGTTTACTCCCCCCACTGATAGCTGCTTTTCACCGTGGAATTGTGCCAAAACACTGAGAACTTTTTACGCAAGGTACGTTTATCTGAATATTTTAAAGACAGTGGTCCCATCACTGACAGTCCCAGTTATGTACCTCCCAAACCGTCACAGTGGACCCCACCAGTAGGACGTAACCCCCACATTGATGCCTACGTCAATCAAGTTAGGGGCCATCTCGAAAACTTCCTCCAATCCACCAAGCGCCATGCCCCTGACAACCTCTCCTCACACGAGTGAAAAGCTCTCCGTGACCTGAGAAACAATGACGACATCGTCATACGACAGGCGGACAAAGGAGGTGCAATCACCATTCTCGATCGGGACGCCTATGTAAGGGAAGCGAACACCCAACTCAGCAACAAGGATTTCTATAAACAGATAGACAGCGACCCCACGGAGACGTACCACAAGGAACTAATATCATTAGTCAAAACTTTTGATGACACTGAAACCCAGGAACTTGTCTTGTCACTCATCCCCCCTCTCCCCCAGGCGGGCACCTTCTATACTATCCCGAAACTCCATAAATTAGAGGGGATAATATCCAAACACATCGAACGCCACGAATCACAACTGGCCAATTTTAAGGACAAGGACCTAGTGTTTGCTGCTAAAGCACTTTCCATAGTCCCACCCGGCAGACCAATCATATCTGGGAAGGGAACACTCACAGAAAATATATCAGGATTCATTGACTCCCTACTTCAACGTCTCATGCATCACATACCATTTTAACCCTTCTACTACCCCTTTCCTACAGAAAGTGAGATGCGATTGGAAGCTCCTAAAAAACAACCCATCCCTTCCTCTATCCTTCTCATGCCCCCCCCCTGTTCTGGCCAAGAAACAACCGCCTAATTTACATCGGTTGCTTGTCCGTACCAAACCTAGTCCTCCCCCGGGGAATATACCCTGCGGTAAACCCCGATGCCAGATCAGTGTCCACTTTAATACAAATCCGATTGTTGAATTTCAAAATAAAGTCAAACTTTATCCGGTCAAAGCAGGCTGTAACACCCCCAATGTTGTGTATATACTGTATTGCTCTAAGTGCCCGGAGGCTATTTATGTCGGTGAGACCACCAATCGGTTCAGAACCCGATTCAACAACCATAAGCATAGTATCAGAAATAATCCTCCAGGCTTTCCAGTCGCATCTCACTTTAATGCCAACAATCATTCTCCTGGAGATCTCCGTTGTATTATCGTTAAAGACAAATTCCCGAATACAGAAAGCAGAAAGCTATACGAACAACAGTTAATTTTAAAGCTTAATTCACATGTAAGTGGTCTTAACAAGGATATGGCGTTCTTATCCCACTACTCTGTCACTAAGCAAGTCCCTTCTACACTGTAAGTTTACGCATCATTCTGACGAAGACTCAGGGCAGGTTGAAACGTTAAATACATGTATGCAATTACTACTACTTGTTGGAGTTTAGTGTTATCGTTTGTTATTATTGCTTTATATATATATATATGTGTGTGTGTGTGTGTGTGTGTGTGTGTGTGTGTGTGTGTGTGTGTGTGTGTGTGTTAGTTGAATACTTCACAAATATGACAATTTTGAAGCACAAAAAAGTTCAAAAGGAAAAGTGTATATTTCGGACACTCCTGTGTCCTTCCTCAGCACAAACAATTTAAACAATTTAATGTTGAAAACAATTTTCAAAAACAACATGATTCACACGCTCATGTGTAGTGCGCGCTCGGAAAACGCAACGATATACAATTATTGTGTTATGCGCCTCAATTCAGTGCGTGTTAATTATCACTATCACCCCGCCCCACCCCAAACAGAGGGGAAATCACTCAATTATCCAAGGTCTTTGCTTAGATCATTGGAATGAGTGGATAATTTAATTATCCACTTACTCTCCGCTTTCAACCTTTTGGTCGCAGAAGAGTAGCCGTTACCGAGCAAAATACATTTCAAGTTGGAAAGTGAATGATTACGTTCACCACTGTAGTGCTTGGGTACAGGGTAGTCCAAAGACCCATCCTGTACTGCTTTTTCTGTGATTGTTAAATCTTAGTCTAAATTTATTGCCTGTCTGGCCAACATAGTTACCTTTATTACATATGTTGCAGCATGGTAAGTAGACTACATTTGGTGTATCACAATCAAGTAGAGGGGGCCGAATGTTATATGTAGTGCCAAAAGGGGTAAAAGTTTCATCAGTGACAATGGAACGACAAACTGAGTCTACTTTTAGACGTGACCAAGAAAAGTGTACCTTTTCGAAACGTCGTATATGTAAGTTCACTTGCCGTTTTACCCCTTAACCAGTTGTAATATCTTATTGCATGGAATATTTTAATGATTTGGTTTTCTAACGTGTTTCAATAAACTTTTATGTATTGTTTTTAATATGCCGTGTGTCTGGTGGCTTCTTACTTTCATCTTTACATATAACACAATAACAACGTGGGATTACGTTTAGTCACTACCCGCAGGATTCGTGCTTACAGTACAGCACTCTTCAGGTGACTGAATCAGCTTGCGCAGTGTGGATTCCTTTGAGCGAGCTGGTTTTATGCTTGACTGGTTTTCCACAATACTGGGGGGTGTGTCGACAAGAGTTTCGTTTATTGAGGAGGCGGTTGCCCTTGAAAGTCATGATACGTATTTTCTCTTCTCTGCACAGGTTGCATCTCCCAGGGTCTACAGATTTGGGGGGGGGGGTTGGTTATGATTTTCCAGCTGATGGCGTAGTTGGTGTTCTGGCGCTTTAGCTGCCAAATGTACTTGGACAACTCTGTTTCCGTTTCGTACTTAACGTGTCTGTGGGATTTCGTGTGGTTGGCGAACCTGGATTTGAATGTGCCCCCTGTCATCCCTATGCATGATGCGGTGTTTTCTGGGGTGGTGACGTCGGCTTGGTAGACCACATTTGAGGTCAGGCAGTTGCCTTTGACTGGGCACTCGGCCTTGACCCTGCAGCTGCATTCACTTGCTGCCGGTGCAGGTGTATGGGTGCTGTCACGCATGATTTTCTTGTTGTGTGACTGGATGATTGACCTGATGCTTGGGAGGCAGCTGTAGCTTACCTTGACTGTATTTCTGTTGAATATTTTGTGTAACGGGTTGTTGGGTGGGAAGTGTTTGTCTATAAGGCGCAGGAATGTTTGGCGACGTTTGTGCGTACGCTTTTACAAAACGGGGGGTTGAACCAGATGATTTGTCGCTTGCGCTTTCTCTTTTGTTCTTGCCTTGGGGGGTAGGGGTGTACTTTAGCGTGTCAGGGAACCCAGCATCTCTCAGGGCGTTGTTGTAGAGATGCGCGGCAGTGTCGAAGGACTCTTCGTTGTGGGAGAGTAGTGAAATGCGTTTGCTTATGCCTCCAGGAATTTGTTTGGTGACCTGTGGGGGTGGTTGGAAGCGTGGTTGATGTACACCGGGTCATCATTTGGTTTGCGGTAGGGGCGGTGTGAGTTTGTACGGAGGTCAAATGTGACGTCCAGGTAATCGACGACCTTGAGGTTGCACTCTGCCGTTATTTTTAGTCCGAGTGACCTGAAAACCTCGGTGAGTTTTTTGGGTGCCAGGTCTCCTGTTCTGCCTGTTGTGCCTTTGAGGATGGCTAGACCGTCATCGCCGTATAGTCCCACGTGGGTTGGGTGGATGATATCTGAGATCTTATGTAGTATGAACAATCCAACGTTCTCGCAGAGTTCAGCCTCGTCAAAAACTCCCCATAATTGACGGATGGTTACGTTTCACCCAGGGTTTTTCGTCGTGGAACAGTAGTGACTTCCTGCAATGCATTATTGTTTGAATGTCTTCGTGGGATATGGGTTGGAATTGTTTGCACCAAGTTAAGCTTTGTTGTAGTAGTTCTTTGGAAATGGTGGGGTAGAACTCTGCGATATCGAACACCAAAAATGTATAGATGTGTTTGTCTTTGATGTTGGAAAACAGTCGATGACTTCAGCTGTGCTGCGCCATTGATTCAGTTGGGTGGCTGACCTGACTGCTCTGTTGATGTTGTCCAGGATGGTTTTACTGACTTTGCCTAGTTCGGATTTGGCTGGATTGATCAATCTGCTCGTTGGTTTATTGGAAAAATTCGGTTTGTGGTCTTTCAAGGTAATGAAAGCGTTTGCCCGGTTCATGGGGTTTATTCTGTCGTCGATGTCGTACACGGATGCAATATCGTACATTTCTTCGTTTCTGTCGTCGTACGTGTTTGCATCTGCCGGTTTGTACATGGACGTCACATTTTCAGTTAGGAGTTTGTTATATTGCTGATTGGATAGTTTGTAGTAATTTCTTGTTTTATCGGCCGATACGAAAATTTGGTCTGAAGATTTGATGCGTTTGACATATATATATATATATATATATATATATATATATATATATATATATATATATATATATATATACAAAACGATATTGTAAGTCCTGCAAAAAACTCACGATAGAGTGCTCAATGGTAGACCAGAGCTTATAATATAATATACAGTAAAACCCCGCTTATCCGAACCCCGTTTATCCGAAACCCCGTTTATCCGAACTGGCCTTCGGTTTCGTAAACCTGGCATCGTACACAAGCAATGTAAAATTTTAGCCTCGATTTGACAACATTTTGCCTCTCTGTTTAACTTTTTTCGATCCTCGAAGATCTTTATTGCAGTTAAACCAGCTATTGTTTATGTTTATCTCTACTACTAACTTTAACCGCCAAGCTGGAGGATGAATACATGATTCGGAAATACCAGGCTAATTTTCTGTGTGTTTTCTTTCTTGTTGTCGGCGTAGCATCACATCACGTTATTTTATCGCATTCTTTTGAAAATGTAGGCTGCTGTTGCTTTTGGTTGAATGTTAGGATTCCGTGTGTTGGCTATGCGTTATCCTAACTGCGGGCAAAGTATCGCAACCCAGACGGACTTTCATTACCCTCATTCAATTTATCCTCCTTGGACGTTCAGTCTAAGAAAAACACACGAAACACTTTAAATTTTCAACAAATATTTATTTTTTAATATGAAACCAAAGAAATAACACGGAAACAACGTAACAATGGTTAATTTCACTTTGTTAATGAGCGCATGTTTCACGTGGGGTAGCAAATTAACGATAAACATGAAACCCCGTTTATCCGAACTTTTCCGTTATCCGAACAACGTCTGGTCCCGACGTGTTCGGATAAACGGGGTTTTACTGTACTTAAGTGAAATCAGAAGTTTTGACTCATACTGTTTATTACTACTAATTAGTTTCGCACAACACGTGAGGTACGTGCTGCACTCTTCAGGTAATATGACAGTAATGATTGATTCAAACAAAGTTAAATAAAGCAGGAAACATTGTGCGTATTTATATGTGGATTGGTGGTCAACGCGCGCCACTGCGTAACAAAGAAAACATTGTAAAATATGTATGCTTCAAACGTCGCTACATAGCGTTACTACGTAACGAAGTTTCTCAGCAAAAATTTTCTTGCGTGTCTACACGTAGCTACTAGTTCGTTACGCTTATTTAGGGTAGCTAAGTGTTGTTTACAAATGATAAAGTATTTCTCCAAGAGGCACAAGTTACATCTATTGGATGATGGATCGTACGATTTGGCCTGTTTCAGGATTTTCCAACTGATAGAGTAGACGGTATTGGTATCTTTCAAATCCCAAATATATTTGCTCAGTTCAGTGTTCAGTCTCTTTGATATGTTGGAGAAAGTGGATTTGTGGTTGGCGCATCAGGAGTTCTCTGTGAGTCAGATGTATGTTTCGTCTGGTCGATCGTCATTTGTTGAAACAGTGGCCTGGTACACAATTGACTGCTTGAGGCACTGGCCTGACAAAGGACATTTATCCCTGCGTCTGCAGTTACACTCGTTCGTTTAAGATACTTCGGGCTCTTGCTTCAAGGTTGCTTTGTTGTGGGCGTTGATACGTTGCTTAATGTTATTCATACAACTGTAGCTCACTTTGATGGTATTTCTGTTAAATATTTTACTTAGAACATGTCCTTTTGGAAATTCTTCTGAAACAATTTTGAGGAATTTCCTCCCAATATTAGTTAAAACATTCTTACTGTATGGCGGGTTGTACCATAAAATATTCCTGAGGCGTTTTCTATTTTCAATGTTAGGACTAGCCTCGGGTAAACGAGTACCGGTTGGCGAAAAATGTAGCTGGTGTTTGTAGGCACCTTTATCGAGGGCATCTTGGTACACGGGGGCTGCATGGCAAAATGATACGTCGTCGGCTGAAATTTCTGAAAGGCGCCTGTTAATGGACTTCGGGATGTTTTGCAAGATGCCAGGTGGATGGTTAGACCTACTGTGAACGTATAATGGTGTGTTCCCGGGTTTTGTGTAGGGCATGAATTTCCCGCTGTTGAGGTTGAGTGTTACATCGAGGAAGTTGACGATCTTCTTGTTTGCCTCAATAGTGATTCTCAAACCGTGGCTTGTGAATATGTCGGTCCTTCTTGATAATTTCTACTCGCCTAGGAGATGCTGAGGTAACTCCTAACCCATCGTCTCTGTAAAGACCAAAACTGTTACCGTATTTCGCAGCGATGGTGTGTAAAAGGAAAGAACCGACTAATTCACATGATTCGACACCGTCGAAACTGCCCATGGTAATGTCGAAGAGACTGGAGGAATCTTTCTTGCCCCATGTATCTCCCGAGAAAAATAAGCAAGACTTCTTTGCATGGATGACGATATTACGCTCTTCGTTAGAAATAGAGGTGTAATTTGAAGCAAAGTTCAAGGCATTATTTAACAGATCAATCGAAATTGATGGGTAAAATTCGACAACGTCGAAAGCTATGAATGTGTACTGGTTTTTGTTTGGAATTTCGTCAAACCACTTCAGAACAGCAGCTGTATTTTTCCATTGGTTTATTCCCAGGCAGGATTAATCAGGCGACAAGTCGGGTTGTTCGAAAAATTTGGTTTGTGGTCTTTGAGAGCAATAAACGCTTCTCTACGAGCTGCGGTGTTTATACGATCGTCGATACCTAGCTTCTTAGCAATGTTTTTTGCCTGGAGTTCAATAGCAGAAATATCGTCTCGACTCACCTTCCTGTAGGTTTTCGTGACGTTTTTATGCATGAGTTCGTTGTAGGTGACTTTATCCATCTTGTAAAAATTATTTTTGTCAGCTGGTATGATAAGCTTATCGGACCCATCAACGTTGTTCCGCAGGTCATCAGAGAGTTTGTTCAAAAAATTGCAGTTCACTTTCCGAAATCTAATGTTCTCAATCATGTTCAGCAGCCTGTTTTCAAAAGTAATCAACTCAGGAATTCGGGGTGGCGTTCGCTTAGAGTGAAAACCAAATGATCCCTAATTAGAAGTGCACAAGTCCGGATTAAGGTAGAAAAAGGCTTTCCACCTCAAACGTCTACAAAAATGTTCAGTTTTTTCAATTAGCTTCCTGCAATATTCCCTCTTAGATGGTAAAGGGATGTTCTTCGTTTAGTAATCAAAACTTATACGTTCCATGTTAGTAGTCGTTGCAGAGAGTGCTCAACAGAAAGGAGCTTCCGTAAACAAAACGATATTGTAAGTCCTGCAAAAAACTCACGACAGAGTGCTCAATGGTAGACCAGAGCTTATAATATAATATACTTAAGTGAAATCAGAAGTTTTGGCTCATACTGTTTATTACAGTACTACTAATTAGTTTCGTACAACACGTGAGGTACGTCCTGCATTCTTCAAGTAATATGACAGTAATGACAGTATATGTGCCTCTATGTATGTATATGTATATGAATATGTATATGTATATATATATATATATATATATATACATTGAGTAAACAAAATGGTGGAAGTCAACTACAGACTAAAAGATGGAAGGATAGCACCCGGCTCGGAAGCTTTCGGTTATTTATTCAACCTTCTTCAGTCAAACTGATAAAATACAAGCATACAGACTGTAATATAAGAGACAGTAATACAAAGAGTAAGAGGTTCGAAAAAGCTAAACATAGCGAAGAAAAAAAGATACAAGATTCAAACCAAAAAAGGCTGGAAACTACCAAAGGGGCTTAAAATAAATAAAGTCAATAGAAACATTCAAAGTACAAAGATACTTAAAAGTGACCACAAGAAATAAAAGACGCTAAACAAACTACAACCGACAGTGAAAAGGATTAAAGGTCGGGCTGAAAGGAGGGGGTGGGCAAGGGATTAGTGAAAGTAGTTGACTCTCTTGTAAGAAATTAAATTCCTTTCTTTTGTTAAGACCAGATGGATGGAAAGTACATAGTTGTTCCATCCAATAAGCTTCCCGTCTAGTTAAAATAACGTCCACATTATGGGTGCTATGAACTCGTTCTATAATAATGAAGCGAATGTTGTTAAGTACATGTGGAGTAGAATTAAAATGCACAGCTAATTCACATCTACCTTTATTATTGATGAGATCTGATTTATGATTACGAAACCTTACTTTAAACTGAGTGGCGGTAGACCCTACGTACTGTAATTTACACTTTAAACAAGTAGCTAAATAAATGACATTATTTGTGGTACAAGAAATATTATCACCGATTTGATAGCTTCTACCCGTGCTCATGCTAGAAAAATGTTTACTGTTATCAAGCAAAATTAAAACAAAGATCACATCGAGACTTTCCACATTTGTGACAACCCTTATTAACATTAGGAGCGTCGTCTTTGCTTAGACGTTTTTTAAAAGTAAGATGTTCTTTTAAAGATTTGCATTTACGAAAGGCAGGAAAAATGGAACCTTTTGGAAAAATTTCCTTCATACTAGGGGAATTGTAAAGCAGGTGGAGATTATTGTGGAGGGTTAAGCCTATATTGCCCAAAGATGGATTGTAATCCAGAATGAGGGGAAATTTGCGAGGGGAATCCTTTGTGCTAATTGATTTGCGTAGAAGATGGGTCCTGTCAATTTTTCCTACCTTTTCAAATTGGGTACAAACAAAATTAGCATTGTAGCCTCTACTCACTAAACAGTCTTTATACTCCAAGAGGCGTTTACTTAAAATATCAGGCTTGGAACAAATACGTTTCAGACGCAGAGCATCACTATAAGGAATACTGCGTTTACAACTCTTAGGATGGGCACTGTCTGTACGAAGATAAAGGTGCCAGTCAGTGGGCTTAGAAAACACATCGGTATATATATAGATCCCTCCTCAAGGTAAACATTCACATCAAGAAATTCTAAATTACTAGGGGAAGATGCTTGATAAGATAGCCAATACCAAAGGTCTTTTCTCTCCTAACAACTGGTGGAGGTATGGAAACGACATTTTTGAAATTTGGACCCATGGCCTAGAAGCCTTAGAAATGTTTACCGATTTTATTAATTCTATATACCCTTCAATAGAATTTGTTGTTAGATATATATGTTATTAGATATATATATATATATATCTCTTTGTAACTCTCTCCTATATAGGCGATGAACTGAAGGGGGGGGGGGCGGTGGAACTATGTCCTCCGCGACATTTTCGTTGAGTTACCCGTCATGTCCATTATAAAAGGGAGGGCCGATTGGCAACATTAGTAAAGGCTGAGAAAAGTCTGTTTCATGGGAGAGGTGCAACACGCGTTGCAGATTCATACTACCATAACTTATGGCGACCACCTCCCTACTTTTTCCATGAGACTGTACTAACAAAAGATAATGAACTAATACAAATAGCAGGATAATTGCATAAAAAAATAGATCACTAATTAATTATAAACTGATAGCTGAATTTCAAATGTGAATAAAACAAATCTGAAAAAGAAAACGATAGTTACAAAACATGTTATCATTCGTACAATTTCAAGATGATCCGTATGACGTACGGTATTATAGTTTGAACGATTTTTACTAAAACGATCCAGGAACTCTAATTAATGACAAATGTGATACAGCGACTACTCCTTTGCATTGTCAGGTTTACCAAACGGCTTTGCAGTATACTCGTATAATTTGAGAATGATTTAGACTCTCTGCAGAACTGCCAACCTTAACGTAGTAATAATGTTGATAACATTACTAATCACGTAGACATCCGAAGTAGACTGCTAGATATTGTAGAATATAGGGGGGTTTTAGGGGTTCACAGTCTTGGAGTGACTGCCCCAGCCACGGATTGTTGACACAGAACGAAAGAGACGTCAGGGTAGAGAAAGATGCAGCGATTAAGATAGAGTTCCATTTATTTCTTGATCCGACTGGCACATAAATTAACACGAATTAAACTGACGATGAAAGGAAGGAAGAGTAACAGAGAGACGAGATGATGAAGGCTTACATAGTGTACAAGAGACAGACGATGTATACGGTTTGATGTCCAGAAAGCCAGTGTCAGCGGCGTGGCGAGGTCGATGAATCAACCCACGCCGAACTGCTAAGGATCATGGGATAGAATTCTGACACTGGCCAATTGCAGGTCAAATGGTTGACCTACGTAATTGAGTGGGGCGGTTGCCATCCGTGATCTACCAATCACGAAAGGATTGTGCAACCTTTCTGAGAACAGGGTCTAAGTTTTCTATTTTTAATGTGTTATCTAATCTGACTGCCTGAGGGAAATAAAGAAAAAGTTAAATAAATCTGGGGTAAACACCGGAAGACTGAACTTTGTACGACCTTTTGCGTACGGTGGGGAAGTATGACCATCTCTATACAACATCCCTTTTCCCCTTTAAAATTTTGTTACGCAGTAACCAAAATTTTACTAAAATATGAGGTTCATGTCAACATCCACTAAAATATAGCGACCATAACAATAGGAAATTGTGAATGCAATATGAAATAATGTATATGAAATATGATAGTAATACACCATGTAACTAAGAGCTCTTGTACAGGAAATGATCTTTACACATTGGGAGAGGTGGGACAGTGGATGGGAAAGTCAGAAACATCACAGTCAATGATTATCAATGTGAATCAAAGTTTTCAAGGAATAAGAAAAAGAGAAAAAATAATTGTTACATTGTAAGTGCACACACTCACAAAGACAATAAGTATGCGACTGAAGACAGTGGTCACACACGAACAGATGGACCCAGGAAAATACGCAATGACCCGTAACATCGCTTTCCTATCTGACATGTGAACACACAGCTCATCAGAAGCACAGTACATTTACAATTTCATGTATTGTTACACGAAAATGTTCACATTATATGTTGACGTTCCTTGTCGTTCAACATTCACTCTGTTAAAAGGAAGAAAGTTAAATCTTTTGTGAACCAATTACACTAAAACAATTCTGTTCACTCTTGTGATCTCTCTCAAAGGAAGAATAAAGGGTGACCATCTCACGCATTTGCATATGAAGACAAATAACATGCAAACTTTGTTGTACATATTGACCTTGACCGTTGCCATGGCACTAAGGGCGTACAATCCAGAGTGGAAAGTAAACAATAAGAAATATTCCCTGTAGGTGCGTAGAAAAATACCATGAAAGGGTGGCAAACAGGTGCAGAAGTGAAACTTCGTTAAGATTATTATAGTAGCGTGTAAATGGTAAACATGAAACATTTGCATTACTTCTGTCCAAAGAGATGCCTTTGCATTTTCTCTGGAGAACCTGTTAAAGGAACATCGTTCTCAAAAATGAAATTCACAACATTATCTGTATTTGCATAACGTGACACATTCCATCAAAAGGAAAAGTGAGCAGTTGGGTCACTTGATTTCAGAAGCAGTTGCAAATCACCTGCCTTATATCTTGCTTTCTCGACAACAAAACCATCATTCGGAGAGAGATCAGATAAGCATAAATGTTTCACAATTGTCATGTTGTCCTCACGACATGGCAAAGCAAGATATTTGTTGTCTTCAAAACACAAAAGATGATTGGAAAGATTGACTGGACTTGTACAGTCAAAGCATAAAATATCTGAAGCTGTGATTGGTGTTAACTTGTCACCATGTTCATCACAGAATAATTGAGGAGACTTTTCCTCTAGGAAAACATTAACATTATTACTGGAGTTCTTCTCAAGAATTTCTTTCAACTTGGAAACATCTTGAATATTTTTCTTTACTGCTGAAGCTTTAACATAGCATGGCTTCAGTCTGTTAAAATTAAAAATATCATTTAATATTTCACCTTTCAATGTTGCTAACATGAAGTGACTCCTATCGAGCACTTGGTGCACCACCAGTGGACCAACCCACTCTGCTGCAATTTTCCTAGAATTGGCAGTGAGACTTGAACTAGAGGGGTGGTAGACATATACCAATTGTCCCACTTTGAAGATTGGATTACTTGACAGACACTGTGCAGTCTTAGCTTGTTGTGAATACTGGTGTCGCCTTTGAAGATCTAACATTACCTTTGACAAATGTGCAAACCGACCTTTCATTAGATCTGCATAATCTTTATAAGAATGAGAAAGACCTGCCATAGGATTAAAGGTGACTTTCGTAAGATCTGATGGCTTCCTTCCAAAAATTAACTCGAATGGACTGTAATTGCCCAAATATGGTGAAGCAATTGAATTATAAGCATATGCCGTAGTAGGAACATATCTTACCCAATCTGTGCCGAATTGGTTCAAGTTCACTTTCAAAAAAATTGACAATGTCTGAATGTGCCTCTCTACTTGCAGAGACCCATGGTTACAAACACTAATTAATTTCTGATCAATGTTGAGAGCTCTACACAACAAATTCAATAACTTTCCTGTAAGGGAGGCAGCAGCATCTGTGATAAGTCTAGTTGGAGGACCAAAAATCGTAATAACTTTCTGCAACAATGCTTCACAAATGGTTTCAGCATCCAATGTTTTAAGTGGTACACACACCGAATATCTTGTAATTTCATCACAAGCAACCATAATATGTTTGTAGCCAGCCGTGGATCTTGGCATACTCTTGAAGTCTAGACTGATGCTGTCAAATGGCTTATAGGAATCTGGTATACGAGCGTGAAACATGCGCGTGACTCATCTGGCTTACCCTTGAATTCTTGATATCTGAGACATGCTTGTACATAATTACTCACACATTGGAACATATTATGCATGTAAAAATGTTGACGTAACGTCAAATATGTACGCAAAACACCTTGATGACAACTCAAAAGATTATCATGATTTTTCAAAATGACCTGATCAATCATATTGTCTGGAATGACCAATTGTAATGTTGTTCTAGATTTGTTCTTAGGATGAAGATACACTCGAAAAAGAAGACCATTGCAGAGAATGTAATTCTCCGCTTTCTGAGAAACTGCACGTGCACCATTAGAATCTGAAGGCAAAATATCATGAGCCAAATAATCATAAATTGGTTTGAAATGTGGGCAAGACTCTTGTTGAAGTTGCAATTCATGTGCATTGAATGGTAAAGCATAATCCCTGATGATCTTACGTTGAATATTCTTCATTACCTTTTGCAATTCTCTTTGTTTAGGTATGTGACCTGTAACCAACTTGTCTATGCTTGGAATAAGTGGCTTAGGAGGAGTATACAAGGCAGGAGGGGGGTCATGAATAACTTCCTGTGGGGTAGAGGTTTTATCTACCAGGCGTGGCTCAGGTTGCATCATTTCAGGCATTTCATGCTGTGAAGAAGGCTGGAAATAAGGCAAGGAAGGCGAATTACGTTCAGGCAATGGCAGTGGCAAATTACATGAAGGCAATGTTGGGGAAGAAACAGGTTGCTTAATGACAGAAGATGGCTCTGACAGAGACGTAGTCTTTGAAGATGCTGACTGTGTCTTTGGAACATTTGAAGAAGCAACCTTCGGTTTGGGAATAGCAACATTAGTGTGAGTTTTCTGTTCAGGTGCCTTTGGCGTTGCCTTACTTGCAGTCTTTTTGCCTGAGAACAGATCTGGAATATGCACACCTAGAGCTTTAGCTTTAGATCTGGTAATGATAGGGTGACATTGCTCTTCAGTTACAGGGGACACATTATCATTAGAGCCGTCACTGAATGCAAGTGTCATTATACGATCTATCTCTGAATCATCTGGAGGAGGAGCATGTGACAAATAATCTGCTAACACAATTTCAGAGTCTTTCTTATAGCCCACTTACATCGTATATTCTGACAATCGAAATAGGAGTCTACTAACTCTCTGTGTTGGTGGTTCTTGCTTAGATTTGAAAATATCTGCAATAGCTGAATGGTCAACATAAGCATCAAATTCCACTCCTTTAAGAATATACTTAAATGCAGTAACATTGACAATAAGACCATACAATTCCAATTCTGTTACACTGTAACGTTGGCATGCATCAGGCAAAATCTTTGAGTAGTATCCCAAAATTCTCTCTTTACCGTCAATGATTTGAGTGAGATACGAACCTGTTGCAGTTCGTGACGTATCACTGTACAATGATAAACGACCTGTTTTCCTGGGCACATACAAAATTGGTGACTCACACATGAGGTTACGTATTGTATCGAATGCATTTTGATGAACATCTGTCCACTGAAATTCTTTGCGTTTCTTACTCAATGCATGCAATGGTTTCAGAGTTGTCTGAATGGATGGATAAAATTGTGAAATATAATTCACTGCACCAACCAATCTACGTACTGCTTTAAGATTTCTGGGACGTGGTGTGTTTCTGATTGCATTACATCTAGATTGTGATGGTTTAAAGCAAGCATAACCTTCATTGTCTATACCAATTTGGTGTCCCATAAACGTAACAGACTTACGAAACAAATGACACTTCTGAGGAGAGATTCTAAGACCATGGTCAATCAAGGCATGAAAGACGGACTGTAAATGACGTTTATGTGACGTAATATCCTGCGAAAATACGATCAGATCGTCGTGATGTGCGATGACGAAAGAATCTGAATGAGGAACGGTCGTTAAGACATCATTAACCTTTGCTTGAAAAATAGCAGGTGACAAATTCAAACCTTGAGGTAATCTCCGATAAAAGTAATGCTTAGAACCTGCAAATGGAGCAATACCTGTGTATTTCTGTGACCTTTCACTCAAACGAAGACAGTAGAAAGCACTCTTTAAGTCTAGTGTACTCAAGACAGTGGCTTGTGAATGACCTATTTTCTTCAAGGTGTCATTCACCAATGGAAATGGATAATTGAGACGTGATATCCTGCTATTCAAATAGCGAAAGTCTGTTACAACTCTTTTCTCGTTGGAGTCTTTTTTGGGGATCAGAAATACTGGAGATGTATATGATTGGTGTCCAATTGCCAAGATACCCATTTTGACAAGTTTGTTTCATCTCCTTTGATGCCAATTGTTTGTCTCTTTTAGACAGTTTGAAAGGCCTAATGAAAAATGGCTCTTCATTGTCCAATTTGAAGTCAACCTCTGAATCAGTACATGGCGAAATTTCACCGTATAGAGAAAATGCTTCCCTGTTTTGCTCCAACATTTTGTACATTTCACACCTCTCTGCATCGTTCAAGACACTACCATGAAAGTTAACATATTTGTGAAAGACTTAATGTTCAGTAAGAGACACAATAGGGTCAGCAGGATCCAGATGAGGATACCTGTTACAATTCTCCATTACAATAGAATGACGTGTCTGGTCGTTAGAATATGATGAAGACATAGCATTACAATGCATAACATTATCACTATACACTAGCGTAGAAACAGGCGTAGGAAATACTTCAGGAGGACACTCTTGCAAAACATTGACTACATCTTGTGTGGTGACATACGCTACTGGACGATTTTCTTTGATAACCAACGGTGTTTTACCCTTATTAGTCAGAAGAATACGAGTGCAATTTTTGTGCAGTTTCAAGAGCATTATCGATGGGCAAAGGTGTTTAACAAATCTGCATGGATATGCGGAGACATCACAATTTTTGAGTGCATTCGGCAAATGAGTTCGAACGACAACATAACGACTTCGACCTGGATAGATGACTGTACGTTCAAGTGGTTTCAGAAAACATTTACGTCTGTGTAGACGGAACGTATTGTCTGTGAAGTCAAGGCTACCCTTCAGATTTTTCGAAGAGTTTGATCCTAAAATAAGATCAAGGCCTGTCAAATTATGTGCAACAATTGCCGAAAATTGAAAGGGGTGACCTTGAAGCATAACTTCAAATGAGATTTTACTGTCACCATAAATGTGGTCTCCATTGCCCAGGCGGAATGCCACCGGTTCAATATTCTGTTGTGGAAGACCAGACAGATATTTGGATTTGGCCACAGTGTCACGAGAGATGAGGGTTTTGTTGGAACCGCTATCTAACAGGATGAGAATAGAGGCATCCTGCAGATAGCCCTTAATGAAGTTCTTATCGTCCAACCTTAGTGTGATGGTATCATCACTGTGGCCTAGGTATGTATCGGGTTTATGAGAAGTAGATGTCTGATTGCACTGGTTCTGAGATTGATTATGATTACAAAAATTGTCATTCTGACATTCTGAATTTTCCATTGCCCTCATTAAATAGTAATTACAAAATCTGCTGATGTGGCCTGGATTGTGACATGTGAAGCAGATAATATCGGGATTCAAGGTGCGCTGTTGCACCTCGTAATTATAGGCCATTCGTTCCCGTATGTACGTTCGGCTCAGCCTAGGTCTAGGTGGCCTGTGTACTCTCTGTGCTGGTCTTCCTCTTTCATAATCATTTGTTAGAGCCATTGTGCTAAATATTACACTACAACACGCTATGAAAAACAAATAGGGGTATATTGATATTTCGTTCCCTTGTACACACGTATAAAACGTAGGCCTAGCCTATTTGCGATATGACCGTTAGTTACACTACAGGTGGCTACATATACGAAGCAAAAATGTACCAGTTACGCAAAATTATTTTACGCAATTTACACTGTTACATGACAAAAAAAGAACACAAACATGTGAAGTTTCTGACTCGGGGAGGGGGTGGGGATTGGGAGGAAGAGCCCTTACTCACCCTTAACTGGTTGGTATCTCGCTGTCGTCGGTGGTGGTTTTTCCGGCGTCTGGATGCGCGAATGGTGTTGGAGAAGCCTCGGTGGCGTTAGCTAACCTGAGTTTAGTGGCGCGTTGTTCCGTCTAGCGTAGTTACGGGTAGGGATGTTACAAATGAAGTAGCTGTAGGAGCTGGCACGCACACCGATGAATAGGCGCTGGCTTCTAACGGTACGCTAGGGGGTACGGTGACCACTGGATTCCGGCGTCAAATTTCAGGCCAAGTCCACCGCAAGACCACTTTCTGACCATCCAAAACCAGGTCATCCAAGGTGACCACATCCAAAGTAGACGATCCAGGGGGTTATTGCCTTGGTTTTTCACAGACCACCATGTAGAATATACCGACCACTATGTAGAATATAGGGGGGTTTCAGGGGTTCACAGTCTTGGAGTGACTGCCCCAGCCACGGATTGTTGACACAGAACGAAAGAGACGTCAGGGTAGAGAAAGATGCAGCGATTAAGGTAGACTTCCATTTATTTCTTGATCCGACTGGCACATAAATTAACACGAATTAAATTGACGATGAAAGGAAGGAAGAGTAACAGAGAGACGAGATGATGAAGGCTTACATAGTGTACAAGAGACAGATGGTGTATACGGTTTGATGTCCAGAAAGCCAGTGTCAGCGGCGTGGCGAGGTCGATGAATCAACCCACGCCGAACTGCTAAGGATCATGGGATAGACTTCTGACACTGGCCAATCACAGGTCAAATGGTTGACCTACGTAATTGAGTGGGGCGGTTGCCATCCGTGATCTACCAATCACGAAAGGATTGCGCAACCTCTCTGAGAACAGGGTCTAAGTTTACTATTTTTAATGTGTTGTCTGATCTGACTGTCTGAGGGAAATAAAGAAAAAGTTAAATAAATCTGGGGTAAACACCGGAAGACTGAACTTTGTGCGACCTTTTGCGTACGGTGGGGAAGAATGACCATCTCTATACAACAATATCTTGATCCCTGAAGATTGAAGACCAGTTCACCCTTTTTATGTTTGTAGCTATGAACACATCGTTAATGACATAGCGAGTACTTTCTACACGTGTCAGCCCTGAGTAAATCGTAGAAATCCGAATAGAAATTACTGCAGTGTTCCCCTTATGTAATAAAATTAAATGTTAGGGATCAAGGAACGGCAGTAATGAATATAGGTAGACTACTCCTATGATTCTAATGTTAACTCTAGTGGTACAAAATTAAGTCTATTTTGACGCATTAGCACAGAGTTGCATGTGTGAATAAATATTGTGGTAACATGAAATACCAGGTTTTCAAACAAATATTTGATTAAAAAAGCTATTGAATAAGCTTATTTTGTCCAGGCAAGGTTAAGAATTCTAAACATCCAGGGCTTTTTCATCCATGCATTTTACCACCCCCCCCCTCTCCCCGTATTCCTTCAACAGTTCACTTATCACTAAGTCCGCTGTAGTGGCCAGAAGTTCGAAGCACTCGACTCACAGATATAATGGGTGGATTATTAAGACTTAGGTGAAGTTGTTCAGCAAGGGAACAGTGGATATTAACACTTCTTTGGTGTCTAGTGATAAGATGTGAAGAAATCTCATGACAGTGTTGTAATACAGGCTACTGACCATACTGAGAGTAAGGGCTTGACTTATGTCTTCCTTTGTAGTGCTACTTCAATGATTAAAGCATGAACTTCTGGTGGAAGTAGACCGGCTGAAGCATTCATAGTATACTCTAATCTGTCTCTTTCTTGCTATCAGTCTTGCAACTCTCATCCTCGCCAATCCCCTTGATGTTTTCATCCCCAGAATTCTCCTCAAACCACCTGTCAGTACAATTCTCCTTCAGATTAACATTCTTGCTTACGTCAATACCATCACCATTTTCATTCCCGTCAAGCTGCTCACTGCGTTTGTCTCCACCAGTCTCTAAACTGCATTCGACTCCACCACGCTCCTCGCCTTCACTTTCGCTTTCAAAATTTACCCCAGGGCTCACATCACCAACATTCTCATCACAGTGATGCCAGTGAAGTTACATGCATTGTGGACACCAAAGTTCGTAGCGGTGCCACCGTAGGAAGGGTGGCCAGGTGGTGTGACCATAGTTGCTGTGCAACGCTTCAGATTTGTGACATCGTCTATTTCTAGAACAAGATTAACTAACAGATTTGAACCATTTCCGATATTATTCAAAGTGGCCCTCCTAACTGACCACCCAGTGGAAATACCAAAGTGAACACCAAAGGTCCTAGCGGTGCCAATAGTGTTCAGGTGACGTGAACAGCATTACTATGGTAAAACTTCAAAGTTGTAAAACTGTTTTTTGTTTCGATAAATGGTAACACTTTACCTGATCCGGATCAATTTAGACTTTATTTTCAAAGTGATCCCCTAACTGACAAGGGAGTGGGAATACTCCATATTTCCATCTGCTGGGTATACCGAAGACCCTAGCGGTGCTACTGCCAAAAAGGGTGGTGTTGTCTTGACCACAATTACTATTGTAATGCAAAAGAGTTGTCCAATCTGGTCTGCCTGCTATATAATATCACTAAGCGCTTATATTACAATTTCGGAAAAGGGGACAATAGACTTTAATTAAATTACTTTTAAAATAATGAAAGTGGCTAGAATCAAATGATATTTTATGCACAAATAACAATGGATTCAAGACCTAACGAACATTATGCTAACAATCGGACAATCTTATGACATTATCAGGTGACGTCATCATGATGAACAAGAAGGCAATCCACGGAGTTGCAAATCTCATCCCTATCATTTTGCATGATAATTCATACATCATTTCATGTACTCCCGGAGTGCGCTGAGTTGTACATTATTTTCATCAGTGATTCAGATCGACTGTTGTTGACAGAAGTGCGGGATATTCAAGTTACTTAGCTTAGCGATACCATACAACACATATGCATCGAACTGGACAAATACTTGCATGCGCGTAGACATGTGCATAGAAATCGAGCGTGCGTCAAAAGTATTCCTAGAAATGTTTGCGCGTCAAAGTATTCCTCAGATTCGCACACGCCGTCACTCTGGATGTTTTAATGCACTGGAAAGCGCGTTGTGCGTGCTTCAGTATTATCTTCACAGTGCCTAAACAGCTCGAGTTCCTGCACAACTGTGTAATGCGCATATACGCTGTAAAAATATGCTGAGTGAGTTAAGGTTCTAACGCATGGAAAATTACATCACTACCAGACATAATCACTCAGCCCAAAACATGGTTGCATACGTTCAAATAACATGTCACCTTAATGAAAAGGCAAAGATGTAAAAATCATGTTGACACCATGCACTACCAACCCCTAACACACTGTCTTGTGCGCTATAGTAACCGTGACCTTTGACCTTGATCTATGACGTCATCAGTCTAGCGGACACTGCATTTCATACCCAGGCACCTACACATCAAGTTTGCAGTTTATCCGACTTACCGTCTAGGACGAGATCGTGACAAACTTTTTGGAGCATTTTTGCCGATTTGACGTTTAATCACGTGACCTTTGACCTGATGACGTCATCAATATTTAAAGAAAATGTCTCGTATTGTCTACTATCCATATATGGTAGTTTTATCACACTACGATATTCACACGTTAAGATAATGCTAAAAATGTGTTTTTCGTTTACAAGACCTGTGACCTTTGACCTATGACGCCATCGCTTGGGCGGACACTACACTTTATACCCGGGCACCTACCCACCAAGTTTGAGGTTCAGCTGATCTACCGTCTAGGTAGACAGCTCTGTAGAGTCTGCTTGGGCTGGAAAGTTTCTGTTCCTAATCTTTGTTCCTCCACCCCTGAAGGAACATCCATATATTTACACAGTACTGCTCTTCCCGAAGGGTGGTTACTCCCCTCATTGATCGCTGCCCTCGCAGACTCTGGACACTCGTTTTAATTATGCACACAACTTTTAACTAAAACCATTGTTTTTCGCTACCAAATTCGGTAAAAGCCAGTCACGGCCATCGTGAGAAATGATGGGAGTGATGATGGGGAGAGGACCTACAACTGATTAGTTACGTAACTATCATGGTAATATTCTACTCTCCTTCAACTGTTTTAGGTCTCTCCTAGCGATATCCTATTTCTGCCGTAGGCAAATCTGGTGATAGGGTGAAAGTTAGCCTATGTACCATTATTTTCTCTCATTGTTCGATCGCTGCCATTGGCTCATTGGTCATTGGTCTTTCTGGCGGACGGCGATCACAGGGAAACGTAAACTCTGCAGAGTCTGCTTGGGCTGGAAAGTTTCTGTAAATCTTGGTTCCGCCACCTCTGAACACTTACACCGTACTGCTCTTCCGGAAGAGTGTTTACTCCCCCCACTGATAGCTGCCCTCGCAGACTCTGGACACTCGTTTTAATTATGCACACAACTTTTAACTAAAACCGTTGTTTTTCGCTACCAAATTCGGTAGAAGTCAATCACGGCCATCGTAAGAAATGATGGGAGTGATGATGGGGGAAAGGACCTACGACTGATTAGTTACGTAACTATCATGGCAATATTCTACTCTCCTTCAACTGTTTGAGGCCACTCTTAGCGATATCCTATTTCTGCCGTAGGCAAATCTGGTGATACGATGAAAGTTAGCCTATGTACCATTATTTTCTCTCATTGTTCGATCGCTGCCATTGGCTCATTTCATGAGACCAACGCGTAGTATTTTAATATGTATTAACCCTAACGTTAAACGTGACTATTCATTTGTACATAATTACATCGAGTGTCCAAAGTCTTTCCGGCGGACGGCGATCACAGGGAAACGCTGTTACTAGATGAGTACATATCCTCGGTTGGCTTTAAGTAGGCTGCAGCTCAAATTGTGAGGAACGTATCAAAGGAGGAGAATTCATTCGCCGAGAAAGACTTTGCAAAGTCTAAGGGAAACGCTATCCCTTGATGAGTACATATCTTCGGTTGGGTACGGTATAAGTAGGTTGCAGCTATGTATCAAAGGAGGGGAATTCATTCCCCGGGAAAGACTTTGCAAAGTCTACCTTCTAGGAGGAGGTCATGACACAAGTTCGGTTGTACACACACACACACACACACACACACACATACACACACATTTGGGCCCCCCTTCTCGCCCCTAACCCCAGTGGGCAATCCCAATCCATGTCATTTATATACCATGAGGTACCCCACGTAAGGGCTACTGGCCCACTAAGTTTCGGTTGAATACTACAAGGGGTGTAAGGAAGGCTACCATTTAAGTGTCA
Organism: Stichopus chloronotus; assembly: GCA_021234535.1. Lineage (NCBI taxonomy): Eukaryota > Metazoa > Echinodermata > Holothuroidea > Aspidochirotida > Stichopodidae > Stichopus > Stichopus chloronotus. Next base: position 9,065,790 of record CM037849.1, read on the forward strand.
TTTTTGGCGACTTCAACCACTCAAGTGCATGAGCACAATATGTCTCCTCCCTGTATACTACTTACAGGGATGAGATAAAATCATCTTAAAATGATTTAAAGACAAAAACTCATCACCCCAGACAGTTTCAATTCTCCCAACCTCCTACCTCTAGTCCCTCACTCAGCCTGTCTTAAATTTTTCTCATGTGTAATCAAAACAATGGATCCCTGTGTACGTTGTGTAATACAATGTGCTCTGCATCTTTCGAATTTGCTGTCAATCTAAGAGTACTGTAACTTAGCACCAGTTGAGAATTTTGCTTTCCGGGAGGTAAAAATATAGCTTAGGGTGATGCTAAACAGCCTTTAAGTAAATACTGCAATTTTACTAAATAATTCGTTAATTTGATAATACATTATGGGTTAAAAAAAGTTGCTACATTTATCGCGGTCAAATGGTACATTATGGGTTAAAAAACAAGTTACTACATTATCGGTTTTGGGGGTGATACATTATCGGTTAAAAAAATTACTACATTATCGGTCAATTTTTACTACATTATCGGTTAGTGATACATTATTTGTCAATTACTACATTATCAGTTGTAACACCCTCGTAGCCGGACTCGGAGGTTTGCCAGTGCTGTACACTCCACATGATTTCAGACAGCTCCATCACCTTAGACTACACTGATACCAAAATAATTTTTCATGTCGATAGTGGCTACGAAAATTTTAGTATGATAGCCTAGTGCCTTCAACTGATAGAGAAATTTCGTATGAATAACTTGGTGCTTCCCAGTGCCCTTCTAAGTATCAGAATTTTTATGTGAATAGTGCTCCAGCTAGGTGCCTTTATTCGTACGAAACTTTCCGTGTGCATATTGCTTCCATGTGTCAATTTCAATGTGAATAGGCGTACCGTCTATGTTTTACCCCTACAACACTTCCCTCTTTAAACCTCCCCAAACAGGAGTCGGATTTCCAGGATTGGTTTATTCAACTTAGTGGCACGGTCTGATACTGCCAATATACGGCTCTGCTGCCAATCAAGTTGTCTGAACTTTGTGAGCCATAGAGGCACGTAGTTAATTACTGTGCATGTGAGGTAGTTTTACAATAAATTGTATATAAACGTAACGTTCACAACCCGATCGGACCGCTTGCATGCGTGCGGTAGCTAGGGCAGAGTCAGCGTTACTCGAGTGTGGAAGACAGATTGCTTGGACCAAACAGCTAACCTTGCAAATACTTTCACAGGCCAAGCACTTCGGTAAATGGGCAGTTTGCTTAATTCTAACCTTGACAGACCTTTAGTTACAGACCCTACTGTATTGATATTTGGCGTAGCCCTGCGAGAACAGAAGCTAAGGCCCAAACTGCTACCCTTGGTCAGGTCAGTTAGTGACGTTGTTGAAGTTTCTGTTGACGCATGGTTCAGTGTTGAAGTAACCTGCCGCAGGCATGCAAGGGAGCATCAAGCCTTAGCCTAGGCCTAAGACAGAGTGAGGCGAAGGTGGCTACTAATTTAGAATCCGTACCAATCGGACAAGGTATCAGATAACTAAAAGAGTTGGCATAGCGTCTATGTTTTATTTACCTTTTTTTTTTTCTGTTGCTAGTTTTTTTTTATCTTTTTTAGAATTCCGAAATTACCGATTTTTTGTGCAATGATCAATATGTAGTGACACCTGTGGAAGAAGTGATAGATTATTCCTGAAAGAGAAGTATAGGTTAGAGGAGGATTCGAACCTAGAATATCACGATAACTGATGCATCACAAGTCTTACGCATAACCCACTATGCTGCGAGAGCGGTTGTGGTGGTTGAGTGTTCGAAAATGCATACAATTCACAAACGCGTAATCCAGCGTTGTCATATAACAGTATATTCATATACTATAAATAAGTATCAATCCCCTAACCCTATCCCCTAACCCTGAATCATGACGCCTCATCCGATCCCCTGACCCGATCCCCTAGCCCTGTTTACCGACGCTAGTTAGGCAATCCATTCATCATTCGCTATTCAAGGATGGCAGTGGACCGAATCGAACAATCGAAGCTAGCGTGCACGTTCAAATGGTACGGATTCTAAAGTTGCGCCCCAAGGTGAAGTAGCCTGTGTAGTTAGAGCTTAACCACTCTGAGTACATTCAGAGTTGTCTTTGACATCTTGTTCTATATTACTCTGAGCAGCTGTGGGCTTAGTTGCTCTTGGAAGAGTGTCTGAAGCATACATGAATTTGCCAGGTGTGTAGAATACATCCATCCGGGTCATAAATTTGTAACCTTATCAACATTTTCTGAACCCTCAGAGGACAATCATTCGTGCCTTCGTGAGTTATGGTACTAGAGGTTTGTGGTCAGTCTCTACACTAACCTTTGAACATAAACAAACTGATGAAAACATTCACCGGCTTACAGTATGTAATTGCCAAAAGTTCTTTTTCTATTTCAGATTTGAGCAAATTTGTTTTCTGCTTCAGTCATTGCCCTTGAGGCATTTATGCAATTGGTTGCCAGCTATCATACTTCTGCAGTAGCTATGCACCCAACCCTGAGCATGATGCATCTGACTATATCCTAAATTCTTTATTAGGATCATAGAACTTAAAGTATTGGTTCTGCTGCCAGTAATTCTTTCAACCCTGACCAGTCTTGCGCCTGTAGTTGAGTCCAGTCCCATTCAATATTCTTGTCTAACAAAATCCGAAGTGAAGCTGTCTTAGGTGACAGATTGGGAACAAACTTAGCCAACTTAGTTATTCACCACTTCCATTTACTTTTGAACATCTTTCTTACACTGAGGTCTTGGCATGTTTACTATTGCTGACACCTTCTCTGGGTCAGGCTTGTGAGAATGTCTCCAGTGAACTTAAGTGGGTACGCCCTACCTGACATTTCTCACTGTTCAGTTTGAGATTGGACTCCCTGGTGACTTCTAACACTTGCCTTGAATAGGAATCATGTTCTTCTTTAATAGTGTTCTCACAAACAATGATATCAACCATGGTAGTGAACACTCCCAGGATACCTTGAAACTGAATGTACAGTCTTATGATATACACCTCAGGGTAAGGATGCCACACCAAATGGAAGACCCAAAAAGCAACACCTCCTGAATGGGATTATGAAAGTACAAATGTTTGCTCTGCTATCATGAAGTCGCAATTGCCAGAAACCTGATGACGCATCCAGTTTACTAAAGAATTTAGCATTATTTGCAAACATAGCTATTATTTCCTCACTAGAGGGCAACTTGTAGAGTTTCCTCTGGATCTGCTTATTCAGGTCTCTGGGATCTAGACACACCCAGATCTTTTCATTTTTCTTTCTAACTACCACTTGTAAGCTAATGAAAAGAGACTTACCCAAGGGGGGACGTGGAAGGGGGTTCCGTTGTGTTGCCAGAAACGCCACAGTACAGACGTGAACAGTAGCACCAATTTATCGACCCACTCGTCTTTGACAAACACAGCCTCAGTCCAACATGAATTAATAGTGGTGCGACACAGCTGAAATCCTGTCACAGCCACATAACCTTAGGGAATCTAAAGCAACTGGAGAATTGGAAATAACAAAGCAACTTAAAAAGAAATAAGAATGAAAGGTTTTTACACTATCTACAATTAATGAAGCACCAGTGCCTGTTACAAACCAACCATACACTTACTGTACACTATGCACATGTTCACCATATCTGTTCAATGTTCACAGCATAGTGAAATAACCAGTTGAGAAGAAAAAATCAAATATATAACTCAGCCCCACTGTATTCCTAATGGCTATTCAGATGAGTCATTGGAATTACTTTTGTCTTCATCAACCGTTGACCAACGCGTATGGTACAACGGTAAACAGAACACAAGCAGCATCCTACTGTATGTGCACTGCAATTTTTCATTAATAATCTCTGAATACAGTACTTCAACGGTGCAATTCGATATATCTAACCATCCTGATACTGGAGTGGCAGCAAATGCCACAGATTAAAACCGAAACAGCCCAATGCTCATGCACTGTTAAGACATACCCCAACAGGCCTCCACTAAGGGGTAAAAAAATCATTGGACAACAGGGCCAGTAACTTTTTAACTCCACTGGCCCTACCATATTTCCACTGGTCCAGTTTCCATGACAAATTATACTAATTTTAAAACACTTGTGTTTCTGTGTTTACAGTACACTATCAGTTTGTGTAGACTGTGTTTTCTGGCTAAAACAATAAGAAATTGGTATTCTACGTGTATTGTATAGCAAAACTAAAGATTTCAGAGTCCTAGTTTAGTGAAAATCTGGAAATCACCACGTAATAAATAGTTGTAGTTAATTACATGAAAAAAAGATTGTTCATTAATTTGTGATTAATGAAAACAAAGAAAATACTAAGAAATACTCAGAGTAGGTAGTTAAAGAAATAGTTTGCTCCATTTTCTCCCAATAAAAGGCATGAAATGCGAGGAGAAACATAACTTATAAGGCATATCAAATTGGTAGGCTAGAGTACCCCCACGGGACCTTCCCTATGTAACAAAAATATTGTGCACACAATTTGTTACAGCATGGCACATACTGTTGGTTTTGTAACATAATGACACATAGGCCTACATTTTGCTGCCCAGTTTTGCTGAAATTTTTAAAATCAATGCACATGCATATTAAGTACAGGGAATTAAAAATGAGAAAAAATTACTTTGTGCTTTGATGGCTTCAGAAAGCAATGAAAATTGACCTTATCTAGTTAAATCATAAATTGTCTTCTTCCTAATCTTCAATGCAGTCATTATCACAAAAAGTCCTAGGCCTACTCTACTCGAACTTCGAACGTATAACAATTATGTCCAGGCCTAGCCTTAGAGTTACTGTTTCGTACAGTCAGTGTTAGGCCTAGCCTCCAAATAAAGTCATTAGATACAACTGAAATCTTTTGAATTCTACTTATTATTACTGGTAGTAGAGTTTTTATTCTCCTCACAATTCTAGTCCTCTCAGAGCGTAAAAAGGCATGTTGCGACAAAAACACTCCTCTCTACTGCTACAGTATTTAATTAGGCTTAGGCTAAGTTACCTTTAGGATAGGCCTCTTAGTTATCGCGAAGAATTTGCAGATTTCCAACATTACTAGCATACTGATCGTTGGCCTGCATGACACGTACACCGCACAGCATGTGAAGCATAATACACACAGACATACGGTGCATAAACAACGCTGCATTCATGCTATTCCGTTAGTTGAATGGAGAGACATTCATATCGCGGAACTGGGTTTTATTATGTTCAAATGCAAAACGATCGTTATTTTTGAGAAAATGCGCTGGACTTTTGACGTTACAATTTTTGCTGATAACAAGTTTTCAAGGGCACAGTGTAACAGTTGTATTTTTAACATTGTGTGGCATTATGTACTGTGCCAAATTCAAGAGGCCCGGAGGGCTAGCTTGTCAGTATTTTAACTATCCCGAAGATGAAATCACTGACCTCGGGCCAGCGGACCAGCGCTTACGTCGAGCCCTGCCAACCTCATAGCCATTTTAACTAATTGCCTTTAATCCAAGTTCAGTTGGCCTCTCTGCAGTATAGAAACGGTACATGACAAAAATATCCCAACTAAGTGATCATTAGTCTTCCTACTAGAGTACAAAATGTTGCTGGTGATCTTACAATTTGATATGGGAAAATAGATCAGGGATCCACAAAGTGGGGTAGACTCAACCTAAGAGCTGTCGATCCTCATCACATAATGCGATATTAAATGAGAATGCAGTACAGTATGTAATGAATACAAAGTGACTGAAAAATGATACAGAGATCATGCAAACCCTCACGACAACCAAGAAATGCTCGCTTGATTGACAGTAATCAACTATTGGCTTGATAAGTAAGTCACACACAGTGGCGTACTCAGGAATTTGTGGAGGGGGAGGCCGTAGCCTCTGCTGGAATTACTGCAATGGAAAGATCCGAGCGTATCGCCACGATCGCTTGGTGCGGAGCGCACAAGACAGTTCTTGCTAGGGGGTTGGGGGCATGCTTTCCGCGGAAAATTGTGAAATCTGCAGATCTCCTGCAATCTGGAGCATTCAAGAAGACCTTAAAAGACCTTCCAAGGGGAGGCGGTGCAAACTCGTGAAGACTATCTAAGCGGAGCGCCACCATCAGTCGGTACGGAGCATACAAGAAAATTTTGGGTTTTACAAACCCCCCAGATGGCCGGAAATAGCCCTTCCCAAGTTTTTTCAGCTGCATGAACCCTGCCTTGAAATATAAATCTCATGTCTACAATTGCTCAATTACTGAGAAAATAATTAGTCTGTGAAAAATGAAGCAATGCCAAAATGAGCATTCAAAGAAACGTTTGGCTCTACAAACCACTCAGATAGATGAAAACTGCCCTTCCTGGGTGTTTAACATGCAGACATACATGCTCCCAACCCTGCATTCCACCCCTGCCTTGGTAGGCCTGCCACATAAATTGAGGGAATTACTATTTAGCGATATCGCGGGGAAAAAAAGCGAAAATGAGATCAAGCAGGGTCGCCCTGTTCGCCCTACTTTCCCTGGCTATGCCTATGCTCCCGGGTATTTCTGGCGAAGTCCTAAAAAAAAAAAATACCACAATATGGCCGGGGGGGGGGGGCGATCGCCTCCATTGCCCCCCTTGGCTACGCGCCTGAGTAGACACTTTGGTAGTCGTGGCGATTTGAACAGGGCTTAAAATGCACAGACTGTACCCACTACAATTGAACATGTTTAATCAGGCCCGGCGACGGCTTACGACACAACTGAACTCTAGTCGTGGAAGAAGTCACACCGACACGACCACAGCAGACGCAGTGGGTGGTCGCTGTCGTGTCGCAGGTTGTCATGGCAGTGTGTCTCGGACTTTTTATTGTATCTAGTTCAATGATATCCACAGCCACAATGACATAACCATGCATTTGCGTTTTTTAGCTTATTATCTCATCACCCCACATAGTATATGTATCTAGTCAAGATGTATTGTGGTCAGTTTGGGCCTGTATACATTTTATGACATAAGTGGAGAAGTTTTATCTTCCTGCTAAAAGTGAACGATACGTCAAGATAAAAAAATATTTCATAGCTGACCCTTCAAACACATGGCTGGAAAAAATGGACCTCCCTCAACTTGGGGTGGGTCGTTCGAACGCTCCGACCCCCCTGGCTACGTGCCTCTATTCCCTCAAGTTTACCTATATACATATAGTAGGCCTATATTGATACTAATCATGTCAATTCCCGCTTATTTCTGATATTTTCAGCAAGATATGCAGTCTTTAAAAAAAATGGGGAATGTGGGGGGCCATGGCCCAATGGCCCCCCCTCTGTATGCTAGTGGTCACACACATGGATATTCTTGATCCACCTAACACAGAAGCAATGCTTGGTGTTACCAAAAATAATGAATACAATATACCTGGGTAAATACTCAATACACACGACTCTTCACGAGCCAGTACACAACGATGATCAAACCATGGGGCAGCCATTTTGGAATGCTATGGGACTTATGTTTGAGCTGTACTGTATGTATGTGTGTGTGCAGATTTACTTCACACCCTGCACTCCTGGCACATAAGGATGGCAGAATGGGAAGGAGGCGCTATTCCTGTTGTAGGCCAGATGGTGCTGAGGGCGGTGTTAAAGGTTGCCAATGCTCTTGGCATGGTAGATAGGAATGCATTTGTTGTGATGAGACAGGTAAGTGAGTCGTTCTTAAATATCCACACCAGGTGAGTATTGGGATGCACGTGTGTCTGTCTGTGACACCTGCCTAGGTACATTAACTCAATATCGGGAAAGTCAGATGAAGGTCAAACTTGGTATGTATGTTGAACCTTATGGAACCTTATATGAACCTTATGTGGTTCCCCACTTATCAGCATCACTCATTTGTTACCCTTTCAAGTCGATAGATGTCCTATAATAAAAGCAAATATTCTTTGTTTTTCCCCTTTAAAGAAAAGACAATATCAGACATGAGCAGCCCTGAGATATGTGTCATTGGAGCGGGAGTGATTGGGCTTTCAACGGCCCTCCAGATCCTTGAGAGATATCCGCATGTGCATGTCACAGTCATGTCCAAGAATTTTTCTCCAGACACTACAAGTGATGGCTCAGCAGGCTTTTGGGAACCTTACTTGGTCGGTGATACATCGAAAGAACTAATTAAGTAAATTTACTTCCCAGTTTTTACTAACAGATGCCAGCTATATATATGATATTCTGAAAGAAAAATTTTGTTTATTATGTGTAGATGTTAATCAGAATGTTACAGTATGTACTTCATTGGCAAGTAGTAAAGGGGTGTTTATGTGATTGTATTAAGATCTTTATCACTTTTAAGGTAGTTTGCATTAGCAATAGAAGTTCCTGGATTTCGATATCAATTTCAAAACTGTAAGCTGGATATTCCAAGTGGTGGGCATACAGCCTGCATGTGGAATAATTGATGCCTTCAATTTCACTTAAATAAGCACAGTATTTTTGGCATGCAAATCTGTCATGTTTATGTTTTATGTGAATTGCAAGTGCACAACTGTTTTTAGCACTTTGCTTTTGTACAGTATGTGGATACTTCAGTAAAGAGTCTCGGTTTGACTGACTTCTGTTTGTATGACAAAAAAGAGTAAAAAGTAGCCATTTTAATTAGTGATCGTTTTACTCTTACTTACAGTATAAGGTGAAAGAAGGCGTAGGCCATTGTTGCTCTGGTATGTGTATGTGTGTATGCATCTTTCCAGGAATTTTGTCAAGACGCATTCACAATCCTACAACTATGCACAAACACTTGTCAAAAATGTTTTCAGAACAGGTGGTCGGCCAGGTTTACTTGTTTGGATCTGTGATTGAACATTCATTTCAACCATCACGGAAAATGCAAGTACGGAAAAAAAAAACGATGAAAAAGAATACATTAATAATGAAGAGTCGGCCTACTGTACGTGCTGTGCAAGGTTCAAGTACTATAAATGCTACAATCCAGGGATGATCCTTGAGCAACTGAAAATGGTTGTCCTAAGGACAACCAGCTGCAAAAATTTGGTTGTCCTCCACAACGGACATATAAAAACAAGAAATGTGCAAATTGTGTATTTTGCACAGTCAAGACCATGTTTTTATTGGTCTTTCTTATACAGGTTGAAACTTTCCACAGCTAAATTATACTACTAACTTGTAACTTAAAAGTAATGCATGCTCAGGGTTTCTCCAAAGGGAAGGGGGGGGGGGGTTTCCAGAAGGAGGCTGGTAAAATTCCACCTTTTCACTTCGATAATAAAAAAATGTCATTATCTAGAATCACTGATGCTGTAAAGTATATATGAAGAAAATCTCTGTATAATATAATGTTTGTTTCAAATCAAAATATGATACATTACTAATCTTGAACGGTACTATCACTATTTAGAAAATTCATACCAGCTCTCCTTGCACATGGCACATATGGCCGAATTCTTCGACTGCGATTCATCTATCTGGTACTTGCTGTGCACAGTATGTGCATGTCTGGTACAGTAAAATCAGTTGAAACATGATCGTACACTGAGGCTGTTTGTTTGGCTTTTTACGTACCATGGATTTCAGGTTGTTTTGTTGGTTTTTTGTGAAAGAAAACAGATGTTTTGGAATGGAGTTCATGCATGTTAAATATTTTGGTTGCATCTCAGTGTTGAGTTGTAAGCATTGTGTCACAATATAAATGACCAGGGGTAAAATTTGGTCGTCCAAAGGACAACCTGAGGTAGTAACTTTGATCGTCCTACAGAAATTTTGGTCGTCTCGGACGACCGCTAAATTTCATCCCTGCAATCAATATCAAACTTTGAAGGAACCTTTGTCCTATTTAACACAATGTGTTGAAACATGATGCTAAAATCAACCCCTAACAGACCAGCTGCAGTGTTTGCGGTATTCATCAATGGGAAAAATCCTTGGCATCACACCAAGAAAAGTTTGCATCCAAAGTTACTTTGGCATCTGTCTAGAATTGTGTCAGTCACCAAATCACTGCCAAAATTCTTCAAAGTTTCCAAGATGGCACAAATTGTCAGTGTTAGACTGATGCCAGTGTAATGCATATGAAGTCACCGAGTGAAGCAATGACTTCGGCAGTAGCTACATAAAGCTGTAGGCAGGCTCTGTTTTAGAACTCAACCCTAATAAAGCCATCTTTCTTGAAATCCAAACCTTGAATCTCAAGCAACTACACTTTAAACATCAAAATATCATTTGAAATATTTAGTTTGCTAACCTGAAATTTGCAATTTGTAAATAATACACTATTCACTTTGACGATGAAATTTGGTGAGGTGGTTAGGCTACTAACGATACTCTAACCACGTTATGATTATTTTAAGCTTTCAGAAGATCCAACACTATCTTTTCTATTTCTTTTTAACAGACACTTTTGTACATTATAACTTCCAAAATGCATGTCAAATAAATCCCTTTGCATGACATGTGAAATCTTAATTGCAGATTTGAGTTTTGAAGCAATATCAATAACTTTTTGTGATTGCACTTTAGTATCTCCTGAAAAGGTTTTTCATCTTTGTTGCACTGTGGTTGTTGACTGTTCTACCAAGGCAGTAGAGATGGCATCTTGAGGTCAGAAAAACCCTTGTGTCCCTTTTTTGTGGCTTGTAGGCCTGCGGCTTCAGTACAGGCCTTGAAACAGGCTACGGAATTCATGAGAAACACTGTTAGGCAGTATGATGGCATGCCATCAATGCAATTGCACTGCACAGTGTAAAATCCACTGCTAATCAGGAAAGACACATTCATATAAAGTAGATGGCCATTTGTCTCAAACTATAATTAAATACAAAGCTGGATGAAGAGTGAGGACAAAACCAACTCCCCAATCCATAAAACAAAACTCAAACAACTTGTTTATCACTTTCATACAATCTAATTCAATACCAGCATTAACTTTTCAGAAAAATTAAGTGATTGCAAAAATTAATTAGAAGCCAATCATTAGTCAAGACAAACAAGTTACTGGATATCGTTATCCATGTCTGTTAGTAACTGTGAATTCACTCACTGACAGTGTTATACCATATACAACAAAATGAAATTACACTGCCAAACAGCTTAAATTGATAATTTGTTTGCCCAGTTTGACAAACTTAATTGACCAGTTAACAATTTGAATGTTGATGTACTGTACCTGTGCTGGACGAGAGTCTGAAATTGATCTGACATAAGGATTTATTCCTTTTTGATTCTAAATAAAAAAAATCCTATCCAATCGCACTGTGTCAACACACAAGTGCATACAGAGATTTTAAGTTTGCTTTTTTTGTTTTTGGTTTTGATGAAATTGTAACCTCAGTAATTATGTGGGTGTATGGATGTGTGTCCTTGTGTGTGTGTTTGGTGTATGTATGGTTTTGTGTATGTATTTTTATGTGTATGTATGTTTATGTGTATGTATGTTTATGATGTATGTGTATGATGTCTACCTTGTACAGTTAACACAATATCTCAAGAAAGGGAAGCTTGTGCAGATTTTTTATTTGGTATGTGGATATACCTTATTATGTTCAAGAAGCCTGTTGTTTTTGATGGTCAAAGTTCATTTGGGGTTAATGTAGGTCAAATAGTAAAAAATTTTTGAACGCAATATCTAAAGAAGAGAAACTTGTAGGTATGTATATTTGGTAGGTGGCTGTCCCTTACTGGATGCCAAAAGTGTACTGTATCACTTTTTATGGAGGTCATAGGTCACTTAGGATCAACAACGGTCACATAGTCTCAAGAAGAGAAGTGTGTACAGATCTCAGTTATGGTATGTACAAACACTTTACCTTATTGTGTACCATGTGAAAAAGCGCCCTTTAATGGCACTGCCATTCCGGTTTTCGTTGCCCCAGGTGCATATCAAGGCAACTGCATCATTCCAAATAAATGCAATACCTCTCCTCACTGGCTGACTGGCCTCTTTTTTACAATGTAACATACAAAAGTGAAATTTACAGTAAAATTTGTCCAGATACGAAATTTCACAGCGATTTAACATTGAATTGCACTTTCAAACGAAAAATTTGGTTGGAATTTAACAAAATATCTCGGTCTTCTTTCATTTTTAAATGTGTTCTTCTGGTAAACAAACTTCCTCCCCTCTGCAGTATTGTCAATATCATTAGCTCAGTTCGGACTGTATCATTACCGTGAGTTTTTTAATAATGAGATTCACTGGTTTTATATTTTTATACCTTATGAATTTTATTTTATGGATTTGACTTCATAATTTCAATCTCAGCATCAAACTTTGCAATTAACACACAAAGTTACAGCGATCATGCCTTAAAGCTTGTTTTCTGTACGAGGGTTACTAACTTCTCTCCTCCAACAACGTTACACAGCATACAGTCTAGTCCTAATTGCACTGCACAAGCACTGACACTGTGTACAACTTAACTGCTGCGGCAAATGCTTCGCGCCAAAACAAACGTGTGGTAGGAGATATTTTGTAGGGAGGATGCACACTTAGAGAACAGCAAACCTTAAATGATTTCAGCATTTGGAAGTAAGTATTTTGACGAAGTCTGCACCTAATTGAAAAATTAGACCACATAATCAGATGCAAATGATCCATCAAACACTATCTTGGTATTCTTTGTCCAAGAACATGCAAAGATCGTGCCACTTTTTTGTGTGGCTGAAAAAAATCTGCCTTCATCGGGGAGGTCGCGGTTACATAATAAGTCACTGACGATGGGAAGTATTTGTCCTTCAAACGTGAGCCAGTGGCTTCCAACTCACGGCAGTGGAACTAAAGGGCGCATTCTGACATGACAAATAGCCTATTGCTTTTGATGGAGGTCAAAGGTCATTGGAATTCAACAGGCATGAAGTCAAGACGACCTTGCAAACATGGTATCTCAAGAAGGGAAGCTTGCACACTTTTGATATTTGGTATGTATGGAAGCTTGTGGATGTATCTCTGTAGTATACTGTCTCGCATTTTCAGATGCGTACCTATGTATCAGTCCATCTTAGGTCAGCAGATGTCAGTGTACATCACAGTGTGATAAGATAAATTAGTACTGTAATATTACAATAACCAAGCATATTACACTCATCTTATGCAATGTGTCATATGAAATAGTTCCTCATAATGAAAACATCAAACTGCCATGCATTTGGCATTCTAGTTGTGCCTGATCCTACTGTATATCTTTTGTTTTGTGTCTGCTTAATTCTAAATTAAATAAGGTGACTATATCTGCTTCCTCTACTGGTATACTGTACTAATCAGGGATTTGTTTACAGATTGTTTGCCTGTCACTTATTGGTTATCTTTTTTAGTTGCTTGTGAAGTTGAACTTTCTGATTTACTTCGTCTGCCAATGCAGATGATGTGATGTGGTTGGAATGTAGATTACAAACACTGTAATAAAGGCTTTCTCACAACCATGAAGTGATTTGTTTGACCTTTTTGGTGGGGTTTGGGGGGTCAAGTTTTGCACGTGTACATGTATGGGTATGTGTGCTTGTCTGTGTGTGTGTGTGACACCCTTGCACCCGATCAATATCTTGAGATACTGCTGGTAAGAAGAGCAGAACTTCAGTTTTTGGCATGGGATTTCTGCATGAGTATGAGATGCATATTGTTGATTCCTTGCCGTAGGCAGGGGAATCTATGCAGTCATGATGTCGTGTGTGGGTATGTACAGTATGTGTGTGTGTGTGTATGCGGGTGTGTGTGACGGTTGCTCGTAAACACTCTATCTCAAGAAGGGTAACTCTGAGTATTTTCATTTTTGGCATGTAGGTTGCCCATTTTGATTAGATGATCCCTATTGTTTTTGGTATCCAAATCTTGCATATTAATGAGGTTATGGGATAAAACAAAAAATTTTAAAACTGCCATAGTTGCTTATCCATGGGTCAGATTTGTTTGAAACTTGATAAGGTTGTCTGTTATTAACAGGTTCACGACCCTGTGAAATTTAATGCTTATCAATAGAGAGGAAGGGATAATTTTTCACTATAAAACAATAATAATAGCCTAAACACCATTATTGTGGTTATTATAAACTACCGTACAAATATATATTGATCTACATTGTGCAATAGCAAGTGTTTATTCTCTCGCACACAGTTAACTCAATGGGATTGCTCCCTACAGTACTGCATTTGTAAATAAGTGAGTAACTTCTAGTGTGGGGGGCTAATAAGTTGTCCAGAGAGAGAGTCTTGGTATGGGAGGTCATGGGGTCAGATAGAAAAGCATGTAATGGAATGTTAATGGGTTTATGGAAAAAAATGAAGAAAATAAAAAAAACCATCTGTTCTGTCATTTATTTGGATAATATCAATATCCAGAGGAACAGCTGGTAGCAGAACAAGGTTTCTTAACAATCAAATTGGAGTGCTTTCAATCATATTTCACAATGTCGGAAAAGATGGAGGAAGCAAAAATATTGCGGAGGAATCATAACTTAGGGTCAACTTACCAGGACTTTGAGTGTGTTAAAAGCTACTTGTAACAAGGAAGAAATTATCCTGGTGGTTTACGAAGGATTTTGAGGTAAATATGGCAGACAAGCTGAGTTCAGATGAGGTAAGGTTGAGTTATTTGATTCAACTAACAACAGGCAAGACTAGAAGCAGCATTGATTACTTGTGTGTTTCTTGGAGCTCAGAGATAATGTTGACTGATTTCATACCGTACTCATACTGTACTTGATGTGTGGGTTGTATGGCCTGGGTAGGTGATCCCTATTGCTTTTGGTGGACATCAACTGTCGCAGTCATTTTAGGTCACCAAAATAAAGGTCATTTTGGGTTAAAGGCTTGTGGTGTATCAAGAAAAATAACTGCAGTTAATCTTATACTTGTCATTTGAATAATTCATGTTTGTTGTAATATAACCATGTAGCAAGGAATCACAAAGCCTTTTGGCTTTCTGGTTTTTGGAGAAGGTCAGATTAAATGTGTGATCAAGAGAGGTCAAACTATGAAAGCCTTGAAAGTATATCTCCAGAACCCAAACGTTTGATGAAGGTTTTCATGTGTGTGGAAGATATTAGATAAGTGTAAAACTTCCTAACAATTTTTCAATACTTTGGAAAAAATCACAGATCATTTGTGGTCAGCAAGTGTCACATTTTGAAAACTTTGCTCTTGCTTGTAAGTACAATACAGTATCTTGAGGTTGGTACTTAATGCAGATCATCTCAAAAATGGCATTTTGCAACATACAGTAACAAATCACTAGTTAGTATGTATTGTGGTATAGGTCAAAAGTCATTTGCAAATCCTTGTGGTATCAACTTTATTTATTGTGGGATTCTGTCAGATGAAATACTGCCTATTCTGTCTTCCCTTAGCCATGAACTGTGAGGGACATTCCATTCATACTATTTTTTCCAAGGCCAGCATGAATGAAGTATTGTGTGATTGTTTTCTGCTATCCACTGGTTAGACAACTATTTGTGCCTATGTGTTTCTTCAAACCTGTGGAGGGAATTGTTTATGGATGAGACCGAATGTTGGGTGGCTGGTATAACTGCGTGTTTCCAGGTGAAAGTGTAGCGCTGGAAATGTCAAAGAAGAATAAAGAGCCATGTGTTTACTGTGATAAGGAAATACGCAACCCTGTTTATATCAGCCTTTTTGCTGCCCCTGAACTGTGTTGCATCACAAATTACTGTAACAATAACCAAGCTCTAACATCATTTGCAGAGGTTTGTAGTTATTGATTTTGAGAACCAGTGCTTCTGTTATTTACCACAAATTAAAAAAAAATGGTTTGACTTGGTGCTGAATATTTGCTACTACAGTATTTTGCATGTTCACGTGTACTGACTTCAAACAAATATAACATGGTGTGCCTCTCAGTGATTTTTTTTTTTTCTTAATTTTTAGCAGTATAACAGTACATGGACTTGTAGCTCAAATATTCCCAAGCCTTCACAAACATCAGTGGACTCCAGTATTCGTAATTTGCCGACTCCCACACACACTCAAAGATACTAACTTCTGTGTGCCTCATAAAAGAACTGTAGCAATTGGCCTCTGGTAATGGACCTTTAGCCTTCCGTTTGTTCATTGCATAGAAGCGTGTAGGTACCTCCCATGCATGCATAATGCCATAGACTCGACCAGCAGTGTTTGCAGTACGCTCAATTCACTGTGGTGCACACAGCGAATTGGCAGGTCGGAGCTAAATCTTACAGAATCTTGTGGGGTGTTTAAGCTACCATTCCTAACATCAGCTAGAAAAATTTAACGTTAGGCTATTTCGTACATGAAACTTCAAGACTCAATGTCAACAGCACTGGTCTATAGGATATATAAAATGTACCTCAAGCATTCAGATCCAATTACATGTTCCTGGTAATATTACATGTGTCAGAAAGATCTCTGGTGTGTGCCCAACAAATGTTTTTTGGCCGAACAGTCTAGAATTAATTTGGTTACATACAATGTTCAAGAAAGTATCAGTATCCTCACAAACCATGGCACTTCAACATTACAGAAATATGTAAACTAGAAGCCAGCTATTTACACACTGGTGAAGCCGGACAGTTGGCAGTATCCTTGTGCTGTATTTAAAGCAAAGCAGTTCTTTCCATTCATATGTAACCAATTTGTCCACCACTTGTTGCTCCAGGCCCCGACGTCATTCATGTTCATTTATTTTTTCTGGCTCTAATTTACTGTACCTACTTTCAGTGGTAGTTGGGTAAGATTAAATAAGACCTATGTTTGTACAGTAACAGGCCTATTAATAGTGCCAGAATTACACCAAATTAGTTTGTAAGTAGTCGCAAATAGTATATTTATGTAACTCAATATGTATTTAAGCTACTTTTGGTTTTGATGACAATCGTAACCTTTGTAAGTAATGCATACGTGTCAACGTGTGTGGGTGTGTGTATGTCTGATGCCCTAAATTGTGGACACAATGCCTCAAGAATGGAAGCTTTAAAATCTGATAATCAGTATGTAGGTGTACCTCATTGAGTAAATGAACACTATTGCTTTGGTGGAGGTCAATGATCATTTCAGGTCACAGGGGGTCAAATTGTGAAAACCTTGCAAACATGATATCTCAAGGAGGGAAGCTTGGACAGATCTCATACTTGGTATGTAGGTGTATTTGTAGAACATAGAAAATGCATTGAGTAGAATAACTCTAATGTTTTGGTGGAGGTCAAAAGTCATTTGAGCTCAGCGGGGTTCAAATTGTGTATACCTTGGAAAAACAGTATCTCAAAAGGGAAATTGACATATCCCATATATGGTATGTAGGTGTCCCACATTGAGTAGATGAACCATATTGTTTTTGGTAGAGGGCAAAGTTCATTGTAGTTCAACAGGGGTCAAATTGTGAAAACCCTGTAAACATATAGAAGGGAAACTTGGACTCATCTCATATTTGGGTTGTAGTGCCATATTTAGTAGAATAACCCTAAAACTTTTGGTTCAGATCAGACATCATTTGGGATCAACAGGGTCAAATATTAAAAATCTCTGTAGGTACGATATCTCAAGGAGGAAAGCTTGGACCCGTCCCATTTGCAATGTGTAGATGGATCACATTGAGCAGAAGACCCTCTTGTTATTGGTGGAGGTTAAATGTCGTTTGGGGTCAACAGAGGTCAAATTGTGAAAACCTTGTAAATATTGTATCTTAGTGAGGGAAGCCCGTACAGATCTCATGTAATATGTACTGTAGGTGTTGCATAACTCTCATTTGCACTTGTGCATGTTGAGACATGATACATGTCAGTCAACATACATGAGATTATTAAAAATCCTCACAATAAAGTCGTCAAAACCACAATGCATCTGTGCATTCTAGTTGTTAGCTTGTGTTAACAAAGGAACCTATGCAGTCAAGCCTCCATGCATTTGTGTGTATTTGAAGCCATTGGAATGCAAGGTGCATCATGTGACTTGACAACTCTATAATCGGGTGCTCAGTTTTTATCTCAATACATCATGTGTATGGATATATTGTCAGGCTAGCTGGACTTTCTGATATTCTTTTAAAGTGGTGTCAGGGTCTTCTTGATACTTTGTCAATGTGTATCTAACTTTTCCATTGTGTTTCTATGCATGTAAGCAAAAGATGTAACTAGTTAAGGTGTGAAAAAATACATGCAATAAGTGTTTTTTGAAAATATTTTCAAAAAAAGGGCCTGAAGTCTGGAAAAGGTAGATGTTTCCCATAATTTTGCACACGGTGCGCTATAAATTCTAGATATTTTGATCCTTTATATGGATTGATGGGCCCTGGGCAGTAAAGCTTCTCCTTTGATTTGCTGTGATTCATGTATGTAATGGTGAAGGACAGTGGTATTGAGGTTTTTAACTCAATTGTGTGTATTCTTACTTTAAAAGAAGAATAATAATGACAAGAATGTAATGAAAGAAGTAGTACATAAGAAGAATGTCAGATGCCAGGTGTGGATCTAATTTAACATTAATACTGTAAGACCCACAAAATTGTTGTTCAATTAGCTCAAAGGTATTTCATAAATTTTATTAGGCGCTACCCATTCAATAGCAATATTTACCTACAGTAGCAACATCATTGCAATTAACCCTTAACTAATCCTTACAAAAATTAGCTTGCTCAGAACAATGTGATTCCAGGTATTTAGCTGCTCACATTTTCTGATAAAGGGAGACAAAACTCAAACAACTGTTTAATTGACATAAAAGAATACATTTTGTTTCATTGTTAACAATGTGTGGCTTGCAAACGAACTAAGCGACAGAAGTCTTAAATGTGACTTTTTTTAAATTGTACATGCATTATTCTGTAGTGCTTGAGTAACTGAATGAACTGAATGGAAATGCATGAACAGATACAATTTGGAATATGGTGAAGTTGGAAATTAGTTGAAGCTGAGATGTGCTGAAGAAAAGACATGAGGTGTGATGGAATGGATTACACAGAGTTGTCATGTCGATTTTTAAATCACCCTGTTGCGAACATTTGAGACACATGTGCAGCAAATTGGCTGGACATTTGACTTGGATTGGCAATTTCCCTTGCAAATGAGCTGTGCTGCGAATGTGCCTGTAACAACTACTCACTATACACCTAGGATTCAGGAGCAACAGGGTGTGGGGACGTTTACAGATAAACTTCTGTTGTCAGAATGCAAAAGTGGACAGGGTACTGTACCTGGCATATTAAGTGGAAAAGAACATGCATCCCTGCAACAAAATAAACATACATAACACACAACTCTTTGATTTTGGGTGAAACTAGTTCAGGTTACGGTATATTGTGTGCTATATGCCCTAACTGGGACATGCACTGTCAGTGACAATAAAATACATGGGGACACAGCTTATAATACAACACTTTCAGTAGAGACATAGAGTACATGTGCACAATGAACTTGAGAGTTATGAGATATGATAATAAATTATTTTATCATCTTCAGCGGGTCCGCATAGTACTTCGTCATGGTCCCGACTGATACACGTGAGGGTAGGCTGCCCTCCACTACGGCTCCATGGAGTCCTGGCCGATGTCAAGGTCGTGACCCACTGTAGCTTTTCCAGGGGTTTGTCCTCAGGCCCAAGGTAGCCTACGTACTGGCATGACCTACCCGCAGTGACCTATGCTAACCACATGTACCAGGAACCAACCTGGTCCACTGCCCAAGGGGAATCTGAATAATCAAAATAATTTTGTAGTGAAACAAAGTGTAGAACAGATCTTTGTCAGCTCGAGGAGGTCTCTTCCAAATAGAAATAATAGTGGTTGGAAATAACAGTGCTGCCTCTGCATGCAATTGCAGATGAGCGCTCATTTCATTTATTAACATTCTGACTAGTTTACCCATTGTTTTAAATGAATGAAATAGTAGGAAAGTAAAAATAATAGAAAATAAACAAGATTAGAGTCCTATTGACCTAAGCAATATTATAATGACAATGGGTATGTTTCATCCATGCATGACCAACTGGGCACCTCAGTAGCCTTTACAGCTGCTACTGTAGGATGTGCACGTGACATTAATGTGTATCATGAAGATAGGTAGAAAAGTACGACATGGAAAAATACAATAATACACAATTGCCAGTGAGTAAGGTGGTCCTACCGATAGCTCTTGCAGCTACTAACTGAATGGGGATACCACCCTATACCCACAGTGCTCACTTGTAACATGAGTCTTACCTCACTAATGATCATAACTTTCACTCACAATCATGGACAACATGAATAACTTCTGCAATGACTTACAAAGGTACAACATTTAGCATTACCAGCTAAATAACAGACGGCTAAGAGATAAATACTCAGGGACACACTCGTATCTCTGAATTCAAAGTGACTATAAGTGCTCTGCGTTTTGTAAATAAAGTAAGTACAGCTGACTGCCTGTACACAGTGCCCAATGAGGGCACGTTACCATGGTAACCAAGAGTTCCATCTGATTGAGTATACTCAGTGTACACTACTAGCACTGACCAAATGTCATTAGTCTATGGGACAGTAAATATTATCAAATGGCATGCCAATAGATAGCCTGACAATCTGCTGCTACATGCAAATTAATGACACCATTAGTCAGTGGCAATTCTAGGATACAAACATAAATATTATACTTAACAAATCTCAGAAATAAGAACTCAGTTGCTCAATAGCAATTTGATGGCAAAATTTTAAGGATTGCACTAAATATATCTTAGTAATCAGATAAAACTGGGTAAAGTGAACAAACACACATTCATGCAAGGCACGAGAGGGAATAGAGGAGGGGGGGGTACAGTATGTGGTTGACTGTCATGAGCATATAAGGGATTACTTAATAGGAGACAGAAGATATGTGAAAATACAAGCATGCTAATGACAAAATGCAAGTTTGAGTTACAGAATAAATTAAGTTCTCTAAATTAAACATGAATAGACAATATGGGTCAGCAAAGAGGGGATTGGAATTAAATTAGTTGCACCCACAGTTAAGTTGTACTGATATTTGCTTAAAGGGGAAATCAGGGTTGGACTGAGAAAATCCCTCTTTAGTTGATTTTTCTTCTAAGCTGATTGTTCACTGAAATATAGAGACGTTGGGGAGGTGTTTGAAGGTACAGTAGAAGAAACGGTAATTGTTGCGTTAATTACTGTTGAATGAGAACTTGTAATATTGTTGGGTACAAAAAATAAACGTTCATATACAAGGCCAGACAGCCACCTGTATACGATTACACCGAATTTGACTCGTTTCTCGAAATTGTCCACATGTTTTGAGATAATCTTGATCGTATTTGTTAGCTATAAGTCATTGTACGATACCGGTGGGGAATTGCAGTGAAACAAATTGTGAAAATAAACCCTGATTTCCCCTTCAACCTATGAAACACTGACAAGAAGTATGAAATAGTCTTTTACCTGAATAATCAAAATGATTATGCAGTGAAACGAAGTGTGGAATAGTTCTGTTTAAGCTCAAGGAGGTCTCCTCCGAATGGAAATAATAATAATGGTGCTACCGTGGGATGTGTTGGAAGATGACTAGTACATCCACAGGGTGAGAATAGGTTTCGAAAGACTTGACTTTTTAACTCAGCCCTTAGATCAGAGGGAAGGTTAATGACCGTATAAAACAAAGAGGTGTTTCTGTGCCCTCATGGCTGAGAGAAAATATGTACTTCTTTCTCACAAGGAGTTCCATAGTGGTTCCAGCAAAGATCTTCCAGTAGTGTTTTGAAGGTGGAAAACAGAAGGCACAGATATAACCAGATTCTAGGTAATTGCTCAAGAGATGACATAAGGAACGAGGAGAGGGCGATGAGGATGAATCAATGGAGTCAGAGCCAGACTTGTCTCAATCTGGCAAGTGTGTATACTTGCAAGAGTCACTTGGGGGTCAGTGTACTATCAGTCAGATAACTGACAAATGATTCTTGGAAGGGTGATTCACTTGTAGAGGGATAAAGGAACAAAATAGTATAGGGACAAAGAAATAAAATAGTAGCAAGAGCTAAAGTAGCACCGTGCTATGTGCCCTTTCGCGAATCCGCAGAAAGTGTTTCCGTTGCACGTTTGCACTCCCGCAAATTCCCACCACTGCAAATTCGCACTCCTGCAAATGCGCTCTCCTGCAAATTCACAATCCCTGCACATTTGCTGCAAATACTTCCTTTAATTGGTAAGCTGATTGAAATCACTGTGATCATTTGAAGTGAAATTTGATTCTTGTAGGAAAGAAGTGCAGACATGGGGACTGTTCATTTATGATATTCTGATGTTCTTAAATAGGAGATATTCTAAGCCTGGGAGTAATTAACTTTAATGGAGAACCATGTTACACCATATCAAAGAAAATGCAGTTAAGTGTCAGTTATACTGCACTGACTCAAAATGAAGCCGGCATTTTAAACAAGTCTTTCCAGCAACATCATTTTGAATAAATTTAAGCACAGTGCTGTATTTTGCCATTCCCTTTTGGTCCCCAAAACACTGAGTTGTACATTTTACAAGTTCCTTTGTAAGTCAAGATTTACTTCAGAGTTCAACTTTTCATTTTCATATTGTTTGTATTCACAGATTCATACTTTTCCGCCACTCTGATACCACTTGGTTGACATATATTCTAACTTCTTGTACTTTGTTTTCAAAATAGTTTCTACATTAACATAATTAAGAACGGTATCCATTTTTTACCAATATACTGGCATGCAAAGTTCTGTTCCAAACTTTCATGCCCACCCAATTAACTGGTCAATAACTGAATACAGTGAAACTATATAGTGTGTTGTTGCAGTTTGAACCTTTACAAGATCCAACTGCAATCATTAAGAATACAAAATTTGGTACATTAAGGACATGGATGGCTCTCAAGGGGATCATCCCATCATGCCTGTTTTAGCCTTCAATTCTTCATGGAACCATAGCACCCTCAAGCTCTTGTTAGGTGCTAGGATTAGTTTGTATCAAACGTGTAAATTTAGCTGGTATAGTTTACGACACTGTTCTGTAGCCACAGTAATGTTAGAGCCTAGGTGCCCAATGTTAATGCAACATTAGGAATATACGCTTGGAGATAAAGTATGTCAACCTACGTACAGTAATTTCATCAATTTGTCACAGAAACTGCTCGATACATGCGCTGCATCAACATTTTGCTAAAATTTGTTTCCCAGGACTTCTCATCTGCTTTTATGAGTGGTAAAAATTTACAGTAATTGTAGAAATGCAAGCCACATAGTCAATCCAAAGTCACTTTGCAAACAGCTTGTATTTACATGGCGACATGTATATTTTCCAATTGATATTGCAAGTACTGTAGGATAGGCAAAACATAAAATCTTGTGGAAACATGTTAACATTTTTTTTCTAACAACTTAGTAAATATCAAGTGTGCATTAGGAATAAGACCAAGTTTATCAACATGAATAATTTAAATTTACTATAAATGCTTAAGATTGAATGTGGATGAGTGATGAATACATGTTGGAGTGGATGAATTTATGACTTATATTCAACTGATACCAATACCGAGGCAGGAAAAGTACCGATATCGGCTCTTGCTGGTACCGACCAACCCTAGTATTTACCGGTAGGCTACACATTTGGTGTGAATCTTCATTAAGTTAAAGTGGCTTACAGAAACCCTATTCGTTGTGTACATAGTAAGAGATCATTTGGGCTGTAGCAAAGGGCAAAATGTGCTCACTGGAAAACAGAAATGTGGTGATCATGGTACATTAGATCAATGATGTGTGTAATGCTGAGAAGCTGAGAACATGGTTTGTCAATATTGTTTTGAAAGTATCGTTGTTTGTCTTACAGTGTATGAGAAATCTATCAGATTCTGTTGAAACAAATAAAGTGAAAGTGGAAACTAGCAGTGTTCAACTTTTTGTTCTCATTCAAGTCCTAATTTTTTTTCATTGCCTAGATTTTGTTATAGGACTGTAACCCTCAGTTCAATTGTGGGAGCTACAGCGGCATTGCTGCGCTAGTCTTTCATTGCTTAGATTTTGTTACAGGTGTTCAACTACTGTATGTGATGAATGGTAGTCTGCCAAACTCAGACAAAGATACAGTCAGCTATTGGTGGTCTGTAGTATCTGATAACACTATGATATTTAAACAGTCCATTCTTTTATACAACACTAGTGTTTACAACAGAAGTATTAACCGACTTTATTTATTTTGGCCACTGTCAACTCTAATCACTGAACACACTCTCTCCTTGTGAGTGTTGCTCATTGCTTTGCAGGCCCCCTTCTTATAGCAGGATATTTGTTTTTTGGCCCTGTGACATGTAGCTCCTCAGTACCTCCATCAAATTTCTCTTAATTGTTAGGGCAAGGGCTTTTTGTTAGTTCTGGATCCTATTCTTAGTTGGATTTAACAGATGCAGGGAAAGAACACAGGAGGTCGGTGAGCATCATGTATTTAATACGGTGTATTAAACAAGACAGTCTGCATTCAGTGCACAACACATTACATAACACATTACTGTATTGAAAGAAGGCATTGAACACATGCGTAGGTTTTGTAACTGGTTTTTGTTAAACATAAGGTGTACATTGATAAGCTTTTGTTAAAGATACTGGTAGCAGATATGACATCCACCCTTGCTGATAACAGACTGCCCTGTAAATGCCAGATGGATTGGATGAATAGCTCTGCTGTTAGGTACCAATCAAACTATAGAGACATTACTTCCCAACTATCTAAACTTTTTATTTTATGGCTGTTTCACTTCTAAAGTATGAAGAAACCCATCAGATTTGATCATTTACTTTACACCTTAAAATTTAATGTTAAATCATGATTTGTTCAGGAGAACAACCGGTGAGGGTGACCAGTGAACAAGGATTTTGCTGTGACTGTGTGAGCGCTCTGTACAAAAGCAACTGTGTTACATGAATAAAGGTTGAGGGTTTTTGTCCAAGACGTACATGTAGGGAGCAGATCCTCAGACATGCGTAACTCGTCGCTTACAGAGCTGGTATGTAAACAGCTGATGAACAGGGCTCTTAAAGAAGCAGCATGATGGGCTTTGTTAAAGCACTGCATGTAGAAATACTAAAGAACGAAAATTAAATGTCTTGATCAAGACAGTAACTGTAACTTTATCCCAGTGTC
Source organism: Stichopus chloronotus (assembly GCA_021234535.1). NCBI lineage: Eukaryota > Metazoa > Echinodermata > Holothuroidea > Aspidochirotida > Stichopodidae > Stichopus > Stichopus chloronotus. The sequence goes on from CM037849.1 coordinate 9,090,881, forward strand.
TTGGAATATCAAGATCAATCAACGGTTATTGAAGAAAGTATTTCTGTAATGCTGATATTATACTGTTGTGTGAAAACAAAACTGGGCAATATCTATCATCAGTCAAAACTACATACTGGAGTTCTGATTGAATACTGTTCTTACATTGTACCATGTAAGAATATTCATAGGTTTTCACTTCCTTGCTTGTAGTAATACATTTTACACGGATTCCTTATTGGCTATTAACAGCTGTTTTTCTCTTCTTTACTATTAGCAAGTGGTCACAGTCAACGTATGACCATCTTAACAAGATTGCCATGACTGAGGATGCAGATGAGGCTGGTGTGGAAACCATCCAGACTTTCAATTTCTTTCCAAGATATACTGTGAGTTAAACAGGATGTTGTGAATTCATGCCACTGCTGTCATACAGGCAGAGCATTTGCTCATTATTTTAACAAAGGAATAATTGATCTATTTTTGGTGTCTTGCATCTGCAAACATAGGGAAACTATGCAGTTGAGTCAGGGTGGCACATGTTTGGGTGTATGTGTTGATGTATGGGGGATCTGTGTTTCTGTGACACTTGCTTAGGTGTGCTCTGTCGCAATGGGAAAGTCAGATGAGGTCAGATTAGGATCTACAATCTTGGACAAAATTGTTGGGACACTTTGTCGTACGTTGCAAATATCATACTGAATTTTAGGTGAAAGGATAACATGAAACCCCACACCCCTTTCCAATGTTGCGCTATAGAAGTGAATGTACCCTTTGAACAGCAATACTATAGCCAACATTGAACGGGGGCACGGGGTGTCCCAAGGTATTTTGTCCAAGATTGTCTGAGTTTTTTGGGAGCAATTTTGGAGCGAAATTTCGAAAGAAAATTGAACATTTTTGGACAAGGCGCATCATAAAAATTAGTTATCGGGGCCTATGGGTCTGGGGACTTTCAAATGAAAGTATTCTGAATTTCGACTATGAACATAACAAGTGTAATTTTAATTTGGGGGGTTTATTTGTGTATGTTTTGTTGGAAAGGAGTGATCATGAATGAATAGATCGTTTCATGGTTTTGTATGCGGACAGAAATAGTTGCGTTTAGAAATAACATTGATGGGCAGCTGTTGCATTGCGTTGCAACAGGAGTGTTACTGCAATTGTAGAATGCTGGTAGGAATCCCAGTTATAATATATTCTGAAGTAGCTCCACGTTCTACCAAAATGCGTTAAAGTCAGAACTGTAGATTCAGCTTAATATTAAAATAAATGGTAGAACGTTAGTAAAGGCTGGTTTTTGATTCCTTGCCGTAGGCAGGGGAATCTATGCAGTCATGATGTCGTGTGTGGGTATGTATGTGTGTGTGTATGTGTGTGTGTGTGACGGTTGCTCGTAAACACTCTATCTCAAGAAGGGTAACTCTGAGTAATTTCATTTTTGGCATGTTGGTTGCCCATATTGAGTAGATGATCCCTATTGTTTTTGGTGTCCAAATCTTGCATATTAATGAGGTTATGGGGTAAAACATAAAAAAATTTAAAACTGCCATAGTTCCTTATCCATGGGTCAGATTTGTTGTAAACTTGATAAGGTTGTCTGTTATTAACAGGTTCACGACCCTGTGAAATTTAATGCTCATCAATAGAGAGGAAGGGATAATTTTTCACTATAAAACAATAATAATAGCCTAAACACCATTATTGTGGTTATTATAAACTACCGTACAAATATATATTGATCTACATTGTGCAATAGCAAGTGTTTATTCTCTCGCACACAGTTAACTCAATGGGATTGCTCCCTACAGTACTGCATTTGTAACTTAGTGAGTAACTTCTAGTGTGGGGGGCTAATAAGTTGTCCAGAGAGAGAGTCTTGGTATGAGAGGTCATGGGGTCAGATAGAAAAGCATGGAATGGAATGTTAATGGGTTTATGAAAAAAATGAAGAAAATAAAAAAACCATCTGTTCTGTCATTTATTTGGATAATATCAATATCCAGAGGAACAGCTGGTAGCAGAACAAGGTTTCTTAACAATCAAATTGGAGTGCTTTCAATCATATTTCACAATGTCGGAAAAGATGGAGGAAGCAAAAATATTGCGGAGGAATCATAACTTAGGGTCAACTTACCAGGACTTTGAGTGTGTTAAAAGCTACTTGTAACAAGGAAGAAATTATCCTGGTGGTTTACGAAGGATTTTGAGGTAAATATGGCAGACAAGCTGAGTTCAGATGAGGTAAGGTTGAGTTATTTGATTCAACTAACAACAGGCAAGACTAGAAGCAGCATTGATTACTTGTGTGTTTCTTGGAGCTCAGAGATAATGTTGACTGATTTCATACCGTACTCATACTGTACTTGATGTGTGGGTTGTATGGCCTGGGTAGGTGATCCCTATTGCTTTTGGTGGACATCAAATGTCGCAGTCATTTTAGGTCACCAAAATAAAGGTCATTTTGGGTTAAAGGCTTGTGGTGTATCAAGAAAAATAACTGCAGTTGATCTTATACATGTCATTTGAATAATTCATGTTTGTTGTAATATAACCATGTAGCAAGGAATCACAAAGCCTTTTGGCTTTCTGGTTTACTTTTTCGGCCACTAAATCAAGATTTGCGACTGCAATTTTTACATTGCATGAAGCTGGTAACATATGTTATCTTCAGTCTTGTAATCTATGCAATTTTGCCACGGGTTGCTTAAATTTTCCTGTCAAAACATTTGGTAGAACATGGGTTTCATTAACCTATACTGTCGGACGCTGTTGTTAGGTCTAAGTCAGCTTGGATGGGGAGGCCGGGGTTCGATTCACAGCATGACCATAGTGTTTTTCACTGCTCAATTATCCATTTCTAAACTCAATTGTCTGTCAACTTCTCATTTTTCATTAATTCATATACAGCATAAGGTAATAATGATATAGCTCTAACAACAAATATGTACTATGAAATCCGTTGAAACTTCTTCAAATGACCGACATATTACAGTACACCATGTATGGTACAATAGAATGGGTGCCACAATATGTCACTGTTATGTGAATATGAGCAAACGTCGCATTTATTAAATTTGCATTTTAGAGGTTTATTTTGTATAATAATAGTACACTTTTTTTACCCAGATTAACCTGCAAGTCAGTCCTAATAGACATTACGTGTAGTTACTTTAATACCAGACACCACGTCATCACTGTGAACAATTTGAATAAATAAGACACATACATAGATCTTCTTCAACGGACCACTCACATGTTATTTTTTGGGGGGGTGTTTTTTGTTTTTGTTTGTTTTTTTTCTTCGTTACCTGTCTCTATATCAGAGTTTGAGCCAAAAGTACGTCAGTTGTATCATTCAAAATGTTTTAAAGTAGTTTCATGGTCGACAAGATGCATTGGTGTTACAATGTTACCTCCCCAATGACTGCATTTTATTTAGCACATTTAGTGCAAATACATCAATTTGACTGACTCTTTCCTCCCCTTACTCCGTAATAACATTGACAACATTCACACAATAATGTTATTATGGTAAACCAACTTCAATATAGGCCCCAAACATGCCGAACATGCACTGCTGACGTTTCTTGTTGCAAGGAATATCACCCCCCATTTTGCTGTTTAACTTGTTTCAAATTGACGATTTTTCCTGTGAACCGCGCATGCTTCTAACCCCTCGAAATTCTCAGGCAATCTTGGACAAAATTGTTGGGACACTTTGTCGTATGTTGCAAATATCATACTGAATTTTAGGTGAAAGGATAACATGAAACCCCGCGCCCCTTTCCAATGTTGCGCTATAGAAGTGAATGTACCCTTTGAACAGCAATACTATAGCCAACATTGAACAGGGGCACGGGGTGTCCCAAGGTATTTTGTCCAAGATTGTAGGTCCGCCATATTGAGAAGTTGTGCCTTATCGATTTGTCAAGGTCAGAGTTTATCTGGGGGAACTGGGGAGAAGACTCTGAAAACCTTTTACACAGGATATTTCAAGTTGTTAATCTTGGACAAAGTGTATACTTGGTATATGGATGCATTATGGTAGTGATGCCTTTGGGATGTTCAAGATTTTGGAGTCCAAGGTCCAAATGGAACATATAGACCACTTTAGGAAATCATGCAGAATGCCTCATTCACATCATTGACAGATACTTACCCCTTGTCTCACTAAGGGGTCTTTTCAGAATTCACCTCTGCGGTATGCAGCAGTAAGCTGACTTGCCGCGAGGCCATGAATATTCTTAATGACATCACATGGCACTTCCCGCAAATTTCCGAAGATTAATTGAGCAAGTGACCGCCGTCCTTTTGTCAGAGAGCACAATTGACGCCCGCGCTGAATGGAACAGCTTAGCGTGCAATGAATGGTAGTCCTACGCCTATGTCCATTGTGTCCAGTATCTTAAGTACAAAGCAAGTTTCCTACCAAAGTGCGGTTTTAAGACTTACTTGTTTCATCTTACACTTCAGAATTTCCCCATCATTTATTTATTACTAGACTAGAGATTTCGGAAAGAGTGATTTCGGAAAAGAGTAAAGAGAAACGCTGTCAGTGGAAGGGATATATCGCTACGTAGCATAGCGTGTACCAAGCAAAACACCTGTGTATTTTCGGTTTGGTGTAACAATAAATGGAAGGCACCTCACTTTCTCAACTTTGTGCCTATCATGTTGTATTACTGGCCGGGTGCCTGGCTTGCCGTCGGTAACGAAAGTGAGGGGAAAGGTTGCTGCAAGCAGTACTCAACTGCGATTTAAGCTTTGGCTTTTTGTACACATTCCTACAGTGCTTATGCATTTTTTTCTTGTATCTTTTTCACGTCAAGGCTAAGGCCAAGTTAAGAAGGAAAACTTGGTTTGAAGTTTTCGAAATAAAGTTGGGTGTGCGGGCTGGATGATTTCTTTTTTCCTTTTTGTTTACAAGTATTAAACAATCTAGAAGACTGACTGGCTGCACAGCAAACTCTTTGCCTCACTGATGTTGAAAAGACATCATTAAATACTAACACAGGGATGAAATTTAGCGGTCGTCCGAGACGACCAAAATTTCTGTAGGATGACCAAAGTTACTACCTCAGGTTGTCGTTTGGACGACCAAATTTTACCCCTGGTCATTTACATTGTGACACAATGCGTACAACTCAACACTGAGATGCAACCAAAATATTTAACCTGCATGAACTCCATTACAAAACGTCTGTTTTCATTCACAAAAAACTGCCAAAACAACCCGAAATTCACGGTATGTAAAACGCCAAACAAACAGCCTCAGTGTACGATCATGTTTCAACCGATTTTACTGTACCAGACATGCATATACTGTACACAGCAAGTACCAGATAGATGAATCACAGTCAAAGAATTCGGCCATATGTGCCACATGCAAGGAGAGCTGGTACATATATTGTTTAAGTTTCGTGGAGTTTTTAAACCCCCATAATTTTGGCTAGTCCAAGTAGTACATAATTCAATCACAGTGCAGAATTTTCCTGCTGGCCCACAGTGTATTTGAGATTAACAAAATGGATTGCTCCAACATAGGGGTGAAAATATTGTACAACTGTTTGAATTCCCCGGGATTATGTTCCCACGCCGGTACGACAAAAAAAAAAATTCCTTGGAAAGGAAAGTGGAATGAGTTGACAGTTGAAGTAAATTCAGATAAGCCACTCAGTTGGTGTGTTTTCAATAGATACTTCATGCGTACTGTCAGATTTCAATTCAAAAGGAATGAATTTTCTAAATAGTGATAGTACCATTCAAGATAAGTAATGTATCATATTTTGATTTGAAACAAACATTATATTATACAGAGATTTTCTTCTATATGATATATACAGTACTTTACAGCATCAGTGATTGTAGATCATGAAATATTTGTTATTATCGAAGTGAAAAGGTGGAATTTTACCAGCCTCCCTTCTGGAAGTCCCCCTCCCCCCCCCTTCCCTTTGGAGAAACCCTGCGCATTACTTTTAAGTTACAAGTCAGTAGTATAATTTAGCAGTGGAAAATTTAAACCTGTATAAGAAAGACAAATAAAAACATGGTCTTGACTGTGCAAAATACACATTTTGCACATTTCTTGTTTTTATATGTCTGTTGTGGGGGACAACCAAATTTTTGGGAGGACGACCAAATTTTTGCAGCTGGTTGTCCTTTGGACAACCATTTTCAGTTGCTTAAGGATCATCCCTGCTAACATGATGATTTCCAAGGTGGGAACCAGACATTTTCGGTTAAACATTCCACTTTTGATGGTATGGAAGGTAATAGTGAGGGACAAAAAAAAAATGAGGGAGGTGGGAGGTTTTCTTTTTCATGACCAAAAAAAGTGAGGGGTAAGGAAGCCACTGGAAAAAGTGTAAATTTCCTGGGAGGCCAGTTACAATATAATCCGATTTCCAGACCTAACATAGCGTCGAAGGCATCATTCGATCGCAAAGTGATTGCCTTGCCAGCGTGGGGTCAAGGGGCCCAGATAGGGCCCCTTGGGGGATCTAGGAATGAAGCCCTGGTGGGGGTCCAGGGGGCAAAGCCCCCGGAAACTCAGCGATTTTAGTGTTTTTTGATGTGTCCAGGCCCGTATGCAGTTTTTTCAGGGAGGGGGTATGATTTTACCACAAGTGGAACATTTTACCCAACAATCATGACCATGCAACTAATTAAAACTCTTTATATATGTTGCTAAGGTAGGCCTACTATCATAGGCTGAGCGGAACTCCAGATTTTGTGGGGGGTTCGACCGAACCCCTGAACCCCCTGGATATGGGCCTGGTGTCCGAACCATTTGAAATTTCAACTAAGTTGAAAAATTTTATACTATCTGGTGGAAACACGATAGTTCGATCAGAAAAAATCATTGAGATTGCTTCAAAATCAAAATGTTCTATGAACTATTGCACATGTCATGTAAACTGTATTATACACATTTCTGAAGTTGAAATGTCTCTAAAAGTCTCATGAAAAAATCAGGTAAAGATCTTGTACAGTCTTCCGAAAAGCTTAAGTAATGATATCCTAACGAAGTAGGTGTATATCCAGTGGCCTATAACCACCTTGGCAATTCATATTTTCGTATTTCAGGGAACAAACAAAGTTGCAGGCTTCAGAGTTTTTCAATGGAACATTTAAATATTGTTCTCTTTTAGCTTGATCCTACCCAGCTAACACTAAACGTTCTTACAATGTTTTCAAAACGTTATAAACGTCATATAACGTTTTTAAAACGTTTGAAAAACGTTTTGTGTTAGCAGGGTAGACACTTTAAAATGTTTAAACTAAAGGTTTGAAGTATCACACTATTGGATTCGTGAGGGATTTGATCATAGAAATATGAGTTTATAGTAGTATTTCTGTGGGTTATGACAATTCCTCTAGCTGGCACTTTGCAGATAATTTGCGTACAAAGACAGGCCTAAGCTTATGCTTTTTAATTGACATTGAACGTAGTAAAGGAGGTGTACGTAGAACCTTCGGAGAACATTTTCTAACGTTGTTTTTTCACATATATAACTTGAAAAATATTGATCATGAGCAAAAAATAAGGGCATTTATTCACAAGAATAGTAATTTGCTTCAGTTTTTGTTAAAGACTGAACGTGGATGGCGCATTTGGGATACATATTTGAATGGATTTATTTACCAGTTATTTTCAGTCCTCACCATTAAGGAAGCCACACGTATGTTTTCTACCATACTGTGATCGAAACAAGCATGTTGGTACGTACAATATAAACCCGGAAATAAAAGCGATGTGCCAAAATGACGTTTTGAAAACGTTTAAAACGGTCTTGGTTCTTCAGCGTGTGCGCGGCATATGTTGCTCACATTGTATTCCGCATTAAATTCCAATGTGATTCATGCATCTTGTTGGCACTCACAAGTTCACATGTTTTGGTAACTCGCTTACACTACTGCGGCCTTTAAATCGTGCTTGTTGGTAGAAAAATAAAGTTACTGTTTTCCTGTAATTCCCGCCAAAAAGGAAACTCATTTATCAAAGGCGGGAAAAAATGAGCTATATGTAAGGCTTTTACCAACGGTTTTGAGCCTATCCGCCTATACATTCTGATTCTGCCCCAGTGCTCTTCTTCCAAGCCAACCCGCACACCTGTCATGTTAACGTTGCAAAGTTCTGTTGGAAGAACATACTGTGCAGGCTCTTTGCCTGTATATGGAAGTATATGCGCAAGACTGATTAGCGTAGCGTTCTGTGTTTTGAATGATCGTCGAAGGAAAAAACATCGAAGGAAAACATTTTCGGTAGCTCCAAACGGATTTTTTCTATTCTTTGATCCTTTTGGAAGTTTCATAGGGTAAAAAAAACAGTTCCTTTTTTTTCCTTTTTTGGTTGCGATGATAAGAGAAACCTATGCATTCATGATGGCATGTGTATGTATGTGTGTATGTGCGTGTGTGTGTGTGCGGGTATGTATGTGTGTTTGTGACACTTCTCGTTAACACGATATCTCCAGAAGGGAAAGTCTGACGTTTCTCAAACTTGGTACACAGATGCCGCATATGAAGAGGAAGAACCCTATTGTTTTTGGTGGGGTTCAAAGGTCAGCTGGGGTCACCAGGGGTCAGACACTGAAAACCTTGTTAACACAATATCTCAAGTTAGGGAAGTTGAATGAACTTCATACATAGTATGTAGATATGTTATAGTGAGAGGAAGAACCCTATTGTTTTTGATGGAGGTCAAAGGTCATCTGAGGTCACCAGAGGTCAAACACTGAAAATCTTGTTATCACAATATCTCAAGATGGGAAACTGTGACAGTTCTCAAACTTGGTACGTAGATGCCCCATATTGAGAGGAAAATCCTTATTGTTTTTGATGGAGGTCAAAGGTCATCTGAGGTCACCAGAGGTCAAACACTGAAAATTTTGTTATCATGATATCTCAAGAAGGGAAACCCTAACAGTTCTCAAACATGGTACATAGATGCACCATATTGAGGGAAAGAGCCCTCTTGTTAGATGGAGTATATAAATGTTATTATTGGTTTTGGTTTTGATGTGGGCCAAAGGTAATCTGAGGTCCTTGAGTACAAAATGTTAAGACCTTTGCTGGTGTTGTTTCACTTTTCTGTCTTTTCCTATGGGTAGAAGGTATTTGAGCTCCCTTCCAAGCAAAGGCTGGCAATGCTTGCACATTTAGTCAGGTTATAAAGTGTAGTTGCTGTACTAATTTTAAAAGTCTTTGACTTATAATGATAAAACTTCATTTATGCATCTTCAGCTGGCATTATGCTGGTTTCTGATAAAATATGTCTGAAAGCATCTATAAAGTATCTGAAAGCCCAATTTGGTTGATTAAGTTCAGCAGGTTCCATACACATTTAAGTTTCTACAGTATTTAGTCCACTAATCAGCAGTACAGTATTTGGTATCATGCTTCTTTTATTTATTGCTCTTGTTTTGACAGTTGAAAGTGCCCACTTAGTTTCCAAAGCCATAATTGGCTTTTAATTCCATCTGAGACATTTTTTTTGTCTGAAAATGGTGATTGACCAATGACCTCTGTTGAAATTGGGGAGAAATGGTTGACCTTCTTATCTTTCCCAGAGGAATCATTATCTGAAATACAGCTCTCCATCTGTCATCAAACAATGTGGAATAGATTTGTTTTCTGAAGTGGAGATAGTTTTACATCACAGATTTCTTTGAGGGAAAAGTCTTATTGTACAATAGAGATAAATAAGTTTTTATTTGGTCATGTAATGGGGTAAATGGAGGAATTTATGTAGTTTATATTGTTAGCAATCATTTCAGCTGTCATATGAGTATATCTCTTGTTCCTGGAAAATTCGTACTGTACCTAGGGTACCACTGTGCAGGCTAGAGAATTCTTGGCTTCCAGTGTTATCTTAATACATGCATACAGTAGGTATTGGAAAATGATGTACAGTATTAATGGCTTCATCTGGTAGCCTGTGGTTACTGCAGTATATTGCACGCATTAGTGGCAAGGAATCACTAGGCCTCTTGACTTTCTTGTTCACTGAAAAAGTTGAGTATTTTAACCGATCAGATTCTCATAGCGTTTCAGTAGGTTGCTCTTTTTTCAACCAATCAAAGAGCGCATACCGTAATACAGGATGTAAACATTGGTTTGTCAACATAAAAAGCAGAGCTCCTGGAGGAAGATGAAGTGTTTTGCCCATACATTCCTGGCGATATTACAGTAGACCAATTCTAAAGAGATGCGTGGTTGAAATGTATCTATTCAGTTAATTTGTGGCAACAATTAGAAGGAAATCAGGCAAAGATACCAAAATATTTCATTAAAGAATTTGCCGAAGTTATCGATAGTACAACACTAACGATTAATGTTAATACTTACGTTAGGCCTGACAAAGTAACAGTGTTAAAGATGTCCTAACCATACCACAGCCCGGAGGGTATCACAGATTAGATTGTGCCAATGATGAATATCATACTTTGCAGATGGATTTATTATGATCAAAGGAAGAACTGAATTGTTTTATAGGAGTCACCAGCTGTAGTCAAGTGCCGAAAACGACATTAACACAGTATCTTCAAGTAAGAAACCTTGCTAAATGTCATACTTCAAATGCAGATGTATTTTCATCATAGGAGGCATTCTTGCTGTTTTCAGTGGGGGTCAAGGTCATCTGAGAAACTAGAGTCAAAATCTCAAACCTCATAAACATGGTGTCTTTAGATAAATAAAGCAGAAATGAAACTCAAATACCTTTTTAACTTAATATTTTGAGACAGGAACCTTGGGCTGAATGTTATACCTAATATACAGTAGATGTGCAATGATTTCCATGATCAACACAAAACTATATTTTGCCAATATGTTCAGATTTACCTGTGCACAAAGAAATGAGATAACGTTTTATTATTCAGAACCATCGAAACCACAATGCATTTTGGCATTCTGGTTTTATCATTTTTTACATTCGTATTTTTTTGCACTGCTGCGCCGATTTCCAGCAAGACGCACAATATCCCGGGAAGGAGCCTCCCGACTTTTTCCAGCCCATTTAGTCTCACTCACTCAGCCTCATGGAGGTGGGGGGGTCTTAGAAGTAAGCAGGCAGGGTGATGAACATGTGCTTTTTTTTTTTACTTGACATTACTTTCAAAACCCATAATCCCAAAACCCATACTGTATAAACGTCAATAAAATGAAAGAATGAGTGACATGTGGAATATTTGTAAATCTTCTCTTTTCCGAAGGGATGGAGGGGGGGTTTGGCTGTCTGAAAAGAGGGAAAGTGGTGGGGGTAGTCCTACATGGGTCTGTACCCCAATCTGCTTTCAATCACGGTAATTCCTCAGAACTTTGGCACTTGCACTTCGTTTTAGGGTGAAGTGTTTCACAATGGCTGAGTTGTGAAAAAGAGCAAAACCACACGCAAAATATCCAACGCAAAGAACTCAATATGAACGATATTATAACTTGTGTCAGGTTTTGTACACTATAAAACAGTGAACTTTATTTTCTCGACTAGTGTGATCGTAGACCACACATAATTCCAAAATGCCAAGCAGTAACTCAACTTATGGAGGGACTGCCCACCCTACAGTAACTCTGTACTTAGGCCGAAGCCCCAACTTTTCTTCAGCTGACAACCGACAAATCTTGAACACGTATAACGTTGATCAGACACACTGGCACTACATATGATATATTGTGATTGCAATATTGTTGTAAATTGCAACAGGTTTCGCACGCTATAGGCGCACGGCTGTTTGACAATGTGCATTTCACTGAGGGCCCAAACCGGGCCAGTTTGTCCTCAGACTTTGCATCTGGTATTCATTATTTGTCAATGTCAAGAGAAATTCAACATGGGGCTTCAGAATGTAGGGACATAAATTCTGATGAGCCCATGTCTGTTTTTAAAATATCGTATGGCCAGGTTAAATTCAAAGGTGTAAACGGAGGTAGGCTAGGCCGAACAGTAGGACTTAGGCCGAACATTTGTGTATTTTTAGGCCCATCTCAGTGCATGTAAAGTCAAAAGAGAACCGGCAAATTTAGTTTTTTGCTCAACGGATCTATTGCACTTGCTACTGCTTTTTATTGACCGATTCTGCTGCGAGCAAAACTGCTCTTTGTGTTCTAAATCGGATTAAGTACAGGTTTAGCTCCGCGGTGGAATATTGGGAAGAGCTTGTAAATGAGCACTTGGGGCTTGCTCTGAGAATGAGATACGCTTGAGTGCACACCCACCGTTGGCTACCGTTTGGTACCGCTGCGGTGAATTCTGAAAAGATCCCTAACACATACATTTGACCCATGCTCAAATTTTCCTTGAAACTAATTCTAGCGCTGCGCCCTTTAAGACCTAGCCCATCCTTGTTTTCGCTTGTGTGCCTTTTACGCATTTTCCAGTCCTCAGCTGTTTTTAACCCCTTGCAAAGGCAGCTGGCTCGAAAACCTTAATGTATTCTTGTTTTTTGTTGCCAGTATTTGTGCTTTTTTTAGCTTATTTAATTCTTTCAAATTTACTCCTTGGCTTCTTCGAGTAATTTGTGTTAGAATTTTTTGTTTTGTGCAGTGTGCTTAGGACAGATATCCTATCGTGCTGCTGCACATGACAGTTTTTTCACCAGCCAACACATTTAAGTTAGTTTGAAACCCCCTTAAGGGCATTGCACTACTTTCCTGTTAACTTTATTTGTATTGTGTTTGTAAGTTACATAATGGTTAGCCTCCTCATTTACTTTCATATTCTCAAGTATTGAGATGAGTAGCCTGTAACTACCGTCACCTATGTAGGGGCACAACTGAAGCTGAACGCGGGTCCCGCCTTCACTTCTAGGGAGAGGCGCAAGGCCCTCAGAGGAGCAGTTTTGCAACTCCTGGAGGCTCCTTGGAGTCCCTCCAGGAGTTTTCTCAAGGTCCTAGTGGTTCTAGCCAGCCTGGTAGATGTTGTGCCCTGTGGTGCCTGTGCATCAGAGAGCGCTGCAGCTTCATCTGCTGTCCTTTTGAAGACCAGTATCCAGGGGTGTCCAGTTCCAGGTGCCGCTGTCTCCCTGTGTCCTGCCCTGCCTCTGGTGGTAGCCGGACAAGGCCTTTTTCCTTGAGGGGGGTCCTCTGGGATCTAGGGTCCCGCCTTGAGCATCATTACAGACATGTCGCTCAGTGTTTGGGGTGCTTTCTACAGGAACCCTAGCAGGAACCTGGTCAGCAGATGAAATTGAGCTCCACATACTGTAAAGGTGTTGGATCTCGAAGCCGTCATGAGAACCGTCAAGGCCCTACGAGATCATATGAAGGAGAGCTTCGCGATCTTCTTGGACAACTCCACCGTCATAACTTCCATCAACAGACAAGGGGGACGCATTCCTTGCAGCTCTGTCTGAGGACGTGATCCTTCCTCCTGTGGTGTCGCCAGCACGACATTGTGGTGCGGCCGTCTCACGTGGCGGGGAAGGACAATACGCTGGCCGACGCGTTGTCCAGGGGCCAAGCAAGTCCGGGAGTGGGCTCTGGATCCACGTTGGGTGGACAGGGTGTTTCTGCAGATAGATGATCTATTTGCAAGGGCAGAGAACCCGAAGCTTCCCTTCTTCTGTTTCAGGACCTTCCACCCGAAGGCCTGTGGTGGGTGCGCTGTCCCTGTCTTGGGACAGCTTGGATGCTTACATCTTCTCCCCCCCCCCCCCATTTGCGATAATCCACCGGGTACTGCTCAACATTCGGGCGTCCAGGATCCATTTGCTGCTGGTGGCCCTGCCAGCAGTGGTTGCCACTGCTCCACCTGCTGGTAGACTTTCCGGTAGTGTTCCCCCCTGTCCTCATCTCGTGTCCCATGACAGGGGCAGGGTACTTCACCCGAAGGTCCAGGACCTTCTGCTGTCCTTGAGGCTGTCTGGGATTCCCTCAGAGCACAGGGAATTCCTGAGAATGTTGCCTCTATGGCCGTGTCAACAAGGAGACCCACCACCCTCAGCACTTCTGGGGGTGGTGCGCAGACCACGAAACTTCTCCACCCGAGGCATCTGTGGTCCAAGTCTCCATGTTCTTAATGGCCCTGTTTGACAAGTTCAAACAGTTCAGTACCATTAAGAACAACCGCTTGGCCATCACAGCGATCCACCCAGGGTTTCTTGATCTATGGTGGGTTAGAGTAGAGTCCTTACCCAACTACCTGTACTCTGGGAATCTCAGAGAATCCCGGTATCACCTTGGGCTCTCTTTTTTGAGCACGGGTCAAATGTACACATTAGTGAGGCAAGGGGTAAGTGTAGTCACTGGTGAATACCCAGACCAGGAAGTTGTAGGGATTCTCCTACAGATTGTATGGTATTAAGTTGAAATTGTGCTACATTACTACAGTACTATGGTAGAAGTTCCTATAGGTTGTTCATGTTTAATGGTCTCATACATACGGTATTTGATTTCAAATAATTAATATAATATAATAATAATATGATAATAATATGTATAATAATATATGTATAGATAATAATAATATAAATAATATAATTAATATAATTCATATAAATAATGTCTGTATCTTCGATTGAATTTACATACCAATACATTCTATTTTCTCATGTAAACTAAATTTCTAATGAAATCTGATGAGCTGATTCATGGCCTAAACTAAAGCAGGAAGTGAACCTCTGAGCAGAACCAAAGGATAGGTGAAAATGAAAATTGGTCTCTTGTTTATTGCGTAATAGTGGAGTTGGACGAAGGCAGAGCAATTCCCTTTGAATGTAATTGTAAATTAATGAGAGCTCATTAATTTCCTGTCTTTGCACAGCCGGAACCTTGCTGGAAAGATATCCCAATAGGTTTCAGACAAGTGACAAGAAGTGAGCTTGAATTCTACGCCCCTCAGTCGAAGTACAGGTAAGATCATCAACAATTGCATCAAACACCATCATATCCTTGTGCAATTGTATGCATTGTATCATAAATTAACAAACAAATGAAAGATACCTAATTTGAGACTGTAACTGTATCTCATAAAAACCTGTTTGTTGTTCCTGGGTAACTTAACCTGCTTTTATGGGTTTTAATATTTTGACATTGAATGTTTTCTTATGTCAAGTAGTGTGTGGGGATAACTTTTGTCATAATGATGAATTGACATTCATTGGGTTTCTTGGTACATGTATGGTTGTGACATACTGCCAAGTAATACTATTTAAACCAGGTTATCGTTGTTCTTTCTGTTCTTCATGTGCTGCGTTGTGTACATGTGATGAAGTGCATATTGTACTGACCTTACCTTGTAGGCAACGAAACATCCTAAAAATAAACTAATTGAGTTGTTGGAAGGTCAAAGCTGGTCCCAGGGGGGGTACATTAATTTTGTTTCAGTCAAATTCAGTTTCACTACCTTTAAATGAGGTTTTGCTATTGCGACATTACTGAAGAATATGACCATCTGTTACACTTTCAAACATTGGTTTGATCCAGCTGTGTACATTTCTACATTGTTCATGCCCTCATTTTCACAGTAAAATAACATCATCCAGTTAAATGCAATTACATATATTATATCCATATATGTATTGTGTATCATAATCAGTGAGTGCTTACCACAGTGGCTGGATTCAAACAGAATCATGGGTCAAATATTGTGTTTCATGTGATGAATTGATACAGATGAAGCAACCTACCTAGTGTACGTTGAATATTGTTGCTGAACACTCTCGTTTTCTCGAACACTCTCAGTTCTCGAATTCGCTCTTTTGCAGTTGAGACAGTTTATAGTATTGTAGCTATACACAGGAGGAGGTAAAGGAGTTCAAGGGGTTTACACAGATTTGCAAGGGTGTGATTTGAAGTGATAGAGCACAGTATCTCTGTGGTGCAAGGTTTTATGTTAGGTTTCTTGCAATGTATTGAAAGATGCAGCCTGACAGTTATGAAAATGCTCAAATTACAGAAATAAAGTTGTTAACCTGCATGTGTGAAAAAAATTACACATTAATAACTCTTCTTACTAGATTTTCTTCAACTTTCAGTCTTTCAAGGGTATGGTGCATTACTGTACTGTATGTCATATACTGTATGCATTTCTGTACTGTACACTGTAGGTCCAAACTGGTACACCAAATGGAGGAATCATATTTAAAAATGCAAACAAAACATTTGACACTCATCATTAAATACATGTATTTGCATTTTAATTCAATGAAGTAGAAAGACAAAAGGTTCACACATTTTATTAAAGGGGAAATCAGGGTTTATTTTCACAATTTGTTTCATTACAATTTTCCACCGGTATCGCAAAATGACTTATAACTAACAAATATGATCAAGATTATCTCAAAACATGTGGACAATTTCGAGAAATGAATCAAATTCGGTATAATCATGTACAGGAGGCTGTCTTGTCTTGTACATGAACGTTTATTTTTTGTACCCAACAAATATTACGAGTTCTCATTCAACAGTAATCAACGAAATAATTACCGTTTCTCTACCTTCAAATACCTCCCCAACGTCTCCATAGTTCGGGGAACAATCAGTTTAGAAAGAAAAGATAATCTTCATAGGAGATACAATAGGAAATCTTATAACTAAGATTAATCAACTCTTTATATGTGCAAGTAAAACATACAGTATCTATTTTGTTTATTAGGCATGGATGGTATTTCACCTCAGTGATGTGTGGTTGTGTTCGCTACCTTCCATGGCTAGAGAAGAAGTAAGTATACATGTACCAGCTCTATATAATCATTGTGTATAAAAGGAATGTCACTCAGATAACCAAATCAAGTCATGCCTTAACCAACTTCATATTTTATGTAAAGTGTGCAAATTATAATTATGAACTTGCAATGTAAACAGCACAATATGTGTGTGTTTATGTCATAAACAATTTACATATTAAAGTATAAAAGTTTCCATATTCATATTAATGATATAATTTTGTTGGTACCACCTAAGTGTTAGAGAACAACCACACTTTGCACGTATTTCCTCTGAGGAACACCAACTGCTATTGCTAAAATTACAACACTGTCACACCCCTTAATTTTACATTCTTTTTTACAGGATACATAACAGAGGTGGAATCCTGGCCAAAAGGAAGGTTGAAGATTTCTCTGAGGTAAATTTTATTAATCCCGTGCAGTGAAATGCAGTTAGGTAATTGTGACGAAGCTACTATCCACAATGTTTGAGGGAGGACTTTGCATATCTTATCAGAGATTGCATCTCCGTGTCAGTGTCTGTTCACGGAGTTGCAAATTCTTGTATATGTCGGTAACACTTGTTAACTTTGTTTTACAAGCCAACCACTAAGTTGGAGAAAAATCAGGATCCCATCCTTCCCAGGTCCATAAGCAGCAGACCAAAGTTTTGTTATCAGGGCATTGTCACTTTATGCATGTCCATTCATGTCCAACCAATGTGGACAATTTTAAGTCAGAAGACACACGCAATAATCATATCGAATGCAGTAAATGAGGCATGTTCCTGCATATTTGTATCTGTACAACTTGCCATAGTTAAACATACGAACATGTGAAGCAACGTTGCATGTGTTGGAACTGCCTCCAACCGGATCTTCTCATGCTCATAGCTACAGTATAGGCTAGGCCCAAGTTAGTAGTGGTAATGTTAATAGTAAATTAGTAATTCTGAATGTGAAGCACTGTTCTAAATTTATAGTTCGTGCTCAGTATTAGTGTTAGGTATACCGTACTTGTCTAGGCTAAATTTTGTTGAATAATGCAAACGAAAGAAAAAAATCAGAACCAACGAAATGAATAAAGCTTCAAACGTCACCGAAGGTGAGATTGAGGGAGTAAACTGGACGTGCGTAAATGTTGAATTTTTTTGAGATATTTAGGCTGCCTGACAGGGCATTGTGACGTTTCACGTTCAACTTCACTTTTCTTTTTGACACACACAATTGTGTTCAGCTCCCCTGCACAGACCTAATCCAATTCAATATGAGGTGACATCCCGTCCATTAGTGCATTTATAGTTTATTTAGGCGGTACACCTTCAATCACTTATTACAAAATGTTCAGTAGAAAATATTCCAACGACAATAACCTGTGAAATAAGCCAAAAGCACTCAGTAGTTTGTCGTCTACTGTAGAGATATGGGTGGTAGATTGTTTTGTGAATTGAAGGCTTAGACCTATGCAATTAATTCAAAGCCACCAACAAAGTCGTACATTGACAGTTGCATACCCAGGTACAGTACAGGACGGGTAATGGCATTCGGGTACGGGTATGAATGTTCTACTCTATGAAAACACTACCGACCCCAATGCAAAATATAGTACCGTATGTACATTCATAAAGAATCTCAAATTCATAATTGTAAGCAAAGTCCCTATTGTCCTCATACATGATTGCCACAGGTACCAGATCATTCCAGATTGTTCAGTTCTATCAGTCTAAGCTCAACTACTGTATCTGTGAGGGCAATCCACAGCCTCAGTTACCTTGATCACCTTTTCTTTCTTTCTTTTGTTGGCAGTTGATTAGCAGCAAATACATTAGCATTATGCTGGTTCTTGTCTTTTCCCTCAATGGGGCCCAAGGGGCTCTTTGCTAATTGTTGATATTCAGGTCATGGTTTCTGATAAGATTCTGCTGAGCAGACAGCAGATGATACTTAAATTGGTCACTCAGTTTTTCTGCATTGGTTAAGGGATCCCAGTGACACACAGTAGAAATTATTTTCATTTTTTTTTTGTTGAAAAATCAAGATCACTCGTTGATGACATGTTTTTCTTGCACTTGAACGTGAATACATGGTAGAGATAGATAATTGTCTGTCACTTCTGTATAATTATTTCAGATGGTCAAATGTCATTTGGATTCAATAGTGGTCACTTGCTGAAAATAATATGCTTTAATAATATCATATCCGCTCTGTGTGGCACGTAAATTGCAGGAATGCTCAACATTTGCAGTATCCTACATAGTTACTGCCTTGTCTGATACTTTTTTGCCTTTAGAAGTCATATCACTACTACCTTCCCAGTATAGTGTGTTAACACTCACTTTGCATATTGGTAACATTGTTGCTACAGTACATAGTGAGTTCCCTCTCTCTGCATATTGGCACACACAATAAGTGGCCAAAGTTCAATTTACCAGCATTATTCCTGTATGAGCAAGTCATGCCTGCTTTATACAGTAAATTTATGTCACTGCCAAGTACATGGAAGACATGCAGTCTTCTACTGTGTCCTTATTATTATCATGTTGGAGACATTCATTCACTCTGTTTAACATTAAGCACATGCAGTTTAATCTGTTTAACATTAAGCACATGCATGACTTCCGATTGGTAGTGGTTCCCCAGGTCAGTTCACTGTGTGATCATTCTAAAAAGTTCACAGTTCATTGTCTTAAGTTCTTATGTGTGTGTGTGTGTGTGTGTGTATACAGTATGTACATGTGTGGATTACTGCCCAGATGAGCTGTAGCTGATTCCGGTTCACCCTGTGTGGATCATCTGCAGTGTTGGTAACATCCAAAGTACATAGTATATTGTAACACCCTGTTTGGCAATTTATTTATCCGCAAGGTAACATTTGGCCCAGCTGTCTATGTCGTTGACATGAGATTTTTTTTTATGGCAGCTACAGAAGAATTTGAAGCACAGGGAAACAGGAAAAAATCAGCAGACGTATGTCTGATTTTATAAACACTTATTTGCAGAGCTAGATGAAAACTTGACAGACATGGAGAAAAGGTGGCATTATAATGAAGACAAACCTGAGGGCAAATCGGAGTATGTTACCGTCCTGTGTCTGCGAGGCCAAAACCTACCCACCAAATTGAAGGAAAGCAGAACTCTTATAATTTTGAGCACCTTCCACCTTAAAATAATTTAACCACACAGGTCACTGAGGAAACAGGAAGACGTTAGTCACTTGAACTGTAAAATTGCATAATCCTATGATTAACTCCTAGGGAGCAGTGACACATAATGGCAAATAAAGTCCACCTTCAACTTCATTTCTTTTTATAATTCCATTCACAGTTTTAAAGATAGATAAACCAGAATTATAATGAAGACAAACCTGAGGGCAAATCAGAGTACGCTACCGTCCTATGTCTGCAAGGCCAAAACCTACCCACCAAAATGAAGGAAAGCAGAACTCTGATAATTTTGAGCACCTTCCACCTTAAAATAATCTAACCACACAGGTTACTGAGGAAACAGGAAGACATTAGTCACTTGTACTGTAAAATTGCATAATCCTATGATTAACTCCTAGGGAGCAGTGACACATAATGGCAAATAAAATCCACCTTCAACTTCATTTCTTTTTATAATTCCATTCACAGTTTTAAAGATAGATAAACCAGAATGCTGTCAGTCTAATTGCTTTACATACACTGAACAAATGAAGATGAACAATAGTACAGTAGGTGGCATCCTTGCCTGTAACTCAAAACAGCTCTGACAAATTTTGCCTTACATGTAAATGTAATGCACGTTTAGCCATTTTGGTCACGTTTGGCCTTTGTTTGTGTGCTATCTAAACAAAGGGTAGCACAAGTGCAATCAATTTATTTTTTTAGATAACTTGATGATATTCTTAGCTGTTTGCAAGTTATACTATCGCTTAAATTTCCATTGGATTTGTGTTATGTGGTTTCATGAGAGTGTCTTTTGCCTGACAGAGATAAGGCTTCGCTTATTGTTCGCTGATGTCATTCTGGTTTTTAACTATTTCTATGTTCACAGCAGATGCCGAACACCCGCGTATGCAGAGTTACAGTATGTCACATATCCCAGGGCTCCTCACTGCCACCCCAGACCCATCATAACAATCGCCACTGTTGCTATTATGAATGCTTGGATTCTTGCCCTCAGAAAAGTCTTTAAGCAGAACCCAGATAGTACACCATACTCAAGTGTTTGCATGGTTGTCTACCGATTCAGTTTAGTCACCATTGTACATGAGACTTGCAGTGGAGTGGTTGTTTTAAGTTTGTATGCCACATTTGTTTGCTTGAAATATATATTCACTGTCATCATGCTGTAGAGTTTGCATTAATACTCTAGTATGAAGTGAATGCTGATACTGCAGTTATTAAAGTATGTACTACTCTTTCAGGCTGCAATGATGTTGATGCAGTCTACTTGTTACATCAAATTTTAATGACTTAATTGCAAGTCTTTATTGTGTGTATATTACAAGGGCAGGGAATTTGACTGGAAAAATCAGCTCATACCTTCAATATTGTTGTCTTATGTTATCACCGAGTAAGAATGAGGCAATAGCAAAAATTATTACCCTGTGCAGATTTAGCCTTGAATATGATTTAACAAAAATGTTTCATTCTTTTGACAGCTAGCAGGTCATTATGACATCATTGTGAATTGCTCTGGACTGGGCTCTTATCACCTATGTGATGATAAATCAATGGAACCGATACAAGGTCAAGTTATGAGGGTGAGAAAAGACTCAATTGACTTACTACTGTGCCATGTTGAAAAGCTTTCGCCTTTGAAATATAGAGAATTAATATATTAAAGTCTCATTCTACAGACATGGTTATCCAGGATTCAACTGCCACTCAACCTGTACCTTTCATAAATCATGCTTTAAGGCGCTTGCATATGGAACACTAAAAGGGCATGCTTACAGTTGTTTCAACTTACTTTGTTGCTTGAACTTACGTTGATTCAACTTCCGTTGTTGTTTGAACTTGAAATTTTTGTATGAATAAGGACACATTGAAGCACTATTCACATGGAAATTTTTATAAGAATAACACCTGGAAGCACTAAGGGCACTTGGAAGCACCAAGTTATACAAACTTTCTGTATCAGCTGAAGGCAGTTAGCCTTTCATATGAACATTTTCATATACACTATACATATGAAAATTTTGGTATCAATGTAGTCTTTGGAAGCTACGGTGATGGAGTTGTCTGAAATGTGGCGTGTACAGCAGACCTCCAAGTCCGGCTACGCAGGTTTCAAGAGACTAGACCTGTGTCCACCTCTGACCTGTTCGTTGATGGACAGCTGGTCTTTGAGTTAAACTATACTAAGTCTAAGACAGATATATCCCAGGAAGGATAGCACTTAGATGCTTTCTGTTTGAAGAAACAAAGAACCTCTTTTTTGTTAAGATTAACCCTAAAAGTTAAAAAAGTTATGTTTTCCTAAAAAGTCATGTCACGGTTGCATTAGGGCCATATCCAGAATAAATCACTGGATCCATCATTGATTTTGGAATTTTGCTGGCCTGGAGGAGGAATCTAAGAGGGAGTCCCATTCCCTTTTGGCTACATTTTAGTTTGCCAATTTTAAGCTAGGACTTAACCTTTTAAAAATAGTGCAAGGTTTTCCATTTTTCCTCCTATATTTGTATTCCAATAAGGGGTTTTGCAATAAATTTTACCTCCTTCGGAAGATTGAGGGTATGCGCCTTCGACCATCTGCCGTTACATTCAGTTGATGAACTTTGCATGTTTTTAAGAAAGGCCCAAAATCATCATTGGTGATTTCATGCTTTTTGTAAATTTTTAGACAAGATCGGTTTAGATTAGTTAGCATTTAACATGTAATTGTAATTTCAAATTTATGTACTTTGTTAAACATCATTTCAAATGATGTCCATTGCACCTCCTTCCATTGAGTTACATTGTTGAGTAACTTTAGGAACATGACACTGTTAAAGATATATTCAATTTGAAACAACCAATGTATATCTTCACAAGTAAATAATAACCACAGAATAATAATTTAAATAAACAAAAAGCCACAGGTTTTTAGCTCACACAACAAGTGTGTGAGGTATTAGAATGAGGCTGATGTTGTCAAATGTTTTCCACAGCCCTCTCTTTCTTCATTTTTGAGATATTTTTCTGAAATTTGTTCAGTGTGTTTTTTGGGATAGACATATTTTTTTCCACCTAATTACATTTCGACTGGCTTAATTTATTGGGGAGTTGCAATGTAATGTTTGGAGGGAAATTTGGTTTTTGGTTGCTTTTTTGCACACGGCATGCTAACTGAATGGGTCTAGCTGGAGAGCTATTCTGTGGTCACTCTAGTAAACAATCATCAAATTTTACAGTTGGTCTGGCCAGCCTCTCTGCCCTGTGGGTCATCAAGTCCAACTGAACTATCACCTATCACAAATTAGTAAAGCATGTAGCTGAGTGATCATTGTAAACTCCTAAGATATACTACACTGGCATATAACAATGTCATAGACTTGATAGTGTGTCAACTAAATACTTTTTGCATGTAACATTTTTTCACCATCCCAGTACTGTACTTTCATTTTGCAATGCCACAAACAAAGATTACCTCTACTTAGTTCAGTGACTGCCCTAAGTTTCGACACCCCCATGTTCTGACACACTTATATTTCGACACGTACACTTAAATTTCGACAGCAGCGGCTGATCAATGCATCATTACTATGCCGATCATCAAAGCTAGGACCCAAAATGGTGCCTTATGTAATGAATGTGTTGTACCATATGAGTGGCAGAACATGGGGTGTGGGAACAAAAGTGTGTCAGAACATAAGGCTGTAACCCTCTGTTCAATTGTGTGAGCTACAGCGGCATTGCTGGGCTAGTTTCCATTATTTTCCAGACACAGATCATTAATGACTCTTTGACTTAATAAACATCTTTTAAAATTTTACACCGTTGGAATTTAAAAGAAAAGAGAAAAATTTACAGCAAACAAAATATGCCCATTATTAAGTGAGTTTTTCAGCCTCTGGGGCCATCATTTACCAGTAGGCTTCTTTATTATTTTCTTATCAATTTCCGTATTGTACAGCACAGTGATCCGCATTTGGAATACCCCCTGTGCCAATGCCAGCCTACAGGTCTAATGTTATGAGTATTTGAAACATGGGCTAAGCACTATAATTGCTTTCACCATACACAACATTATTGTGCCAGGTGCTACAATGACCCACTAATAAATACACAATTATCCAATACGTGAATTTATTGGCATGCAAGTTATAACCATGCGCATACAGACATACTGGCCAGTGTGTGTTAATTTGAATGTTATACATCACAATATAAAAGCCAATAAACAGTACATACTACAGCACAGATACTACCTGGGTCATTGTGGCAGTAATCCAGCCAACTCTATTGATCGTCACAATTCTTTCCAAACAGTCACAAATTTTGTTACAAGTTATTAACTTCCTTGTTAAGTATCCTTTTTCGTAGACAATTTTTTTTTTTTGTCAGATCGCTACAAAAACAGTATCTTTCTGGACGACAGCCACGCATGGGAGTAGCCACAGAGGCACAATGCAGGCTACAGCCAAAGTAACTTAAGGCATTAGTGTTAGTTCAAACATCTAAGTTAGCTTAATCATCAACGTTAGTTTAAACATCAGCGTGAGTTTAAACAACAGCGTAAGTTGAAATAGAAAGTTTGTTAAAACATCAGCATAATTTTGAACAACAACGTAAGTTGAAATAGATGGAAAATGATCAAATAGTGCAACCCTTGTGAGCAATATGTCAAGCAGGGAAGTTTGCACGTATCACATTTTTAACTTATTGAGTGTAAATAGCCTATAGTTTTTTATGGAGGTCAGACCTCATTTTAGATCAACAGAAGTCAAGTTAAGACAACCTTGTAAACATGACATCCCAAGAAGGGAAGCTTGCACAAATGTGATATTTGATATTTGGTATGCAGTTAAGCTCTTGGATATCTCTCTGTAGTGTGCAGTTGTACATGTTCAGATGGATTCCTACAGTATCAGTCATCAACTTAGGTCAGCAGATGTCATTGTTGTTTTCAGGTGGTGATATGATACATTACTGTTATATAACAATAACCAAATATATTACACTTCCTTGCCTTAATGTATAAGATTTATGAAAAAAATTCCTCATGATAAATTCTTCTAAACCACAATGCATTTGTGTATTGTGGGTTCATGTACAGTACTTTAGTCCATTGGTCCTGTGCATCATGAAGAAGTTGCATTTGAAAATACTGTGTCCAATTCTAATTGTCAAAAGCAGTGTAAAAATCCAATCCGGCCGGATCTTAAAATTAAAATAGTGTGCATCCCTATAGCTGAATCTGCCCAATGATGTCACACGGCCCAGTAACCTACAGTCTTGGACAAAATTGTTGAGGCCTTTTGTCATACATTGTAAATACAATACTAAATTGCAAGTGAGAAGATAACACAAAACCCCGCGCCCCTTTCCAATGTTGCGCTGTAGGAGTGGAATGTACACTTTCAGCAGTAATCCTACAGCCAACATTGAAAGGGGAAGCAGGGTGTCCCGAGGTATTTTGTCCACCATGTACAGCACAATATTTAGAATGGTATCACAGTATCACTGTTATATGAATATGAAGAAACGTCACATCTATTTAATATAAATTTTTTACTTTCTTTGGCAAAATGATAGCACACTTTTTTTTCTTTATTAACTTGCAAGCCAAGCATAATAGTCATTACATGTGGTCACTTTAATTCCAGACACCATGTAATCACTGGGAAAAATTTAAATAAATACCACATATACAATCGGTCTTCTTAAACTGCCTATGAACATTTTCTTGGGTTTTTTTTGTCACTCCCTGATAACATTGACACCATTCACGCAATAATACTGCTACAGTAAACCAACTTCAATACAGGCTCCAAACATCATGCCAAATATGCACTGTTGATGTTTCTTGTTGCAAGGAATATCACCCCCCTGTAGCCATTTAACTTATTTCAAATTGACGCTTTTTCCTGGTCCTCATGCATGCTTCTGGCCTGTCAAAATTCTCAGACAATCTTGAACAAAATTGATCGGACTCTTTGTCGTACGTTGCAAATATAATACTAAATTTTAGGTGAGAGGATAACTTCAAACCCTGCACCCCTTTTCAGTGTTGTGCTATAGGAGTGAATAGTACACTTTGAACAGTATTCCTATAGCCAACATTGAAAGGGGGAGTGCAGCCATCCCAACTTAGTTAAGTTCGAGATTGTAGCTCTGTGTAAAATGTGCTTTAAATTCCAACCTTCATTCTGGTCAGGGAGAAGCAGCAATCTCAAACTTTGATGCAAAATTTCACAAATAATTAAACGTTGCCTTCCTATGTTGTAACATTTATCACTGTATGGCCCTTATAATGCACCTTTGAATGCATGAGCAAAGTTAATAGGGATAACAATGTAGAAAGGGATTTACCCTCAGGCCTTTTGCTTTGATACAGTGGTTCAATGTAAATGTGCAATACATTAGCACTGCCTAAAGACACATGTCTGCTGTATCCATCTGACATTCAGCAGAAGTGCTCACACGTTGGTCATGGTTTCCCTTTATTATCACACTGCCATACACTAATATTAGTCTCTTGCTTTGTTTTCTATTGACTCTGCCTGGTGACAGGTCAAAAATACCACTGCACGAGTTGGCATTTTGTGTTTGTCAGACGACTTGACATCTGCAGATACTTATATTTATCCATGGTGAGTTTTTGAAGAAAATGTAACCGCGAAAACATTTCTAAAGTGATATACGTTGATGAAGTGTCTAGATACTGTGTCTTATTTACTCTTGCCTTTTTTCTTTTAGAAGATGGTAGCCAACTTTTTAAACTCATACCAGCATGGAGTGAGCTATTGCGATCACACTACGTTACTCTGTCTGTCTGTCTGTCTGTCTGTCCACAATTGTTCAAAACTCTTCTCCTCCTTTATGATTTCATGGATTTGTCTAAAACTTTGACACAATATTTGTTGGGTGCTCGCCCATTTAGGGTGTTCAGGAAGTATGGGCCCAAGGCCCCATGTGGGCCCTTTGGCCCATTTTGTGAAATTCTACAAAATACTTCCCCTGCAGATTTTATTGCACAATGTTGATTGTTTGTCGCAATGATGCTGTGTATGATATCCCTTCAGAGTGTTCAGGGATTTTTAGTCCAAGACCCCATGTGGGCCCAATGGCCTGTGTTGTGAAATTCTGTTTGAAATGCTGCTTCTCAAACATGCTGCCATTGCTTTTTATTTAACTTAGACACAGTGTTCCTTGCATGGTAGGTGTGGTGTGTACAAAACTTTCAGCACAAGGTCCCATTTGGACCCTATAGACCATTCTATGAGATTCTGCATAGTGCTTATTCTCCTACATATTATCTTTAACAACACTGATGGTTTGTCATAATGATACTTCAGCTAGTGAATATTGTAGGGTGTTCATGAATTTGTAATCTATGGTTCCATGGGGCTCTGTGGTCCATTTTATGATATTCTGCAAATTGCTTTTCATTCTTCTATTAAAGTGCCCCTTAAAACTGTCATACACATCTGTCCCGGTGGACCATAAGTATTTAGTCTTGTTTAAGTGGCTCATTTCCCCAACCTGTCATCCTGACCTTTTCTAAAATCTTATGGATGTGGTTTGGATACGACAGTAGCAAATTTATTGGTAGGAGTGTAGAGAAATATGTCTTACTGTACTTTTCAGTGAACTGTTTCCAAACTAGCTGAATAGTTTTAAGAATACGTCACCTCCTCCTGAACAAGCATCAGATTGAATTAACAATTTTTTCCTTGTACACATAAGTTAAAAATATGTGATTGCTTTGGAAGGCAACACCATGGAATGCCCATAGGATACAGGTGCAGGACATTTCTCAGTCTCATGTCCCATTACTTCCTTTTTAGTTCCTCTTCAATTGCAGGAGGGATATTTGCATTCTTGGAGGTACTGCAAAGAAGGGTGTTTGGAGTGAGGAGCCCAGCTTGAAAACCCGTAATGAGATCTTGGAAAGGTGCTGTAAATTAGTACCGAGTCTCAAGGTAAGGTTTGTTTAGTTAATTTGTGTGAATTTCTTCTTAGATTGCTCTAGTTTGAAAGAAAGATCATGGGGTCAAATTTCTGGCAGGGAAAGGGGATTGTGGGTAAGGTAAGAGAGACCTTCCTGTCTTTTGTTCTTAGTTTGGCCCACATGTACATGCACCTATCGATTTTTCTCTCTTGGCAGAAGATGAGATGGTCCATTTCAGTTCATGATTGACGGAGGTGGGGGAGAGTAGAGAAATGATGGTAAACAATGCAGAAAACAAATGTTTGCTTGGATTAGTTAATAAATAATTCAGTTTGTAAGTCAGGATTTTTAAAGGGGCTCATTGAGTTGATATCAATAAATTTGAGAGATTTCTGAAGGGTACAAACACATGTCAGTGCTTATAATTAGCATAATTACTCAAGCTTCACGTCCAGTAGTTACGAAAAAGTGTCAAACTTTTGAATTTTTGACAGTGACTTTTGCTGGATGTGTACATATGAATTAGTGAAAAGTGTCTGGTCACAAATTTTCAAAAACCAAAATGTGTCATTAATTACTCACTCATTGTATATAATGTGCCTTTGTGAGTAACATATGGGGATCCTCTTAGTTTGATTATTTGTCATAAGTATGTGAAAGAAACTTGACAGATGTAGGAAACTTTAGTGAGTTTCACCCAACAACTTGATGACCTTCTTTGAGAGAAAATTAATTTTAAAGTGGACATAGTCCCAGACTTGTATTCATGCTTATCTTACTTCTCACTTGTAATCATCTATGGTCAGTGGTGTTGCTACACAAATTTACTTAGGAGAAAAGCTAATAATGAAAAAAAAAAGTTATATTTTGTTTCTGTGAAGGTTTTTTTTTCAAAGTTGGTCATTCATATGTCTTGATTCTGCTGCAAGCTGAAAACCTCCATTTATGTTATAATGTCTCCCCAGACATTCCTTTATCATCAGGGTTGCTATTAGTCCAGTATGTTGTGGAGGCATTGAATAACTTATTAGTATCATTGCGGGAATCTCATCTTTCACTCAAATGTTTTTAATCACCTGGTGTAAAACATGTATGGGATCAACAATGCAGTCCTTCAGTTTTTTCCTTTTAACTCAGCCTCCCTGCCCCTCTCTACAGAGCAGTATTACAAGATCATGTTACTTTCTGCTAGTTAGCCAAGTACAAGCATCATTTCCTTCTGACAACCACAGACGTGGAAGGGTACAAAGTATGATGTTATTTTTTCTTTGAACTCCATGAAGCAATGAAGCAGAAATATACCGCTGTTAGAAAGAATGTCTTCAATCGGGGGAGTCAACGGTGCACAAATATTAGAGCACATTTACAATCACAGAACCACACCTTTTGGTTTCCATGAGTTTTTAACCTTTGTTATCAAGATGCTATGTGTGTATATGTGTACATGTGTATATGTATATGCATCAGTGTGTACATGATGCCTTGCATTTAAACACAATATTTCAGTATATATGTGGTATGATGGTGTGCCACATTGAGTACAAAAACCTGATAGATTGAATGATCAAAGGTCATTTTGTGTCAGCAGGGGTCAATAGTATAAAAACCTTGTTAACTTCAATATCATCAAGAAGAGGAGCTTGGACAGATCTTTTATATAGTGGGTGAACCACATTAAGTACAAGATCCCCATTGTTTTTAGTGGAGGTCAAAAGTTACTTGGGGTCAGTAGTGACCAAAACCTGAAACACTTCTGAAAAAGAATCCCACTGATGGAAACTTGGTATCAGTCATGTTACTCTCAAGATCCCATTTTGTTTTTGGTGGAGGTGTAGTTTGTTTCTTACTCTGGCCCAGTATGTAGGTGTGATCATACCAAACACTTAGTACTTTTTGGTTGGTATTGTTTGGCAATACTGCTCGGTTTACCATGATGCATTATCTGTAACCATTTCATATCCTAGGTGCATTAACTTTGCTGCCAACCTCTGTTATTAAGCATCCTTTCAAAACATCCTGACACTTCCAACCTTTCTTCTTCCTGACAGCATGCAACAATTCTGAAAGATTGGACAGGTTTGAGACCCTGGAGATCCAAAGGTATACGATTAGAACGTGAGACGATGCAGTTTGGCACTACCAAAGCACATGTAAGTATATTTTGTTGCAGGCTATGAATTATCTAATTTTCCGTGAATTTTTGTTTTTCATGGTGCAATATAGAGTGCTTGTATAAGGAAAAAGCACGCTATGGCTGGCGACTTGTTTTTAGGACTCATTTGCAAGAATCATTTCTTGGTTTTGATGAAAAGGGAAACCTATACGATCATGACTGTGGGAATAGGTGGGTTGTAACAGGTTATTGTTGCAAATTGTATACCAAGAATGAACCTTCCAAATTTTTTGAAAGAAAAAAAGAAAAAATTCATGTTATTAATACTCCTGCGTTCGTAGGAGTATTAATAACATGAGTTTTAGCAATCACTACTGTAGGTAATATGACTGGCCACACTTGGAAAAACTGTATGTAGCGATTTTCCAAAATTTTCTTGCCGAAATGTTTATATGCTACAATATATTGATTTTATCTCGCCTATACACTGGTATCGGTTTCTTTGGGATACAAAAGGAGCTTACTGCAAAGTGGGGATATCCCTGATTAGGTGAGGAAAAGTCCATGTCCCTAATTGGTGTCATAGACAGGAATGTGTGTATGTTTGTGATGCTTAGCTTGTGAAGGGAATCCTCAAATTCTGGGGCGGCGATTAAGCCCGTCGGCTGGTAATTACTAACCATTGCAATGAGCATAGGAACCTGCAGTCAGTGTACTCCTCTTGAGTCCACAGATCTCTCAGTGCCCCTGGAGATAGTGAACAGTTATACTCACAAGCAGTCAAAGCCGTAGTTAGGCCTCTTATGCAGAGAAGATGAGCTAACGATAGTTTCCCTCTCTGAGTAAATCTGGACACAGAATATGCTTGAAGTCAACAGCTTATCTCAGTTTTATGAATAGATATTTGCCCTGACTAAGGATATCTTGGAAAAGGGAATTTTGAGAAATCTCATACTTAGTATGCTCCATATCAAATAGAAAAACCTTACTGTATTTGGTAATGGTGAAAGGTCATCTGAGGTCACCAGAGATCAAATATTGAAAACTGAGTTAACATAGTACAAGATCTTCATCATGGAATCTTTTGATGTAGAGCCAATGCATTATATCAATAAGATAGTATTTGGTGGAGGTCAAAGGTGGTCTCATTTCACAGAGAACAAACATTGGAAACTGTTAAACATCTCAAGACAGGAATCATGGAAAATTTTGATGTGTAGCATGGTAATGCCTTACACCAAGTAGAAGGACATGTTCATTTTTTGGAGGTCAAAGGTCATCTGAGGTCACCATAGGTCAAAAACTGAAAACTTTGTCAACATGGTTTCTCACAATAGGAATCATTGGTATTTTCAATATGCATGGAAATGTGTTACATCAAGTAGAAAAAACACATCCTGTTTGGTGGAGGTCAAAGGTCATCTGAGGTCAGTCAAACACTGACAGCAGTAAACACGATATCTCAAGACAGAAATCGTGGAAAATTTGGTCACTTAATTTGTGAGTGTGTTGCATCAAGTAGAAGAAATGTAATGTTTTTTTTTTTGAGGTCAGAGATCTCCTTAGGCCACCAGAAGTCAAATACTGGAAGCTAGTGCAGTATATCTCAAGCAAGGAATCATTGGAGGTTTTAATATTTACCTTATGTATGTGTTGTATCTAGTAGAAAAACCCAGTCATGTTTGGTGATGGTCAAAGATCATCTCAGGGTACTAGACATCAAATGCTGAATATATGTTAACCCATGTATTTCAAGAAGGTAACAATGATAATTTGACTTCTTGGCATGTGGGTTTTGATTTAACCTTGTGTTTGTTGTGGGGGTAAAAGGCTTTCTAATGTCACCAGGTAACCGGTAAAATTCCTGTAATCAAGACAGCTTAAGATAGGAAACTTGCATGCTTTTAATTTTGGATAAGTTGATTGTTTTCCATACCATATAGACAAATCTGCAATTTTTGGTGGAGGTCAAGCATCACTGTTCCAGACTTTAAAACTGAAATCTTCTGAACACCGTGCACTTTAAGATAGCAAGCATGGATAGTTTTCATGTGGTGTGTGTAATTTTCCTGTTGAGTTTGTTAAGTCCATTGATTTTGGTTGTGTTTAGCTATTTGGAGTCACCAGGAATTAAACTTTGGGGACTTGAACTGCTACAGTAAATGACCTTTCTTATCCATAAATAGTGGTGCAGAACATTTAGCCTGCAAGAGATATCTCTTGTGAACATTCAAAATGTTGAATTTATAAAATGATGGAAACCCTTGATGCATTTTGGCATATTTTGGCTACTTATAACTTAATGTAAAACATAATTAGTCATACCAAGTTGTGAAACGCTGTTTTGTATTGTGTCATAATTAATACTAATTATTGATATTTGCAATATGGATGTGACAATTTTACAAAATGGTCGCTTCCTTTGCTGTGGATTGAACTTTCAAATCTTTGAATAGCATGTAGGTCTACCTTTTCTCCATTTTTTCTTAAATCCACCAAGTATGACCTAAACTAGCACAAAACTCTGAAATTGTTATCACAGAACCTGCAAACACATGCAACACAATAACAACTGTGGCCTTTAAGGCATGTATTACAATTGTTTGGTGAAGTTCTGACAACATGGCCCTGTATACATGAATGTTATGAGACATGCTGTGCTTGCCACAATTGTCCATCTGGTTTCATCTGTTTGCAAAACTGCACAGAATTTGATTTGGAAATGAAATACTTAAGTGTGATGTTGTGAGTGTATCAGCTGCATACTCATCAGAGAATCAAGTTTATAGTGATGTTTTGGTTGCACTGGTTATACCCATCATAGAATCAAGTTTATAGTTATATTTTGATTGTACTGGTTATACCCATCAGAGAATCAAGTTTATAGTGATGTTTTGATTGTACTGGTTATACCCATCAGAGAATCAATTTTTGATTCCTTGCCGAAGGCAGGCAAGGAATCTGTGCGATGGTGATGTGTGTGTGTATGTGTGCATGGGTGTATGTGTGTATGTGACGGCTTTGCTTGTTTACACGATATCTCAAGAAGGGAAAGTTGGACAGTTCTCAAACTTGGTACATAGATGCCCCATATTGAGAGGAAGAACCCTATTGTTTTTGGTGGAGGTCAAAGGTCATCTGGGGTCACCGGGGTCAAAACCTGAAACCTTGTTCACACGATATCTCAAGTTAGGAAGCTTTGATAGATTTCATACTTGGTATGTAGATGCGTTGTGGTAAGAGGAATAACCCTATTGTTTTTGGTGGAGGTCAAAGGTCATCTGGTGTCACTGGGGTCAAAACCTGAAAACCTTGTTTACACGATATCTCAAGTTAGGAAGCTTGGATAGATTTCATACTTGGTATGTAGATGTGTTGTGGTGAGAGGAATAAGCCTATTGCTTTTGGTAGAGGTCAAAGGTCATCTGGGGTCACCAGGGGTCAAAACTTGAAAACCTTGTTTACACAATATCTCAAGAAGGGAAAGTTGAAAAGTTCTCAAACTTGGGACATAGATGCCCCATATTGAGAGGAAGAACACTATTGTTTTTGGTGTAGGTCAAAGGTCATCCGGGGCCGGGGGTTAAAACCTGAAAACCTTGTTTACACGATATTACCGTAAAATTTGTTTTCAAAAAGCAAAGTCTTGCTAATTTCCTTCTGTTACAAGCTCCTCTAAAGACACTTTGAGCATAGCTACAGTATTACAAACAATAGGGAAAGCAAGTCGAAATTCTCCTTGGATTTCACAATTCAAAAGAATATTACCACATAATCGAAATAGACCAGTCATGAGCTAGAGTAACAGGGCATACTAACTCTGATTGGGGTGACTGCATTTTCCCTTGATTGGAAAGACAAACAACAATAAGTATCAACATGGTACCTGTGAGTTGATTGATGTTACCATCCCCCTGGGGCACTAATTTATCATATGGCACTTCACCGTCAAGAAAAATCATATCATTTCAGCACAAAGGAATGAGAGAATTTAACAGAACAAAAAGGGGTTCATATTTTGGGTTTAAGAAACTAAACAAAAATGCACTTGTGAGCCCTTCTTCTTACAAGTGTGAATCAAACAGATGTCAGTTTTCAAACTGCTGTGTTCAAAATGTATTTTATCAAGGCAAGGAATCACAAAGCCTTTTGGCTTTCTGGTAGTGTGATATTGTGAGTGTACCAGCTGCATACCCATCACAGTTTAGTGTGATATTGTGATTGTACTGGCTATACCCATCAGACAATCAAGTTTATAGTGATGGTGTGATTGTACTGGCTATACCGATCAGAGAATTTGATAGTTGATGATCAGGAAGCCCCGCATGGTCTCATCAAGGACCCTATACCATGTTGATCATGGATGAACACTGGCAAGATTCACCTACTCTTTTCGATAAATGAAAAGAGGATCAGGGTTGGAAAACCTTGCTGAATTTCCCGCGAACACAGTAGAAAATCCACCGATTTCCCGCTGACATTTGTGTAGGGGTGGAACCCTTTGTGGCTGGTTCAGGGGCAAGCTCCTGGAAGATTGGGATTCCTAGCACACTGAAGGGGTAAAACTGTGCAGCTGAGCACAAAAAAATATAACTGAAAACTCGTACAATATTTGAAAAATCAATCACGAAAGCTTAACGTTAGGCTATTTGCGTTGATGCCTTATATGGTACCCTTTTAAATGTGAAGAAGTGTCACTTACAAAATGTCAGAAACGAGTGAAACTTGAGCTGGATATTAGGCTAAATAGATATGCAATAGGCCTAGAATGTCTTGATCATAGACCACTACACACTGCCAAGTACTACAAGCTGTGCTACTTACAAACAGCTCTGTGAGTTTTCCGTAAAAAATCCTGGCATGTTTCCAAGAAAAGTTTTTAACTGCAAAAATGTGAACACCTGTCCCAAAATGGACATTTATGGCATTCATAATAATCAAACTCAACCACCTGTTGCAGCTACGACATTTGTACCAAATTTTTCTTCCCTGATAACTGTGACCATTAACAGGAAGCAGAAATTTGCAGCAAAAAAAAGTTAAAAATAAAAGTCGTCCCCCATATTTCAAAATGGTTTAATCAAGGAAATTTTTTTTACTGCGTGTAATGTTATATTTTCCAGAAAGGTGTTTGGTGCTACCATTGCATCTGTGTGTAGGACTGTAAACGTAAAGAGGGTACAAAGGTCAAGCCATGCCGCGTGGGTCTGTTGCGCGGCTATGTACTGTATGTATGCTGCGTACATACGTACCTACTGTATGAAAGCACTCCGTTCTCATTAGTTGAACAGAGAACCTTGTGCTGAGTTCGGGGGAAAAAAAAGAAAAAACACTAATGCCGACGGAGATGAAATTGTGCACGAGTTTCGCGCGAATCATCCTTGGCCACTAGGGTTCATAGGGTGTGTAGGGCGGCTGAAGTGTGCCTAAAAGTAAACTGGCGGTAATTTCTGGTTACTTGCGTGGTCGTTGGGGATATACTGGACATCGTGGTTTATAGGCATAGAGGTAACCTGCGCTATTCGCCTATGTGAGTATCGTAAGCAATAATGATCAACAGAGCTTCTTTTAATATTTGTTTAACAGCATTTTCCCTGTTCTCCCTCATTTATTTTGTTTCTCTGAAGATTTCCCGGTTTTTTTCCCGGTTTTTTTTTTAAAAAAAAATGTGTCCCAAAACACAGGATTTCCCGCAAGCGTCGCCGATATCCTGCGAACCACGTTCGAAAGGTTCGCAAGGTTTTCCAACCCTGCAGAGGATATCAAGGCGTGGTGAAATCAGGAAATTGCCAATGCAAGTCAATGCACACCCAAGCCCGCTCCCATTACCTCCATTTAATGTCCATATCCAACAGATGAGAGTTTGTCCCCTGTCTTTAGCCACTTTCCCAGAGGCTGGTAGGGGTGGAAAATAACCCCCTGTAAACCCCCTGTAAACAGCTTTATTGCACAAGCCATATTTGAATCCTGAGAAATTTTCCAATTGGTTCCAACAGGATTTGATCAGGGTGCCCAAAGATTGCAAGGCCGACACTCTTACCACCAAGCTGAACTCTCACCCAATCATGTTTAGTGTGATGTTGTGATTGCACTGGCTTTACCCATCATAGAATCAAATTTAGTGTGATGTTGTGATTGAACGGACTATACCCATCATAGAATCAAATTTAGTGTGATGATTTGATTGTAGTTGTACTGGCTATACCCATCAGAGAATCAAGTTTACAGTGATGATTTGATTGCAACGGCTATACCCATCAGAGAATCAAGTTTAGTGTGATGTTGTGATTGTAGTTGTACTGGCTATACCCATCAGAGAATCAAGTTTAGTGTGAAATTGTGATTGTACTGACTATTCCCATCAGAGGATCAAGTTTTTGTGATGTTATGACTCATGTTTCTTTGATATCTGGTTGTGAATGCATCACTTATTGTTTGAGCACGTGGAACAACCATTAAGGAGATGTTCAGGCCTTGCAGTAGCTCAGTCAACTGCTTCCTGGGGAGTGATAGGAGAGCTAAAGTGCTCTCCTTGCTTGGGATCATCCACTCAATGCATCATGCAGCTGATCATGTAAATTCTTCAGAAGGCAAGCAACTGCCCACCTTAATTGAGATGTCCTGCTCCAAGGCAAGCAATAAGTTGGCTACCCAATACTTTAGGAGAGTAGTTGCTTAAAGTTTACAACTTCCATACAAATATATCTTAACTAAAAATGTTACACCTTGTAATGGTTGACTACAACTTTGAAACATTGCTAGAAGGAGGGTGGAGGGATTGAAGAAGGGAGAGAGGAAGGACTGTCTTTGAGGGGAGGGACAGGTTTAGCTTGGAAGTCTTGTAGGAGTGTCTCTGAATTTTTCCACATGGCTATATTGGCAAATATACATATAAAATATAGTTTGGTGCCAACTGAGTCATGTAACATTGTTTTATATAGTTGAATGCTTTTTAAATATTTCATAAGGTTTATGTAAAAAGTTGTGATAAAAAGTATGCCATCCTGTTCATAGTGAAGCATTTAAGGCTTAGCAATTTATTAGACAAGATATAAAAGATTTATCAACACTTTGGATAAAAAATTGTTTGAAAATCTTAGACTATATTTGCTGTACAACAGTGACATGTGTAGGTTAAGCTGTTAGTGTGTATGTATGTATGATACGCAACAGCAAAAGTCCCAAGCCATCATTGAGAAAAATATCAAGTAAGAGAAAACCCTCTACTGAAAGTTTGAGAAGATATTGCAGATTGTTAGTTCACTGTCTTGTTCACATGCCAGATAAATGTTTGTAGCATTCTTGATCATCTCTGGTATTTTATAATACTTCCAATGAATGATCAGAATTTGCACCCCAGCTGAATAGTTCTTTCAGTACAAAGGGTATATGCAGCAAAAAATACAACTTTATCATGAAATAGTACAATGTTTTTTGTGACTGCAATCTCTTACTTTTGGGAGTCCAAACTTTGCATACATCATCACAAATTTAAAACACATCTATGACCAAAATAATTCAGTAATATATCCGTTTTTAAGTCATTTAAAATGATACAGTTAATGTTTTGATGGCATGTTTCCTGGTCAAACTGTAACATACCAGGGAGGTTACTTGTCCATTATCGACAAATAACAACTCATATGGTCATATGCAGTACTGACATTGCTGTCAGCGTGTACTTTTTCTTTTTTTTCTTTTTTTACGCTCTTCTGGTCATCCTCAGGGCCATAGACCATGCCCTGTAAAATCATGATTGTCGGCTTTGAAGTAAATTTATTGAAAATTCATAGAGTGAAATAACAGCCATATTTCCCACTATTTGTGCTAGCCAGTTGCAAGTCTACAATGCATGTAGTGGATGGGTTCCAACTTAGACAACAATTATGTGGTGCTATTTCCAACCATCTACAAAGCCACCTTTTTTCAAATTTAAACCTTGAATCTTACCATTTTAAGTCACAAAAATTGACAAATAATACAATCTCATTTAAGCATTTCTTCAAATTACTGAATATCCACAAATTTACAAGTATTAGGATGTTCACTGTGGCTGTAAAATATGTAATCATTGAGGTGGTTAGGCGCTTCATTATAGCCTTACCACATAATTTTTTGGAAGGCTTCATGTTTTATATTTATTTTCACAAGATACTCCTATACATTAAAGCTTCAAACATAAATGTAATACGTAGTTGGATTTACATGAAATATGTACCATTATGTGGGGCATTCAAGTTTTGAAGCATTATCAATGATTTTGCTGATCGAACTTTGTCATACTGAAATGGTTTTCAAGCAACAATACATACACTGAAAAAATATTAACAAAACTATGTACACAAGTTTGGACGACTTCTTTTCGGCCAAGTGCTTGCCGGGAAATGGAGGAGCGTGATGATTTGCGCTTCTCGGTTCAAATTTACACGAGCTATTTACCTGGCATGAGGGCCTGTCAAAAGGTGCAAACACTAGATGTTGCCATTTCCAAGAGTAAAAACAAAATGTATACAGTGGCTTGACTTTATCCGTAAACTTCTGCTTCCTCTCACTATTAAAACTGTGAAATATATTTCCGAATGGAATCTTTCTCTTCAGGTTGTCCACAATTATGGGCACAGTGGAGCTGGTGTAACTCTACACTGGGGCTGTGCTGAAGATGCCACAACACTGGTTGGAGAATGCCTCAGGGAGCTTCCAAAACACAAACTGTAGTTCAGCCTCTGATTGATGGCCATCTGCAGGAGTCGACTATTGCTAGAAATCCAAACATTGTCATGTTTTTTCCGTATTTTTATGGCTACAAATTTTCCTTTTCTTTATTTTGGCTCATTGAGCTAAGATAGCATTGAGTTCTATGTTACAGTGGTCACTATTATCTGGGAAAGGCAAGGTGAGTCCCTCCTGGGGAAAAGGTTTTGAAAGTCTTTTTGATATTGTAGCATGCCACAATTTGGAGCAAATGCAAATTGACCTTGTTAATGCACATCTATTTATGTGTGATACCAAAGAGAGTAAAAGAGATGAATATTCACGTAACACATATATTTAATTTCTTATTTGTTGATCTGTAATTCTATCATACATTGAAGTTTTATTAAAAATTTGCATAAAGAACCAAGTAATACTTTATAATTAATTATTCATTTACTGTAAGAAGACTAAAAGCTTTGTTGAAAGAAACATATTGCAGTAGTCTGAAAGAATTTGATTTGTCATTTATTTGAGTTACATTTAAATTCTTTTAATTTGAAAGAATTTCATTCACCACAGAGAAAAAACAGCATGGAAACATTGTTCAAGGAACTGTTGTGTACCCTTTAAAATGTTAAAGGGGTATAAGTTGAAATGAAAAGATTAAGTTACAAGTTTAGGAAAATTATTTAATATTTTGGTACATTTCAAGTTCTCCCACCCTGGCCCTTTTCTGCATTGTTTTCAAGTACATGTAATAAGCCAGTGTACTGGATTGTTGCATCTTACAACATGTTACACATCCTACATATGTATTGAAATACCTGGATGCATCATGCAGAGCAATTCATTGTTTATTCTCATGAAAGTTAATCATTTTCACATCTAAGGTAGCATCAAGGTCATCTGAAAATATCGGTTTAACATTCTCTTTGCTGGGAGGCATTTAACTTTAGTCACACACAATCACATGTGTCTTATCACACAGTTGGTTGGTGACGTGGAAGATAGTGTTTCACACCTTTAGATCTATAGTGGGGAGAAGACGAGTGATGACTGCAATTGCCTAATTGTGAATGAACTGGAAAAATGTTACCAGATGGAAGGTAAGGTAGCTCAGCTGGCATGAGAGACAGTCTTGCTGTAAATGTTTTTGGAGTATTTGGAACCCAGTCATGTAAACCTCTGAAATAAAAGGTTGTGTACTTGACATTTTAGGTACCATGTGATCCAGGGCAGGAAAGTTTGTACGTTGCACTGATGGACAATGAAACAGTGAATTTATACAGGACGTGATTCTGGAACTAGTGGCAGTGTTTCCTGACAGATCGTTATTGGTTTTGTTGAAAAGTGAAACCATGTGCTCATGATTGCATGTGTGTGCATTTGTGATGCATAGCTTGTTATCACGATATCTCAAGAAGGAAAACTCTGACAGTTCTCAAACTTGGGACATATGTGCCCCATATTGAGAGGGAGAACCCTGTAGTTTTTGTAGTTTTTTGGGGCTAGTGTTAAGGTCATCTAGATCACAAGAGGTCAAATACTGACAATCTTGTTAACGCAACATCTCAACATAGGAATCTTGGAAACTTTTGATACGTAGTATGTGAATGTTACATCAAGTAGAAAAACCCTATTCTTTGAGGCACAGATCAATGGTCTTCTGAGGTCACCAGAGGTCAAACTCTGAAAAGTTTGTTAACGACGTGGTATCCCAAGATAGGAACATGAAAACTCATGATGAAACTTTTACTTCTTAAAACTTGTGGCAGGCTCTCCATCTGCCATATTACACCTTTATTGCAATAGGTAGGGAAAGAAGCACAGTGCACTGAAAACTGATACACTCAACTTCCCCTCTGAGTAATTGATTTACAATACCAGATCTACTTTCTGGAATATCTGGCATCTATATGCCATGGCAACAGAGTAAATGAAGAAAGTTACGTAAGCTCTCTGGCATAACTTCTACGGTAAACAAACACTCAGGCTAATTGGTGTCTCACACAGTGTGGGCAGAATATAGTTTGGAGGCACGGATCAGTGAACGGGGTCTGATACAAAATATACCCCACACTGCCTTTGTTGTTATGTGGTATTCTGGTTGCAATTTTAAGAACAACCATCACTGCATGCATCGATGCTTAGTAGGTAAATGTATTACATCAAGTAAAAGGGATCTATTTTTGGGTGGAGGTCAAAGGTCATCTGAGGTCACCAGACATCAAAACTGAAAATTGTTATCAAAATAATTTTTAATATGTAGCATGATGATGCATTGCATTAAATACAAGAAGTATATTGTTTTTGGTGGAGATCAAAGGTCACCTGAGGTCACCAGAGGTAAAACTCTGTGAAAATTTTGGGAGCACAATATCTCAAGAGTTTAGGAATCATGGTAACTTTTGATAGTTAATACGTTGATTGTTTCATATGAAGAAGAAGAGCCATATTGTTTTTAGTTGAAATCAAAAGTCATCAAAGCTCAAATGCTTGAAACTTAGTTTTTAACAAAATATCTCACAATAGCAATTATGGAAGCATTTAGTATGTATCATGTAACATTTAACAAAGTAACAGATTTATCAATATGTGGTCTGTCTTATCTGAAATCACATTTTCTTTTTTTCTCTGTACTCAGTGTGACTTCACTTTCACAGAATCAGGTACTGACACTGTATCATTCCTACTCTAGTTTATCTTGTGACAGGATCAGGTCCTTCATGTGTGTCATCGACATTACAACTACTTGTAACTTCAATCT
The DNA here is from genome assembly GCA_021234535.1 of Stichopus chloronotus. Taxonomy (NCBI): domain Eukaryota; kingdom Metazoa; phylum Echinodermata; class Holothuroidea; order Aspidochirotida; family Stichopodidae; genus Stichopus; species Stichopus chloronotus. The sequence continues at coordinate 9,132,170 of CM037849.1, forward strand.
TTTTAACTTTCAAGTGAGCGTATTCTTAATCTGAATTGCTGTCATCAAAACCACAACGAGTCTCTGGACTCTGATTTGACATATTATTACCAGAAGAAGATAAAAGCAGTCTGAAGCATGAAAAGTGTCCCTGAGGAAGTGAGTTAGGACTTGAAAGAATATTGTACCACATTGCATACATATATTGCTATTCACTCACACTAAAGTTCATGTTAAGAACCCATTGCTTTATTAGCTCTGTATGACATTCTTAGAGCTTGGAACTACATTTTATCAAATATATATAGCTAACATTAATCTGCCTCCCCATCCCTCTTTCCAAAGTAAAGAGTCTTCTTGTGATAGAGTTCTTGTTCTAAGAGTAATTATAATATTCTAGTAATCTAATAATAAGTGGACTGTATTTGTTCATCATAGATATGCTGGATTATGCCCACTCATATTTAGTCTTTCTTGGAGTTTATGCAATCTTTCAATCATGGATTTTAAAGTAATAAATAAGTATCAAACTACCATATTTCATGTTGACTTTTTATAATAATTTCTACACAAATTAGTATGAGTTAATTGAAATCCCATACATGATGTCCTTTTCTAATTTGTTTGATGCAAACCTTCTGTTCTACTTGTGATCATGATATCTTACAACAGAGAACTTTTTATGTTGATGATGTGCTGTATGAAGTGCATAAATTCTCTTCTTTTTGGTGGGATCCAAGTGCCATATCAGGTGTACAAGAGTCAGAAAACTGAAAATGATTAGAATACCATTTTTGGTTCCTTGCATATGCAGTCAAGTTGGCACGTGTGGGTGTGTGTGTTTGTGGCACTTTCCTCATTAACACAATATCACAAGAAGGGAAACTCTGACAGTTCTCAAACTGGTATATAGATGCCCCATATCAAGAGGAAGAACCCTATTGTTTTCTTAGGTCAAAGATAATCTGAGGTTACCAGGGGTCAAACTCCAAGAACCTTGTTAACACTATCTCAAGGGCAGGGAACTTTGATAAATTTCTAAGGTAGTGTGTAAATGCATTTTTATGTGAGGAAGAACTCACTCACTTTTTGGTAGTGTCAATGGTCATTTGGGGCCAACATGGGTCAGAGTGTGAAGACATTGGAAACTTTGTAGGCACAACATCTGAAGGAGCTTGCACAGGGCTCCTATTTCTTTGTATCCTAAATTAAAAAAAAGCCAGAAAATCCTGATTTTGTATATTTCCTAACCGTGGTACATGAAGGACGGTCAAGATGTTGGACATCCACTGAGATGAAAATGCACCCTTCCACTCGTACCAGGTAATATATAGCTACACCATGGAAGTATTCTTATACCCTCACTAGCACTTGACTGTGGTTTGGCGCATTAGTTGACATCACTGTTATGGTTATTATTATCTCAATACGTTACATGTATAGAGATGTAGTCAGACTAGCCGGACATTCTGATATCAGGGGTCTCCATTCATTGTCAATGTGTATTGAACTTGTTTCCATCATGTTTCTATGCATGTTAGCAAAAGATTTAATGGTTAAGGTGAGAAAACAATGCATACAATTTTTTTTGCCAATTATTATATTTTAAAAAAGGGCCTGAAACCTGGAAAAGGTAGATCTTTTCCCATAGCTTTGCATACAGTACTTGCATAAATTGTAGATGTTTCGATCCTTTGTTGGGATTGGTGGGTCCTGGTCAGTAAGTTAAACTCCTCTTTGATATGCTGTGATTGGTACGTGTAATTAAAAGGACAGCGTGATGTTGAGATTTTCAACTCAATTGTGTGTATTCTCAATTATAGAAGAAAGATGACCCAAAACTTGAAACAACTGTTAACTTACCATGAAAGAATACATTTAGTTTGTTACATTGTTAACAATGGATAGCTTGCAAATGAACTAAGTGGCAGAAGTCTAATATTTTGTCAACACCAGATACATCGACCAGATTCAAACTGCTTTGATTGTCTTTGTCAATCTCTTCAATCATGATTGAACTGTTTCTAACATATTTAGGACATTTTTAAAAGGAACGTTAGAGAACCAGAGAAGTAATGAGATTCAGCGGCTTTGCTGCTCTAGTTTGCATACATGCTGTACGTCGATACGGCACGACAAAACAGCTTGTGCATCTGTAGCAGGAGCTAGAGTAACAGGAGCTAGAGTAGCACGAGTGTCCGTGTAAACTATCCCGTGCATGTTTAGGCTATTGTTAACGTTTGTCGGGGAAATTAATTGACCCAGAAGGTAGACTGTTTACCAGCGAAATTGTTTGCACTTATAAATCCAGTTTCACTTTGTGGAACGTGCACAGCTTTTGGAATCATTGATTTCATGCAGTACATGAGCAGTGTAAGCAGTGGCGGCGCCAGAATGTCAGACTTGGGGGGCAAACTGAGGGCAGAGGAAAATGTTGGGGGGCAAAGATTTTCGCACGCAGCGTGAAACCTTGCGCGAAGGGCGAGACATTGCGGGTGGGGTCCAGGGGCAAAGCCCCCGGAAGCTCTGAGGTTTTAGCATATCTCTGGGTGGAAAGTTAAGCCCCAAGAGAGGTATATTATTTATTTTTATATTATTTATTTTTTCGGTTGACCGTACTCCAAGGTTCCCAACTTTTTTCTTTGGGAGTACCATTTCACATTGATGCGGTACCACCGAGTACACACACACACATAGGCTACAAACACTTCCATTCCATTCCTATATTTAGGAAAACAACGACATTCCTATATTTAGGAAAACAACCACCTACCCGCCCTTCCCTTATGCTGGACGATAAACATTCCAGAGAAAATTGGTCTGTCTAGGCTGGCCTGCTGTTGAAGTGGCTACGGGCATGATATGAAAACTGGCAGCCTGTGCAACATAAAGTAGGCATTTATCAATCATGGTTCCCGGAAGCTGTTCTTATTCAGTCCATTGCTGATACATAGTTTCGTGATTAAATTTATTTTGGATGAGTACAAGATCTGATTGGGAAGGGTGAGAGCAACTGGGGGGGGGGGCAACTAGGGGACAAGGAAACAATCTGGAGGGGCAAATGCCCCTCGTAGCACCGCCACTGAGTGTAAGTTATTCTCTTCAGTCCTTGAATTAAAGGCGACCGTCTGAGTTTGTCCCCTCTACCGGTCCTAATGATTGCCCATTCGAAATGATTGCCTGTTTCTATACATTTCCCAGGACGTTTTGAAGAAATTTAAGGGGTGCAGTCTTCACAAAAAAGAGCATTATCAGGCACGGCAAAAGAAAAAGCTAGGGGAAGGTTAGTAATGGCAGGACTATCTAAGCTGAGCGCCACCATTGGTTGGTCCAGAGTGTATCAGAAAATTTAGGCTTTTCAAATCCCCCAGATGGCAGGAAACTGTACTGGAGCTGCATGTACCAGCCTTAAAGTAGGATCGTAAGTCTGCAATTTCACAATTAACAATAAAACATCTTATAGAACCAGAAAACCAAAAGGCATCATTGTTTCAAGGATTCAGTTATGAGCACTTTGAATCTAGCATATTGCATAACGTGAAGATATATTGACCTTTATCAACCTTTGATCTTCACCAATCTTCCAACAGAATAGCCTAGCGTAACAGAGGTGTCAATTAGGCGGTTAACTAGCGTGTTTAGCACAGTGCTATCTGGTGAGTATATGACAATACTTCCTTGGTATGCAGTATTGTTGGTGAACGTCCATACTAACATGTCCACCATCATATCTGTATCACAGTTACGAAATATACAAAACTTGATTGGGGATAGCTGTATTTTGTAATTAGGATACAAACAAACAAAATATGAGCCATGTCCAAACTTCACTTCTTCAGATAGCTTGTTTACAAGGTTTTCACAACTTGACCCCTGTTGACCCCAAATGACCTTATATCTCCACAAAAAACAATAGGGTCCTTGTACTCAATGTGCTACATCTGCATACTAAACATGAGATCTGTCCAAGCTTCGCTTCTTGAGATATCATGTTTACAAATTTTTCACTATTCGACCCCTGTTGGCCCAAGAGAGTTTTGACCACCATGAAAAGCAGTGGGGGCCTACTTATTGTGTTACACTGACATACCAAATATGAGATCTGTCCAAGCTTCCCATCTTGACATATCGTGTTTACGAGGTTTTCACAATTTGACATCTGTTAACCCCAAATGATCTGTGACCTCCACCAGAGAAAATGAGGTTCTTCTACTCAATGTGCAACATTTAGACACCACATATGAAATCTGTCTAACTTTCCCTTCTTGATAGTTCATGTTTACAAGGTTTTCACAGTTTGACCTCTGTTGACCCCAAATGACCTTTGACCTACACAAAAACAACCAGGTCTTCCTACTTAATGTGCTACACTCACTAAATATGAGGCCTGTCCAAGTTTCCCTTCCTGAGATACCATGTTTTCAAGGTTTTCACAATTTGACACTTGTTGACCCCAAATGACCTTTGACCTCCACCAAAACCAATAGGGTTCTTGTACTCAATATGCTGCAACTACATACCAAATATGAGATCTGGCCAAGCCGCCCTTCTCGTGATACCATGTTTACAAGGTAAGGCATCACATATACACACGCATAGACCGCTGATTTAGGGCGCCGATCGGGGACATGAACACATATTCATGACAACAGGAGTACGATGATCATCGCAACCGAAAAATGTCGGAGTGAGCAAAATATCTTAGGTCGCTCGCATTATATGTTTAAGCGTAGCGCCATAACCGGTTGGCGTTGTGAGTGTTGAAATATTGCGGGGTGTAAGCACCTCCCATATCACCAAAAATCACATTTCCGAGAAGATATTTTTTTGAGCTCATACCAGCTAGCTGGTGTGAGCTATTGCAATGGCGTCACTCTATCTGTTCACAGTTGTTCAAAATGATTCCCCTCATGCTTTCATGGATTTGTCTTACACTTGGACACAATGTTCCATAGATGGTGGACCATTTTGGATGTTCAGGAATTTTTGGGGATCCAAGGTCCTATGTGGGCCCTTTGGCCCATTTTATGAAATTCTACAAAATGCTTCTCCTCCTACAGATTATATTGTGCAATGCTGATGGTTTGTCACAATGATGCTCAGTTAATGGTCCCTTCAGGGTGTTCAGGAATTGGTGGTCCAAGACCCCATGTGGGCCCAATGACCCATTATGTGAAATTCTGTTTGAAATGTTGCTTCTCACACACGCATCCATGGATTTACATTTGACTTGGACACAATAATCCTTGGGTGGTAGTTCATGTGGGGTGTACAAAAAGTTTCAGTCTTAAGTCCCATGTGGACCCTATGGTCCATTTTAGGAAATTCTACAAAGTTGTTTTTCTCCTACATATTCTCAGTGTGCAATGTTGATGGTTTGTCATAATGATACTCTGCTAGTGGTTATCTTAGGGTGTTCATGAATTTGTAGTCTATGGTTCCACGAGGACCATATGGCCCATTTTATGGAATTCTACAAATTGCTTCTCCTTCTCCCATTAAAATGCCCCTTTAAACTGTCATAAACATCTCAAATATCCCTATCGTGCATGAATGATAATGGAGTAATTGAACGGAGTCAGTTGGTAAGCTAACTTAAACTCTGTATTGCCCTCGGGTATGTTGACCAGTACATGGACTTAACGAGGAAATTTGAGTTGTTTCATTAACTTCAGTTAGTCTTCACTTTTGTGTCAAGTTTCTAGTGAACGATCAATGTTCAACTATGAGGGCCCCATTATGAGTCACATGTAAATGACCACTAATGAATGAGTAGCTAATGATTTAAATTGGTTTTTGAAAACTCATGATCATTCACTTTTCCACATAAGTACCAGTCCATATACCCATAGCCAGTACAAACCAATAAGAAAAAATTAGTAAAAATTGACAGTTTTCATTATTATTGGATGTGAATAGTGATGCTGATTATAAGCATTGTTATTTGGTAGTACCCATTAAAATTTTTGCAACTCTAATTTATTGACAAAGATCAAACTTCTGCACTGTTGGAACTTCAGCTTATGAAATTCTGAAAATATTGCAGTCCTACAGATTCTCTTGTACAATGTTGATGATTTGGTACAATGATATAAAGTGGTACCCATGATTTGACATAATGATACATAAATGGTACCTTCAGGATGTTAAGGTATGAGCCTCTGCACCAATGGTGCTCTAGTCTGTTAGTTTACTCCTGACACCACCCCAACAAATAAATGTAGCTTAACATATTTTTCAGGTAGTCCCTTTTTTGCCAACATACTATTGGGGGTGGCGTGTTGTAGTCGAGTCTTTACAATCCAAGTCACTACCCTTTGAGACCGCAACACCATCCCTTGAGACCGCGACGCCACCCCTTGAGTCCGAGTCCACACCCCTTGAGCCCAAGTCACCACACCTTGAGTCCGAGTCACCATCCCTTGAGCCAGAGTCACCACCCCTTGAGCCCGAGTCACCATCCCTTGAGTCCGAGTCACCACCCCTTGAGCCCGAGTCACCATCCCTTGAGTACGAGTCACCACCCCCTTGAGTCCGAGTCACCATCCCTTGAGTTCGAGTCACCATCCCTTGAGCCCGAGACACCATCCCTTGAGTCAGAGTCACCATCCCTTGAGTCAGAGTCTCCACCCCTTGAGACCGCAACACCACCCCTTGAGTCCGAGTCACCATCCCTTGAGCCCGAGTCACCATCCCTTGAGTCCGAGTCACCACCCCTTGAGACTGTGATGCCACCCCTTGAGTCCGAGTTACCACCCCTTGAGTCCGAGTCACCACCCCTTGAGACCGCGACACCACCCCTTGAGCCAGAGTCACCACCCCTTGAGACGGCGACACCACCCCTTGAGTCCGAGTCACCACCCCTTGAGTCCAAGTCACCATCCCTTGAGTCCGAGTCACCATCCCTTGAGCCCGAGTCACCATCCCTTGAGTCCGAGTCACCATCCCTTGAGTCCGAGTCACCACCCCTTGAGACGGCGACACCACCCCTTGAGTCCGAGTCACCATCCCTTGAGCCCGAGTCACCATCCCTTGAGTCCGAGTCACCATCCCTTGAGCCAGAGTCACCACCCCTTGAGCCCGAGTCACCATCCCTTGAGTCCGAGTCACCACCCCTTGAGTCCGAGTCACCACCCCTTGAGTCCGAGTCACCACCCCTTGAGTCCGAGTCACCACCCCTTGAGCCCGAGTCACCACCCCTTGAGCCCGAGTCACCACACCTTGAGTCTGAGTCACCATCCCTTGAGCCAGAGTCACCACCCCTTGAGTCCGAGTCACTACCCCTTGAGCCCGAGTCACTACCCCTTGAGCCCCAGTCACCACCCCTTGAGTCCGAGCCACCATCCCTTGAGTCCGAGCCACCATCCCTTGAGTCCGAGTCACCATCCCTTGAGCCCAAGACACCATCCCTTGAGTCCGAGTCACCATCCCTTGAGTCAGAGTCCCCACCCCTTGAGACCGCAACACCACCCCTTGAGCCCGAGTCACCATCCCTTGAGCCCGAGTCACCATCCCTTGAGTCCGAGTCACCACCCCTTGAGCCAGAGTCACCACCCCTTGAGACGGCGACACCACCCCTTGAGTCCGAGTCACCATCCCTTGAGCCCGAGTCACCATCCCTTGAGTCCGAGTCACCATCCCTTGAGCCAGAGTCACCACCCCTTGAGCCCGAGTCACCATCCCTTGAGTCCGAGTCACCACCCCTTGAGTCCGAGTCACCACCCCTTGAGTCCGAGTCACCACCCCTTGAGTCCGAGTCACCACCCCTTGAGCCCGAGTCACCACCCCTTGAGCCCGAGTCACCACACCTTGAGTCTGAGTCACCATCCCTTGAGCCAGAGTCACCACCCCTTGAGTCCGAGTCACTACCCCTTGAGCCCGAGTCACTACCCCTTGAGCCCCAGTCACCACCCCTTGAGTCCGAGCCACCATCCCTTGAGTCCGAGCCACCATCCCTTGAGTCCGAGTCACCATCCCTTGAGCCCAAGACACCATCCCTTGAGTCCGAGTCACCATCCCTTGAGTCAGAGTCCCCACCCCTTGAGACCGCAACACCACCCCTTGAGCCCGAGTCACCATCCCTTGAGCCCGAGTCACCATCCCTTGAGTCCGAGTCACCACCCCTTGAGCCAGAGTCACCACCCCTTGAGCCCGAGTCACCACCTGTTGAGCCCAAGTCACCATCCCTTGAGTCCGAGTCACCACCCCTTGAGTCCGAGTCACCACCCCTTGAGCCCGAGTCACCACCCCTTGAGCCCGAGTCACCACACCTTGAGTCCGAGTCACCACCCCTTGAGCCAGAGTCACCACCCCTTGAGCTCGAGTCACCACCCGTTGAGCCTGAGTCACCATCCCTTGAGCCCGAGTCACCACCCCTTGAGCCCGAGTCACCACCCCTTGTGCCCGAGTCACCATCCCTTGAGCCCGAGTCACCATCCCTTGAGCCCGAGTCACCACCCCTTGAGACCGCGACACCACACCTTGAGTCCGAGTCACCACCCCTTGAGCCCGAGTCACCACCCCTTGAGCCCGAGTCACCACACCTTGAGTCCGAGTCACCACCCCTTTAGCCAGAGTCACCACCCCTTGAGTCCGAGTCACCACCCCTTGAGACCGCGACACCACACCTTGAGTCCGAGTCACCACCCCTTGAGCCCGAGTCACCATCCCTTGAGTCCGCCTCACCATCCCTTGAGTCCGAGTCACCATCCCTTGAGTCCCAGTCACCATCCCTTGAGTCCCAGTCACCATCCCTTGAGTCCCAGTCACCATCCCTTGAGTCCCAGTCACCATCCCTTGAGCCCGAGTCACCATCCCTTGAGTCCGCCTCACCATCCCTTGAGCCAGAGTCACCACCCCTTGAGCCCGAGTCACCATCCCTTGAGCCTGAGTCACCATCCCTTGAGCCCGAGTCACCATCCCTTGAGTCCGCCTCACCATCCCTTGAGCCTGAGTCACCATCCCTTGAGCCCGAGTCACCATCCCTTGAGTCCGCCTCACCATCCCTTGAGCCCACGTCACCATCCCTTGAGTCCGAGTCACCATCCCTTGCGTTCGAGTCACCATCCCTTGAGTCCGAGTCACCATCCCTTGAGTCCGAGTCACCATCCCTTGAGTCCGAGTCACCATGTTTCAAAGCTCGCAAATTGTATAAGATATCATGTGATTTATAACTCTAATCCAGTGTAAGTACCAGTATTTTCCTATACTGGTCTGCAAGCTAGTATTTAACACTTTCAAAGGTACAACCAGACAGTCAAAGGACTGTGATTCCTTGCCAATATCTCCTATTTTCTTTTTCAAACGCACACAATCATTTTAAAAAGAAGCGACCAACGGAGAAAAAGGGACCATATCAAAGCGTAAACCAGGACACAAGAATGTAAACCACATATGAAACTAAAGTGTGATTAAAAGTCTGCCAAAAACCTAAAAAATATTTCCCTGCTTAGGAGCACCTCCCTTGGGAAAAGGTGGCCACAACAAAGTACTTTGTTAATCTTGACAGGGAATTGCTGACAAAGAAGTTGCTGGTAAATCTTAAAAGCTATGTTAAGTTTGTAACTGTAACTTTGGTCAAGTCTCGTTATCAAATGCATAGTTAAAGGAGAATGAAACCCTGGGAATATCTTTACAAAATATGAAGCAGAATTGTTTGACAAAACACTTGTCAAAGTTCCATTAAAAAATATTCTTCGCTTCCCAAGTTATGCACTTTTGAAATCTAGAGAAATCTGTTTCCATTTTTGTCTCAGTTGAATGTGAACAGACTTGAGTAAGTCAAACTATGATGTCACATAACCCCTGATGGCAGGAGTTTAATGTATTTCTTTGTTTTCCTTTCTCATAATTTCCATGAATGCATATACACTGTACACAACTTTGTGTTGAATTACTGAGGTGTATCATGCAATGATCAAATTATTCATACTTTGATTTAAATAGATGCATATCTGTTAAAACTATTTGTCAATAAATTATAACGAAAAACAAAAGATTTTCAATAACAAGTGGTCAGGTTATAACATCACAATCTCAGCATGGCAGCATCCTGATTGATTTTTATGAACTTTCACATTGAAATATCTTGGAAAGTAAACAACATATGCACATGAAATCTTGTGATGGTGATCACCACATGTTAGTCTTTCATTTGACAGTGATGTTTTATTGAAAAACATTCTGACTTTCATTCTCCTTTAAAAAAAAACAGTGAAATGTTTAAAGAGACTGAGGAAGGATTACAAAAAGCTTTTAAAAACTTTTCGGGGTAATCACCCCTGAAAAAGAAAGCTAAGTCAATAAACAAAAAAAGAGAACAGACAGCAAAGACAACAAAAACACAAGGGAAAACAAGAAAAATGAGTAGCAGGTGGAATTAATCCTGTTTACAAACTAAATGGGTTTTAAGCTTCCTTTTTTGGATTACGATAGCATATCGTAATCTAATGCAGCCATACTTTTCTTTTGCGAATTTCTTATGTTAAGCCTTTGTTTTGAGTGCGCTAAGTCTTGATCACTCCCTTGCCTCGTACGCCGTGAAAACAAAGACCATAGATTTCTCAACTGATATCACTAATCATTTCTGATGAACTCGTGAAATTTGTTGTGCAAATTTAGTTCAATATAAAGATTACAAATATTGACAAATCAGTAAATGCTGGCATTCGATTTTGAACTTTTGGTACAAGTTCGGCGGATGGATACAGCAATTGCGTGACCTGATCAGTAAAAGTTTACAATCGACAACGTTAACCCTTGTCGATCATACTAAGTACATGCAGCAGAGTACTCATATGTAACATGCACAGACTGTGCATCGAGTAAGATACGCCTAACTTTTACGTAGGCTACACACGGATAGTAATCCTGTAAATTACCGTGTTGCGTAAGGTGTTCAGTAATTTGATTATATCTTGAGCAGTACTCTTGTAGGATTACATTATTCCAAAATGTGGGTACACGAAAGAAAATTTAGCTAAATAGTTACTACAAACCCAGGCAACGGTCGGTAATTATTTTCATTAGGCCTCATGCTGTTCACGACATTGCCATTGGCTCATTTTGCGATATCAGGCCTATATAGGAGAAACTTAGTCACTGGTTGGCTAACAAATTTAATGTTAGGGTAAGTTAAGACCTAAGACCTAATGAATGAACCCGTGTCTGTTAGAGAAGCGCAAGTAGAGGGGTGTTTTCAGAAGGGGTATTATTTGAAGGTTTCTCTCATTGGAAGGTTAAGCATTTGGACAAATTTGAGCTACAGTATCATCAGGTAGCCTACCGTTTGCCGTATTGGCGTAGTAAAACTGAAAGTTGTGTTGCATGCAAATCATGAGCCTTGTAATTCCAGCAATTGAAGCTGCAGCCTTACGATTAATTTGCCTCCATCAGCTGTATCAGAATCTCGTCCGTATGGAGGAGAAGCAGGCTGGATCCTTGTTGGGAGAGCACTGCTCCAGACAATATTACAAAAGGACAAATATGGAAGTATGAGGGTACTGTAAAGCACGAGAAGAATGTGACGTGGTAATATAATGGGTAAGCGGCTATGAATACCGGTTACCTTAGCTATTTTATTACATATGTTTATGATGTTGTAGTATTTTGGTACTTAGGGTTCGCTTGGGAGTTAATTCTGAACACTCAATAACAACTCAGAAACAAGTGAATAAGGGAATACACAATTTATTCTGATGCTTTATTCTACTGAGAATCTTTGATGTTGCAACTGGGCTGCCGACTTATGAATAACTGCTGACAATGACCCTGCTTGGCTGAATGTAACTATTTACAAAAAGACTGGACAAGGCACATTCCTAGGGGATGAGTCATCATTCAGATGGCTGGGAAAGTGCCAGGTCAAAAACTATCTGACCTAAATACTTGAACTTGGGGTCAATCTGTCCCAATATATTACAGATGTGATCATGTCTAACCAGTTTAGATGTTGATCAATAGTAACTCCTAGAAACTTGACGCTGGTAAAAATTCTAGTTTTAACACCGCACAGGTCAATATATTGAATATTTCCATTAGGCTAAATGGTTTACCCGGTGATCTGAAGACAGCAGTTGCAGTTTTTTGTTACATTTAAAGATAACTTATTTACACAAAACCAAATTCGTACATTATCAAATTCAGCCTGAAAAGTTTCTATTAAGACTTTCTGGTCACGATTTGAGAAGAAGTTGGTGTTATCAGCATAAGAAATTACGTGTAACCTACTGCTGACTTTATGCAGATCATCGACATATATGATGAATAATAACGGACCCAGAATAGAACCTTGTGGGACGCTACAGTGTATAGGCTTTAAATTAGAGTTGATGTTTCTAATTGCAAAAAAAAAAAAAAAAACAGCAACTAAGGGTAACATCACTTATTCCATAATGTTCTAGTTTACTAAGTAAAATGTTGTGATCTAAAGTATCGATGTCTTAGAAAGGTCGAGAAAAGCTCCAGATATTTGCTGAATTTCCTCAAGTGAATTAATAATCAAATCAGACAAATGAACAAGAGCATGTGAAGCTGAACCTCCGAGTAGAAATCTAAACTGATAGTCATTAGTCATAATGGAATTATGTTCCATTAAAAAGTTATAAGTTTTAGAGAACATAAGCTTTTCTAGAATCTTTGAGAAGAAAGGAAGAACAGAAATTGGTCTATTATTGATAATATTACTTTCATCATTTTTAAAAACTTGGACTACACGTGCAGATTTAAGTGACTTATAGGAACAACCCCTTGATTTAAGGAAAGAGTAAATACAAGGTAATTTTGCATCTTAAGAACTCTGCTGCGTGCCAGATGGCATTTTACCTTGTGTTGTTAAACGTGTAGCTTACAATATTTGTGTACCTCACTTTTCTTCAGAATTTCGTCAGAGGTACAGGGGGCATTAAACATAGTAAGCAATTGGTGACTCGAGATAGGAATCGAAGGTAGCGGAGCAAACAGTGGGGGTATTTTGTTGTGTAGCTGGACCAACACTAATAAAGTCATCGGTTAAAAAACATTGCACATTTCCTTAGGATCAGAAACTATACTACCATTGTAGGAAATTTGATCAATGGACTTTTCATCACTCTGTTGACGTAGAAGAGCATTAACAGAGCACCAAGTACCTTTGGAATCATTACTAGAGTTATGAAAAAAGTAAGCTGTACATCTTTTAAAAGATGTAAGACGATTGCGAATTAAGAGGTTGCAATCATTCAAATTTTGTGCAGTGCGATTCCTTAGATATTTTTTTGTACAAGCGTTTCTTTGTCTTACATGAATTTAAAATATACCTGTTGATATCCACTCCTCACTAAGAGCGAGTCATCCTAACATAACTTGGCACAAGAGGGAAGCAACTGTTATAATGACGAATAAAAATATCATTAAACATAATAAATACTATGTCAGGATCAGTGCACTTAAAAACATCTTCCTAGATCTCATTACGTAACGAAGTATGAAAAAGATCAATAGTAGTTGGAGGTGACCATTCGTTTGTAAGTAACAGGTGGAGGTGATCTTGGATTTTCATCAGTTAAATTCATTTGAGATATAGTAAAAATAGGAAAGTGGTCAGATATGTCATCAAGTATTACACCAGAAAGTAGACGGTTTGACAGGGTGTTGGTAAATATTACATCAAGAAGAGCTGCAGAAAAGGGAGTCACCCTAGTTGGAACAGTATGTAGAAGGCGAACTTGCATTCGACCTAACGAGATTTAAGAATTGGTTAGTTACAGAATCGGTGACGTTCATGAGTTTACAATTTAAAACTTCCATTACAAAGCAGCCAAGGTTTTGCTTGCTCAGCATCATAAAGACTGTTGATAATATGTCAAACAAATGATCAGTGTAACTCCCTTAGGGCAGTAACTAATTCCTGTAATGAAAGAGGCGTTAGAAATCTGATTTGGATGAACAATGATTGGACGATACCCGCAGTAAAGATGCAAAGATCAGGACAACGTTTATAACTGTACAATGAATTAATAAAAAAGGCTACACCACCACCACGACCGTGCCTCGACGCAGTCTCAATAATGTACCCGAGAATGTGACACAAAGAACACATATAGCCAGGTCTCAGTGACACCAACAACTGAGAATGTATGATTCACTGATTGTTGAGAGATAGCTAAATTACTGTGTAGCGATCTAGCATTCACATATGATAAAGAGTGAAGTTACAATTCCAAGTGCGAGAAGAAAATGAATTAAATAAGTCACAGTAGTTGCACTTTTTTAGTGGGTTATGTGAAAACTATGTATCAGGATCAATGTGGTGATAGGTGTAATCGTTATCAATTGTCTCGGAGGCAATATTTGGGATTATATGCAGATAAAACAAGTAATATCTTCAGTTGGGCTATCAAAAGCAGTAGTACAGTTATCATGTCATTTGATTACAGAGGAGTAACTACAAATAGTTTTAGACAGGATTTCACTATTTCAGTCATGCAAACAGATACAGCAAAGATGACTAAGAATAGAATGTAACATAGATAGTAGAGAAGACGAAGAAGAACAGAAAAACAAACAAAAACAATACAACAAAACAACTTAAGTATCAAAACCGTTACAAAAGCATCCTTGGGAATGAAAAGGTGGTAGAACACACAAGGGAGAACAGACAAAGGAATTAGAACAACCTAGCAAGAAAGGAGATCTGAAGTAAGAGGATTTTTGCTTCAGTATAAGTGAATGCAGCAGTCAAAATAATCGGACTTTCCTTAAGGTGAAAGGAATGTAAACAACGTAAAAGAGACGATACTACATACATAGTAACTGTGGAGACGAGACTCTTTGCAGAGCGATGAAATAAAAATGGCGACCGTTCCTATGCTGGAACCGAGAGGATATAGAACCGAAAGAGCTATATACGATGGAGCTAAGAAATTCTTTCTAGGTCCGAGTGTGAGATAATTCTTTTCTTTTGGCCCGATCCGTCAATGATGTACGGTAAAGCTCCCCATCAAGAGTCCATGATTTCCTTACCTCGTGATGGTTCTTTGCCTCAGAGAAAAGAAGTTGATTGCGCTGGGTTAAATCGTCGTTAATGTAAATACCAGTACCTTTGAGAATATATGCGTGATCTGTAGAAAGATTCTCTTACCGTGTATGTCGAAAATTTAATGATAATAGGCAGTGATTTAGATGAAGTGGAGGTTGCAGATGGTTTTGAAGAGATCCGATGTGATCGATCGATATGACTGCTATCGATACTGATTTTCAATTTTTCTTTTGCCAGTTTGGTAATAATTTCATAAGTTGATTCCGTGGAGGTTTCATCCATACCATATACTCTCCGCCAGTTCTGTCGAGAATACTGTTCTCGTCTTTCAACCAGTATCCTGCATGGGCGTCTGAAAGTTTTCGTTGAAGCTGAACTATTTCTCTCATATATATGGCGTTATCCAGCTGGGCATCATGTTTTTCAGCCAACTCTATTTGAAATGTGTCATCATGTATTTCGGTGCAGATTTTGTCTTCGACGACTTCAGCAATTGCAGGAACAGGCTTCGATATGAGATTAGAGCAGAAATCGTCTGAGTTGATTACAGTGCTCAGCTCACCGCGTATTGTCTTCACAATAGTGTCGTTAACGTTGACGGCCGTTACATATGTAGGCTCTACACGGTTAGGCTGCTTCTCGCGACAAGATCGTCTCCTCTGGGAATTCTGAGGGCACATATTACTTTAAAATCATAGAAGCTTCTCAGATTTGTTCTGCAAACGATTCCACAGAATTTTGAAAAGCTGGTACCTGTGTTAAGTGATGTTAAATGATTTTTTTGGAGAAGCTTACAAAACAAAATAGGCTTTTAATAGCTTGTTGAAGAAAATGCGACCAACTTCTATTTAGCAACATTTATCTGCCATTAAACATCCACTTTTTGGCAAGGAAGGGGGAGAAGGGGATGGGAATGATCCATTGTATTTCATTTCAGTGATGACAAGATGTGACACTTGACTTTCCAAAAATATCACACAATTGTTATACAAGTAGGTCCACAAATGTCGGCTTTTGCTGTAAATACAAATATCTAAGATCGTTAACTCTGCAATTTTAACATTTGACTAAATATGAAAACATGGTTTTCTCAGTCTCCCATAGGCAATTCGAATAACAGAGATCACCTACTCATCAACTGCTACCAATTTTGACAGTTTGAAGTGCTAGTTACATTCAGTTGCTGAGAGATCATCCTTAATGTGTACTTACAGTACTTTTTAACCTCTGGTGACCTCAAATGACCTTTGGTCTCGATGAAAAATGATAGAGGTCATCTACATACCGTGGACTACCAACACAACACCTTTGAAGTTCAAGCACCTTTCCCTCCTTGGGATTCTTTGTTTACGTGGTGTTAAAATCTCTTCTCTCTTCTATTGACCTCACATAACCTTTGTTAAGCTCTGGTGACCTAAAATGACCTGTGACCCTAATGAAAAACAGTAGGGATCATCTACTCACAATGGACTATCAACAAACCAATTTCGAAGTGTAAGCACCTCTACTGACCTCACATGACCTTTACCCCCTCCCCCCCCCCACACACACACACATACACGCACACATGTTTACATGGTTACTTTATGTTACTTTCCAGTTTTTTCATCCCTTTCACCTGTTACAGCGCACATTCACTTGTTTTCAGAATTAGCACAATGAGTATTTCAAAATTCATGTCACTGGATTTTTTTTTCTCACAATAAATGTAGCGGCAGGGGGAAAAGTCATTGCGTGGTTACGACCAAGCTTGGGCTCACATTAGATTTGTGATTCTGGCCCCAACATTGTTTGTTGTAAGTTTGAATAGTTCTGCAAATATTGTTTTGTGATACTCGACATAAATGAACACAGCCATAAATCAACGCGCTGTGAGTGTAAGTACAGCCTGGTGGATACAATGAATTATTAGGTGAAGGTCAAATACTGTTCGATATCTGACCATCCGGTTTGTAAGTATGTATCTAAAAAAATCATAAAGTAGTTATCTCTTGGTCAGAACGTTGTTTGGCATGTTCCTTCTGGTTAGGATTATCGCTGGCGTGCCCTTGTACTTGAAGCCAAAAACAAAGATTAAGATGAGATAGATAGATATGTTAATTTGTTTTAGCGCATCAGTGCTTTGTTTTTTATGTAGTTTGATGGTCTTGATAACCTACAAGTTACACTGTTCCCTTAGCTTAAGTATAGGTTTATTCACCTGACCTAAGTTAGGCATTGCCTGCTAAGCCTAAAGTAATCTGGTAATCAGGATTGGTGACAGGAAGGTATATCCTCAGTTTATCTCCTCAGTTACCACTAGTCATGTTCCACTTCCCTCATTCTCTCAAATGAATTGCCTGTCATTGATCATGTCTGTGATGGCATGTAATAGCTTCCCCCTTTCAAAATGTAATAAGGTAGCTGCAAAGCTAGGGACCGGCCTGTCCTAGTTCTACAATATGTTCATCAAGTAGCCTAACTTATATTTGGACCTACTGTCGTGTTATGGGGGGTTTTAGGGGGTTTTCAGTCGTGGTATGACTGCCCCAGCGACGAATGTTCTACGTTAGTAACACAGAAAGTTCCCGTTACAGTAGGCCTAGAGAGATACGTCAGAATAGAAACATTTAGTGAGGTTCCAGTTTACCGATCAGAGTTCCAATTTATTCTTTGATTCGACTGGCACATAAATTAACGAGAATGAAATTGACTGAGATGATTAAATGAGAGAGAAAAACGGGTAAGTTACATGACGATATCAAAAAGCAGGAAAGCGAGGCGGAGAGATATACGATGACACAGGCCTACATTGTGAACAGAGAGAACGACGTTGACATTTCAAAGATTGATTTACCAGTGCGGGCCCTGTGGATTACACTTGGCCTCGTGGCTTCCCGGGGTAGATGGTCACGAGGTCTACGTGACAACGTTGACCAATCAGAGAGTAAACGATTGTCTATGACATCATTATGCAAATGGTCGATACCAATCAGCTAAGTATTACGAAATCTTGCTACGAGAAGTGTCTAAGTTCTCTACTTACAATGTTTTACCTTGCCTGATCTGACTGTCTGAGGGGAATAAAGAAAAGGTTAACAAACTCTAGTAACCACCGAAATACTGAACTTTGTATGACCCTTTTGAGTACGGTGACGCAGAATGATCATCTCTATACAACACTACACTCCAGATAATGGATTTGCAAAGTTTTTTTAGACTGCTCTATAATGATAACCCTCTCTCAAAGTCTAAATAAAAAAGCGTATCCTCTGTGAAAGAATGGAGAGAAATTCTACTAAAGTAGAGAAAAAAATGTCACGAGCCTCGGAAAGTAACTCATCGATCATACTATTAACAAAACTTTATTTTCTAAGTTCGCGTAACTTAGTTAGTACTAACTTATGTTACGATACAGTACTGTAGTGACACGTGTGTTGGCTAAACGTTACTGGCGGGCTAGGGCTACAAATGTTGAAACAAGTAGGCAGATTTTATCCCTATCGTTTTGTATACCCATTCTCGCTGAAGTGCGCCGACGTATATTTTATCAGTGATTCAAATCACTGGATAGAAGTGCTGAATGTTCAAGTTACTTAATGATATAGCAACTATACTTTAATAAACCGCGTAAGCGTCGAACGGTACAAATACCTGCATGGGCGTACACATATTACACATGTGCCTAGATATATAACCGAGTCGTGCGTCAAAAGTATCCCCAGAAAACTCGTGAGCGTAAGTACTCCTCATACCTTTACGCCCGTCACTGTGGATCCTTTGAGTGCCGTGAAACGCGCGTTATGCGTGGCTCAATATTTTCTTCAGTGTATAAACATATCGAGTTCTTGAACAATTGTGCAGTAGATCACCTAGTACATACAACAAACCTCAAGCACTGCCAACTTTCGTGCACTCCAACCATAGGCGTAGATCCCGGGGGATGGGGGGATATATCCACCAATATGTGACTAGGAGGATGGTCAATGTAATCATCCCCCCCCCCCAATGTTCAGTCTACAGATACGTGTTTTTTACTGACAAGTAAGCTACATTTATTCTCCCCTCATGATTAACATGACTCACGTTGTTCACCTACGTGTGAAATATAATGCTGTCTATGTAGGCTACGTTACATCAGAAGGTTTCCAAACTTTTCACATCATTTTCAAAACGTTTCGAGCCATGAAAGTCACATACTTTAAGTTTCTGTCATTTAAGCAGGGTAGTCACTAGTCTCCCATCTTCGCTGAAATACTCCAGACCGGTCCCATATAAATCGTTTAACCTTGGCGGGCTTCTACCGGAGACGTGCCTGCCCAACGGAGAAGAATTACACTGTGCAGGCTAATTGTTTTAGCTGCAATCGTCACACCTGCGCCCAAGGTTACCAAGAGATGCGACCGTTTGGCTGTACCGCTTTGCTGTACAAAACCCTAACCCAAACCCTTTGACCGATGCATGGTCTCATATCAGTAAATACCATTTTTTTTATTAAGAATTATTACCACAAAGGGTGCGTCGGGCAAATGCTGTCGTCCTTAACACAGTGAATGGCACCAAGTAAGTTACTTTCGTGAATATCGATGGGGTAATTTTCGTAAGGAAATCTCCAGTCTCCGTTTAATCTCTATGCGTTTTTCCATGGTTGCAAGTATTTTAAATCGATTTCAACTTATTTGAGGTTGTGAGGATAATATATGATAAAGCCATATTACAACACTGTTCTAACGTTTTACTATTCAATCCGTCACAATCCTTTTTACAAACTCAGTTTATTTACCGATATTTGATGATTTTTTGGCGGGAATGGTTGATAATTTGGGAACTATATCATCTCATTCTGTAAGGTTGCACAAAAATTCCAGCTTAAGTTTTATGTATTAATATGTATGTTCTTTGCATTACTTTCATGAATAAAGTTGAAAGTTTTCTGGTTATCTCCAGCCAACTTGTAAGTCATGTAATGGTCTTCGAACTCACATTTTTGTTACCGGGGATAACCCTGAGTTGATACCTGCCTTTTAAAACTTAACGGTACATCGTTGCTCTAGAATTGTTCAATTTCAGTCCTCCAGTGCAACTTGATAAAGAGTTTTGTGCTCAAAAGAGCCTTTCCTAAGCGTATAGTCATGTCAATACCCTACAACATTACCTCTGTATTTTACCCCTTAAAGCAGTCTTCCTGGGGTCTCTGAGGCGTTAAAGCGCATGAGCTTCCGGGGCTTCGTCCCTGGACCCGACCAGGGGCCCTAAGGCGGGCCCCTGGACTCCACCCTTTAGGGGCTTCGCGCTCGCCGTGCACGCGCTTCGCGTGCACACATCATCCCCCCCCCCCCCCATGCTGAAAAGAAATCTACGCCCCTGACTCCAACAAAATAATCCCGAAAATGCAATGGTCCGAGCAGCTTGACAAAGTTTTGACTATTATATCTTGCAATGATTTAAAAGAAAGTTGAAATACTGTTAAGTTCATGGCTTTTGCCTTAGTAATCAACTTTACAGTGCTGCATTTGCACAGGATGGGTAAGGCTAAAGTATCCTATTGGCAATTCCGCCGAATGTTACAAAAATTTCCAAACCATGATTTCGACCACTCACTGGACTTGTTCATGAACATTTTTGTTGCTAGTTTTTCCACCGATAATTGCTGTAGATTCACGCAAGCATTTGAGTGAAAGGACACTCTTCATGTAATGATTGTCATGCAAACTTTAGTAAAGTGAGCAAAGTTTGGCAGGTTTACATCGTACCGTTAACTCAAACAAATGTTTGTTGAAATAACAGATTGGGTCAAATTATAGTAAAATGAAACTTCAGACTTGCTAAAACAAGGTTATTGGATTCATAGGGATTTTGAATTTCCAGTAGCTAGAAATTCCAAGATTTTTAGGTTACTGCGCTAAGTTTTATACATCCATGCTATACGTTGTAAACAAATGCGGTATTATCAACGCAAGGGAAATGACATTGCTGCCAGACGTATACCTAAACATTAAGCCCAGAACTGGTTTTATAGGTTGGAATATCGTGTTACAGTAATGGAAAGGCAAATTTGTAAAAGTTACGTTGACACCACGTACTACCACCAAGTAACACTGTATTAAGCAGTATAGTAATCATGATCTTTGCCCGTGACCTTTGACGTCATCAGTTGAGCGGATACTACATCTCACACCCAGGCACCCACCCACCGAGTTTGAAGTTCATCGGACTTTTCACCTAGAAGGAGATCGTGACTCACTTTTTCAGAGCATTTTTGCCATTTTAGCTTTTACCACGTGACCTTAAACTTATCAATATTTCGTGACACAAGTTCGGTTGTACACACACAATCCCGCTCACCCGTTTATGGCGCAAATCGGGGACATGAACGCACACACACATACACATTTGGACCCCACTTTTCACCCTTTAACCCCAGTGGGTAATCCCGATCCATGTCATTTGTATACCTCACATAAGGGCTACTGGCCCACCAAGTTTCGGTTGGGGGTGCAAGGTGGGCTACCATTTAAGTGTCATTTGTTGCGCCTTTAACCGCTCAAGAAAGTACAATATCTCCTCCTGTTTCATGTTTTTCTTTCAGACAGTTCTTCAGAGACTGAATTAAAGCCCCCCCCCCCCTTCTTAAAAAAAGTCTGAGGAACGACTAACTTTAATAAAAACTACATCATAGTCATTTATCATCACATTCCAAAGACAGCTTTTCCACTGAAGATAGAAACAAACTCAACAATATAGTAAATTCATTTACATTGCCTTTATTTATAGCATGTCGTCTCAAATTCATTAACATTTTATTCAGTCAACTTACTTTTCTAGCCAGCAGTAACTTGACTGACTTAATAAATCTGCAGAAAATAATTTGTAAATTCTTAGACAAATGTTCGCTAAATGAAACAACATTTAATTGGCCTAATAATATCTCCTCACTGTATACTACGTGTAGGGATGAGATAATACCACGCAAACTTCTAGGCAAACGTCTACGGACTAAGGACAACTTCTAAGGACTACGCAAACGTCTTGGCCAAAATAAAATTAAACTAATTGCCAATCTCTCTAAATGTCACATGTACATGTACGTACATATGCAGACGACGAGGAAATGTCTATAGGTCTATACTAAGATGTAAGAAAAACATTCGACACCGTCGACCATTCCTTTTGACAAGTCATACACTTATCGTATTCCTGGTAAAGCGTATGGTGTCATGTCTAGTTATCTTTCTAACAGAAAACAGCTTACTTATGTTAATGGTGTTTTATTTAGTTATGCAAATGTTGATATTGGTGTCCCACAAGGTTCTGTACTCGGACCCTTGCTTTTCTTAATATATGTTAATAACATCATCATGCGGTCTGAAAGGAGTCTTTGAGACTTTTTGTTCACGATGATGATTGTTTCAGACTTGTTTCAAAAGCACAAACTGCCAATTAAGCCAACTCAAACTTGGTTTGACTCCAACACACTCACTTTTCAGTTAGGCACAACTAACTTGGTGCTTGGTAACCATGGTGCTCATTCTTGTCCAAACAATTTTATCCTGAATGACACCAAATTTTGTTACCTAGGACTTCTGATTGACGATAAGCATTCTTTCTACAATCACATTGATGACCTTGGTAATAACCTTATTGAATACAATGGCATTTTCTATCGTCTTAGAACTTCACTTTCCACTGCCATTGCTATTCGAAGCTTTCTTACGGCATCAAAATTGAAAATGTAATTTTGAAATGTAAACTGAAATCTTATTTCATTGAACATTACCGGTTGTGAACTGTTTACTAAATGAGTTTTTCTTCTTGTTTTGCTTTTGTTCTTCGTTGTTTTGTTTCCCTTTAATGTCGCTAGCTGTGATATATATTTCACTGTCTTTTTTTCTCTCGTGTTCTGTTTATTCCACTTCATTGTGCGACTGCATCTTTCATGAAACTATGCATGTATTTATATATGTATGTTTAAACGAAATAAATGAAATAAAAAGGAAAGTGTTATGTTTGTGCACCGTTGACGTGCACCTAACACAAGTAATAATATAAGTAACAATATGAGACTGAGTACTAGAAGTTTAAAGATTAACCGTAGTGGGTGTT
This sequence comes from Stichopus chloronotus, assembly GCA_021234535.1. Classification (NCBI taxonomy): domain Eukaryota; kingdom Metazoa; phylum Echinodermata; class Holothuroidea; order Aspidochirotida; family Stichopodidae; genus Stichopus; species Stichopus chloronotus. The sequence continues at coordinate 9,155,247 of CM037849.1, forward strand.
GCAATCTCAACCTACACTTAATGTACATATATTTACAAACAACGACAGTAATAGCGTTATTTTCGTAATTACTTTCCATTTCGCAAATGTATGACGTATCACATACACCGGCATTTCTACGTAATATGGGCAAGTGCATGTGTGACGTTACGATAACGTAATTTCCCAACAACATGGCGACTTGCAGGTGAATAAAAAGTCTATTCATAAAAGCTTCATATTTTCTTGAACGTGAATTTAGTGTACTACCCAATGGTGTCTTCTTATTTGAAACACTATACTTGACTAATCAGACCTATTTGGAAGGCTGTACAACGCTTTTCCTTTAAGTAAAGTCTTGGTGTGACCTTTTGACATGTGACGTCATATTGCTTATCGCGCCACTGTGCGAACCCAGCACATCGAGTCTAGGGACGATGACAACCAGCTAGTTCAGCAGCAGTATTGCAAGATAATGCAGAGCAGTGCATAGACCTTACAGCACAAGATGTCTACAAAATATAAATATTTAAAGAAAAAGGCTCGCAAAATGAAAACACAAAGGTCGGCATTTTACAAACTGCTTCCGACGTCGTGCCGGCCTCGACACAAGTTACCGAGGCCACAAATCAAGGACGAGACCGAGGCATTGCTCTCCGAGGCCGAGGACTTAAAAATCGGCCTCGAGACCGGTCTCGAGTCCTGCGACACTGGTAAATACAATTAAAAACACTCGGAAAATTCCGCTTTCGTCCACCTGGATAGCTTGTGAAGCCAAAAGTTTTTCTGTACGCTTCCGCCAGCCGATGTTGGCACTATAGACGTACAGTCATAACAGAGCTTGTAATGAGATCAGAAACTGATCTAGTTGGTCATACAAACCAATACCCTGTCATATACAACTACCTTAAAGTATGTAATGTTTTTTCTATACCTTCATTTATATTCTTCAAAAATTTCCTTGTCTCTGTTGAGAGTCCTGAAAGCATGAGGATATGTCAAAAGAAAAGTCCATGTATTTCGACGCGTAGGCCTATTAACGTGTATATTTTGTCTACTTAAACACAGCAGTAATGTGACGGAGTTCAAACAGCCAGTCTGATCACCCCAAAACACGATACCACGGTCATATTTCTGTAAAATACATATCTTTAATGATGATAGGTAGTTGACATTACAACACTTTTTCACTTTCTTCCAAATCTAAGCCTTACAAAGCCCCACAATTAGCCTGAGTAGTGAACACCAGCTATTTTTCCCAACTACCAGAGTAGCAATGGTACCTCGGTAGTTCTAACTTGTTCCTGAGCAGTCACGCCGCCAAGAGAGGAGGATGACACGGGAGTAACTGATGGTGGCGTTCCGCTTAGATGATTTTTATGTGATTCCTTTCCATCCTCAGTTCCCCTAAGTTCATCCACCATCCCCTTTTTCGAAATATCTGAATACGTGCCTAAAAATTCTTCTTGCTTCGACTGGACCTCTCAAGAAAACAAGCTGAAACATTTCTTGACTGTTCTTACGATATTCTTAAGAGGGTTATCCCACAGCCGCCGAACGAAAAAATGTGATTTACTAGTGGAATATTCTACAAAAAAAATAATCCAAGATTTTCTCTTATTTTTTGCAGATTCATGTTTTTTTTTTTTTTTTCATAGATTGAGAAATAACAGATTGGAGATCTCTGTTTCAAAACCGAATACATGCAGCTTAGGACACCGTGAAGTGTAGTTTCCGGCCATCTGAGGAGTTTGTAAAACCCTCAAATTTTCTTGTAATCTCCGCTGATGGTGATACTCTACTTGAATAGTCCTCAGAGCCATAGATTGCTCCGATAATCCTGCCGGCTACGAGGTAAGTGCATAATGGTTCTCCCTCAGACCATTCCTCCTTCAAAATCCCGGACACACGCCTGATATGTCCAATCATAGACGAATGATAATACAGTGCCTGTGACAATTCGCATCAGTAGATCCTAGCGGCGCCCCTGCTTCAGAGCACGGTGATGCAATGCATATCTCAGACACATGCATGAACGTAAACTTGAACGTGGATTTATTTTCTTTTTTCATTGTATTGTATTTCAGCCTTACCTGTTGTGTTGAGAAGTTTTCCTATTTGGAAATGCTACAGCGCTTCAACAAAGTAACCAAAACCTTGGACTTCAGTATTTGTAACTAGTCCGTAATGTGTCTTACGTGTTTTTAGTGGACGCATTTAATGGCAAGTGCTATTGTGATAGCGTGCACCCTTTTCACTAAATCCGTTAAATAAATAACACGTAAATTGCCTTAATTGCTGTTTTGCCCAATCTTGTGGCTTGTGAATTTAGTGAGCTAGTCTGCTACTGCTTCATGTTGTGTGTTTTCGCGTGGATTCACTGCCAGTGCGCTACCGATGAAGTTACGCGTATTACTGCTAAGACATGCACGCAATCGCTAGAGTGCAGGCCTTTAATCTTTTGTGCTTCACGACGCGTGTAAATTGTGTGAATTTGCGTAGAACGAGACATCCTGAACTGTGACGCAACAACCATCACCATGTTCAATAAAAGTACCGGACTTTTACATTGGAAAACATATACGCCGTTGCACGTTAGAAACTGACGGAGTGTCAATATGGCAACCAGGATATATCCAAAATTGTCCACAAGAAATATTGACGCGGAGACCTTGAACGAAATTCAGTCTCGCCGAAGCCAGCGCGACGTGGATTTACTCACAAAATATATCTCTCAAGGAGGAATAAGTATGTTGCCTCCTTCCCCGTCAATTAAGAACACTCAAAATGAAAGTCAATCGTTTTGGCGGGATTTTGGACCGTTAGAAGTAACGACGTGTGTCGCTAAAAATGGCAAACAGGTAAGTGGATGACATTCTCCAGTGAATTTGAAACTTATCCTTCAAGAAGCTACGCGTAAATGACATGTATGGTCCACGTCATTAATATGCTGGGCGGAAAGAAAGTTTATATCTTTGGTTCCTAATTAAGGTATGAATATTCTGGGCCAAGCTCGTCATGGGCCAATAGTTAATTAGTTTAACGTAAAGAAGATGCATAATTAGATTTACAAATATTCATCTGTTCATGCCGTTTGTGCTTCCTTGTTCTAAATAAAGATGGCAGCCTAGGGTTGCAACGAAGAGTTGCAATGGTTTCAAAGTTACTGCTACACATTCGTCATTATTAGAAATTTCATACTACAGTGGATATTGAAAGTTATAAATTTGCACTTTGTTTGACCACAGAGGATCATTCTCTCAAAATTAAGGCGTATTTGTGAATTGCCTATCTGTAAGTTCGGTAAGTTTGTCAGAGTGTATATTATGCTTTCAAGAAGTATTTAAGGCCGTTCTCAAGAAGTATCTAAGTATCTTTGGAGTTTACTCTCAGTATTATGATGATAATAGCCCATCAACAAACACTCTAGGTCTGTATGACCTTTCCACCAAGTTTCATTCCCCGCATCTCAAGTAAAAATCACCCTTTCAGAAGTTTCTTTTGCGTACTTGCCATATAAATGTAGTCGATGACGTTGGCCACAAGTAGAGATAGCGCTAGCCCTTTTTGTTACAGGTGGTGTTGGTATTTTTGGAAGGACGAGTTTGTCTGAATGGAGAACCGATCCGAGTTTTACCGAATGGCAAGATAATATCGATCAACGGGAGAGCAGATTCAATGCAACAATATTACTTCGACGTCGCAATGAAAGTTAGAAATGAAAGGAAAGATCATCCGGAGATTCAAGGAAAGACTGGGTTAGTTATTACATCTTCCTTTCTAATTGCTAGTCGTTGACTTCAGTAACACTTTGTGTAAGGCTATTATTTGCTTTGGAAAGTTTACAATCAAATGTAATGTAACGACTGAAATTACAAAAACAGACAGACAAACAAACAAAAGAAACAAATAATTATCACAACTAGGTGTCAGTCACGTTATGTCGCATCTGTCATCAAGATATTCACCCGATCATTGAAAGTGTTTGAAAGTCTGGAAATCTAAGCTGATGTAAAATCCAATTACAATCCATATAGTTGTAAACGGGGAGCTCTTATGGCAGTTTACATGAAATTGTTAGATAACTTTATCAAGACACCTTAATTTTTCTTTTCTTTCTTTGCTTTACGATGTACTGAAAAGAAGGGAAAGCTGGTTTCCGCGTTATAAACGAAAGATCCTCACTCAAGGAAAAAGTTCAATGTTGCTAATTTTCGGGTAATGAAAATACTTAATCACTTTGGTTGAATGGTCTCGCTAGTGAGGAAACTGAAAGATGTTTGCAATTGTAATGCCATACAAAATGAAGCATTTTTCTCTTTATCGGATAAGACAGTACATCAATAGCAAGTTTCCTTTTTTAGTTAAAACTTTTTTACAAACATATGCCTACCTATTTCACAATGACACATTGTATCACGGGAAATTCTTAATAATGTCAACACAGACACAATTGTTCGAATATCGTTTCTACTCCTTGAAGTGACTGAGTGTGTACTGAAGAACTAGAAGAATAAGATTATGTGTGACCTTAACTTTTTCTTTCGAGGTTGTATATCGACGGAATTAATCTTTCAATGAAAGTAACTATTTTGAAAAGCAACGGGATTGGCATAAAAATAATAAAAGACAGAATATTAACGGTTGTTACTATGAAGACCTACGTAATGAATATGTAACAGCACAGATCTCATTTGCGATCTTAAACATAGTACTCAAGTCGTCGTTCCATGGTCGGTATCTGGAATTAGTATTTGGTGAAAGGAGGAACTGTATTTACAAATAACCTACAAACTGATCACATCATCAAGGAATGAATGATTCTGTATTGTTTTGACTAACTGAATATTCAACACTAATATACTAGTTAGTATACTGTCGTTTTGTTAGAAGAATCATAGGGCAGAATTAACCACCTGAACACTTTTTGGACATGAAATATAAATGTTTTTACTTTTTCGTACGCCCACAACCCTTAAGGGGCAGTCTTCGGTAAATCTAATAGGACTTTTACTGGCAATAAATTTTAAGTTTGAAGAACTATACTTGTTTCAGTAATATGCAAGCTGTTACATGACATTTTGTAACCTTGAGACAACCGTAGATCTTACTTGGCCAGAGGAGTCTTCATTCAAACAACAATGTATTGAGTAATGAACAAGATACTGGTGTGTGTTTTGAAGAGTCGTCAATGAAAAAAAGTCTTTCATTTAAGAACCTTTTCAAAGTTCACTGAAGTATTCCTTCAAGTTTGAGTTGGACTTCCTGCATAGTGACGACAGGTCACGAGATTTCAGTCTAACCTCTGCAAGAACTATGTTAGAAACAGCAAGAGCTATCTTCGTTTTCGTTTCTTTTTGTTGAAGCATTGCACTGAAACACGTTTTATTCCTACAAATTAATTCAGAAAGCAACAACAGTCAGCACCAAATTTACAGCAGGGGGGTGAGGGGAGGGGGGTGAGGGGAGGGGTGGGTAAGGCCAAGAGACAAGATCCACGCCTTCGGCAGTGGTCCTATAGGTTGGGACATAATCAAAGATTAAACATTTTGTTGCAATAAGTAGCCCTCACATCACCGCAAAGAACCCCACTCAGCCTTTAAGGTCTCGCAAGTTTCAGCCAAATTTATTTTTGAACACAAATCGTACAAATAACGGTCACGTTGAACTTATTTAAAGCAGTAGGCCTATTGCTTTTCCCTAAATTATAGAGGTTTAGTCCAATATTATTCCCTCTCCGAATTAATCCGTCTGATATCATCATAATAGCTAATAGCTGAACTACTTTCGTCTAACATTCTTATGTTGTTAATCTTTCCACAGGCTAAGTGCCATAAACCCCTCTCGAGATTTGATGGACACAGTATGTGAACTGAATAGTTCGGTTGCCAGGGTGGCTGAGCGACATATAAACAGATATACAACAAGACCTCTCCGATCATTTTTCCAAAGGAAGCAAAGTGTTAGATGCAAGATTCTTCACTCTGACTTGACAAATTTAGTATCTCTTCTGAACACTCTAAACAGTCAAGCACAAACAGTTGCTGAAAATATCGACGACGTACATGAAAAACTTCATGAAAGTGAGTGCGCTCTTCTCGCTCTTATCAAAACTGTAAAATGTTTCTCAACCGAAGCAATCTTGAGCGAGCCTGGGAAATACACCAACGCGGTGTACAAGGAAATTTACGAAAAATACAATGATGCAGCTGTACGGGAGAAAGACTTGATAAAGGAATTACGAGAGCTGAGATCCAGAAACGAGGCGCTGATTATGGACAAAAGTAACATCGAAAGACAACTAGCCGATATGACGTCACGATATGACAAGCAATTTGAAGAAGTGAAGGCTTTGCAACAGAAGAACAGAATACTGAGTCTTAATCATACTAAATCAATCTCCCAAAACTTGGATTTAGAGAGCCAATCCTCCATTCTGGAAGTTCAGCTCGAAAGTCTTAAAACCAAATCGAAAAATGACCAGATGCTCACCAAAGATACCGTCGAAAAGCTTCGTTACTTACAGAAGCGCCTGCAGAAGGTTACACAGGAAAACGAAAAATTAAAGACCGAGACACGTAAATCAAAGTAAGTGAAATTCAATGTATATCCCCTTGTCTTTTTGTAAGAGGAAACAATATGTTATAGTTTTAGTGTTCTGGAGGTCAGAAATGTGGTCCTTTTTGAACCTCTATTATCGAAGCTTTCGAATTTGTAACTGAATTTGTTTCAAAGACTAACGACAGCAAACATAGCCTTTTCCGTCGACTCAGCTCGTCTTCATGGTAGACTAAGGCGTGAACCGTCCCCACCCCGCTACAAGGCGAAAAGGAAACGAATTTGACTGCATGTGAGAGTTTAGACATACATTAAAAAAGAAAATAAAAACTTGATCAAAGTTGCTCCCCACGTTCTTGCTTTTATTCCCGCAAGTATGGCAGTCATAGGACATTAAACACTTAATGCCCATTTGAATAAACAAACATTATCGATTTCAACAGATACTTAGTAATGTGTAATATGGCAGATGACAGATAATTAATGGTGCTATAGTTGTATGGTATAGTTTCAAATTCCATGTGACAATATAAAGTTTGTACCTACATTGAAGTGTTGTTCAAAGTATACTGAGATTATTAGATTGCTCAAGTCCACTGACTACTCATCACATATGACTACTCTTTCATATTTTAGGTCATAATTACGCCATTAGAGTGCTTTATTTGGTGATTATTGAATGTATCTCCAAAACTGACCGTAATCAGAATAATGATCACTATGATTCATTCAAGTCCAATAAAAAATTAAGATAAAAGTTTAAGTAGCCAATTACAAAGGAACTCCAATGACGTTCACCAGCTGTTTCTTCATTGTGAGTATCCATCCTCCCATGTACCAAAAGCAAGATAGTGAACGACATAGAGCTACGGAGATCCTGCCAAGAACATAGATTAGACCCATTAGTTAAATTAAGGGAACAATACACTGACAAGTGGCGTCGAGGGGCAGGTTGGACCATAAGGCAATCTTTTTAACAATGTTATGACTGCTCTTGGTCAATCGTAACTTGTTGTTATACTTCATTACATTATACCTCTGGAAGACTCAGTCCTTCTTCATGGCTCGACAGTTTGTTACTGGTGTCGAAGTTACCCAACTCCACTGCGTTGCCTATGCCATATAGTCTATTCTCATCCATATGATCTCCCTGATATTAAACAAAAAAAAAAACTAACATGCTACTGTTAGCAAAGTTTTACCCCCTTTGCCATATAAACTTAGACCCATGCAGGAGGTGCCTGCATGAGTCTCTGATTGCTAGAGCAATCAGAGGGGAAAAAATGAACATGTGTACCACATGTGCAACCATAGAATCACAAAGCGTATTTGTCACAGAAAAATTGGTCATTATGACAATGAAGTTTTTCGCTCACTTTCCTCACAGCGACCAAATGCGGAAACTGTCTTTACGAAGCCGCCAACAGAGCAAGAGCATCAGTGCCTTACAAGAAGAGCGGCTTAGAGTCGAACAAGATAGAGAAAGGTTGATTCAAGTCGTCAGAGGCGCCCTTCAGGACAGTAATACTATGACGTCACCAATAACTAAGGCGAAAGAGTCAAGACGTAAACTGAAGAAGAAACTTAAAAGTGATCTAAATTCGTTTAATCGCAAAGGATCCGCTATCAAAAATGTTAATATTGGATAATGTCAGAATGAAGGGTATTAATTCTGTATCGAATGATTTGTTATTTGTTTTCAAAAAACATTAAAATTAATTGAAGAACATGTAACCACAACCAAAAGTTTATTTCTTTGCCTTGTGGAATCAGTCTGAGTCTCCATAAATGACATATGTTAGAGTGTACCTGTTTTGGTTTTTGAAGTGAATGCCTCCGAAAGGCGTTTGGTATTTGCTTACATTTAGCGTAAACAAGATTTTCAGGTTCAGTTAATGAATATCATTACCTGGAAACCGTGGATTCTTAGGTAAAACTGCTTGCTTTCATTAGAGAGGTTTTATGTTACATTGTGCATTCATCGCTTTAAATTAATACTGATTTGATTAATGTGGTGTGATAACAAACTACTAATTAAGGGACCGAGCAAAATAGTGAGGCTTAAATATTCTTTATCATTTCAAGATGTGGCAGTCACTTAGTCTATCCATGAACATTGATGGTAAATAAACACTCAAACAACAAATTTCCCAGTTAAAGGCACCCAAAAAAATCACGAAACGCAGTCGTAGTGGTCATACAGGGTACCCTGGACGAGTTTTTTTTTTTTCGCTTATCGCTTCTGGACGGCAGCCACATAGGGGCGTCAACCAGAGAGGCGCTATTCCAGCTGTACATGGAGGTGCATTTTGAGAACGACTGAGCAAATCCACTGACCCCCCTCCCTCCAATCCGGAGAGAAGTCACAGTTGCAGTCGCAGCGAACGGGCATGTTGCAGGGTCATATTATTTTAAGAGGGGAGGCGCAGTCATAGTCGCAATGGCCTTTTATCGTATACCAGGGTATTGTTACTTTCAGGGGGGGCGCAATCATAATCGCAAAGCCTTTTATTGTATACCAGGGTATTGTTACTTTTAGAGGATGGGGGTGCAATCATAGTGACAGTGGATGTGTGTCAACTGCTATACATCACGGTACTGTTAACATGTTTAATGTTGTAATATCAAGTCTCATCATAAACTAGGAGAATGGGTACTCAGTCGAGACATCCCCACCCTTTCTCCTTTCCGACCTTCAAGTTTGAATTCATACATAGACTAATATATCTGAGAATTCACTGCTGGGCAAGTCTAACATCTCAGTTAACCCCTCGATGGAAAACTCAATTTACCAATGATGAAGGCTGGCATTTCAAAAAATAATGATCTTTTCTTTATTGGAGAAAACCACATTTCAATAGCATGTTCTGTTTAGGTTATGGATTTTTTTAAATAAATTGCTATTTCATGTTGCACAATGCTCTATGGGCAATCTACAAGTCATAACATATCAATTCATTAACTATCCCTCGACTTTCTCTATAATTTCCACTGTGCTTACAATATTGTAGGAGTCGTGACTTTACATAAGTTTACATAATTTTAAAGGCATTCTTCAGTGAAGTTAAGTTTGCTTACCTCTAGGCACCAGGACTGATAGCCCAAATAAGATCCCCCCCCCCCCCGTCTCCCTCGCTATCCACCCCAAACCCACCTTGTCCCATGAATTTCGATATATTGAGCTCATTCATACAAGATAATTATTTTATACACTTTCTTCACCATTTTTAATGGAAGTGTCATTTTTCAACGTCTATTCTAAAAGACTACAATACTTAGCTGAAACTCACAATAATACAGAGACTGATAAGTGCCATTTTGTGCAATCTAAGAGAAACATCTGTTTATGTCACTATCTCATTCGTTTGCCTTTCTTACCGACATAGTGTGTGGAGAACCATTTCACTTGATAAATAAACCATGTCCGCTATATCCAGTAAGAGGCGTGTTATTGCTCGTCATTGAACCTTCATCTAATCAATAGCTCCGTCACATAACATAGGTAACTTAAAAATTGCCCAAAATGAGACTTCAAAGACTGAGAAAGAGTATGTTTGCCTCTTGGAATGGGTTAACACTGATTTAGCGATGATATAATCAATTCACTTCAAGGAACAAACATTCCCTATTTTATTTCTCTCTCTGAAACAGAATAATATCACACGTTGAAGGAAGACTCACTTTGTAGATGCTCGAGAAGTTACTTCCGAATCTGTGAAATGTAAACTATATAATGAGACAATTCCTACACTGCAACCAAAAACTGAGAAAATACCGAGGTCCTGAGAAACTGTCGGTCGCAATGAATGTAATTACCGTATCTGCCATTAGGCCTTTTCCTAAAGGATGGAATTGAATATGTACTTAGCAAAACATAACTGTTATTGGCTTTAACTTAATCTCTTTTTATCATCGACTGATTGATTGTTTGATTTCTTGTCTAACTTTCCGTGCCATCCTCCTGGTGGTCACTTTGTCAACTTTAACCATATCAGACTTTGAATATTATTTTATTGGTAATTCAAAGTCACAACCAAAACATAACCGTCAGGATGCTGTCCATTCCATGTTCATGTTTTGTGTTTTCATGATTCAATATCGACGATAGCGTATGGGTCTATCAAATCCTGCATACTGTTCATGTAGCCAGGCTCAAAACAGTCAGTCACCTCTTTCGCATGAATTGGTGATGATGAATTCGGAGATTTTGTCGCTATTTTGTCTTCTGACCGGTAAGATAATTGAGGAGGCATTTCACTAACAGTCTTGTTCCCCTTCAAATCCTTTAATTCTATCTTTTTCATATCGATGTCTACGTATGCGGAAGGGTCGTCCAAATCGCTCGCCGTAGTAACGTCGTTGAATGAATCAAGATGATACGTATGCGTGATGTCACCTCCGGTTTTCCCTTCGCAGTTAGTGGATTTGTCATTTACTTCATCGGGTCCCTTGCTGCTAGTTTTCCTCGAGGACATGTCGAAAATAAACCAACAGTCTATCGATTCCCTCAAACATTTTGCTAGATTAGGTAGGATAGTGCCTCGATATCTGCAATATATAAAGCAGATACCTCTTTTTGATCTTTCGTTTCGGACGATTGGTTATATTATGACAAACGAAGAGAAGGACTTACATTAAACAGTGCTAGGAGTGTTCACTTAACTGGATTTTCATTGAAAAAGTCATATGAACTAGGACTAGCGATATTTGTAAGAAGCTGTTACCAGTGATCTATAAAATACAAAAATCTTTGAAGTTAAAACTGGAGTATATATAGTTAGTTTTGTCACTACTGTTTCAATAAGGATTTATTCCTTTTTCAAACAAACTTTCGTAAATATTGGACTGGTGAGGATCTCAAGACTAAGCGAAGGAAGGCACTTACCTGTTGATTAGAAATACACCTAAGAAGCAAATAAGGCATCCGCTTATTACTGCTATAATCGCAATAATTTTTCTCTCCTCTTTGTTTCCATCTGAAGTCAATAAAATAGAAAATATTTTCTTACGTGCTCACTGGTTCGAATTCAATTATTTCCTTTATCTTACAAGTTTATATAATGTGATTTTATGATCTTTAGTGACATTTTAGTTCATCCATTTTTACTGACGAGTTTATCGGAAAATCTCTCATTGACCTGAATTTCTTTTTACCAAATGCAGGAAATTCTATTGATGTACTTTTCTCTTATGAAAAGCTGAAAAAGAAACTTAAGGTAAGAGAACCATATCAATTTTTGTCATCACAATACCTAGAGCAATGAACCTTAATGGCTTGAAACTTTTCGCTCTGTACGTCAGCAGTAACATGCATTGTCGTGTTAGTTTTAGTTACGTCAATTAATTCATTACTTATCTTGCTGTCACTATACGTCTCTCAGTAATAAATAGAAATAATTTACTTAAAACATCAAGACACTCACATCTATCATATTATACATCCTTACATCCCAGGAGTAGCTTTCATTTTCTTGAAATTGAACTTTTAAGACATGGTTGTACTATGTATACTTTCAGTCTCACAAATTTAGACTCCGTGATATAAGATGCAACAGCCCCTTCATTATGAGGAACGAAGTAGTGCAACGTACTTTTCTTCGACTTATGCTTCCATATTGCGATGTTTCCATTACCGCCACATTTTGCTCCACCTGAGCAAGGAATTCCGTGTACTTGACAGATATCATTGTCGAGTCCATTAGACGGAAGATTCTTTCCACACCAACAGCTGTTTCCCCCACTAAGGCCAATGTACCTATATAACGAACAGGTCTCTTTACAGGATGTGAAATTCAACTCCGCGATGTTACCCCCAAACTTAAAATCATCTTTTTGTGGATACGGGAAACATCCGATGTATTCATCGTCTAGATGAAAAAATCATCAAGTAAGAAAGTTATGACACATGTGACATAATGTTATGGTTTCCCCCCTCAAAGTAATTATAGAGGGTGAATTTTAGCTTCAGCCTCCCACCCCTACCCCCCCCCCCCCACACCCGACTACAGGCCTGGAGCAGAGTTAAGTAAGGAGAGACAAAGTAAGGGATAGACAAAGGACTGGAGACTTTAAGGGAAGGAAGCAAAGGTCAGTGTGTGGGTGCGTGCGTGTGCGTGTGTGTGTGTAGGGACGGGAGAAATAGCAAATGTCAATGTCTGTGTGTAGGGATAAGTAATAATCGTGTCGAAAGTCCACATGTGCAAAAGGCAATCGCTATAAATGTTAAAGTTACATTCTTTTTATTTCTTACAGGCACGAGTAACTTTACTGATGTTGTGAGACAATGTGTCTGTAAATAGAACAAGGTAAGCAAGAAAAAAAGGGGTCTGTTTATTTTGTTCTTGTTCTCATGACGTATAGTATTGTCCCCGTTACCATAAAGATACTTTGTGACATTTTCATAGGATACATATAGCTATCTTAGAGTATCTTCCATCAGTGACATACAGTCTATTATCAGGATATTGTGGCACTACATTGTTGAGGCTGGTAAGGTGTCGGTGACACGGACATTAACATGGCATTGGGCATGCGTATGAGACAGTGAGCATGCGTATGACAGTTGACATACTTATGAAATTGGCGTGCGTATGAGCTATTACTCAATCTTCTTTTTCGGGTGAGAGATATCAAACTTAGGCTTAATTACTTTTGCAGTCTAAGGTTCTCAGGGAGAATGGCTTCCGAATGGTAACTTTCTTTACTCTGACTGTTGTGCAGAAGTTGCAAAGAGAATGCTATTGGAAAAACTATTCGGGGTAATAACATATCACATATTCTAAATAAAATACCAGAACGCAGAGGAGAATCCGGTCCTTTGTTTGGAAAGGACCAAACTGTTGGTAGAGTGATGATAGAGAAAGATGTTTCATCCTTCTACAACACTGGATGTCATCAGATGAGAGTTTAATGCAACCAGCAAAACGAGCAGTTGGAAAATTTTGTCAATTTGTAAATTGATGTTCAAGTACACACCTTTGGGAGGATCTATGGTCCGGTTCCCTCCCCCCACTTGAATCCGCCAGAATGCGGTAATTTGTGCGTATTTCAACAATTTTAAGAATTTAAGCCAATTTTGCTCTAGTCATGGCTTTTGTACCTTTTATCCCACATACCTCACACCGTGAAACTCGTGTAGTATTGTCCTATACTTGAATGTTTAGGATGTACAGGATGATTTGTGAACATTTTGCCGTAGTACTGCATCGGCGAAACATAGGGCAAATACTGTACCCAGTGGACTATAGGTTGCAATCGAAGAACTGCGAAAGGTCTGTTGAAATCGTTAAATTGCTCTATCCTAATTGTAACATAGGTCAGGTATCTTGCATGGGTCAATGCGGACTCACCTGACGTGTTTGCGGAAATTTCCTCTAGCCAGTTTTCGTACTCTGGCAATCTCTAGTGTTAGGTATTTGGGATGTGTGTTTCAAAAGGCGGGAATTTTAAAGTTATGCACAGAAGCCCGGTATTGTGTACTGTGATGTCTTCTGTTATTGAAACTGTGTCGAAGAAATGGGAAAAATGTTTTGGTAGCCAATGTACAGGGAATGACGAGGGTGCAAAGTTAACAGGGTAATTTTAGTTCGACTCCAGGAGGTGGCGAAGCACCTCGTGTTTTAAAAGTATGGCAACTAAGTGTTCCATATAATTATAGTATACTGTGTGTGTAGTTTTTTGGGAGAACACTGGGTGTGTCTCCGGGGAGAAGACTTACCTTACGTAAGTAAAAGTCGAGATACTGTGTGTGTCCTTCCTATTGGTTACTGTGTGTACCAGACTGTTATAGCCGAGTGGAGCTGCCGCACTATACCGGGTTTTCAGATGTTGGAATTCCTGTAAGTTTATAATTTTTATTGTTTAAAGTCTTAAGTCTCATTTCACGTTGTAGACTGTGGTTTGGGGGTAATGGCTGCTGTTATCACGTTCAATATTATTCTTAACTAACTGAGATGAGGATTCAAAATATGTCGGCTTCGGGTGTCACCCACGTCGTCACACAGGACAAAGTATTGTTGGTTTCTTTTATTCGTTTTCTTAAGGTTCTCGTCGCATAACGCGTACGGAGATAAGAGGGAGAGCCCCGGTTGAGGCTGAAGAGATAAGGTGTAAATTGTAGTTTTGTGGTTTCCTTATCTTACGTACTAAATTTAATAATTGCTATTAATTTGCTTGCTCTGTGGTCGTAAAACGACGTTCGTTGCTCGTAAATGGGTCAAGTTTTGAATACTGTTTGGAATTTAATTGAATATTTGCTTTTTTCCTTTCTTAGGGTTTTTTTAGTTTGGTAAAATAAATACGAAGAACACACCACTGCTTTATGGTCCTCTATTGCCTCACCGAATCTGTGACACTAATGTATTAAGGAAATTTCATATCACAATTCAGGAATAACACTTACCAAGCATTTTAACGAGGATAAGCAATAAATAGACCCACATGGGAAATTACCTAAAATAAATCGTGTATCACATAAAAGTACAACTTTACCTTCGTAAACAGCCATAGCGGTTTCACTTCCGCACTTTGCACTTCCAATACAAAAAACATTGCATTGTGTGTCCGAGATCTTTTCGAGATTTTCGAGACTTTGATTGAAACCACAATAGCAGAAAGTACCATTTGATAGTCCGAAGTGCGTGTAGTTCATGTAAACACAAAATGTGTCACATTTCGAGGGAGTTAACTTATTCTGATACTGTCTCAGGTCTAATCTATGGTCAAAGTTGCCAGTGTAACAGCCGAGATAGTTACCTTCTGTTGCTGAAATTGAACATATATACATGTATAAATTTGTATATAAATATGCAATTGTATTGGTATGCAACTACAAATATTAGACTTTCATTGATTAAAAATTCATAAGAATATCCCCTTGTGTCTGAGAGTAATTACACTTAGCGTTTATCATAATCGAAAGCTATAGATAGATGAAAAGTACTTACCTGCCATACAAAACTTCTGATGTAAAATGATCGAAAAAATTATTTGAAATATCATTGTGGTAGAAAGTGCCTATTAAGGTAGAAAAAGTTGGCAGGATCTCAAGATAAGAAAATTAACCCTCTAGACGAGACGAGAACAAAAATGTATTTTCAAACAAATCAAAACTAAAGACCTGATGTATTTTGTGTAGATTATGTTACTCGGAAAGAGATATAGAAAGGGTAGGCAAGATTTACGGCAACCGCATTCTAATGTTTGCAAGACTGTCATCATTCTCAATGATGGACAAGTTAATGATTATTTTGAGTTTATTAATGATAGAAGTAACTTACAACTACCTTCATGTAAATTACAACAAGAAAATATTGAACGTATTACTTTACACAATAAATGTGAAACCAAAATCGAGTTAAACTTAGACAGTCCTGCATGCGTGTTACTAATATTTTTATAACATCTATCAATCAGACTGATATAGTCGGTCTATCCGTCTCTCCGTTTTTGTCGTGTTTCTTATTTCACTTGCACATGTTGAACAATTTACTGACCAGAGGATGTCAGTATAAAATACAGGAACATTTTTCAAATAATTAAATGCTTACAAAACATTGTAAAACAGGATCTATGTAATATGTTGACGGCTTATGTATGAGTCTAGTGATTTTTAAAACTTCATTTGGGGAAAAATGGGGACAGTGATCAACTAGCTGGACAGCAGACAGGTACCCATAGTCTCCGTAGCTATTTCTTTAGCTTACATCAAGTGACTTTGGTAAACCACATTAAAATACTACACTGATGTAATTTCCTGCTTTTGAAAGATATCTCTGTAAAGGCAACCCTATGCTGATTCACTTGACCTAGCAAAGACACTTTTGAACTATTTTGTAATTTCATGGAATGGATGTAAACTTCATACAGCACTTTTACCCACAAGATTCCACTTAATGGCAAACAAATTAAAGATAACATGATACGTAGCACACAACGGTAGTGATTACTCAACGTTGTAAAAGTTATTCTTGAATTGACTTAATGGTATGAAGCGTAATTGCAGTATAATTGTCCACAGGCATTTTGTTTTTAATATGTTGCATTTTGAAACAATACCCTTTTACAATCTTCATTTTGTAAAAGTGTATTCTGTAAATCCGGTCCGGCCAGATTTCAATTAGGAGCCGGTAAAATCCGTCTCTAAAACTTAAAATCCGATGAATTCCTGATTTAAGGTCATCAGATATGAAAGTTGGAAAAACTTTCAAGGCATATATCTGAAGTAGCTCTTGCCAGAATTTCAAACTAAAACAGTATAGTTCTCGAGTAGATTACCTCTCATATTTTATGGATATGAAAGTTCACTTGTAGTCATTGTTGAGAACTTTGTAAACACGCTGTCTCAGGAACTGAGGGAAAGTTGCTGGAACTTCACCACCGTGAACGTGTAGGCTGCTTATTGTGTGAAAACAATAACTATTTGAGGTCACCAAAGGTCACAATCAGCAGTCTTCAACTCTTTTCAGCAAAATATCTCAAGAATTGACAGTTGTTGTAACTTCCCATTTACAACACTTGTACTTATCGAAGTGTGACAGCATTTCTGTTGTTGTTTTTCAAGGCCACTTGGTCACTTAAGGTATCAGGAGTCATAATTTGAAAGCTTTGTTAACATCATACGTCAAACAAGGAAAACATTTTACTTTAAAAGTAGATGTGTAGGTTATCCTTTGTTTTTCTTTAATATTGGCAAGGAATCACTTCTGACTTTCTGACGGCTTGCATACTGTCAATTTTTTTTTTTTTTTTGCTTTGTTATGAAATGCTTTGATTCGATATCGATCCTGGTTATGGTATCAGCTATCTGACACTGAAAGGTTTAAAGGAGGATAGCTACATTTCAGAATGTCATTTCAAATTTGTGCACTCTCTTTTTCGGGTGTGAGCATATCTCCTTAACAGATTTGAAGTAAAAATGATTTGCTAATTACAAATTCTGTCAGAAAGTCCTCCTGTAGTGAGAAGAAAACGTTTTTAACATTCCGTCATTTTTGTTATGTTGACGTCCCATAGAAAAGTCATCATGATTATATGCTCTATGCCTCTTCCTTAGTTGAATAAGGAATGTTGTTTGGTCAAAGATCATCAATGTTTATCGCCAGAGTGTAGGTAAACATTAAAGATTTATCAGACTTACTGTCAAGGAAGAGGTCGTGACACACTTTATGTACACACACGGTGACTTATATTTTGACACCAGTTCCCCCCCCCCCCCTCCACACCAGTCGGTAATCTCCAACCACGCCATTTGGTATACCATGAGGTACACCCTGCTAATGTCCACTGACCCACGTATTTTCAGATGAATAACACAAGGGGCAACCATTGGGCTGTGATGTTGGAACCGTCGAATTGTAAAGCAACTGTATTGAGTCTAATATTTTCCTCCCTTTATGCTACATAAGCGGGTAAGATAACTCTGTATAGACGGGCTGGCGTTGACGTAACATGACAGCAAAGAGTTGCCCCCCCTAACTGAGAACAGCCAAAGGAACAGTGTGTAATTTCGGAGAGTATAGATCGAAAGGTAGGGACACAATCATTGTTTTCTATTATAATTGGATTGGCGGAGCAGCTGGAGCTGAGAACTACTCTTTGGATGTACAAACAAACATGGCGTCATTGCTTTGGCGGGAACCCTGGCCATCACTGAGCATGTGTAGGAGGTGTGTTCCATATGAGCGCATTCGCCGTGAAGCACCGTCTTTGAATATTCTCTATAAAGGGCCGTCTTCAGTTTTCGCTCATCTCTATTTGGTGAAGCAAACTTTGGTGAGAACAAGCTTCCAGTTTCTTCGCTGAGGACTGGCTAATAGTGTTGGGAAGCAACGTTAATGTAAGGATCAGTGGCATACACAGCCTACAATACATTAAATTTAGTAGCTTGCTCTCGATAAGGACACGTCTTGGTAGTGGCGTAGCCAGCGGGGAGGGAGGGGGCAGGGGAAGAGTTCCCCCCCCCCCCACAGAAATGTTGGGGACGTGGTGGATGGTGTTGAAAAAAATAGAGAAAAAAAAACGACAAGAGGAGGGAGGTATGATAAGTTGACGGAGTTGGGGATGGGGGGGGGGGGGTTGTAACAGGGAAACATAGCTTCACAAGTGTGATCCTTTTATGATATTGAAAACTAATACGAAACAGATTAACAGCACAATTGTAACAAGGTGTTCATAAAGGTCTGAAACTGATTTGAGGTTTCAATTGGAGATCCATACCTCTGTTGCTATACGGGTATCCGACTAGGGAATGGAATCCTCAACAGAACCGTCGGAATATCTATTTTTCATGCAGGATGCATTGGCGTAACTCTTCAACGAAGAGTCAATCAAAACCATGGATATTAACGATGTCATAGATTCCGGAAACAGTGTTCCTGTGTTTTCCCAACCGTAACGCTCAATTAAAAAAAGTATTTCTTCCAAATTTAAGACTATTGCCAATAGACTAGAATGTATGTGGACAGGCACGAGGTCTATGGCTCTAGGTTGTCTTAGTATCTACAACGCTGGATAGGCCCCTCAGTAGACCGCCCTCAGTGACAACCATGTTTTCCTACCAATTTAATTTTCTTCACAATTTAATTTTCTTCACAATTTAATTTTCTTATTTTCTTCACACTATGAAATGTGAAGTTACCCGAAAAGTATTGAAGGGTGGGGTGGTAGTCGACGGTTAAAGGGGTTGAGCAGGTGACCTAACATGACACGAGCAATTCTGGACTGTTGACGACACTTAGACTTTTTAATCGACAAATTTAGATTACTTTCTCAGGAACTTGGTTGGAAGTGTTTCCAGCAGCTGCACCGTGTTGAAATAAAAAAGAAAGACGCAGATTGTTGATGTCGAAACGAAGCAAATTGTGCATGACCTCATAAAAGTGGTTGTAATTTAAATTTCTGCTTGAATGACTTTCTTTTTTGAAAGTCGCACGTGATTTGCCTGCTACAATTTGTCACAAACTATTTCAATACACAGATGTTAACATTTCGAAGTATTTATAGGATGAGGTAGTTAGGGATTCTACAAGTTCAGAATGAACGGCCTTTAGAAGAGTTACATCTCTAAGTATGTTTCGACAGTGGCGTAGCTAGCTACGGGGTGGGGTGGGCAGAAGAAGAGTGCCCCCCCCCCCCACAGAGTGATGGCGACCCTGTGACTGATGTTGAAAAAGGAGAGCAATAAAAGAGAAGAGAGAAGGCGGGGATAATAAATTGACAGAGTGGGGAGTTTCTGAAAAACTGGAGGTCTGGGAAACTGGCTTCACTATATATATATCATGATTGTGTGTGCCCGTTGTGTGCCCGTATGCCCGTTGCGTTTTGTGTATCATTGTTGTTCAGCATCGCCTGACGAGTGGAGTTATCCACGAAACTCAGAGTAGCAAGTCATGAGTAGCTTGCCATTTGGTCAAGTTCTTAAATATATTTCTGCTCAGCTAAATGCTTAGAGCACTCTTGTTCAAAGTTCACCTGTATACCATGATGTCTGTTTTTTTTTTCACGTCGAAATAAGTTAAGACCACTTAACGAAGAATGGAAAATATAATACGTGGTGAATAGAAAAACTTTATTCGGACTTCAGTTAACTTGTCTTGTTAATCTTGATGACAAAACTGAAATAACCTGGAAGTAAACTTATGTTACGGAACTGAATTTCAAATCATTAAGCACCAGTTCTTCACTTGAACCATCGGGAAAAGACGGTATACCACATAAATATGTCATAAATTAATCGCTTCTCAAAGAACCTCGTTGCATTATTTTCTTACATATGCCTTCCTTTGTCCTGTGATGTTCAATGTACATATGTTAATTCATAGAAATACAGCTCTTATACAGCAATTACAATTTACAGAAGCCGTCTGTATGCCATCTAGAGAAGGGTTCAGTATCAGGGCCGATAAGCAAATTTAAAATACTAACCTTTCACTGACACACCCAGGAAACATCTGTGTATGTATAAATTATATATCAGTCGAGCACTCAACATCACTGTATACAATTTCATTCTGACAGGAACCTTTTCGTTTTATACACCTGTCAGTTTTATTCAGAGGTGGTCCTCTCACACCACTAGGACACAATTGTTCAAAACGTCGCATTGCGTTTAAAAAGGAAGCACTAGGTCCATCATCTTTACCTTTTTCGAAGTCGTTTGAGAATTTCTCCTCAGAATCTGACTGCCCCTCTTTATCAAGGTCATTACATGGACTAGAAATAAATACATTCTTCTTCTTGCCAAACTCAGATTCATCTCCACTGTCGTATGTGAGAGCAGACACGGACTTGTTGGAAGAACAATATATCTCTTTTGTAATTCGATGTGCAGCCTGCTTGCAGTCTTCAATGTCAACGACAGCATAGGGTTCTATCAGCTGGCCCCTATCTGATTCTTTGTCTTCATCATAACTTTCAACATCTCCCTGACCCGGACTCTGTGAAGTCTCTTTTTCTATAAAGGATGATGAGCAGGAGGAACTCACTCCTTCCACTTTGACTGATTCGGTAGATATTTCAGCTGTTGTTTCTCTGCACTTTTCGTGTAAACTACTGACAGATAAATCCTCTAAGTCTATATCCTGAATGGCAATGTATGTGGACCCTTCTCCCAGTTCCAAGGTTGGGTTATATTCCTTGAATGACCCACAGTGATATGAATGTCTAACGTCAAATGAATTTGTCCTGTCGTCCTCTTTGGCGGAATGATTATTTGAGTCTTTACATTCTGTTTCACTTCTGAACCTGCTGATGTAAGTTCTTACAAAAGACCGAATGTGTTGAATACGTCCCATAAATCGACGTACAAGAGATGTTCGGGTTCTGAGAGATAACAAAGCAAGGGAATTAGGTTTATATGATATATCATTAGTCGTAGGAAGGAGAAGTAGTTTGAAAGATTGCCATTTTTCTTTTGCTTTAACTCAATACTTATTTGTGATGTTACAAACATTGGAAAGCATTTGAAAACTAATGCCATCGTACGATTTATCTAAATACAAATTTGATTCAATATTTTCACCAACGAAGGATTCTCTTGAGTGGAATGTGAAGCTAAAATTCTCAAACATCCATTTGATATCTGTGGGTATTAAACGCACTAAACTTCAAAAGCCTATCCATTTCGAAGTTATGTATTAAAAACTTGGGGTTGTATTTATTGAGTGCAAAATGCGTAAAGTACATATCTGACCTATTGGCATACAAAATAAGTCCAACACCCAACATAAATCCAATTATGAATGTTGCCCAGGACACCAAACCGATAGGTAAAACATTCTTCTCAGCTGAAAAAAAATTAAGAGAAAATAGAGCAACGTTTGAATACCTTACATTATATTGAATACCCTACATTATATTGAATACCTTATATCGTATTGAATACCTAAAACTTTCTACAAAATATGAATAGAGGCAGAGTAACATTTTTCTCAGTTATACCACACATTTTAGCCTGAGAGAGATGTTTTTCAAACTTGGCAGTCAAAAGTACTGACAGGAATAAAAGCACACGAGTTGTCTCACTGTATTATCAAATATCTTATATGAATTGTGTTATACTTTCATCTCTTCGAATTTGAAAGGGGAGAGTACGTGGGGACAAGACATTTGACCGAGGGATCCTTGCCCACTCTCTACGTCAGGCTGCGTCACTGACCTGCAATTTTGCTCTCCTTTCGACATTGTGGGAAAAGTGCTCATGACACTCCTTGAAACTACTCCTCATTTAGAAAACCAACAAATGACTCAAACAAAGTGGAAACAAAACCTCTATTGCATGATTTGTTCGTTATAGCTTCCGTTTAGAGCTATGGAAATTATCATGAAAACAGAGATTGCTTTCTTCGGTGTGATCCCAACACCGCCCCTCCCCCCCTCCCCACACCACCTTCCTCCTGAAAACAAAACATCAACCTACTTGCAAAAGCTACATCTTGTTTCCACACTGCAAGTTTATCTCTACCTCCGCATTTTTCTCCTCCTGCGCAGGGTATTCCTTGGTTTGAACATCTCTGATTAGCAACTTTCTTCTTAGTGTCAAGCCTGTTGCTACATCTACAACTGTCTCCGTTGCTAAGGCCGATGTACTTGTAAGCTGAACATTTGTCTTTGCACATAGATACATTCAAAACGTCAAATTTCCCGCCGAAGTCAAATTGCACATTGAAGAGGCACACTCGGTATGTATTATCTAAAAATAAAAATAACGAGACCAGAAAAGTTTGAAGAGTTCTTTAACCCTTTGGTCATCGAACTTTAACGTGTTTGGTTATCGACGACATGATATTGTTGGATTGCCTAAATTTGCTAAAAAGCAGAGGTACACTTTTAGAGTAATTCATAATTTAGGCCTAATAAGACTGAAGGACATGGATGGCAGGGGGGCATGTCCAGAATATTTCAGAACGGGTTATAATATCAAATGTTTCCCTACTTAAAACATTTCTATGTGAAAAAAAGAAATATTGTCACACATGGTAATTGTGAAAGTAGCCTGTTCGTTTGTTATTCCGCTAATGCAAGTTGAATTTTTACATTAGTGGTAGTGGACTGCCCATAATGAGCACATATAGATGGTCCCTCTGTAAGTAGTGTGCCGTTATTAAGGCACAGAAAATCAATCAGTAATATACCTTCTTATACATACCTTCTTTGTAATTCAAAACCCACATATTACAAATACACTTCCAGGAATGAGTTTCCTTCCCTATTGTGCCCGCCAAATGCGCAGGATTAACCTTCATATCACGTTCAGACAACAACGTTGGATTTGTAAATTTTTTTGGCTGTTTTACACTTTTTGCTTTGTTTGGGATATTTTTTATTGCCTACATATACTTTATGTCTTGAAATGTCTTCCTTACTACAAGCTCAGCCGGCTAGAGCGGTAGTTTTCTTTGAACACTTCTCAGTACATTATCGTATTAACAATATCCGACCCATACCAAAGATAAAACAGGAACTGCAGGACGGTGGGTGAAACCAAGTCAATGTGGCAAGCAAAGGAGCCCCATTAAATTTAGTTTTGAAGTATCTTAAGTCCAATGATGATGAAACTGATGAGCTCGGTGAAGCAGCAAGGATACGTTGTTACCATCGATAATGTAAAAATTAAGCTTAATGTAAAACGAACATATAATGTAGTCTACAATTAAGCATTAATGTAAAAAGAACCGATAATTGTAAAAAAATAATCGATAACATAGACGAACCGATGATGTTATAACCGATGATATAGTAAAATATTTATTGATAATGTAGTAATGACAAACCGATAACTTTATAACTAATCTAACTAGGTGCAACGTAGTAATAAAACGAGAACGCAAAACTGCATTGTGGATTTATACTATTATGAATCTCACATATTGAGGCAAGGATGTGTAACATGCTTGGGTTTTGTAATATTGCAATATTTTTTTCATGTCACTAATTGATATGAAACAATGGCTATGCACAATGACATCTGCTGATCTAAGATGATAACTGATAGTCATCATGATTCAATATGTATTAATGTATACTAAATAAAAGACATGTCTAGGCTCCATATCTTGCGATTCCATCCGTGCATGCCGTTTAAAAAATAACAAAGACATTGCAATTGCCGCCATTAATATTTACAGTATTCTTTTGCTAGTAACGTGGAACACCTACATATCAAATATAAGATGTGTCAAAGCTTCCCTTCTTGAATATATTGTGTACAGGATTACACAATTTGACCCTGCTGACTTCAAGAGACCATCGACCTAAGCCAAACGGGTTTTGAACTCATTGTGGTATACCTTCATGCCAACTATGAGATTTGTTCAAGATTACCTATTTAAGATTTCCCACTTTGATACTTGTTGACCCAATGACATTTCACCTTAACATAACACAAAACTGCAGTTAACCATTTGAAAGCAATGTGGTACATCGGGATATATCAAGTATTATATTTTTCCATCGGTATATCAAGTATGATATTTTTCCATGTTGAAATATTGTGTTTATCATTCTTTCACAATTCGACCCCTGTTGACCCTAAATGACATTTAGCCTCATAAAATCCTCATAAAACAATAGAGTTTGTACTTGATATACATGCATACTAAATATGACATTGTACATGCTTCTCTTCCAGAGGTATTGTGTTTACAATAAGGTTTACAATATTTGATCCCTGTGGACTCAAAATGACCTTTGATAAACATCAGTAGCCATCTTTGCTTTGGTCGTATTTTGCTCGGAATTTGTTACTTGTTTCATATAAAGGTGTTTTAGTTGTCCTAAACACTGTTTATGACTGATGCATTGTTATGATGTCAGCCATTTTGTTCTTAGAAGCCATATTGTATTTTAATGTTTCTACCAACTTTTGTAATCATGGTGACCTTTTTTAGTTTGGCGGCCATCTTGGTTTCACAGACCGAAACCTAAATTGCCCCTAATCTAGGTTTAATATGTATGCAAAAGGTAACCTTTGTGCAAACTTTTATGCTCTTTACTCAAAGTGAACCACTTCATCACTATTGTACACCATTTGCCTACAACATTGGCTACATCAGTTACATTATCGATTTTTTACTACATTATCAGTTACTACATTATCGGTATATTTTACTACATTGTCGGTTACTACATAATCCTTTTGTTTCACTACGTTATCGGTTATACGATTATCGGTTAAGCTGTTATTGCGTTATCAATTCATTATCTGTTGTAACATGCATGATATAATATTAAAAGCTGACTCCTCAAAAGAACTGTTGTAAACAAATTTATGTACTTATAATGGCAAAGAGACCAGATTAAACAAGTACGTTACTGAGAAGATGGTTGTTTATAACTTGAACATAACTATAGATTTATGATTTATAATACTGCCACGTACCGTCGTCATTTCCACCTGTTACCTCATAAACAGCTGTTGCGTTTTCACCGCCACATTTAGGGTTTCCCGCACAAAACAAATCACACCCTGTGTCTGAGTCACGCTGTAGTGTTTCATTGGGATCATGACTGCCACAGTAACAAAAGGTACCATTGGATAGTCCCAGGTAGGTGTATGTCAAATCGGAACAAACCGAAGAACAACTGGCATGGGATAGATTACTTTGATATACTCTCATTTCAAATGTAAGATCAAAGTTGCCAGAGAAACACCCGAGATAGTTATCATGATCTGTCGAAATTAAAATGAGAAAGTGTGATTCAATGATTTAACATTTTGTGGCTGGAGTTTGGGAGATATTTTAAAATTCAAGAAAGATGACATAAGACTTGGTAAGAAATCTACCGCAACACATTTATATATGGGGGTTGATTTAGGGGTGATTGGGAGTTGATGGTTGATGGGTGGTTGATTTAGGGGTCCAGGAGGTTGATTAAGGGGTGCCGAGAGGGCCCGCCCCTTCCAAAAATGTTTAATTTTTCCAACTTTATACAGCAGTACAAAGTCCTATCCAATTAGTGCACTAATCCTATGTTATGTGCCAGTGAAACTTTGTTCATTATTTCCGACCTCAGTTACTTAATTCTGTTACCCGAAAGTTTGTCCCCTGATAATGTTATGGCTCATATGGACCACAGTATAACTTAGACCAGGCTCGAGACGTTACCAGGAGTATTATCATCTGCGGTTATTCATGAGCACTATGTTGAATTGGATTGCTAACTTCACTCTGTTACCAGGGTAACCAGGCGCAGTAAAGTCTGCTTTCTATTTCATGAGACATCAACTATAATTTTCCACAATCTCGGTTTTTTTTTATTTACCGTAACTCTCTGCACCGTTAGTGTCTTACTCGAGATCATGCAATTGATTTGGATGAAAATTCTGAGTGAGCTGAAGAAAAAGTAACTCATACAAGAAATTATCATTCTGCTATGTGGAACCATCAATTTGAAAACTATTCTGTGGAGAACTTCAACATAGCGTGAATCCAGTTGACACACATAAGGTGAGAGAAAAACATATCATATCACAGAGATTTCACTCTTTAGATTGCTTTATTTGCGACAAACTCAGTGACAGAGAAAGTGACACATGGTTTGAAGAAAAGTCAATACTACAACAATACAATTCCACATTTTTCATTTACTATTGAACGTCTAAAGTTTTAAGTTATTTTCAATAATACACTCATGACATGCATTATCAATCTCTCTGTACACTCTGATGGCCACCTACCCAGAAATAAATGTCATGATAAACGGGAAGATTATGCAAATCTCAATTAATCACGAAAAATTCTAAAAGATGGTTCCCCCATCCCGTTCTATGTAACCTGGAAGTGGTAACCTCCTCTAATTGCTTTGCCCACAAATCATCCAAATATTATCAACATTTGGTAATATAGAAACAAGAGCTCTTACATCTAAGGATATGGTGACGTGCACATGAATATCAATTTAAAATATAACCAACTCATAGGTTATGTGGTTTTAGAGAGCATTTTATATTACCACTGCTTGGTTAAACTTATTGAGGGTCAAGACAAAGTGACCGGAAGCTATTTGTTTTGCTTTAAATGTCTGAGGTGTTACTTCAGTGCAGGGAGGTGCAATTGTGAAGGAGATAAAACAGAAGCTTCTTCTTTGAGGTAGCCTAATTTCCGCTGCAATCGTCTCTTTTGTTCACCTCTTGATTCAATGGGATTAAAGGGTATTAGGAACTTAACATAAAAGGTCCAAAAGTTATCTACTCCTATTTACCTATCGAAAAAAATTGTCTATAGCTATAGCCTTGCTAGTCGTTATTCTTGGAAATCAGTTTTCAACTTCCGATGCGGTCTGACGACTATCGCAGTAGAAAAAATTGATGTTGTGTAACTTATTGAACATGGATACATCCTCCGCAAACTTGCGAAAATCAGTAAAAATCGATAAAATGCAACAGTAAAATATAGTCTTATGATCGTTTTCGTCATTTGCATATGGTAAAGGTCTGTGTCTTATTCTTATATACCAGTCTCTGTCTTGATTCCAAAGAGAAAGCCAGTCGTTTCGAATTTTGACATAGTGGGTTTGAGTTGATTGTCGGCAATGAACCTCGCATCAAAGCTTTTTTGCTATACGCAATCCTTTTCAAAGATTATAAGCAGGTGTGAATTAAGATTACTTGGATGTCCCATAGAAGTCAGATACATCACACAAACGTAAAACGGCACACTAAGCTGTTCTCATCCCTTTATGAATTGAAAGTTATCACGCCGGGGAAAATCTTAAATAAGCATAACTTAACCGCCCTGTTGTATCTCCTTCTCTTGCACCTCCCTGGTTAGTGTATGTCCACAAAGTTAAACATGACATTTATTCAGCCTACGGTATCTGAAGAGCAACGACGGCTGAACTGGAACTATTTATTGAGCAAAAATACTAAACATGTCCTAATATTACTACATGTACTCTTGGTGAGCTTCAATTCCACCACTGATATTACATATATTATTATAATCACAAATAATTGGCATACATATCATTGAATAATTTGCTTCCAAGAAACAAACTCATTCTAGCAAGATCAAGATCTATTCTATAGTTTAATGTTGGCCTTTCCATTTTGGCTAATGCTGTATACCGATAACTACAACATGGTACAAATGAAGGCAAGCGTTTCAATCTGCTAAGTGTAATTTCATTGTTTTAATCTGCATCAGGTGTTTAATATGGCAATACATTGTACACTGTATGGCTGTTGGCCGATCAAAGAATGTCAAAGGCCATTGTCTTTCATGTCGGTACAAAATGCGAATAAAATTTTGCTAACAATAATTGTGTGTTATCTTGTGTCTACATGTTAACATTGCAATACAACCTTATACGATACTGATGAGAATATATAAAAAGAGTGAATAAATACGTGCGTTCACTCACTATACAGACAGTCACACACACCCAACGTATACCTACATTATATAGGTCTGTAAGTATATTCCTCTCTACCCTGCCTCTTAAAATATAAGAAAAAGTACGAACCTGCCTGCAAACCAATCAGCATCTGGTACAATATCGTAAATAATCCGAGGATTGAAAACCTCATGGTAGTAGAGAATTTTTATTGGTTTTAATGAGGATGAAGTACTTGATTAAGCTGAATGAGACCAAAAGTAAACACAATAAACGCTAGCCCTTATCTTTATATCGATTTAGAACACTTCATGTTCGTAGCCGGAGTTCTTGCTACAGACTGTATGTATCTCTTGTATTACTGTCATATAAACTCATTAAATTAAATGCAATAGTATTGTGCGATCTGTCATTGTTTTGTACACAGACTACTTAACAATTGAACTACGTCGAAAGGAAAGTATACATTAATTTGCACTTTCTGACTTGGCCATAACTGAGATTGACAGCAGCTAAAGGGAAACCGAAAGGAGCTTTGAGGTAAAATATCTTTGCAGTGAATTTTTTACAATATAGGTTATTGTGTGCATATGTACAATAAATTCTACTATTGAGAATATAGTTTACAATTGTAACCTTATGTCGACAAAGGCAAGAAATCGTTATGATTGAAAGCTCGAGGATCATCAAAGTTTCATGTTTAGTATAATAAAAGACAACTCTAAACCAATATCCTTCATCGAGAGTTAATTAATGTCCATCCAAGGTGAGGTATATTAATGTAGGAGAAGGTAGTTGTGAGAACAATTTCACATGACCCCATGTGCATTTGTTCTCTTCCAAATTAGATATAACCATTCGTAGAAGACACGTAACTGCATTCTCTAACTACACCCCTATTTGTCATAATTCATGACGTGTTATTACAAAGTAAATGCATGTAATATGTTTTATTGTGATGAATGCTGTGCTCTACACTGATTGACCATGAGTATTCTGTGGAGTACTTTCATGAGATGGGTCACTGTATCATTCATGAATGAGCTCTATTATAATGGTCACTGTCTGCAAGATCTAGCTTTCAACTGAAAGCTTTCCATCACTGTGACTGTATATCATACAAAGTCCACGAATACAGTGTTGAATGTTGTTTAATATATTTAAAGGGAGTAAGCAATCGCCCCAATTATTTTGAAAAAATCAAAATCTTACATTTCATTCTCGTTTCTTTTAGAAGTATTTTTCATGATGTTGCTGAATATTTGTACTGCATAAGGAAGGTGTAAAATTAATGATATCACATAATGACTAAAAGCCATTCACAAATTAGCATGGGTATAGTCGTGAACGTTTGAGTAACCGGGATTTTATCCCTCAGTTTACAGAAAATAATTAGATTACATTTTCCACGAGGAACAAGACACACTCTTATGAAAAAGGTTGAACTGCTTTTTGTTGTTGCTGTTGTTGTTGTTTTCTAAGAGGCTATTTTAACAAAAGAGTTGACTGTTTATCCAGTTTCTTTATCTTAGTCTGTATGGGCTTACAGAAAGCCCATGAGCAAAAAGGACACGCAGGACAGTATGTAAATTCTTCCTCCACACTACAAAGCAGAGTGCCCTGGTTGCTCATGAAAAAAAACGTACCTTTTCAATTCTTTTTCTTTTGCGTGCAATAGTTCGTAAAATATCTTACAATAACTTGGCATTCACTTAAGCCTCCGCTGAAATATTACGTGATTGTGCGATTGTATAGCACTGTCCATGAAGGAGCTTACAAGTGAAGAGTAAAATGACAAAAGACTTACCTTCGATTGACTACCCTCAGAATGTGCATTTTACGTCACAATAGTAACACAAAAAACTGTTAGGGCTTGTCCGTGGTGCAAAGCAAAACGATATTATATGTTACCCTTTTAACAGCAGAAACATGTAGATATCCTGTGTGTTTGTTGTTTTTCGTTATTAATTACCGTATAATTGTTAATGAATTTAAAAAATATATAATTTTAGATCGTTGGAGTTGGATTATAATACTCCTTAATGCAAAGTATGTTTCAGGCAATTTCTGGACCGTTAAACACATGTAAAAAATGATGATTATGACATTCACGTGTTCATTGAAAAACTTGAAGAAAATAATATCATGCATAGGGAAAAGAACCCCCAAAAGAGAGATCCAGAGATCAACACTATTGGATATATGCCGCAAAGACGAGGGTCTGTTTCTCGAAGTACTAACAATCTTGCAGATTATGCTGGAACAAGTAACCTATTTTAGTGGCGCAGGCCTTCCAAAAGAGATGATATATACCTAGAATTCGTAATGAGGTATTGGTGATGAGGTATACATATTATGTGTACCCATCACAGAGCTTACCAACCCTATCTCCTCCACCCCCCCCCACCCCATAAGGAATAAATAAAGGACTAAATTAACTTTAGTTTATTTCCTGTCTCTCCGCCCCTCGCTTTCCAGTACCTGTCGGGCACCAGTGGTGTAGCTATTGCTGCAAGTTGCCACCGACAGGAAGATAATTTGGGAAATTGGTTTCATTCGTGTCACTGTGTTGGCATAAAGCATACCTGACTCGTGTTCTGCGGAAATTCCCATTTGCTACAGCAGCCTTGATCTTCTTTTGTATATATCAAAGACCTCTATATTGACTGGATGATTGGCGGAATGTGGCTCTGAAACCAGCCGGAAACAGTCTCTTGGTTGAACCAACATGGTGAAACCGTAGTGTCCCTGGAAAACTAAGATTGCAATGCACACAGAAAGCGGAGTGATTTTATGTGGTAGCTGTATAAAATGAAGTAGTACCGATGTACACTGAAGTAGTAGGATATAAAATTACGCCACTACCGATTAGTTTTTTTTCCCTTCTGGCGTTCCATATTGAGTTAAGTGGAATGGTCGAAACCATACTTTTAGTGGCTTTACTTGAGGTACTACACCACCATTAAGCTCTCCATTGATTTACACACTGAAGGAGTGACCGTCAAGGCCCCCTTGTGCATACAAAGTACGTCATATCAGACATTCCACGCTCATCACGTGAAAGCTAAAGGATTGGCCTATAATTGCACTTACAAATTTCCAAATGTTAACCATTCAGATTTTGAGCTAGAACGGATGGAAGTTTAGACTGGCGGTCCCGCCAACTGTACGAGGCTCTCCGATCGAAATATTGTTCCAACACCTTCGATATTTTAAAACAGTTTTCTTCAGTCTTCCTTATTTTTACATCATTTGTATTTTAATTAGTGCATTTTCAACAACCTAGAAAAAAAACAGTGATGGTTACCGAAAACACGATGAAAAAGTGATAGAATTTCCTCATTTTAGGCACTTTCCCCCAACGGTTAACAAAGGAGGCCCCCTTGCTTTTGTTATGTAACATTAATGTAAGAGGGAGGTTAGACTCTGCAGACTCTTGCTCGGTTATTCTTGTTTCCGCCACCTCTGAAGGAACATTCATATATTTGTACTACTCTTCCGACTGTTTACTCCCCTCATTGATCGTTGCCCTCGCAGGCGCTGGACACTATTTACTACTCTTAGACACTATGCACACAACTTTGAACTAAAACCTTTGTTTTTCGCTACCAAATTCGGTAGAAGCCAATCTCGCTAATCGTGAGAAATGATGGGAGTGATGATGGGGAGAGGACCTACAACAGATTAGTTACGTAAATCATGGTAACTTTTCAATTGTGCTGGGTCTCCCTTAGTGGTATACTATTTCTGCCTTAGGCAAATCTGGTGATAGGATGAAAGTTAGCCTAGGTACTATTGTACGTAGAAAATTTTTCTTTACGTCGAGGCGAAATAGAATAGACCAAAACAGGGGTACAGCAAAACTAAAATCAAGATTGTCAGGTATTGATGTTGTAGGTCTTCAAAAACTTTTCATAACTCGTTTTTGAGAGTCAGATGTAAAAGTGGTTGCCACAGCCTGTATCATTATCGTACTATTGTATAAATATCACTCTTTTGAAAAGTTCTTCCCCCATATTTGAACGTACAATTATTTTCGCTCATTGTGCGATCTCTGCTATTGGCTCATTTCATGAGACCAACGCGTAGTATTTTAATATGTATTAACCGTAACGTCAAACTTGACTATTCATTTGTACATAATTATATCGAGTGTCCAAAGTCTTTCCGGCGGACGGCGATCACAGGGAAACGCGATCACTAGATGAGTACATATCTTCGGTTGGGTATAAGTAGGTTGCAGCTCAAATTGTGAGGAATGTATCAAAGGAGGGGAATTCATTCGAGAAAAACTTTGCAAAGTCTAGGGGAAGGTCTTGAGAATTGAGTATTGAGAAGCACCATCCGCCACTGCAGTTAATATATATAGAGATGAGTGCTATGTATACACCAGGAGCCTGCAACATCTTATCGCACCCCACGCAGCCCAGACATTTTGACCCCTGAAATTATACTAAAACCATGACTGTGTGTCAGGAAATAGGTGTCAGCTGGTGCCAGTAGGGTAAGGTGGCCAAAAAGCTCCCTCGAAAGAATCTCTTGGGGGAATTCAACCCACTAAATCCATGGACGAAACTTAGTCAAAGTGGAAATAGTCAAATACATATAAAAGCTGCCATTATAGGTGAGCGGAAAGGGCAGCTGAGCCCCACAATGATCAGCCTTCTGACAGGGAAATTTACTACTTTTATCATTATTATTTTTTATCAGGAATCTGGTAAAAATAAAATGTGACTGTAAGAACTATGGCCAGACCGCTGTAACTTGTGATATCTGATCACAAATATTGCTGTGCCAGATTTCATTTGTGTGTGTGTGTGTGTTTTCACTGTACAACACACAAACATCCAACTTGACATTGCACACACAAATACACACATACACAAAAATCCATATTCCATTCTAACATCAAAACAAGGCATACATAAAATGCATCTACATGGAGTATGGATGTTAATTGTAGCACCTATTGAGAGTATTTCTTACAATCGCCCCACCCCACTCCAAGTGCTTGAGGATAAGAAATGAGCTGTTTTATATAACGTAACTGTAAAATGGAATAGAATTCTCAGAATGCAGAGCTACTTCCATGCAGTAATCTAGCTTCATAACGTTAAAGAAAAACTCAGTTGCTTTCCAGAGTTTCAGCAGTTATCGATCGACACCGAAAGTAACTTATGTGATTTTTTCACAATAGCGTGAGAGCTAGGTTAAGTAATATTGTTGAAGCAACAGTTAACCCATGTTATATATTAATTCATCACTGTCTTTCAAAAGTAGAATGGTCCTCTTTGCATATTTGACAACCGTTCAAATACGAAAATCTTAATGGAGATCAAATAGGTGTACCCTGTGCTCCAAACCAAATATTGCCAACACACAGAAAAGCTATACTTCACATCTGCCACATTTTGCAGGTATACTTTTTGAGAGGAGTTCTAAACAAAACATCGCATTCTTCTAGAACAAATGTAAATAAGATAATAATCCTACGTCACATTCTTTAAAGGGAAAATACAGTCACCCCAAAATGAATCAGTATACACCCTCCTATGCTAGTAATTGAATGGTTTTTTTCATTAAGTAGTATCATTGTGTTGTTCAATTGCTTAGTTTTGCAATTGCAGCATAACACCTAGCGTATGCGGTAATGATATTCAGCAACATCATGAAAAAATACGTCTAAGAAAAATAAAGAAAGCTGCAAGAGTTTGATGATTTTCAAAATAAAGTTAAAGACGAATGATTATTCTCTTTAAACACTGTTGAAAGGAAGAGCAATATTTTATGTTTCTACTACCCCTGACTTTAGATCCCAAGCTTTCATCTACCCCTGTGGACTTTCTCAAGCCAAGTAACATCGTGTTACATCTTTAGAAAATGTATAACTTTTTGTAGTGTGATTTGTTCACTTACTTTATGTATAATTTAATGGCACTTTTATGTACAAAGTACAACTTGTCTGTGCAGTAAACCCAATGAGAGCAAACCTATGGAGCATTTTCAATTATGAACCACCTGCAATTATCATTTTTCTGCCAAACTGAATGTGAAACTAATAAAAAGGAACTCAAGCAAAACAACAGCAAATACTGTACACCCTTCCCTAATAAGTGTCATAATTACAGCCCACCATAAATGTAATAATTACAACCCTTTTAATCATAAATTCAATAGATTCTTAAAACGACGAAATGGGACTGAGTATAGCCTCTGATCCACATTTCAACAACTTTGCCTTTGATTTTTTTTGTGTGGATAATGCACCAAAGGAGGATTCTCTGTTGCGTATATTCATATTTAGGCTTTTGGGTGTGGCCTTATGACTTGCGGCATGACATTGATTTTACTGCACACACATGAGCGCTTTGACCAGCTTGGCAAGGATTACTTTTCACCAGATCACTGCTAAATTGTGAGAAGCGAAATTTGGTGATGAACAATTACCTTAAGCGATTGCAATTTGTCCACTAAACTTTAAAAAATGTATGTAAATTGACAGAAAATAAAACGAAGAAATAAATAAGAATTACAGAAATTGTCTGAAGACTAATTACCAAAACATTTCTGTATTTCTTTATTTTATTTTCCAAAAGTTTACATTTTTAAATTTCCATTTTAACAGTGTAAAACAAGTATATCTACATAGAACATTCTATCGTTAGCGCTGACAAGGAATAAATCTTAGTTTTTCATACAGTAAAAAGCTTAGGCGCAAGTGTTTCCTCCCCCTTCCCGATCTGCACAATTGCAGGCCTTATGTATGTCCTGCCTTCAACGGTATATACTTGTCAGCTCCATTGATCGTGATTATTTTGGGGTTGGGAGAAATCACGTAAATCATAGAATTTTATATACCATATAACTCCTTTTTTATCTTAGACGTATAATGAAATTGTCTTTGATTATATTACATGTGATGAATTATACGTCATATAATTTCTTTCATTTTTATTGGTTCCTCCCTATGATGTACAATATTGCCAATAATGTAATAATTTTCTGAGTCGTTAATGTAAAAACCATTTGCCGATAACTTAAAAATTCTTTAAACGATAATGTTTTACTGATAAATTTTTACCGATAATGTAAACTTCCATATGATAATACGTGCATTAATGGGCATGTGAATGTTCTTGTAGGTATAGACAGGCATGTAGGTAGGTGACAAATATTTTACCGATACTTTAAAAACAGTGTAAAATTATCGTTTTGTATTATTGGGAAAGTGTTTGTTTCCTACATACAAACCTGTCCACCGTGCTCAGCAGGCAATCTCCGGCAACTGTCACTGTCAGTATTTTCGTGGATGGATAACCGTTCTCCTTACGTTATTGAAAGCTTTTCGATGTCTGATAAAATTTGATAAGATAAAATCTGATAAGATAAATTTTCGAAGTGTGATAACATTTGCACATATCCTGATGAAGACTACATGAAATGCTTCCTTGAATTCTGAACTTAGGCTGATTATTGGCAATACCCCTATCCTTCCCTGGATGCGGAGAGCCGGTTCATGAGCGCATTTTATTTTTTGTTTTTTATTCTTCGTCTTTCACTCTCCTTCTGTTTATCTTTTTGGACCCCTGGCCAATGAAGGAAGGGGCTGCTGCCCTCCCTGCTCCCCCCCCCCCCTTTATTATATCACTGACTAACACAAGTGTATTGTTTATATTCCATATCAAAAACATCAAGGTACACCGTTAACGAAAAAAAAGTATCGGCAATTTTAGAAGCACTACTGTGGAGTAGAATGTCTTTCTTTATTTCTCATCATTTTGAGGAAGAAAGAAAGCAAAAATCGCACGAGAAAGGAAATGAAACAAAAAGTAATGATATGTATATAATTACCAGCTACAGTATATGTCCTTTTTTCTATGGACTTTCATATGGTGAGGTTGCTGCTGTCTTCTCATTTATTTTCGATTAATGTCTGTTTTATATAGTCCTCAAAAGTTGGGATAGTTGACCTGAATGAGGGCTGCAAGCAGCATTTTCTGTGGGATGGCGGTGGGTAGGATGAATTTCGGTGTCGGAAGGGAGTGCTATTCAGTTTTTACTTAAGCCTCTGTAACAATAATCTAATATATGTGGGAATAGACGTGAGTAAGAGTGAAATTACTATATCATCTCGTGTTGCATGGGAACCTTGGGCAAAGTAAAAGAAAATTCTTAATCTGGAAAAAATTGGAAAAGAACAATGGTATGTCTATACATTAATGACATATTCATTTATTAGGGCCTTAGCTTTACAAGTACAAAGAAAGTAATTCTCCAAAAAATTCATGTAAAAAATAAGGATTAATTGAAAAGATATGAAAATTCCGTTTTACTTAGTCTGTCAGGGCAAAGTGAAACAGTGAAAGGGATAAATAGGAGCAGCACATATTATTTTACCCTTGGACAACATAGATTCCCATCAGTCTGGTTTGTGTTCTTGGTCAGATAAATACTCAGATAGTACAGAAGTATCTCTCTCATCGACCAGCATAAAGACAATTGGAAGGTCTTAAAATAATCTTGGAATGACTAAGCACTAAGGACGGGGTTTGACGGGTATTTTGTTTTAAGTGGACTTTCACCATGCAGAAGGCTAGAAGGCTCATTAAAGTAGACATTGCAAGACTGGAAATAAAAAAGTTTGCAATCGCAGTTGAGGAACATGTATTTACCTTTAATTATAGGCTAAGTGAAATGGAACGATGTACTTTGCGAACGAGACTGTTGGTATTGTTGAGGCATTATTAATAAACTTTTTAATTGTCATCAAATTCCTTACAGTACAATCAACTCAAGATGTACATATTTTTTACATCAGTGGTTTTTGTAACGCGGCCTTAGAACACACAAAAGTAAATCAAAATTTCATTCCCTTGAAAGGACAGCTGTGAACGCCATAGAACTGGCCACCATAGAAGCCAGAGCGGAATCCACGAGTAACTCGTTGATAGAGCTTTACATGGCATGGAGTTCCCTCAACAGAGGTGTTACAAATATACGACAATGGTCTCTGCCAATTAGGACATTTTAAAGCAGGAAGAACCTTACAATGACCAATTTAATCGTAAAAGTCAAAACGTTTCCCGATTAAGGTTGAAGAAACTCAATGTCTGACTGTTACTTTCGAAATCAAATTAATTCTCCAGTAATGATTGGTTAGAGGTACCATTAGTCAATAGTCGTACAAGCCCAAGTCATTGAGATCCTTCAATTTCGTGTCACCAGATAATTCGTTGCACTGAGGGGCGATGATCTCTGATGTTAAGTCTCCCTCATTAATCGCATTATCACCAGTAGAATCATACTGCGACTTAAGATGTGGTTCGAAATTTCCTTCAACGGATTTCATTTCATCTGACTCTATCTCGTAAACTTGTTCAACTCGTCTCTTTTTTCCGTATTCTACGATGATCTTTTCTTGAGTTGCGATTGTCTGGATGTACTCCCGAAGTTTCACAAATCTAAAAGAAAACAAGGCTTTGAACAAGTTAAACTAACAATTGTGATAGGTGAAAGTAGATACAGATTTGTAGTTCACACCACGGTGTAACAGCCTATGCTCGATAGTTCACCGGTATGAATTGTAAGTTTATTCTTTTCTTCTTCTTTTGAGAATAGATTACATATGGTTTAGTTATGAGATAAACTAGTTATGCCACCGTGGCGGAGGGGAGGAGGGAATTTGCGTGCACCCCAAAGTTCCAATATTGAAAAGAAAATACTGTTATGAGTTTTCATAAGAACGACTTCATTGTGAAATATAAGTTTCCATGAACTAATGTGAATAAACTGCTTGTTCACAAACAGTTTAGGACACTTTCTGGATGTCCTGAGCTGCACGTACCAAGCTTTACAACAGGGATCTACTGTCTGCAATTTCCAATTTAACGAGGAAAACATACTTCTATGAGAAAAAAAGTGATAATACTTTGGATTGCTTTTATCTAGAATATTTCCAGTCATCTATTACATCGCGTTCGCTACTTCGTTAACCTTTAAAAGAATCATAAGATCAGGACGAGCAAAAAAATTCATAAGGTCGCTTGTGTAAACCATCTAAGTAGAGAGCCACCACCCCTTATACGAAGCGTATCGGGAAATTTTGGCCAAAAACACCCTCCAGATCACGGGAAATAGCATTTCCGAGCTCATATTTTCTGTGTATTTTACGCATTACCTCACCCCTTACGAATAAATGTAGCTTTTTTACGTTTTCAAGTAAATTTATTTGTTGGGTCAAAATGTGATGTGAAGGGGAGGGGGGGGGGGTGCGTGCCAGCAATGGTACAGTGGCGTATCAATAATAATCACATCAAATATGCATCACATATGCATCAAATTCTTATTTGTAGTCAGTGTGCTCACTCTTGCATTCTATAACTTGACAATATGGGCAATGGATATCATCATGATTTGTGGAAGCTGCACCATGTCAGCTATATTTGCTGGCGCTGTTCGTCTTCTTCTCTACATGCAGAGTTGCTCTTTGAGAAACCAAAATACACCACATATGCTGTCTCATGTGCAGCCACAACTACTAAGTTAATTCTTCGTTTTAACTGTTAGTTAAAAGGTGTTTTTTTTTCCATATCCTTTACATATTATATGCAAAAGGTTTGTGTTTTGAAAGTGGACTTGAATATTAAGGACTTAGAGGATATATATACCATTAAATTAGTCTTATCACTTGTACCTTTACTTGCAGTTAAATATTTTGGGCTAGGTCATAAGCAAGCGTAGGTTAATAAACAAAAGCGTATTGAGCATACACTAGAAACCGTAGCTGGCTTCATATGGGTTAAATTATGGGAGTGTAACATTTACACAAGTCACTTCATATTTCTTGCAGCCTGCTATGGAAGTGTCATGATTTATTGCCATGTATCTATTTTACAAATTTACTCTTCCCTTCTTTTGTTTTTTCTTTTGTATTAGCTTCAAGTCTGTTTGTTTACTACCAGGGATCTTTTCCTTCATACTGTCATACAGAATTACTTTAATCTTGGCAGAATCCCCCGGTTGATCACCGTTATTGTAGTAGGCCTATATACCGTAGATCACCTAATATCACCCAGCTTGTTATTTTTGCTTTTCCAGCAGAGTTCACGTTCAACGGTGTATGGTCAGTACAGCCCATTGGGGTAAGAGACAAACATGTTTTAGTGGCGTTAGACTAGCCTGTTTATCGACGAACAAGCCTACTGTACATCGAAGCAATGTAGAACTACAGAGCATAAAAGGTCAACATATTCCAACATAGGAGGACCACACCCAGAGCTAGGCTAACGCTGAGACGCTCTCCCTCTTCGTCTTGGTAGAGTTAACATAGGCGTGGGGAGGGGGGTAAGGGAGATGAACGGTCCACTTTCATAAGCAAAGTCGTGACCATGCATGTTTTTGTCCTACACTTTTTTACATTACTAAAAGGAAAAAACTGTGATCCCCACACCTGAATATGAAGACAGCCTGCATTTTGCCACTTATAGTAGGTTAGGAATTTTATTAGTTGTGCATCCCCATCAAAAACATGAAAAATGTTTCCACAAAAATCTCAATCAATCTAAATCAATTATCTTGAATTCAAACGATTCCGGGAATCCTATAGTTATATTGTTAACAAGCCTGGTGATCTCAAAGTATGCCAGACAGAAATATTATAACGGAAAGTGGAATAAATGATTTCGAATCACCTAACATTGCAGAAAATCGTGTCAAACACAATATTTCTAACATGACAATATCATACAAAAATATCATTGGTTGCCAGCATGGTTACTGGTTATAACAGCCTTGTAATGTGTCATTGTTTCAGTTTACAGTTTCGAACATACCCGCTGTCCTCGATATTTTTAAACCCTCAGAGTATCGTCTCCGTATGAACTCACCTTCTGGGCTCCCAGGTGCGGTGGCAACCAAACGAAGTGTGGAGACTTTTAGGAATAAGTCCCCCCCCCCCCATATTTTCCAAGTTGCCCCAAGAACATATAAAAGAGGATGCATAATTCATTTGATTCTTGTATCAACTCAAGCCATCAGGTATGTACACCTATTTTTCATAAATTGATTTTTTTTACAAATTAATTAAAAAATTGCAAGCTGAAAACTGCTGACAGAGCTTTTCAAAATCTTGAGTTAAATGTTATTATTACTTAATTAAAAGTTAATTAAGAGACTTTGGGTAGTACAAAATCAGTAAACTGTTTTAAAAGCACATGCTGGACATGCGTACATGGGTTTTCATGTAAATGTTATTGTTATTATTAGGAAATACTTACATAGATTGTGTTCAATTTTATGCTTGGTGTCATGATTGCTTACATATACTATTTCTACAAATATGTTGTGAATTCAACTTTTAGTGTAAAAGCAGCTTACTAAGCTTGTAAACATGGCAGCACAGTTGTTACGTCCGTAGTTTTCAACGCACCTCGCTTCCGATGAAGCATTGAACAATTCAGTATAAAAATACTAGTCTAGGTCTATGGGCGTAAGGAGACATGCACAGTCCGAAAGTCATGCCTTTCACTTTTCATCACTTTTTGTATTGCTTCCTGCATCTTTATTTTATCACCTGCTGTGGTCCCCCTCCCTCCTCTTATCTGTAGGTCAAATTTTCCGCAGGGAATTTCGTGGCCCTAGTCCGTCCCTGAATTTCAACACCGTAACTTGAGTTCCAATTGGATGAGTTGCAAACTACTTTGTTCACATTGTTGACACTACCATAATACCAGTTGGTACTCTTAAAATAACTTTCTTTGTCTTTGATGGCTCTTTTCGCAATCTTTTAGGCTTTTCGTCTGATTTAAAATGAATCACTCCGTCATGTAATTCAAGCGATGTCACAAATCCTCTGAAAAGAGGAAGTTGCTGGTGAATTGTGGATGAAATTTCCCATCAGTTTGAAAACATCACAGATTGTTTTTAAGGTCAGAATGTAAGCAAAGTAATGTTCAAAACTAGATGAACTCATCCAGTGAAACGGGACTGAATTAAACTCAAGATTGTTGATTGCATATGGAAACAATAAATGCTTCCTTTTCAAATCGAAATGGTGTCACATTGCTTGATTTGATTTAGTCAGTTGTTGATACACAATAATTAAGGTAAAGTAATCATTGTTAAACGATATATACCGGTACCTGTAAGTTATTGCTCCTACGATCGCGCCAATAACTATCCCGAGGAAAAGCATAACTACCGTGATACCTGCAGAATTAGATTTTCCCTTCACTGTGTTGTGTCCTATAGAAGGAAAAGTATGAGTAACAATTTATTATTTTGAAATTGTCTGCAACTGCTTTAACTACTATTTTGACTATCACACACAAATCGGTTTCATATTTCGGGTTGAGGCACTTATACTGAACATCAATCATACTATTTACTGGACTTGCCCCAAATCTCTCGTGGTTGTCCTTTCCCAGCTATGCCAGTCAATAGGATCTCTAAGCTAGGATCTCCGCCTTTCACGGACGGCACCTTGGCAGCTACACACACCCAGCTTTCCACACCGGTCATTGTAATCTCGTTACACTGTATGCCGTTACCGACGAGTGGTCTGCCCACGTGTGGAGCAGTCCGCTACGGTGGTGTATGAGTGTGTGGGTGGGTGGGGGGGGGGGTATGCGTGTGTATGCGTGTGCAAGAACCAAGAACCGGTAGCTGTAAGCATAGTGGTATATTCGGATGAAGTCCTAAGCGTAGGTCCAAGAAAAAAATCTTCCTTGGAACACTATTTAAGCCCTGTTTTTGCATAAATGAATATTCATATCCATTCCCATTGGTCTGCTGATAACCAACTTACAGCATGATAGTTAAAATAAAGTTAAATTTTGACTTTCGTAATGAATGATTGCCTTGCAAAAGGACAGTTGAATGGAGAAATTATAATTAAAGGCGCGTTCCCCTGTATGTTACTTAGTACGTGCATGGATAGTCATTTACAGCTGTAACAATACTTCACTATTCTGTGATCTTCAATGCATCACAGTTTACAAAACATTGTCAGTAGTATGCTAGCAACTATTATCGTACACAATCATTAACTTTACGAAAGTATAAGGACATTTTTGAAGTTGCAAGCCTGAAGACGTTATAAAAGATACCTTTTGAACACGGCGTCACGACCTGATCGGAGAGAGGATTCGTGTGGGATGGAATAAGGACGTCAGGCCCAGCTAAAGTGAAAATGAAATCCAAAGATGAAGAGCTACCTTTGATGATTGTTTAAGTTTGCGTGGTATCATTTAATCAAAAGTGCATTATGATCAGCATGTTACATGTTGAGAAAGTGCGGTACAATGTTTCACCAAAATACATGTCATGACGTTTGGCATCTTGTTTTACAACTGATAGGCAGAATAAAATTATCACCACTTAGAAAATGTGTGGTTTCGTAGATATCGTATGTAATGAATCACCAAACAAAAACAGACTGAGTTAGTATATAAGTGTTAACAAACAAAACCTTGTCGAAATATATAACATTGCTTGTATTTCAAATGGACAATATTACTTTCCCGTGTGTTTGTCTTTAGAAAACTATGTTAAGAACGAGAGTTAGAAAACACATTACGCAGCATAATTAAGACAAAGTTGTGGTTTCCTTTTGTCATACTTGCTGTAATTTAACCATAAATGGAGTAAGTCGCCATAATGAAACTGTCCCTCTTAAAGTCTGTTACACATTCCTTTACTGCTTGATTACACATTGACACCTCAGGGAGAGAACAAGGCATACTAAGACGTAACATCTAACACAGTTTTTTAAGAGTTTTCTGCTCAATAGAACATTTGCCAATTAATTATTTCTGAATTGAAGGCAGAATGAATGTCAAAACATTTAATCAGGTTTGGCATCGAACCATACCCCACACGGTCTTTGATGTTATGAGGTATTTATGTAGAAATTTTGG
Organism: Stichopus chloronotus; assembly: GCA_021234535.1. NCBI lineage: Eukaryota > Metazoa > Echinodermata > Holothuroidea > Aspidochirotida > Stichopodidae > Stichopus > Stichopus chloronotus. The sequence goes on from CM037849.1 coordinate 9,198,533, forward strand.
GAAGAACAGACACTGCATGCGTACTTACTGTAATTTGCTGTTTCAAGAATATGATCCCAGAATGCGACATACCCGTATCCTCCACAAGTCTGTCCTCCAGAACAAAGTATTCCCTCCAAAAAACATTTTGAGTTTGGGAGATGATAGGTATTGTTATTCTGAAACAGGTAACTACAGTAACATTTCTTTCCTTCCGCTAAGCCGATAAATGAGTTTAATGGACATATTTCCGTGCAATATGTAATGGTTAGAGTAGTAGTCGAACGGAAAAGGTGGAATCCATGATTAGAAGGATGCTTTATGCATCCAATGTAGATGAAGTCTGCCAAAAGCAAATATCATTTGAGAAAAGTGGATTAATGTTGGATATCAGCACTTTAGATGTATGTCATGTAACATAGAAAGTCAATCACGTCTTTGTAGCGTACAATTAAATGTTACCTGCTACGGTCTATACATATATGTTGTACAGAAACCCTCAGAGACCATCTTCGACTCGAGAAACTGCTTAGATTTGTCCCTACAGCTAAATTAATTGACATGATAGTTTAATCATCTTTTCATGGAATTTTAGAATTTTATGTGCTCTCTTGATGTTTTCTTAAACCCTTTTTAATGTAACACGTCATTATGTTATTTACCTGATTGTACTAGATTTTCATGATTTTTTATAGGCCTCCTCATGAGAAACTCAGTATGATGTATAGGCCAACGTTAATGTCAGAGAATAATGCAGGACTCCTTTTTTGTATCCTTGCTGTTGGAAAACATTTGCTACGACTGTCGATGCTTTTGATCTTCAAACTAGAAGTATCAAACTATTCTTCATAAATCTAACCTTTGTACACGGCCATAGCATCTGAACCGCCACACTTTGGTCCTCCTGAACACAAGTCGTCACACTGTGAGTTTGGGACGGATTCGTAGCTGTCGTTCTGCTCTCGATCTTTACCACAGTAGCAGTATGTTCCGTATTGAAGACCTAACACCGTAAATTTTCCACGAGAGCAGATTTGAGCGCAACGGGAAACAGTCAAGTCACTCGCTAGTATGTGCCTTTCGTCGAGTACTCTGGTATGATTAGTATCAAAGCAACCTATGTACCTTCCAACTGTTGGTGAAATATAGATTAATTTTGACCTAGTAACATTGCTAACACACAACATACTAATGAAAAATAAGAAAAAAATATGTTGTTTTAGACTACTGTTACAATTACCTTTCAGTATGGAATACCTTCAAGTATGGGAATTTCATTGGCCAAAAAAAAAAAAAATACAAAAGTAAAAACAAAAAATCACAAAACTTTAGCATATCTCTTTTACTTGTAAGATATTTCAGAAAGTAGGTCCATTCCGAAAAAGATTTAGATATTCAACCATGGATTGTGCCCCCCCCCCCCTTTTTGGTGTCCGAATGCCCAACACAGGATATCCTACATATTTATCGTAACATTTCATGTGTCCCTATCATGTATGGAATAGACACACACGTGCAAGCGTCATATGCTTTTTAAAAAAGTAGACTATAACAGGCTTTGTTTAAGACAGAATAATAACAGTACATAATGAATTCATCGTGTTCAAACATAATGTAACACCCCTGACAATAAGTATAAGTAGCAAAAATCTGTGAGTTGACATACCGATAGGATTTACAAAATGCAGCTCAAAACACAATATCACCACTACATGTCGTATGAAAACTCCCATCCTTTGGAATGACTTTATAGAAAATCCTGGCATTAAATATGCAAAATCTCAATTATTCGAACAAGTTTGGTTCTCTCAGATATTGACAGTCGTTATTAACCATAGCAGCTTTCTTATGAGGAAACGCTAAAGGAAGAAACGTTTTTAATATTCGTGATAAATCGAATGTTTGTGAAAGAAATCGAAAATGTCTGTCTGAGTTAAAAGAGTTAATTATTAAAACAAAATTCGCTGATCAAGTCTAAAGTATCTAGATATTGCCAGACACTATTTTTGTACCCTTTGTTCTTTCTGCATGTTAGAATGTATGACTTATTGCAATTATTATATGCATTATATACAGATACACATTTTATTTCCATACTTATGAAGTACTCTAGGACAAAAAAGTTCTATCGTTCAGTTTCGTAGTCCATCGGGGGGGGGGGGGGAACACGATTTTATACAGATCAATCCTCAAATAATTTAAGAATCGTAAATCCGAAGAGTTCCACGTTTTTTTTCCTCACGGTTTTAGAAAATCTTGAAAATTGCTCGTAAATAATTTTTAAGTCCCTAACGTGCCTACCATCCAATGGCTGTCGAGTATTTGATCAGGTGGTCCCCCATATATGATCAAAACTCGCCACTTTTCCACTGTTCTTATGAGGACGATCATCGTTTATCCGTGATTTACATCATTTCAAGGCTATAACTTCCATCGTTTTTCTTTGACATCGTTTTTAATCCATCAGGTCAGACCGTAGAAAAAAGTGTTCAGAAAACGATTTTCGTTGCACCTATTTAGTACCAAGATTTGTTAGTTGGAAGCTGCAGAGGAATGTCTTGAGAACATTTTTTGCGATGTTGGACCATCAGAGAGGTGTTATTTACAAGTAAACAACAAACAAAAGACGTCACTGTTTATCAATGTGCGATATTTCAAACAGCAACTACTATTCACGGCAACAAGATAATGTGTTTTATTGTTGCTGTACCCTATTTACATCCAGATTGTTTTGTTGGGAGGTATGTAGCACTATCCTATGAACAATTTAGGGCAGGTTCAATGCTTGGAGAGGTCATGTCTTTCTGAATTCTCAGCAAACAACAACAAATGACTTCATTATACCAGTGTGCCCATATTTAAACACAATAACTAAACGTCACTGAAACTTTTTAAAACCCAGGTTTAGTAGTTGGATGTTGGAGAGGAATGTCCCAAGAACATTTCGCCATGTTGCATAATTAAAGAGGTTTTTTTTTTTTTACGTGTAAGCGTAAACAAAAATAAACGACAAATAAATAACGTCACTGTTTATCATTATGCGATATTTAAAGCATTAACTATACTATTCACAGCAACACTGTGTATTTTCGTGTTGCTGCTGTATTCTATTTGTATCCAAATTGTTTGGTTTCGAGATACATCAAGACATCCTATGTACAGTTTAGGGTAGGGTCAATGCTTGAAGCGGCGTTATTGTAGGAGTAAATAACAAACAAATGACGTCATAATACTAGGGTGACCACATTTAAACACGGCAATAATTAAATATCACTGGAGCTATTTAGAACCAAGGTTTGTTGGAAGATCAGAAATGTGTTATTTACAGGCGAGGAAACAACAAACAAATGACGTCACTATTTATCAATATACAATTTATAAGACAACAGCTATTAAAAGCAACAGGATAATGTACGTTACTGTTACTGTACCCTATTATATCCAGATTATTTGAGATACTGCATATCGGGATATCATATGAACAGTCATATGAAGAAATTCAATGCTTCGAAAAGCACGAGCAAACAACAAACAAGTGATGTCACTGTAAACTAAGTGCCCATATTTAAGCATAGTAAGTAACTACATGTTGCTGAAACTATTTACAATAAAGGACTTTTCGTTACTATAAAGGGAAGTCCTCGAAACTGTATAGGAGAATGTCCATGCTTGGAAAGTTATTTTAAGTGTAAACTACACATAAATCATAAATCTACATCATAAATAATACATGGAATAACATATCAACATATAGAAATGAACTATCAAAGTAGAGTGTAAATCTGGCTGCAAATACATTTTGAAAATCAGACAAAGGACATTTTTATTTGGAGTTTGTAAAGAAATGTAATGAGAACATTTTCGAGATACTAGATGATCGGAAAGATGTTGAACAAGGGAGTTCCAGGGATAAGTTACAGATTATTTTCACTAATACTAGAAGTATTTGTAATAAAGTTGATGAATTTGCCGTACTTCTACGGGATATGAAGCCAGAGATATTTGGTGTAACTGAATCTTGGTTAAGGGATGATATTGATAGTGCTGAGGTTACTGATCCTTGGTATGTGATTTATCGTCAAGATAGGGTTGATACTAATAAGGGGTTTGGTGGAGGGGTTCTGTTATATGTCAGAGTTAATATTGTAAGTGCTGAGAACCAGAGCTGCAATGATCCTTTGTCAACTCTTTGTGGTTCGAGTTAACTTTAAATAACTCTAACAAGGCTTCTGGTTCAGTTGTATAGTTTATCGCTCTCCAAAGTGTGGGAAAGAAAATGATGATTTGTTATTTTAACTCAATTAGGAAAGCTGCTAAGGGTGATATTATTATCATGGGTGATTGCGATTGTCCAGACATTGATTGGACTGAGGAATTAAGTGGTAGTAATGGTATTGATTTTCCTGAGGATGTTCAGGACTGTTTCTTGCACCAACATGTTTCTTTTCCTACTAGGGATAAAAATATTCTTGATCTTCTTTTCATATATGATCCTAATGTTGCTGACAATTTTGAGAGTCTAGGTAAAGTAGGTCAAAGTGACCATGAAGTTGTAGCATTTGATATTGTCTGTGGGGGCTCAATTCTATAAGTAAGGAAGAATCTTGGGACTTTATAGTTGACTTATTGGAGTATGTTATGAATCATCATGAGCCGTGGAAGTTTCGGTGTCGTAAACTGAGTAGTGGGCCTTCGTGGATGACTAAAGAAGTCCAGTGTGCCAATAGACAAAAGCGGAAAATGTGGAGGCGTTATAGGATGAGTAATTCTCTGAGTAAATTAGCACTTTGTCTTATTTGCTAGTGACGTAGTCCTTAAAGAGTTGCTTTCTCTCAATATTGGTAAAGCCCCTGGTCCGGATTCAATCTATCCAATTTTGTTGAGGTCATTTGCTCATCATTTCTGTGTTCCACGTCACTGGTCTTTAATAAATTTATGGTTTAAGGTTATGTTCCTGAAGACTGGAGGTGTGCTAACATCACACCAATTTTTAAGAAGCGAGATAAGTAACAGCCTTGTAATTATAGGCCTGTCAGTCTCACTAGTATTGTTTGTAAGGTCATTGAACCTATTGTTAAAACGTCTATGGTTATAGTTTCTTTAATAGTTATTCATTAATCAGAATGTCTCAGCATGGCGTTTGTCAGAAGAGGTCCTGCCTTACCAATATTTTGGAGTTCATGGAAGAAGTTACTAGTTCATTGGATAGGTAGAAGTTTGTTCATGTTGTTTTTTTTTTTCTGGTCTGGATTTTCAGAAAGCTTTTGATAAGGTTCCCCACCAGCTTCTTTTGCTAAATTAAAGAGTATGAGCATCTGCAGTAATTTACCGACCTGGATTCAGAATTGGCTATATAACAGGAAACAGAGGGTGTTTTTAAATGGTTGCGCTTCTTCTTGGCAGGAGATTGCTAGTGGGGTCCCCCAGGGGTCTGTGTTGGGTCCTCTCCTGTGTGTTGCTTTTACTAATGACATTGATGCTAATATTGTGTGTAGAGCCAAGAGGTTTGCTGATGACACCAAATTGTATTCTGAGCTATCCTCTGAAGGTGATTCAAAAACTTTTCAGAACGATTTAGACAGGGTTTTCGCTTGGCCCCATGAGTGGCAAATGCTGTTCAATATTGATAAATGCAAGGTAATGCATATTGGTAATAATAATCCTAGGTATTCGTACACTTTGAATGGACAGTCACTGCAAGAGGTTTCTGTTGAAAGTGACTTAGGTGCTCACATAGATTCTTCTTTACAGGCAGCTAAGCAGTGTGTTGAAGCAGATAAAAGAGCGGTTAGTATTGTAGGTATGATTAAGTAAAATTTTAGTTTCCTTAAGCAAGACATTGTTGTAAGGCTCTATAAGCAGTTGGTTAGGCCTCATTTAGAGTATGCTGTTCAAGTTTGGAGCCCATATTTTTCTAGGGATAAGGATTTACTTGAGAGAGTTCAGCGCCTGGCTTCTACTACTGGATTGATTAGAGCCTTCAAGGGTGTCCCTTATAACAGCAGGTTACGTCTCTTAAATCTTACTTCACTTGAGATGAGAAGATTACGTGGAGATTTGTTACAAGTCTACAAGATTGTTCATGGTTTTGATAATTTATCATTTTCTGATTTCTTTAAGTTTGCAAAATAGTAAAATTACAAGAGGTCATTGTCTTAAACTCCAGAGGGTTCAAAGTAGGATCAATATTAGTCGTTACTTCTTTTCTCAGAGAGTAGTAAATAAGTGGAATGGATTGCCTGATAATGTAGTGATGGCAAGAAGTGTTAAGTTTAAGAATGCACTGGACAAGAACTTTCAGCTTTGTGACGGGGTTTGATTTTTGTACTTTTTATGCTGTTAATTTGGGTTTTATTTTTCAGGATCCTTGATGGGGACTTAATTATCCCTCCTGATCTTTTTTTCTACTAAACTTTCCCCCTTCACGTCGTTTTCAGTTTTCTCACAGTTATGTACCTTTCGCGGAATAGAGACGTCAACTGGACCTAACATGGCGTGAAATTGACAGTTGGCCAAATTCTCTCTATCTATGGCTCTGGGATTGTTGGAAGTATTCTTCGAAACCTCTTAATCGACAAAGGTATATGTACAAAAGTTACTGGCTGGAACCTTCCATACGAGAATCTTTTTAAGAGGACCTGCTCAATATCATGATACTAAATATAGAAGAGAGCAAAGTTCCCGTTCCTTCCAGAATGTACGTATTTGAATGTAGAAAGGTTGGACAAAGTTTCTAGTTGATATGAAGTATTATATTACATCAGGAAGTTGGTAGCACCCACAGCTGAGCATTGGAGCTTTGGTAGGTTAGGGCTTTTGAACCAACACCATCCCCAGGTTTTTCATACTTCGGGTGCACAGCGCTTTTCATACTTACCGAACGTCTGAAAACATGTGACGTCAGATATTTACATATTAAAAGGTAATTTTTAATGTAATTTTAAAATGTGCATTTGTTTACTATCCTTTGTTTACGTATAACCTGATTGGTCGACGAAGCACATGAAATCACGGACACCGGAACCTGCCTAGCAGTGTAAAGTATAACCGCAGTATGAGCGAGTTGCTGTCAGCGTAGTATGAAAAACCTGGCGATAGTGTTGGTTCAAAAGCCCTAACCGCTTTGGTAGGTGCATCACCACTGGAGGTCCATGGACCGCCAAGATGGTAATTAAACACTATGAAATTAGCTATCATGTGGGCATCACCCTAACACTGGTCACTGCACGCCTTGTGACAGACAGTGTGACAGAATTGTTTCTGGTCAGAAAGACTTAGAAATAGAGGGATCCTTTTCAAGCCGACTTATAGCAAGGTTCAGCTGAAAGGATACTACAGTGTACACGTCAACACTTTGCAGAGAAACCATTGCAAGTATGATTTGATGTTGACAATGTGTACATAATGAAAACTAATGTAGTCACCTGTTGTTCAAAACTAGGAATGATCATGTGTTGGTGGAATAGAATGAATGCATCAGTGAATAGATGTCTTTATTGGGTCAATACTGCGTTGTTTTATTCACTGATTAACAATTGTCTAACAATTTAGAAAACATTTTATGCAGTTTTGTTTATTTAAAGTTAAGACACTGTTGATTAGAAAAGTAATTAGGCTGAATATACTGCTCAGTGTACCAATTTGAGAATACATCCTGGAAATTAGTAGCTTAATGTGCACTATTACTGACTTAAATCAAAATGCCTGACCCCTGTTCTCAAACTTCTAAAGACACATTCACAGGGTCCAACATTGTCCCAGGGAGTCAGGCTTCGTTAAGATTGTTCCCATATACCTATTTCAAAATTTGATAAGGCGCATATTACACCCGAAAATTTGTTAGAATAAACTCTTTGACTAAGCAGGCCAAATCTAACGTTAGGCTACATCCTCGTTTGATTATGTTCACAACAAGGCATTTAACGTCATTTACTTAGGCCTAGCGTATGCCTCTCATAACACGCAACAAAACTTTTGACTGCCCATGAGCAGAAGCCAGCAATCCTCCGTCCAGTTGATTTTCAAAACGGCTGACGACGGATTTAACGTCCGGTCTAGAAACAGCTGAGGACGGTACAGAATTACCATAGTAATTTCCCTCCTCCATTGTGACAGCATAGTGATGAGTGTTCATGCCAACGAACTTTTTAACCATTGAAATCCTTCGCTTTAGCTGGTAGTATTATCCCACAATGAGAAAATGGCCGAACACTGGAGGGTCACGTGCTGTGGTAATAATCTTACGGTGGGAATAATAAGTTTGTGCACCCTGTTTTTTTACTTAATAAGGAGTAATTACAAGACAGCAGGAGCAAATCACTCGATTGCTACTCTGCTACAACTGAGGAAATGTCTCAGTTAGAAGCACTGTATACTCTGCACACTCTGACTGCACAGTGTACGTTGCACCATGTGCATGCGCGTCGTTTGTTCGAAGTATTGCTGCTGCCATTAATAAGCGCAAACGTATGAAACTGTTACACCTACTATACCAAGTCGTTTCCGTGGCACGTGACCCACCATGCTGCGGACAGTTTGACGCCATTTTTCCATTGATCCACTACTTTTAGCTATAAGGATTCCGATTTCTATGTTTGTAACTTTGTTAATGAATGTGTGCATTATGATGTCATTCTAAAGCACCGTCGTCTTAAAAACAAGAAGAAACGCCTTAAATATCAGGAAATGCAGTGTGTGCATGCCTTTTAAGTCTCCGCACTGTTGCTCTAACGTCCTGAATCGAAAAGACCTTATTATCTTCATTGTGCGTAAACCTCTCGAGTTCTTGAAAAATTTTACAGTCGGCATGTACGTTGTAAAAGTATACTGAGAGAATGAAATATTAACGCTTGGAAAATGCCATTGCTACCAGACATAATCACTCAGTCCAAACTTGGTTCCATCCTTTAAAATACTAACATTCATGGAAAGGCAAAGATGTAAAAAACGTGTTGACATCATGCACTACCGCCACCTAAAAATCTGTATTAAGCACCACAGAAACAGTGGCCTTGACCTACGACGTTATCTGTCAAGCAGACACTACGTCTCATACCAAAGTCCACAAACACCATGGAGGAGATCGTGACACACTTTTTAAGAGCATTTTTACTGATTTGACCTTTGACCACTTTACCTTTGACCTCACGACGTCATCAACATTTTTAACAAATATCGCCTACTTCTAACTATGGTCGCCCTATAACCCTATGATATTCACACGTAGAAATAATGCTAAAAATGTGTTTTTCGTTTTCATGACCTGTGACCCTTGACTTTTGAACTATGACATTTATCAGTGAGTTGACACTATATCACATACCCGAACACCTACTCACCAAGTTTGAAGTTCAGAAGACTTAGCGTCTAGGAGGAGATCGTGACACACTTTTTAAGAGCCCTTTTGCCGATATGACGTTTCATCACAAGCTCCGTGACTTCGTGACGTCATAAATATTTAACATCCTTTACGTCCGCTCATTCTTCCTCTCTTAAGCGATGGAGGACGTGCGAGGCTCTCGCTCTCCCGAAACTGATACGTGCTAAGGCAGCATCCGTAGGTGCAAAATTGAACGCACACATAAACACACACATGTACACCCCTCCACCGCCAACCCCATCTGGCAATTTCGATCCATGTCACTTGTATACCATGAGGAACCCCAACATACGGTCCACCAACCCACAAAGGTCGGTTGAATACCACAAGGGGTGTAAGGTGAACTGTGACCATTTAAGTGTCATTGTTTGGCAACTTAACGGAGTGCAATATCTGAGATGAGATAATAACAAAAATATCAGTAGTGACACAAATAGTGTCAGGGTTAAAAATGTCTGGAAATCAAATTCAAATATGTATAAGATGATAACTCAGTATATAGAAGGTTACAAGTCGTTTCACCCCCTTGCAATTTCGCAACAACCACTTATCTGCGGTCGTTTCGCAGCCTTAAAAGTTCGCCCCAAAGAAGATGGTGCCCCAAAATGTCTACCAGTTCGCCTCTTTGAACTTACTGACGTGAAATGACCTTATGACAGTTTTTAGTTCGAATTTTTACAGTTACAAAAGCAGTTTTCACGATAGCTGTTACAGCGACAATGTAATTAAATTGTGGAAGAAAGAGAGAAATTTTGGAATTAATATACCGCCATCATTCATAAAAGAATGATCGTGTTCACATCGATCAAATGACCACTTGAGCTCGTTCTCACTTTTTTTTTTCACAAATGCAACCATTAGGTTTCCAGCGAAGGGAGGGGGTGGGGGCTGGAAGAACTGGTCTGCATCCAGCGGCGAACTGGTAGCTCTTTGAGCGCGAATTTGTAACCCGCTTGGGGGAAACTAGTAATTTCGGCCGAACTGGTTTGGCGATCTTGTAAGGGGGGGGGGGAAATAACCGGTTACCAAACAGAAAACTTGCAAATGAGATTAGAAATGGGTCACGAAGAACATCACATCATTGTATATGCCCCAAATATTCATTGTTCCTTTCATTATGTGTCATCATTGAGTCTCAACGTTGAAATGATACACTTTATCAAACACTGAATTCAATCAATCCATTGAACTTTGTAACAATCCTTATCTTTCGGTTAGTAAACTTTTAACTACAGTCCAAAAGTTACACAACTGATCAAACGGAAGATGCTACGACAAAACTAAAACAGTTTGTAACCCAACCTTTAAATCCACATACGTGCTATCTGAAGTATTAGATTCTAGAAGAGTTATAAATGAGTAGAACCACTAGGCTGTCCTATAAACGATGGATTTAATCATGGACTGCCTTTGTTTTTTTGTTTTTTCCTAAATACATGCCATACTGTCATACATAACTTGGCCGGGTCCAACGATCCAAGTTATGAACAACTTAATGTAGCCTAAAAGACAAGAGAGCAGCCTTTAGGTATATAGACTCATTTTACAGTGAATTTGAGCAATATTTGAGATTTTGTTTGTGTTGTTGTGTGCAGTGTGCTTCCATTTCTTGCTCCATGATCTATAAGATGAAGTACAGTATCTAAAATATTGATCTATGAAACAATCTTCGGAAGGAACCTTTGCTGAGCGTGGTAAGCTAAAGGTCACAACGTACGTTGTGCATGGCTGATTATCTTTTACAATCTTAAAAGAAATACAAATAAATGCTGGTGTACTGTACAAACAGTTTCTGTCCATAGCTTCTAATTAAAAGAAGCCTTCCCACATGTTAATAAAATGCGAAATCATTCTTGAATAGACCAACTGTATAGCATAACAGCGGTTGGGCCAGATTTAGTACTGGTAAGAATTCACTCAACAAGCAACACGTTCTGTGTTTAAATTGATATTCAGAAATTTGAAGGTGAGAGTCCATTTACAAAAAAAATTGCATATTCGTTAGAAGTTACATTTTGGAGCTCAGGGTTGTTTAAACATGTTCAGTTGCTTTAAGACTTCGTTTATTGGCGTTGTTATTGATTTATATCTATATCAATAACTGCACAATATTTGTTACGATGCATTCAATTTTACATATTAGTTGCATCTCAGCAACGATAAAAGAAGAATGAGAAAAGAACAGTATGTGACACTAAACTAACTTTGACATTAAACAGAAATCTATGCAGAACGATGAAAGGAAGAAAGTGGGTTCTCGTCAAGTCTTTTGAAGGTCTTCCCAAAAGATCAGACCTTGAAATAGTAGAATTTGAAGTTCCGCAGGTTCAAGATGGAGGTAAGTTATGGATAAATCTTGAATTATGTACAATATATGATTGGTATTTTTGTTGCATTCCTTGTTTCACAAGATTTTCTCTTCCGAGCTATGCTGTTACGTATAAACAAGACATCAGAATAGATAAAAAAAAATTCCTATATATAATATAGCAGATTCCATTATTTGACTGTATTTCCTTGCAGAGATAAAAACCAAATTATCACAAATATTTACCTGACTTACTATCTACGAAAGATTATTTGTTTCCACTTATTTGCAATCTAAGAAGGAAATGGTTCTTGTGTTTTCTAGTTACAGTGATGTTATTTTTATTTACGTTTTCAGGTAAACACTGACATTTGATGCATCTGACTATTTTTATGTACGTTCTAAGAAATTTGTTGTAAGAAAGGGAAATGGTTGTCATCAGCTAATCATCTGAGAGATATATCTTATTTGAATAAGATTTGTAGAATTAGGCAACTATTTTATGAGTTGCTTGATAAAATGCAGGTTTTCTTGGTTTTCAGTCAGTCCCTCGTTTTGATCCATTCACAGAAATATTAGTTGGGACAGCGGTATTAACTGTGGATCCGTACATGAGGTAAGAAATCTAAACAAAAAAGCAGTACCTTCTTGCGGATAATGGTTGTAATCATTTTGCTATAGTGGTTCAATTCAACATATCACCAAGGCTGCACATGTTGGTTTACGCAGTGTAGTGGTCTCTACGATTGTTTTCTGATTTGCAGACTTTGGGCAGATCGGATGAAAGTTGGTGATACCATGATGGGACAGATTGTAGGCAGGTGAGACGTCCATTTTATATAAACTATGAAAAGTATCTTCTACATCAGGGGAGTGCAACCTTTTCGAACACCAAGCCAAATCATGTTGTTGTAACCCTTGAAGGGGTCGTAGTGAAAAACTAAAGAGTGTATGAGGTGGCCTAGAGGTAACTTCCTCCAATGTCACAAGACATAGTTGCTAATGTCCTCTGATGTGTTTGCCATGCGATACGTCTATAGTGACTGGAGAAGAAAAGTAAGGCGTAGGTAGTATGCCAAATAGAGGGGGAAATTATTGACCTATACAAGCTTTTAATAAGTACCAGTATTCCAATATAATACTGTAGGATAACTACTGCGGGCTTCACAAATTTACACTTAGTAGGATTCCAGGTAAAAAATAAATCAGCGCTAGACTATGGTCTTCTAGTATTTATGAAAATAGCATGAAACAAGTACTGATGTTCACTTTTACGATCATCTCAAGCGGCCTTCTTGACCAAATGACTGGCCTCGTGATTGTGTAACTTACAGTCCTGTCGATGAACACACTGCAGTCTACCACGCATATAGGATACCTGAAATCTATGTCATTGAGGCATTGTTATTGCCTTATATTGCTGGAGATCGGGAGCTTTGTCCCTGGACCCCACCGGAACTGACACTAAACCCAGGGGCCCTAACGTCGGCTCTAACGGACCCCGTGCACACTCGCGCTTTGAGAGTCAGTCGCGGAAGTCACAGGTTGTGCCCCCACCTTTGAACCCCCCGTCCCCACCCCGCTACCCCCCCCCCCGATATCAAATTCACACTGACAAGAATTCGTTATATTTTCTGCATTCTCATCAAGGAGAATACTCTGAATACTGGGCCTTCTTTACATAGAGGGCGTCATCTTTTCTTGGATATTTTCAATCAGGTGTTAAGTACAAGCTGGGGTCAAGAGTAGAAAATGTGGTTACGTATCGTAACCACCCTGAACATGACCACATAATCTCTGGCGTTTAGAATGTCGAAATTAATCAGACCATATGAAGAGTTGACAGAGTTATATTTAAGGAGGGAGGAGAAATATTACACGCAGAGATGTAACTATGGTAATTGCAAATGACTGACATGAACCAGAAATTAGTGTACAGCATATTGCCAAGGGATGAGGAGTAAATGGTTAAATGGCCTCGGAATTCTGGAAGTAAAAAAATAAGACTTAATGTGGAAAATGAAACGTAACGAAACAAAATGTAAGGAACAAAAAGCAGAGGGAAAAGCATGCTTTTTTTAATTTATTTTATTTTCAAATAGTTTTGTATCGTTTTAAACTTAGTTTTAAGCTTAGAAGAAAAAAACAGTGAACAGAATGATTTCGGAGGACTGCAGACAAAAATTCAGAAATCTTTGCGCAAAATCAATTCTTTGAAATAGGTTGGTAAACAAAGAAAGCAACAGAGAGAATAAAAACTGTTACATATTTTAAACCTACTTGGGTTTTAGCAAGATGTATTGAGTAGACATGGCATAAGCCTTTCGTACAAGAATATTATGCACATGATAGTAACATACTATATAACGCTTTAGTACCATCACTGGTATAAAAAGTTTGAACAGTTTGTGTACGGAAATTTTACAAATAGTTTTAATGCTGTCAGACTAAATTTCCAAAGGGTGTACAAATATTTGTTATGCTTTCAAAACTTTCGAACATGGCAGAAACAACGTGGCTGTAACATTTCTTAACATTTTGATAACTGTGAATGCCTTGAATTCATGACAAAAATTTATGTGAGAGATGTATAATTGTTCATCGGGTTCACGTGCGTATCATCAAAAACGTACAGACTTCAATAGTCTATAGGCTGCCTTTGACAGATGATCTGATAGCCTAGCCAAAATCGATTCAACTTAACCCTATTTCAAAGCTATCCTATACTCAAATACGTGACTTATAGTCAGGGCCGTCATGACCGAGGTGGGGGGGGGGGTGTTGGAGGTGTCCTAACCGTCACCGCAAAAAAAAAAAGAAATCAGAGCGACGATAAGCTGAAAATCTCAATGAAATATGGTACCAGTTGAATTTTTATATCTTAGTCTAGGATATTTTGTGGCATAAAAGATGCAAAATATTACACCAGATTGTGCTTTCGTTCACATGGTAATTGGAAAATTTCTCACTAAATCTGAAATACACTAACTTTATCATAGCAGTCTAGCAGCGACGATAGTCAGAAAATCTGAAATACCAGTTGGAATTTCTCATATTTCAGTCTAGGACATTTTATGGCATAAAAAGATGACAAATATTGCACCAGATTGTATCTACGATTACGTGGTAATTGGACAATCTTTCAATAACTTTGAAATAAAATTTGAATCCGTCATATTTCAGTTTACAATTGATGATAGTGGAACAATCTGAAATACCAGTTGGAATTTCTCATATCCCAGTCTTGTACATTTACGATATCAAAAGATGCGAAATATTGCATAGAAGATTACCTAATACGTGAAAACTATCTCAAAAAAGGGAATAGGCGACACCTCATCCGGAAGCAACCCTCTGCAGACCAACCATCACTCATCTCATGCTTTCGCCCAACTATTAAAATACTATTCTATGACATTTCTTTCTCATCAAAGTGGCTATCAAAAGTTATCAAGAATTAGCTCTACTTTGTTATGCAATCGTCGAATGTTGCAGAAAAGTACCCCGCGCTCAAAAAGACTACGCCCTCAGTACAGTCCCTCACCCTCTGC
The DNA here is from genome assembly GCA_021234535.1 of Stichopus chloronotus. Taxonomy (NCBI): domain Eukaryota; kingdom Metazoa; phylum Echinodermata; class Holothuroidea; order Aspidochirotida; family Stichopodidae; genus Stichopus; species Stichopus chloronotus. The sequence goes on from CM037849.1 coordinate 9,213,750, forward strand.
TGAAAACCCTGGATAGGCACTTGATAAAATGTGACGTATAGACAATATGTGCCCCCCCCCCCGGCCGCCGCATTGTAATACCCTGCACGGTTCAGCAGTGGTTTCTGTTTACATTCTATTCATGTTCACCTTCTGCCCGAGCCGACGAAAGTTTTTTTTCGAAATTACGATGAAAATTTCGAACCACTCTCCGCGAGACGTTTCTCTGGGAAACTCTTTTATATGTATCGTCATCTTTTCTAATTTGTTTTTCAAATTGCAGGCATCATATCCCTATTTTACATGCAGCCTAGGTACATGCAGCCTAGAGCACTCTCGGGAGCGCCGTTTCCGGCAATTTGGGGAGTTTCTCAAAATCCCAAAACTCAAATGGTTTGGTAATTTACAAGCAACTTACTTACCTGTCTCATCACAATAAATTCACACCCATCTAACGTGCCAAGAGTACTGGTATTCTTGAACACCGTCCCTGGCGTCGTCCAGCCCAATACTGGACTAGCGTCTCCTTCCCTTTAAGCCATGCTCGATGTGCTAGAAAGAAAGATTACAGTGAGGGAACTTTAACATGGCTGAAAGGCAAAGTACACGAGGATAGTTAAACCTCACAACACCCTGCCCATATTATGTAGCGTTATTTCTCCTTGCAAACTGATCCATGAGCGGTCTGCCCCACTGGTTGTAGAGGGTGTTGCAGGTATCCTGAGACAGTGACAACTAGTTGGGCTTTTTCATCCCTTGACAGTGCATCTTCCATTACGTTGTCCTCCCCACCACTTGGACGGCCTAAAGCTACATGTTCCTCTCAGCAGCCCACAGCAAGATATTGGTGACAGGTTGGTAGAGGAAAGGAGAATGAGTTCTTCCTTGTCTGCTTGGATATGAGACCGAAGTCTAGTTGTCCTCGTGTCACTCATCTCTGGCTTATGGAACCTGAGCAGGTGGATTTGGAATTGTCACATCCTTAAGCGGCAAAGATCTACCGCATCCACTTGGCAATCAGTCCGAGAGCTCTGAGCCAGCCGAACGCCATCCGCGGTCTTCCCTTCAGAAGAAGATTTGTCCCTTCCTCCACAGCTTTCACTCTGATGGGGTAAGGCTATTTCCCTGTGGAAATCGATAAGCACTCCCAGGAATGTGACCCGCTGAGCCCTGCTTTGTCAGGTGTGAGCCGGGGGTTGAACTTACTCTCCAGCCCAGTCGTTCCAACGTATTTAACTTGTGACGATCACTTTCGTAAGTCGTTCGAATTCTCTCAGGATGAGCCAGTCGTCCAGGTAGACAAAGATTGAGACGTTCTGGGTCCTTAGGAATACAACGGTGGCTCCGGCCATTTTTGGGAACACCTGAGGAGACGTAGACAGGCCAAAGGGAAGCGCCTGCAGACGTAGTCCTTCCCTTGGTATCCGAATGCGAGAAAGCGTACAAAGACCTGATGTATCGGTTCGTGTAATTACGCGTCCTTCAGATCAATGCTGCTCACGCCCCTATTCTCAAAGTTGGCAGAATGATCGCTAGAGTTTCGGAATACGAAGTATAAATTTAGAGGCTTTAGATTCAGTATCGGTCGCCACGACTCATCTTTTTTCTTTTTCTTTTTTTGTCGCGTCGCATCGAAGGCAGAGTGGTGATTTCTTCGGGGGAATTTTTGTCTCTGAAGGCTGTTTTTGACGGCAGTCCTTGGGACTGTCGTATACTTGCCTACGCCTCCAGCAGGTGAACTCAATTTGGCAGATGAACTTGACGGTTTCGACAACCTAAATGTCCGCTCCTATGCTTGCCCATTGAACGACGAAATTCATATTACCCTCACCTCTGGAACCTCCGAGGTGTTCACCACTAGGGTCGGGTGTGGAGTGACGATCCCGGAGTCGTGGTGGACCGACTGACGTCACTCCTGATCGTCACTGTGCTCCCGCGGCCACGGCCTGAAGAAATTGTGAAGGAAATATTTGTTGTTGTTGTTGTAGTCCCTTCCTTTCCATGGCCTCTCCAGCCTTCTTTCATATTGCCCCTCTGGTTGCCTCTGCCAGATCGAGAGGATCTGTTGCCAGTGCCGTTGCTTCTCTGTTTGGATTGCTGAAGCACAACGTCTACACCGTTTCCCTTGAGGAGACTTCCTCTTGGAGCCTGGCTTGGAACTGTCTGCGAAGAGGTCGCGCCCTCTGAAGAACAGGAAGAGCATAATGCTTTCGAGTCCGTCGAAGGCCATCTGAAAGCGGAGACGAAGTTCTCCCTGCGATAGGAGACTGACTTGACGGCTTCTCTCTCAAACTAGTCGAGGGCAACCTGGCGAGAGGACCGAAGAGCAGCACCAGCTGCCAACATCTTTCCTGTTAAACGTGGGATATGTCCTCGTGCAGCTGAGAATGATGTCGCGTTAGGGTGATGTCGCCTCTACCATGAGCATAAAAATGGAGGCATACTTCATCCCAAAGAACGTCTTCACGCTTTCCCCTATTGGGGTCCTTTAACGTTCCAGAGGTCGTGCCAGAAGTCGAACCAGAGGCGTTCCTGGTCTCCTGCGGGATAGTTGGCGTGCAGACCAAGTCCCTCCATTCCTGGTCTGAGACTTTCAGAGCTTTGTCTTGCCGGAAGGGTAGCGCTGACCACTTCGTCGCCGCAGCGAGGAAGTCGAGTCGATCGAACCATGCCGAGTAAACGGGAATTGCCGGAAGAGGTCGCGCGGTCTGTTTCCCAGTTGTCGTCAGTTTTGATGCACCCCTGGTATTAAGTTGGGGCGCCTAAAAAACAGAACTAACCTGCAACAAAAAACTATTAAGTGTGGGCAACAAGATGGATTGTACTAAGTAATATGACTACTAGCATAGAGAACCGGGGATAAGGACATGGCCACGCCCTCGGGAAACAAAAAAGCAAAGAGGAGAGACGGCGTCACGGTATGAACGGAAAAGCCAGTCAAATAAACTCTTAGCAAGTAAGGGTGGATTCTTAAGGTTTAAACCGTTAAACCATGTAGGGAAATGAGCAGTAAAACTTGTATGAAGGGTTGCAGTGGTATTAAAACACAACGGGAATAATTTCGCTTAACTAGGCCCTGTACAAAAAGGCGCAAAAGTCTACGTAACCAGGAATAAACTTTTTGACACAAGAAACTCGATTACGGGAAATCAGTGAAACTTGTAAGAAACTCGATCCGGAGTGATATACAAGTCAAGGAAGACCACATGAGATATAGAAACCGAGATAAATCTTCTTCAGAAAATTCGGAAACCTCCACACGCCAGCCAGCCACATCCGGATTTCAGATTGGGAAGGAGGCGCTAGTCCAGTGTTGGGCTGAACGGTGCAGGGGATGGTGTTAAAGGTTCCCAGAACTCTTGGCACGCTAAACGAGAGTGCATTTGTTGTGATAAGACAGGTAAGTGAGAATTGAAGTAAACAGCCTATGGCACTCTGGAAACGCCGTGTCCGGCTATTTGCGGAGTTTGTTTAACCCCAAATATTTTGGTAGGCAACTCCCCAACTTAAATTTATTAGGTGCTGGTCTCGTTTTTTGTGACAAAGTTCGGGCAAAGAATCTCTGCCTCTCGAAAAACAAATCCTGTACACCTGTGTGTTCAACCTACAAATATTTGCCAAGAACTCAAAGCAGCATAAAGAGGATGCATAATTCATTACGATTCTTGTATCACATCAAACCACCAGATATGTATACTGTTTTCATATTATGACTTTTTATATGGATGAAGGAATTGCAGTCATGATATTCCTGGAGCTAAGACTAGGGACGTGCAGCTCAAGCACACACTGGAAGTGCCGTTTCCTGCCATCTTTAGGGTTTATGCTTCAACTATGGTGGGACTCCACTTACATTATAATCCTCCTAATTAGTTATAAACAAAATTCAGGCAAAAATGGTCTTACCCAACAGAAAAAGAATCCCAGTGTCCGTTCGTCTATTTCTTCAACCCACAAATATTTGCTAAGTCGTTAAAGAAAAAAATGAAAGAGGATGCGTAATTCATCATGATTTGTGTATCACTTCAGCCCACTTGACATGTATTACCGGGTTTTTTTTTTTTCCATACATTCATTTTTTTTTCACATGAGTTTAGGATTACATATATGATATCCCTTTCAAGGCTGGATACGCGCAGGTCAAGTACACCCAGTAAGGGACGTTTCGTGGCATTTGGACGAGGTGGGGGTTGTCAAGTCAAATTTTCCTTTATTCTCCACGCCAGCTGATGGTGGCAACCCTCTAAGGTAGTTCTGCCGCTACTCAGCCCCAGCCCTCAATATTATTTTTTCGTTGTAGCATAATAATTCCTTTTTTGTGAGACTGAGCCCTTTCTGTAATTCTGGTTCCCCCTGATAAGGTATTTCTAGTGACTGAAACTCTCGCAGGAGTGGGGTAGCCACTTAGTTGGAAAAAAAACTTACAGTCAGTCAAAAATTTTCACCTTCACACCCCCCCCCCCCCCTCATAAAGGTATGACCCTAGCTACGGCCCTGCTTACAGAGATTTCACCTAACTGGTGCTTTGGCTTAAATGCAAAACTTACGTTAGTCACGTTAGAAAGTAACAGCATAGTTATTGGTCAACAAATATAATGCCCAACGAAGATTTTGTTCATTGCTGAATCACGGAAGACAATGGACGTACATATCACGTATGCATGTTCTAGCTATGGTAGACGAAATAGAACAGCTGCGCCTGTTGTGTATAATTACGTAGTACTTATTGAGAGACCAAATGGAAACAGTATGTAAACAAATAGACGATCTACAAAAATCGCAGACAGGTAGACTTACGTGAAACAACATCTCTCTTTCACGCCTTACGTCAAATGCGAACTTTTCCTGTGAATGAACCTAGGTAATTTGTATTTAGGCTTCTTAATATTTATATGTAGTACTTTCGTGGAGAAATGCCTTGCAGTTCGTGATTACAGATGTTTTCCTCACAATCTTTTCACATGCAGATCTCGTTTGATGTACGAATCTTTTCTCAAATTGTCACTTTGTTTCTTGCAGCTAGCCACCCTATAAAACTGAACGAAAGAAATGAGACCACGTGACTATCTGAAAATGCGACCAAACACAACTAGAAATTTTGTGGTTGCAAAAGTGCTACCACGTACTGTTCATGGTTGTTTCTGTGCCAGGTTATTCTCATGTTCATTAATGACAAGACTAAACCCGCAAATTGGAAAAATTTAAAATTGGTGCATTGGATGCATTTGATATTTTCATATTGGCCTTCCTCATCGTGTTTCTCATCGTTTTGTTGTTTTAAATTTTATATTTATTTTAGAGATCGTGCATTTAAACAATTTCAAATTATTTTTTTCCGCAGTTGGCTGTCTATGTGTCTGCCTATCTGTCTACGTATCTATCTGTCTATCCGTGTGTGTCTATCTGTTTATCTATCTACCTATCCACCTTTCTATATAACAGTCTGTATCCCTGTTTATCTAGATCCCCGCAAGACTATCCGTCTCTCTGTCTGTCTCTCTGTTTATCTCTGTATGTCTGTCTATCTATCTACATATCTATCTTTCTGTCTATCTATCTGTCTGTCTAACTACTGTATCTGTCTATTTATATGAGAACATAATCAACCAATGTTTGATTTTTGTAACTAAATAAGGTTCTTTTCTTTTGAAATATCTATACAGAGTAATGAAGAGTAAAGATTCGTCCATCCAAAGTGGTGAACATGTTTTGATCCGTTCTGGTTGGGTGACACACACAGTAATCACAGCAAATAAAGTTTTGAAGATTCCTGACCTTCCTAGCAATGTACCCTTATCTTTGACAGTAGGGACACTAGGGATGCCTGGGTATAGTATCACATACTAACTGCAGTATTTATCTTTGTATAATAAGATCATTAGACTTTATTACATTTTCATGCTTTAGCCGATTTTGTTTGGTTAATGTCGACTATCAAAACGGGAAAACGTATATCATGATGTTATAATGGAACTAAAAGTACCTAATGTCGATCTTGATTGGGTGATAGCAGGTGACTTCTGGCAAGTACGGTAAGTATTCATAGTTTTAGCTTAACTTAAGATATTTAAGTAGTAACATCTCCTAGACGACAGACCTTATTGCTATCTACAAAGTAAAACATTTATGATAGGCTATACTTAATTGATTCATACTGAATATTGATTGATCAATTCATGTTTCTTAACGTTACTTAAAATACTAAAGAGTCTTCCCTTAAGTCTTGATGTCACGAATGATTTAGTGCGTCTGTATGCTGTCTTAGATTTACTTTGATACAAAGACGTCCGTTCGATAATTGAAAGAAGATGACACGTTGGTTCTTATAGTTTGACAGCATATTTTGGACTTTTGGAAGTTGCTCAGTTACAATCCACTGACACTGTATTGGTGAATGCTGCCGCCGGAGCTGTTGGATCGGTAGTGGGTCAGATTGCAAAAATAAAGGTTAATAAATGCATATTTATCAGTGAAAACTGCTTTCACGTATTTTACAAAGAAGATGAAAGAGACATAATGTCACTAAAAATGATTTCTTTTTCCAAGTTCCACTTATATAGGCCAATTAAAACCGACAATTAATGTGATAAGACGCTCATGACCTGTTATCTAGTTACGTATAGATAACAATACCATAAAATTTGTGCTTATCTGGTTTGTTTAAGATTACGTTATGATTGATATTTATTTACTTGTAATGATACACATGATAACCACGTCCTACTGTAGCAGGATCATCTTTGACAATCACCAAATCATTCTTTCAACAATTTGAGCTTTGCAACTTTTTTAAGCGAACCTGGTTGATTTCATTTCTAACGAGTTTCTTATGAATGCCAGTATCTCTACTTCATGGAAGTATGTATTTTTAAAAGAAGGTGACTGATAAACGAACATGATTTGATACACAACTGTCTGTAAAGAGAAATTTACATATATTCTTGTGACCCTCTTCTTGAACAACACATCAATCTGATTTCTTTGTCCACACTGAAAGAAACTTTTAAGCAAATTATTGCACTTAATCTGCTCAACAGGGCTGTAAAGTCATCGGGTCAGCTGGGTCCGACGAAAAGGTCAGGTATCTTAAAGAAGAACTAGGATTTAACGAAGCTTACAACTACAAAACCGTGACTCCGGATAAACTCAGCAACGAGCTCAGTAAACTAGCACCTGATGGAATAGATGTCTTCTTTGAGAACGTAAATATCTCATAGCGAGAATTGCCAATTCCTCAATTATTATACTTGACGATTTATCAGACTTTTTTTTTTTCAATAATAAGAGAAAGCTATGCGGTCACGATGGAGTGTGTATGGTTGTGTGTGTGTATATGTGGGTGTGCTTTTGTATTGTACTTTCTGAGGGCCTGAACAAAAGAATTTCAGGTCCTCAGGGATAATACTATTGAGTTCTCAAGTCCCCCGAAAAACAACGATAGGATGTGTATTGTTAAGGTTAGGGTTCATGAAGGTACAGGAAAGGAAAACTAAATGGAGTCATGGAACAAGGGGTTCATAAAGGTTTGAAATCATTAATTCGAGGTTTCGATTGGCCATGCACGCGCCTGTTGCTTTCCTCAGTGTACAAGTATGCGGCTTAATCCGTAGCAGAACGGTCGGCATATTTATTTCACGCAGGACGCATTGGCAATTTTCACCCGAACTTTTAATTAAAACCTTGGATATTAATGATGTCATGGATTCTATAAGAATGTTCCTACATTCTTTTTCTTATCTTAATGCTGAATTAAAGAAACAAATAAATCCCCCAAAAGTATTGGTTGTCAATGCCAACTAAACCTATCGCCAATAAGAACCAATATTGTCATATTACTACTTAAATGTAATTTAATTCTGCTACTGAAAGTATACGTCAATTCCAGTACGTATAACAGTACGTAATTTCCATTTTTTCTTTAAAGTTGGAAATGCTTCACCACAGGTGAATGCAACAAGCTCATGCTTTGCCCGGGCGACCCCCCCCCCCCCCCGCCCACAGAAAAAAAAAATCCAATCAGGTTCTGTGTCGCTTCGCTGAATTAGATAATTTTAACCACAGACCGAAAAAGTTTGATCAAAAGATATATGCACCACCCACCGCCTTCCCCCTACTATTTTTCAACCGTCTCAAGAATAAATGAAACAGGATGAATAATTTATTATGATTCTTGTATCATCTCAACCCATCTGACTACTCATTAGGCCTAATTGAGAAATTGCAGGTATGTGATCCCTATCTCAAGGCTAGGAACATGCAGCTTGGAACACCAGGGAGTGTCATTTCCGGCCATCTGGGTTTGAAAAGCCCAAACTTTTTTTGTACGCTGGTCGCCAACTGATGGTGGCGCTCCGCTTAGATAGTCCTGACGGCAATCAATCCCCTTCCATACTTTTAACCTTTACTTTAGGTTCATGCGTACAGGTGTCGAAGAAAGCAAAATCTGAAACATGTTCGGCTATCTAAGAAGGGAAAAACATGATCATTTTAGGCTAGGGGAAGGGGGTGCCCCCATCTCCTTAGACCTCTCCTCATGCCTTCTAGGTATAGCTGTTGGCTAACGTATTTGAAATGATGGCTTAAACCTTGGTAGGGCACCACCTCTCCCCAGGATTGTTTTCAAAAATTGGGACGATTGGTCGACTTAACCCCCTCACAATATCACAAAAAACTGTCTACGCCCCTGCGTGATTGTTCCTGTGCCAGGTTATTTTGGAAGGTTTAATGTGAAGTAGATCCCTGGATAAACAATAGCGTCATGGACATTACAACAATATACTGCTTAACCACTCTCCAATAAAGTAAGACTGGTTAAGCAGTGTATGGTTGCCTGTTAGCAACTGTGTTTCTGTTCCACGAATAGTCCGGAATAAAGTTAAAGAAATCTGTCCCTAGTAATGTAGTAGTGTTCCAAATCTAATGGCTCACAAGTCCCATTTTCGTGTGCTTTAAGGTAGGTATTTGTCAACAAGTTTTTCCTCAACCTTTTGCAGTAATTAATCTAAATCTTTGCAAATTTAAACAAAAGAGTATGGTCTATCAGTTAGTGTGCAATAAGTCTCTGCAAGTGAAGCATGAAGGTAGAAACTAAATTTCATTTGCTTGCCTTATGCAAATAAGTCAACTATATGACACGAAACTGGACAAGTTACTAATGTATTTCAATGGAGACATTGCAATGGATTTCCATAGTTACCTAATATTACTCTCTATAATGGGTTTCCATATAGATTTAAGACAATTGCCAGTGTTTTGCTGATTGGACTGAGTTGTTTGGGCAATTTGTATCTCAATTCCGTTAAGACACATTTTGAAGTATATTATATGTAGACTGTACAAAGTATTCACGGAGAGAAAAGTAGGTTAAACAACTTTGAAATTTGAAAAATTCTTGGAGTGCCTATTCAGTCTGCCAGTTGATTGTTTTACATTGCATTCTTGATTTATTTTGATCAGTATTGACAATTGTGCAATATACTACGTGTTTGCAAGTAAATGCAGTTCTCGTCAACTGGTCCTTTCTTTTCAGGTTGGAGGAGAGGCATCATCTGTTGTATACCAACACCTGAGGAAAAATGCACGTGTGGCTGTTTGTGGCTCTATTTCTAATTACAATAGTCCTAATTCTGCAAAACCAAAGGGTAGGCCTATGTTTTTACTTTTCTTATTGCAGTGTTCTCCTTTCCAGTTTCTGTCACTTCGATCTTTGATTCTGCTGCAAAGTGGAAGTTAGCGATACATTTTGATTCAGTTTGTTTATTGATATATTTTTCACTTTAAAAGTACCATTGTACTGTCTAAATATATTTCAAAATATCTCATTCACTCCATGTCGTGTATTTCTTTATTACAGGATTGGAAAACCTTGAGTTTATCCCAATGTGTGCATTTACAATAACTTCACTTAAGTCTGGAATGTCCGCTTATATTTTTAGAGTAAGCACCTTTGTATATGAACTGTCAGAATACGTGTTTCAGGCTTAAGGGTGTATACTTTACCTTTTGCAATTACCACAGTATCGAAATCTTATGCAGCTGTAATTCTCTCTCTCTATTCTGTCACAGTGTCTGAGTTTCTGCATCTGCTCATCTACAATTCTGTCTCTATCAAAGGCTTCTTGGTAACAGATTTTTATGACAAACGAGAAAAGGCACTAAAAGAAATGGCGAAATGGATTAAAGAAGTACGTGCAATACAGCGTATCTTTTTAAATTGTTACCGTACACAAGCTAAAAGTTCGTTTACACTTGAATAAAGTAAAAACAAAAATGTCCTGTGGTTATTTTAATCGTACCACGTGGTCATAAAGCGATATCACTATATTACCCTCATGAAAAATGTTCATACTTTAGAGTTCAAAGGGACAATTACCATTTGCCATAACTTAGGTCTAGTAACCATTGAAAGTTAACCTAGTACATTCATTTTCTTTTTATCTTTGTGACAGGAGAAGCTGAAGTACAGGGAACACAAATTTAAGGGTTTCGACAACATGTATAAGGCTTTCATGGATCTATTCTCTGGTGCAAATCTGGGGAAGATAGTAGTTGAGATGTAGACGACGAACCATAAAGCAAATATGACGTAGGATTCGGGAGTAAATCGTAAAATAGCACTTACATTTCGAAAGCAATGTGATGAACCAAACTTGATTGAAGCTTTAGGACAAAATTAAGCTTTAATACGAACTGTATTAATCTATTTCGGTTAAAAGGTGGTTTTAAGATGGTTCTGATTTAGTAGAATGAAGCGTAGAGAGCACTTACGTAGATATAATATTAAGAGTAGTCGTATTAATATTTCTTTAACCATACTTAGACTTTAATGTGCGACTGATAATAAGAATGACCAATAAACGTGCCCGTATACACGTATATGAGGGTGCAATTTGTAGCAGTGCACATTTTCGTAGCTGGCACTTCCAAGTACTTATCTGGATGTACAGAGGCAGGGCGCCTTTTCTTAAAGCTACGCCACAAGTATGTATTATCTGTGAATTCAATAAATTCAAACACGGTAGAGGCAGACCCATGTACTTCTTTATAAATGTATTAAAAGTTTTGATTAGCAGTCGTGCCGTTCAGTCAAGTAATAGTTGAAAAATAAAATTTATTTGTCAATGATATGTTTGTCACACTACCAGCCTCACTTCTGGAAATGAACAATATCAACTATTTTTAAAACAGGGCTAAAAACCTTCCTATTTAGGCTATCCCGAGCAGAGGAGACAAATTCTTCAAAACTAAAATTGAGTAGTATGAAAAGTATGAACTTTTCAGAAATGAGTTTCACTTACCCAAGCTATTGACATAAACAGCCCAAAATGTGGCATTTTGTGAAAAAAAGGCATATTTTGGAGAAAAAAATTAAACTTAAGTTAGCCTTAAAATACCGCCCTACAAATCAATCCTATAACAATACAAGTGGAAAATTTAAATACTGACAGATAGTTTGAGATTATGTCTAAGTGCACAAAGCTCTTTTAGGTGTTTTACATGTGCTGTCATGCATTACTGAACACACATTAATGTTGATTTGATGAAAAAGTGTCACACTGTTACCGAAAAAATGCATTTTTGTTTTCAATATTTCAAAAAAATTGAAATTGAAATCAACTGATACTTTTTGCTTAAATTGAATATGTGAACATCTATTGAAATCACAGTTTTACTGTAGGGGCTTTTGTGTGGGAAGAGAAAAATTGAAATTTGTCACACTGTTACTTTTTGTTACAGTAGGACAAGTTTTTGGTAACAGTGTGACATCAACAATGTGTTTCTATAGGCGAAACCAGCACTCAATGTGAGAAACTGTCCCAGATTATGTGGATTCATCTGTGACATAAATTTAAATCTTGGGTTCACCATTAATCATGGTTGGCATGGTGATTGATTTATTTAAACCTTAATCTCAAGAGAGGCCAAGGTAATCACTGCACTGCAGTGACCATCCTACAGTATCAACTCCAATGTGCACGCATGTTATGTTGTGTGCAGTGTGTGTGTGTACTGTAGTGTGTACCGGACTTGCAAACCTAAAGAATTTCACATTTGGGGAAATTTTAAAAAGTCCAAACGATATGAAAAGTGTTTCCTAAGCAAGGAAGATTTGACTTTTCCTTCATCCTGTGGCATTTAATATATTTCGTTAAATTAGTCACTTGTTTGACAACAGCACACCTGTGATATCGGTAAGTAACAACTTAAACAGCAATGGAAAGCATTAATCTTTGTCTAAATGAGGAAACATCTTCTCTGCATTTAAGTGATTTTCACAGAGAGATATGGCATTTCCACCACGAGACGATGTCCGAAGCTGTGAGACTTACTGTGAAACTGTGAGGGTTGGCAAAGTCTGGTCACAGTGTACAGTAGGCTACTAAAGAGGAACATGCATATATTTTAAGTATAATGTCTCAGTTTAATGTATCTCCCATAATAGCTACTGATAGGCAATATAAACCAGATGCGATAGGAAAATATCAGCTAACGGGCTTTTTCAATGTCTTGATATGAGGAAAATAAAGATCTTTTGCTTCTTTTTACAATACTTTTAGGCTGGTTTCTTCAAAATGTGGAAAGCATGCATACACTGATTGGCAGTTTCTTCCTCTTTATTACTTGAAGTTCTCTCTGGGTTTTCTCCAGAGTAACTTTCAACTGATCTAATTTGGCATGCGGTATATGTGTAAATGTGTTGATTCTAATTTCTTAGACAGTTAGTAGCTTCATCTTCTCAATTCATCAGTTTCTTCACTCTGAAAAACTTTCTTCAACTGTTTGACATGAATTTTGGTCCGATGTCATGGACGGAAAGCCAGTCAGCAAAGTCGCTTGCGACTACCACAACGTCACGGTACTAGCTACGCGACGAAGTAGCTATTTGTAGGCAAAATGGCTCCATATGTCACGTGAATGGGAATTTTTTGAACAGTGCATGTCGCAACCCGCTCTAAAAAGGAACGGTAGGTATAATCAGAGCCGTAGATAATAGGGTTCCTTTAGATAAAGAGCGCCACTTTGTTTCAACCGAAACTAATGTAATTCCTCGGTCCGTGGCAGCTCCCTGCTCGGTTTGCTGAAATAGATTTAGAATCAAAGTTCAAAAGAAAACCCAATGGAGATATAATAATTCACTGTGATTAATTATGATAAAATTATACAGTGACGTGAATGATTGATAACTTCCGTGCATGCCGTCTAAATATCGAACGGTTAATGACACATGACTTGCAATTTTTGCTTGTGAGCGCAGTACAAATATTTGGAGTAATAAAAGACGTGTATATGGCTATATAACAGTGACCTTTACTAAGCTGATTGTACGTGTGAGCTAGTAGGCCCAATATATGTGCACAGACTGTAATACACTGAAGGTACATCGACCCACGAAGCCCATAAGCTTGTATATGCAGTGTACTAAGCAGGTGTTGCTCCGCAGGCAAATCGATTAAGGTTTGTATAATCATGGGGCTATGGTACCACAAGTTTAACCGGTGGCATATTGGTAGACATGGTCTTCACCATCCTGCACGTGGTCTTGTCAAACAATCCTTTGTTAAACCACATGCATAACGTTAATATATATAAAGGCCTATATATATGCATATACATGTATACATATATGTAAAGATTGAAGAGGTCCATATACTAATAATGAAGCTGAAGTTTTCTTTGTCAGTTCGTTCTCGTGAAAATGATTAGAACAGATTAGTTAAGTGTAGATCTTTGCAAGTGTTATACATAGATAGATATCATAGTTGTCTTTATTGTATCACCATTGAGATGGAAGACAAAGAAATTAATAGGCACTTAGTGTGCTGAGAAGTATGTTCAGATAATCTCTTTACATTTGCTTCAAACGTCCTGCAGGTGCTAGGGGATTTACGTGATACTGTTTTTGAATATATTTAAAATTATCTTAATTGTAGTTTCCATTGGTTAACTGGTCAGCAATATCCTTATTCATTTATTACGTAGTTTTGTTTTTTTTTCAAATTCGGAATCAGTGTAAACAGTGTCAGTCATCGCTCACATTCAAAATTCCCAACCCTCAAATCCAAAACTTCTTATTCCTCACCCCACTCTCCAACTCCACTCCACCGTCTCTTACTTTCAGTTTTCCATAGAATATGGACTTTCCAGCATAATGGAATACCATAAGACCTTTTACAAACACATGACTAAGTGATTGCATGCATATGCGGCGTGAATAACCAAAGGAATACCATTGTTTGATTTAGTTACCTTTCTTTATTTTTTAAATGCACAAGAGAAGGGTGTTCAAGGACGGAATACGTTATTCAATAAACAAAAAATGACAGTAATTTTTTTAAAAAGCAACGAAAAATGCATAAAACAGTAAAAAATGAAATCAAAGCTTCCTCTGTATTAGATGTAGACTGCACCTAAATGAGGGACATGCAAAAGTATTGGTCTTGCATGGTGCATCAAAAATATGACACAGCAGTGCTTTGTAACTCCTCAGTCTGTATGGTACAATTACAAACCACATCCTGATCACCCCAGCACAGCGAGCCAGTAATCAGATGATTTGACCAACTGAACATTCATTACTAGTGAATGCTTTCCCTGCCAATCCTGATCACATGACATCATGCAAGTCTGTGAGGACTAGGTGCAGCTCAGTTCTTTCCAATTGTTTGTTGAAAGAAGGACGTGCCAACCACTACATTATTTTGTTTTCACGATAAGTCGTCATATTGTAAGAAGTTATCCTCTGAGACCTATTCATATTCCTAACTTGATATTCTGAATATGGTGCTTCAGGCCCGTAACCCTTCGGGTTCAGGGGGTTCGTACGACCCCCCTCCACAAGATCTGGAGTTCCTCTCAGCACATGATATTAGACCTACGTTAACAACATATATAATGAATTTTAATTTGTTGGTCATAATTGTCGGCTAAAATGTTCCAAAAGTGGTAATATCGAGCCAAGCCCCCCCCCCCTCCCCACTGAAAAAGCTGCACATGGGCCTGTGCTAGTGGAAGACATAGCCTCCTGAACTATTAGGCATAATATTTTGCTGTGCTTTACGGTCTAGGAGGAGTTGTGGATGCAAACTTTTCGGTATCAAATTTGACCTTTGACCCCTGAACGTCAAAACACATAAAAAAAACATGATTTTTAGAGAAAATCTTGTATACCGGTCATGTATGTGAAGGTCCCATGTAAATACCCATTTTGGATTAAGGAATACAGCAAAAATAAGATTTTCACTTATCTGACCTTTGACCTCTGACCTTAAATGTTGATGGGAGACACAATTTCAGACCATGGGTCACCTATGTACCAACTTTGACCCTCATCGGCTTTGCGGTCTAGGAGAAGTTGTGGACGCAAACTTTTGAAATTGAAAATTTCTTTCGCACACATACACACACAGACACACACATCTTCACACATTTTGACTCCTACCATAATGGGGGGGGGGGTTCAGGTCACCTTAAGTACCATACCACGTTAGACCCCCATGTCTCATATATCAATTACACATAATGTTACCGTGGAAACCATTGCCATGGAAACTGAGAGAGCCATAATAAATTTTAAGGTTCCAAAGCAACTACAATATCTCATCGGGTATATAACATATATAGGATGAGATAAAAATGTATGATGATGTACTGAAAACCTACCATTATGTACTGAAGACCTACGATAATGTTAAAACTTACCATGTACATCAGATCATGTACGATAATGTACTACAAAATTGAGATGATTATCAAAAAGCACGTGTTCAAGAAAGTGGCGTATAAATATCCATTTCTGTCGCAAATCAGTTGAATATGAGTCTGAATATATCCATATGTAAGTACCCACTGGGGTGGGATTAAAAACTGGGGGATGCACGGGGTGGCAATTATTTTCCTCTGTGGTGGCAAGGTTAGCTTTATACGCCCAGTCATATGCTTCCGTTGATATAATCCATGTAGACTATAGGCGTTACACAGGCTCAGTATGTTTTAGCATATGCCTTGCTTACCTACTGAGTTACTGTAGGCCACAAAGCATAAATGCATGTTTCCTCTCTCACCAAACTGCCTACTGTGTAGTTTTTGCAAGATTTGTTTTCGAACATTCACTGTTTGCCGCAATTGCCTAATAATCCGCAGTTAGATCTCTAATTCAGCATAGTATGTAATTTGGAGTAAACATTAAGTTTAATGATTAAATAAAACAGCCTGAGAAAACATTGTACCTTACCGCAGAGTTTAGTGCTACTGGGTATGTAGTCAAACAGTCAAAGTATTTTTACCATGTATTCCCGCGACATCGCAAAACTAAGCCCCGCCGCTCCTCCCTCTGTTATGCTAAAGAGAAGGAAAACGCTCCCTCTCTCTCATAGTGTTTTCGTTCAAAGGAAGGTAATCTAGCGGTATCTTTTTTAATACTTTTATTTTTAAATTTATTACTGTTTGCCTTAAAAAAAAGTTGAGACACACTAAACACAAGTTAATGACACTGTTTTCTTCGTAAATTTTCTTGAATATGACTAAAACGATTTTCTTTGTTTCTTAAGCTTTGATTGTTTTCCTGCCTTCATAAGGATAACCCATTTTTGCCACTAAGCCCGTCCGAAGCGTTTCATTGTAGCATATTTGCTAGGGCTTATTGAACGTACAGTATACGGATATGGCCACACTTAGCAATGCCGGTAAACATCTTTCCGTACGCTTCGACTCTTGGATTTACTCACCCCGTCGTTTGTTTTTTCTCGTTTTTATCTGCGTTGGTGCTCACGTATAGTAGGGTGCACGCACATAAAATGAAGATTCACTATGAAGGTAAACAGTTACGCAGTCATCTGCATCGTTTCATTAAGTGGTAATAGTCATTTTTCCAGCTTGCAATGTCCTTTGAATTTTTTTTCGTAGTGTGTAACACGGAGTACAACTAGCAACATCTCCTACTTTCACTCGGAGAGTGATTGATTGCTCCAAGTCGTTTCCATCTTCCCTTATAAAACACTAACACGTAGTACATGTTAGCTTCAGACTGGTACTGACACGCACAGCCAGCACAATTAGTACAGGGTGCCTCATAGTCGAGTCGCACTGAGATCGCCTATGTGAATACCACACAAACTGGCAAACGACAGCGTCATTGGCCCTTCTCACGCTGTCATTCTTTTCCATTTCACCTCTTGTCCTTCTACTTGTTTGAATTATTAGTTGGCATGTAAAAGTGGAGAGCAAGCAGAGGTATCTTTACCGTGACAAACTTTCTCGAAGTGTATTAGGCCTAGACTACTTGTCAGTGATCGTTGCAGTTACGATTGCAGTACAGACATCACTTGTATGCGTACTGTGTGAGTTTTCTTTCATTGCCGCGATGTTTAGTGCGTGTCTCAATCTAAGCAAGGCCTATTGTTCATAGCCAAGTACAACTTGCACTGTTTATGTAACAGTAAGCATTTTATCAATCTCACTTTGTGTCTTGTAGTTTATGTCGTATGTGGTACTCTGCAGCGTATCAATGCAAGCAGAGGGGGGGTGCAACATACACGTAGACACTTCCAAATGGGCATCCAAGTTGACTTTTTCTAGTTTTTTGGTGCATGATCGTATATGTTTTGATGTACATCTTACATTTTTAGCAAATGATCGTACTTAGCAGGATGATGGTAAGTTTCCAGTACATCATCGTGTAATACATTATCATTTACACCATCATATAGCTTGGTCATTTTCGCGTTCCATACAAACCGACACCTGTTTCAAAGTTACCAACTCTGTGGCAGGTCAAAAAGTTTTGACAATGTGAAAACTACGGAGGCGTACAGGATACATGCAAAATGAAAAGGAACCATCTCGTCCAGAAGGAGATTTTCTTATAATTGACATTTTTACGACTTAACAAACTCGTCAAAATGACAAAGATCTAAAATTTATCAGTTTCACGTCATTCAGGATCATTTCAAAATGGACAAAATTAAGAAAAATTACCAATTATGCCAACTCATCAAAATTGCGAAATAATTTGCCCATTTTACCAAGTGAGACTAACTCTTCAAAATTGCAAAATTCAGAAAATTACCATTTCGTCAAGATAACACACCTCGTCAAAATGGAAAAAAAATGCAAATTAGTTGTCATTCATTTCATTTATCGAAAAGTTGCGATCATTAACATAGCGAATATGCGTTACACTGAGTACGTGGACGCATGGTGTAACGTAAGGATTTTCGCTTTGATGTAGAAGATTGTGTTTTAGATCTGGCTAAACTGGATTTGTGATGTATAGACTATTACACACCCATTGAATATTTTTTTCTATTGGGTATGTACCTATTACTTTCGTCGCCGGCTAAATCATCTTTTTATGAGATTGATTAGTATGGACAACTTGGAAAAGCGTTTTTGTATCCCAACTTTACTTAAGTTAGACTATTAATACTTGTAGTCACAAATATACGCGGCTAAACGAGTATCTGCTAACCTCGTGTCAAAGATAGTAGGTGGAGAGAAATTGGTTTTATTAGCATTGTAATCTATAGTTTTGTCGTAAACCGCCGTGCAGGGTGTGGGCATGACATGAGGCGGTATTTTGGAGAAAATCCCCAAATTATGAAGTCACGAAATTTTGAAATGGTAAAACAAATCATGTATTTCGAATAAAAACTGGCATTCGGTATGTGTTGTTTACACCTAGACATATCATTTTGAAGCATGACCGATAAAGCTTACCGTGATGGGAACAATTTAGAAATTTATACAAAATAAGCAAATGTTCGTTTTGTGTACAAAACTTTTCGATATGATTCCATTAACTGGTCATAACTACAAACTTCAGATAACTGTTATTGTGCCGTGGCAGAACATCTCGACAAAATAGCTTAACTCAGAAAACTGACATCATACATCGAACATGGAAATATTGTCATTTTGATTGGTAGATCTCGGCAGACCTTGGCGAAATGAAAATTTTCTGAATTTTGCCATTTTGGCCAGCTCATCAAATTGCCAACTTTCAGATTTATGTCATGATTTTGACGACGTAATTCAAGTTGTCAAAATGTTTATGTGTTACGAAAAGATGGTTTTGTCATGTCTTTTCTACGCTTCCGTAGAAAACCATACCACCCTTGTACATGATATGCGAAAAGTGATGTAGGTACGGTAAAGTGGTAGAAATTGAACACGAAAGGTAGCTATACGTGCGTCCCGCCTCACCTTTTCCGAACTGGCGTAGTCTCTCCATTTAGTTTACCAAGGTGAAAGTTGCGCTGCAGTAACTGTACATTTAATTCTTGATACAAAGACCGAAGACAGAGTGTATTTTGACTGAAAGGTACCTGTCATTCAACTTGGCCTTACGACAAAGTTGGTGTTCGTTTCCATCCATCTTTCTATTGACAGTATTGTTAGTTCATGTTGTTGTGTAGGCCTATGGATTTATAGCAATTAGCCTATTTGTCTTTCCAGTAGTATATTGCGCGAACACAAGCTGTATAGCCTAACGTTAAGTTTGGTATATTTATTGGCTTAAAACTAAACATGTGATGGCTATTCTCTCGGCAAGTCGCATACATTTGCGATGATTACCACAGGACAAGCCAGCACTCATATTACTCATACATCAGCTCTGACGTCGCGAACTACTGCACAGTATTACTAGGATCCTGTAATGTTCTATATACACCACAATGGAGAACACAGAGTGACAGACATAAGAAATGGAGAATTTTAACAAGTATTTGAGAGAGATTAGATCTTGACTTTATCGTTGGATTATCCAGAGTTGACTGACTTCAAGCAGTCATGACATCAGCTTAGATATTGTGGTATGTGAGATATCGGATGCTTGATGCATCATAAAGAATTATAATAAGAAACTGACTTATTGACCTAGCCTGGAGGTGACCAAGACTAGAGACGAACCAGTGCTGGTTACTAGGGGTATTGCTTTTTTACCATAAAAACACCATGTGTCTGTAATATTTCATATTAATGATGGCAGGGGTTTATACTGACAGCTTAAAGCAGTATAGCCGCACACATATCATTACACTACAGATCCTGACTAAATCTCTGTACAGACTGTAAGCTAGTAAAATATAGTATGCCGAAGTAATCAGTAGCATGCAATACTTCTTTTCCTAAGGCTATAAATGTGCTCTTCTGAGCCAATCATCGACGACATCAGACGTTAAGAAAGACGCATAAAATATAGAGACCTTGGATCTGTCTTGAAACAAATCTCTAATCGTTCACACGTTTTAGTTATGTACTGTAAGTTAAAAAAAGGTACATGCCAACACGTGCTGGGAAGGTTATCACAGGTATCACAGGACCGGATTCGGTTAGAATAATGGTTTAAAGTGGTGGGTGGGGCCTGTTGACATGGGGAAATGCTCAATTATTCAAGTGTATCTTGTTATAGCCCTGACAAAACTTTGTGCTAGTTTAGAATTGGTAATTTTGGCCTACCTCTAGTTTGTTAAAGTGTGTATCAATTGTCTAGTACTAAGCCTAATTCTTAAACTTGGATACAACACTAAGGTTAGTGTATGAGAATCAAGTTGAAGTATAGCACACTTATTCAGAGGGGATCGATGTTACGATACATTGTCCTAAAGTTAGGTATAAACAATATATATTACCACTGTATATTGATGGTCTGGGTGAGTGTGCTAGTGCTAATTGTGTAGATTATTCATCTGGCATCTGAGTCAGCTGCTATGAAGGTGGCATTTATGTTGTGGTATAGGGTGGGCTTGGTTGTTATTGGCACAGCAGACTTGAATAGCTCCTGTGCTGGAATATGAGTTGTAGGGTCATCTACCTTTGTTCATATTCAGTGTTTCAGGGGAGAGAAAGTAGGGGAATAGATCACCTGTTACAACATCTGAAAGAGAACTATGCACTCGTTCTCCAGATATGTGAATATGAAAATTGTCTCAACGTTTTTGGTGGCCCTACAAAATTCAGACTCTCCAAGAAAGCATAGCAGCCAATCACTGTTACTTGAAATCAAACATACCAATGGGAATGGAAATGCCAAAATGGGGCTTTTAATGTTCTTTTTTTGTAGTGGCTATGACATATTCTTCAGAATTTGACTTTCACTGAAGAATTTTCAACTCATATTTTAAACCCCTATCTACATTTTTAGCTTGTGGAAAGCAAAATTCTCTGTTGGTTTTGATTATGATTGACAGCAAATTTGAAAGATACTGTACAGAGTACAGTATACACAGCATATACGCTACCCCAAGATCACACATGCAGGAGTTTTAGGCAGACTGTTGGAGGGAAGTAGAAGTAAGCGGTTGAGAGAATTGAAACTGCCTGAGGTGATGTGTGATTGTCTTTAATCCTAACCCCTAACACTATCAACCCTGTGTCTGGCCCTGTAACTAGAATTGTTATGTCAAATAATATTTTAAGCAGAACCAGTTCATATGTAATAACTGTATCATCCATGATAAAAATGATTGATGTATTCACACTAAAGGCAACAATATTTATTACAGTCCGCCGTTTCTGCTAAAATGATTGTTTGATTATAAGTCTCGGGGTTAGTCATGATGTACAGTAAGGCTTAGTGTTACGGGTTACATACATTATTGATTTGGTTAGGTTTATGAACTTTACATCACCTTTTAAAATGACATTCAGCAACCAAACAGGCATAGACTGCACTGAGTTGGCTGCCATGCCAATTACACCCATGATCCATGAATCAATATGTTTTAGGCTTTTACTGTATATTAAGAAAACTTTGATACCTTTGATATACTTTCATGTAAACTCTATCATTATGCTATTCAAGTTTACTATTGCTCGTTGCATCCTATCCTCCTATTTGTGCACATTACTGTAGTAGTCCTGAACTTATTGCACTTATATTATTATTATTATTATTGCACTTATTCCTGGTACAGTGTACTGTAATTACTTAACGATAAGGTGTTATGGTATGATTCACTTTGCAATGCCAGTTATACTCTGTAACAAGGGATATTCTTTATCTCAAACATATAAATCCTCCCTCAAAGTTGTTCCAAGGCTAAAGACACAGGAAGATTTCTGAACAGCTGAGATGTTCGAAGTGCTCACATTTCGAAAGTACTTTGTGACATCAGGTGTTGATCTCCCGTGCAACCTGATAGGATAGGCATGTTGTTGTTGTCGCATAAAATATTTGTCGCACAGAATCTAACGTTACAATTTAAAAATTCAGCAGCAAAAGATCAATCTAAAAAAAGATACATGGTGACAGCCAGGAAGAAATGCTTGGTGTTTCTTTCATATTTGCTGATGATACAAATGTTCTCCTTTCTATTGGTACTGTAATTAATAATTCATACAGCTTCACTACGGATGTTGGGACCTTGGATCAACTTACTGTACAGTAATTGGTTTAATGTGAATAACCTGACACTCCACTACTGTACATGGGCATCAGACCTGGTCCCCAACATTTTGATAGGTGGCGGACATAATATCAAATCTCCCCCCCTTACATTTTGTAAAAGAGAACTGTTTTGGCTTTTTTTTTTTTTAATGATAGGGGGAACATGGTAACAAGTATTGCAGTACACTTTTGGTGAGTGACCAACGTAATCACTACTGTAGGCTGATAGATGCTCATTAAGGTACTCTACGTGACAAATTTAGGTGTTCATATACCAACGTTAGACTCACCTATACGTCCCAAATGCCAAGATTTTGCTATGTTATGTTACAGGACAAAAGAAGGTAATGGATATGACTTACCTTGCTAGTTGAGACTAACTTACAAGAGATAATCCGTTGACTGTGTACTTGTTGTTTCTTTCAAAGCAGCCCAAAAGTAATGCGGAACGTTGCCCAGTACTTTACCACCAACCCCCACCCCCTTGTACTTTACATGGAATAACAGTAACATTTCAAATGGCAGATTCAGATTCAGAAAAGTCCTTGTAATGAAACCATCAAAACTACAATGCATTTATGCATTCTGGGTACTATTATTTAGATTGTCCTCAGTGGGAAGACAATCTGTAAACTCGGTACTGTAAACTGTAAAGTCCGACAACCTGTTTAATGTGATATGTATCTCATTTAGTGAGTTATGCTGGAACTTCAAACATTAATAGAGTAGCCCCCCATAAAAGATCATTGCTCATGGTTAACTGTATGTACATTGCTCTTCTGAGCTGAACATTTGCAAAGAAAATGTTAATTTACACAGTGTACCGTAGACAGTAGGGTGTTCTTCACATGTATGTTCGAACCCATGTTCATCATTTAGACAATTGTTGTATAATTGCAGTGATGAATTTCTCTCAAATTCTTAAACAGATGACTAAAGGAAAAAAATGGGTCCTTGTTAAGAAGTTTGACGGTCTTCCTAAAAGATCAGACTTAGAGATACAAGAATTTGAGATTCCTGATGTACAAGATGGCGGTAAGAGATTTGATAAGGGTGATTGGACTGTGGAGTGATGATTATTATACTTACTGTACAAATGTGTCAAGAGCAACAAAACCTACAGTACAAGCTATAAACCGTGACCATGGCAATGCCTACAGGCATAAGCATAAAGTAGCTTTAGAACATTTGGTAAATGAGTATACTAGGGCTGAAGTATAGGGTAGAGTGTTAATAATGTGTACCATTTTGTTGTTCAATGTATAGATGGTTCAAAAGGTAACATACAGTATTACTAATTCGTACTGGAAAAGTAATGCTGGACGTGATTAGCTTGAATCAATTAAAAGATCAAACATTATCTTTGGTTTTCTTATTAAGAGATTCTGATCACCACTGAAGTACTTTCCGTTGATCCTTACATGAGGTAAGCCATTTTCATAGCTTCAGTCTAAAGTCAGTCAGCCTGATTAACGTGCAGGTAGGGTGCACGGTATCTTAGACACAGTCCTTAAGACCAAGAGTCTCTTGAAAGGCAGTCACATTTAATCTTCGTCTTCTGTAAGATTGTGTTTAACCTGCAGTATATGTCCAGTTGGGCTGACAATTCCGGCTTGCAGTACTAAAACCATGTTTGCGATTGTAATTAATTTTGGCAGGTTGAACGCAAACTGTGAAATAGACTGCATGCTCTGCTGATTTTAAAGTGATAGTGAAGTACTACATGAGGAGAAAAATTGTTTTAGACACATTTGTACCTTTCAAGCGGATAACATGCAAACTAGATTTGCAAGGTGTTATTGTATGGGTGAAAGCATGCCACTTTAATATGTAACATTCAGTTTGTCAAATTCTCTTGTTAGGACATGGGCACGTGATGCAAAAGTTGGTGACACTATGTTTGGAGAAATCGTCGGTAGGTAAGTTTGTTGAAGGTGTAGGGTTTTGCTTTAGTAAAAGTTCGAAATTTATGAGAAGTCAGAGAATGCATTACCCCTTTTTTTGATTCCTTGCCGTAGGCAGGGGAATCTATGCAGTCCTGATGTCGTGTGTGTGTGTGTAAGGGTGTGTGTGTGTGTGTGACGGTTGCTCGTAAACACTCTATCTCAAGAAGGGTAACTCTGAGTAATTTCATTTTTGGCATGTAGGTTGCCCACGTTGAGTAGATGATCCCTATTGTTTTTGGTGTCCAAATCTTGCATATTAATGAGGTTATGGGGTAAAACATAAAAAATGTTAAAACTGCCATAGTTCCTTATCCATGGGTCAGATTTGTTTTAAACTTGATAAGGTTGTCTGTTATTAACAGGTTCATGACCCTGTGAAATTTAATGCTTATCAATAGAGAGGAAGGGATAATTTTTCACTATAAAACAATAATAATAGCCTAAACACCATTATTGTGGTTATTATAAACTACTGTACAAATTAGTTGAAAAGCATATGGGCGACATTTTCTCATATTAAGTAGATGATCTCTTTTGTTTGTAGTGGAGGTCAAAGGTCATTTGAAGTCACCAGAGGCTTTTTGCTCCAGATTTAAGGCTTCAGTACTGCATTTGTAACTTAGTGAGTAACTTCTAGTGTGAGGGGACTCCGATAAGTTGTCCAGAGAGATAGTCTTGGTATGGAGGGTCATGGGGTCAGATAGACAAGGTGGCATTAATTCATGCATTGGAATGTTAATGAGTTTATAAAAAAAATGAAGAAAATAAAAAAAACCATCCGTTCTGTCATTTATTTGGATAATATCAATATCCAGAGGAACAGCTGGTAGCAGAACAAGGTTTCTTAACAATCAAATTGGAGTGCTTTCAATCATATTTCACAATGTCGGAAAGGATGGAGGAAGCAAAAATATTGAGGAGAAATCATAACTTAGGGTCAACTTACGAGGACTTTGAGTGTGTTAAAAGCTACTTGTAACAAGGAAGAAATTATCGCAGAGTCGATAAAGGAAAATTTGCAAAAGGCAGAGCGCCAATTTGAGGCAATGGAAGAGGTTCAGGCTGATCTGGCTGGGCTGTTGTCTGATGAAGCATTTGAGCAAGCAGAAAACTGGATGTTGGAATGCCAAAAGCATTATACTGAGGTGAGGGAGGAAGCATTGAAAAAGTTAAATGAGGAAATTGAGTTTCAAATTAGCGTTGGAATTACCTAAGGCAGAAATTCCACCATACGATGGAGACCCAAGAACATTCTGGTGGTTTATGAAGAATTTTGAGGTAAATATGGCAGACAAGCTGAGTTCAGATGAGGTAAGGTTGATTTATTTGATTCAACTAACAACAGGCAAGACTAGAAGCAGCATTGATTACTGTGTGTTTCTTGGAGCTCAGAGATAATGTTGACTGATGTCATACTCATACTGTACTTGATGTGTGGGTTGTATGGCCTGGGTAGGTGATCCCTATTGCTTTTGGTGGATGTCAAATGTCGCGGTCATTTTAGGTCACCAAAATAAAGGTCATTTTGGGTTAAAGGCTTGTGGTGTATCAAGTAAAATAACTGCAGTTGATCTTATACTTGTCATGTGAATAATTCATGTTTGTTGTAATATAACCATGTAGCAAGGAATCACAAAGCCTTTTGGCTTTCTGGTTTCATGTGCAATGACCTTTGATCATCTTGATCATGATTATCCTAATCATCATGTTCATCTGATTTACCAACATCATCATCTTCTCTTGTCATGGCCACCTTAGTCTTTACCTTAATTGTCATCATCTGTCATTATTATGGAATATGTATTATATATTTGCTTAAACAACTATGCTTCCTCTGAGGGTAATTGTTCAGTCGAAAGATGCATGCATCAAAAAGTTGGAGACAGATAAAGCCTGTTGATAATCTTGTTAAGGTTTTAGAGGCACTGAAGTAAGAGATTTCAGTTACAAAAAACATCAAACACAAGTTGCATTGTTGTCTGCGTACACTTTGTATTGTACTGTAGTTACTATCACCTGTTCAGGAAAGCAGGAGTGAATGTGGAAAGTATCAAATTTCTCAATTGGTCAAAACTGCCAAAACATTTACATGACATGTGGAAAAGACCCCAAACTAGCAATCCGCATTATTTTCGCAAACTTTAATTTGAAGGTTTGGAAACTTTAATTCGAGTTCCTCCTATGAGATAATTCCATCCAGATTGACTTGGAACTTTCTCTGTAGTCTAACATATAAATGTACATACTTTGATAGAGCCTAGCCAACATGTATTTCTAACTGTTGTGCCTTATGCTTATGACTTACTGTAGAGGTACAGACTAGACTTAGATTTTCAAGTAAATTTTGATCCAAACTGTTTGAAAATGTGCCCTATGTTGCGGAAGATATTGCTAAGCTTATATTGGGTCATCAGGAGCAGGATTGTATATTTTACACCTAAGCTTTGTACACATTCAACTTAGAAAAAGTGTGGAGAATATTTCACCATAGGGCTATATAACACTGTTATGATAAACACATTTGAGACCAAGTTCAATCATATTGGCTCATAGCCACAAGGGATGGGTAAAAGAATTCCAAGGCACTCCTAACTGCTCTACTTTAAATGTCCTAATATCTTCCATCCTCCCCCCTCCCCATGTGTTTGGCAAGGACCACTTAATTTGTTCAAGTTAATGGTTGCATATTGTCACCAGGGTTGGAAAACCTTGCGAACGTTCCGGACCTGGTTCGCGGGAAATCGGCGATGCTCGCGGGAAATCCTGCATGTCAGGACACTTTTTTTTTTATAAAAAACTGGGAAAAAACTGGGAAATCTTCAGAGAAACAAAATAAATGAGGGGGAACAGAGAAAATGCTGTTAAACAATTATTTAAAAGAAGCTCTGTTGATCGCTATTGCTTACGATACTCACATAGGCAAATGGCGCATGTTACCTCTATGCCTATAAACCACGATGTCCAGTATATCCCCCACTATCACGCAAGTAACCAGAAATTATCGCCAGTTTGCTTTTAGGCACACTTCAGCCGCCCTACATACCCTGTGAATCCCAGTGCCCAAGGATGATTCGCGCAGAACTCGTGCACAATTTCATCTCCATCGGTTTTAGTGTTTTTTATTTTTTCCGAACTCAGCACAAGATTCTCTGTGCAACTAATGAGGACAGAGTGCTTCCATACAGTAGATAGGTATGTACACAGCATACATACAGTACATAGCCGCGCAACAGACCCACGTGGCATGACTTGACCTTTGTACCTTCTTTAGGTTTACAGTCTTACACACAGATGGAATGGTAGTGCCAAACAACTTTCTGGAAAACGTAACGTTACACGCAGTAAAAAAAATGGCCTCGATTAAACCATTTTGAAATCTGGGGGACCACTTTTATCCTTAGCTTCTTTTTTTTTTGCTGCAAATTTCTGCTGCCTGTTAATGGTCACAGTTATCAGGGATAAAAAAGTTCGGTACAAATGTCGTAGCTGCAACAGGTGGCTGAATTTGAATGTTATGAATGCGATGTCCATTTTGGGACAGGTGTTGACATTTTTGCAGTTAAAAACTTTTCTTGGAAACATGCCAGGATTTTTTTTACGTCAAACTCTCAGAGCTGTTTGTAAGTAGCACAGCTTGTAGTAGTTGACAGTGTATAGTGGTCTATGATCAAGACATTTATTCTAGGCCTATTGCACATCTATATAGCGTAATATCGGGCTCAAGTTTCACTCGTTTCTGACATTTTGTTAGTGACACTTCTTCACATTTAAAAAGGTACCGTATATTGCAACAACGCAAATAGCCTAGCGTTAAGCTTTCGTGATTGATTTTTCAAATATTGTATGAGTTATCAGTTATATTCTTTGTGCTAAGCTGCACAGTTTTACCTTTTCGATGTGCTAGGAACCCCCCCAATCTTCCGGGAGCTTGCCCCCTGAACCCCCCACAAGGGGTTCCACCCCTACACAAATGTCAGCGGGAAATTGGTGGATTTTCTACTGTGTTCGCGGGAAATTCAGCAAGGTTTTCCAACCCTGATTGTCACTTGGATCTGGATTCCTCACTATTTTGTTAAAAAGAAAACAAATGCATACTTTTTCAGGTTTGTTACAGAGTGTATCAGATCTTAATCAATGACAGAGTTAAAGTGATAAAGTGGATATTTTCTTGCCATTTGGTGATGGTGACATGTGTTAAGAATAATCACCATTATTAAAGATGATGTGGTAAAATTTACTTTAGCTGAGGTAAAGCCATTCAACTTCAGCATTTTTATTGCTGCAGCTATTTTTCTTACTCAAGGCATGTGTGCATTTAGCAACAATTAACATACTGTAGGCATTGCGTGCACCGGGAACATGTGTGTGCGACAACCAGCTGGAATGTGTAATTAATGCAGTAAGCAGTAATTTCATGAAATTTTAAGTAACTGCTGCTACGTGTATACCAAGTAGTGCTACAGGAAGTAAGGAACATTGCAGTGATGATCCCAATCAGGGATGAACGTTAATGTAATGTTTACTCGAAGGCAGAGTACACACATGATACTGAACACATTCATAGACATTTTTTTTCAAAACCTATTCGCATTTAAAGATCTAGGAGAAATTGACACTGTTTTCACAGACATTTGCATGCACTGTACATTCCTAGATTGAAGGTGTATCATATTGGGTATACCAAAATTCCATTGTCTTTGTTGACGGTCATATGTGGTCAATAGGGTCACAGTATGGAATTTTTGTAAACGTCTTATCTCAATATGGGAAGCTTGGACAGATGTCATATTCAATATGTAGTTTTACCTCATTGAGCACAGTCAGTTGGTCTTTAATGGAGGTAGAAGGTCATTCAATGTCAACAAGGGTCAAATTGTGAACATGTAGATATGATCTTAAGAAAGAAAACTTGTGCAGGTCTCATATTTCATATTAAGCATATGTAGCTTAATGTGACACATGAATGCTATTATATCAAATTCAGAAAAAAATCATCTTATTTGGATCATCGAAACCACAATGCATTTCTGCATTCTGGTTAGCTCATACCAGCATGCTGGTGTGAGCCATAGTTATCCTGGTGTTCAGGAATTTTTGGTCCAGGTTCCCATGTGGGCCCTTTGTCCCATTTTATGAAATTCTACAGAATGCTTCTCCTACAGATTTTATCTTACCTGTACAATGTTGATGGTTTGTCACAATGTTGCTCTGTTGATGTTCCCTTCAGGGTGTGCACTGTAGGGATTTTTTGTCCAAGATCCCATGTGGGCCCAAGGGCCAAAGTAAATGAAATTTTGTTTGAAATGCTTCTTCTCGCACATGCTTCCATGTATATTTATTTAATTTGGACACAAAATTCCTTGGGAGGTAGTTCATGTATGGTGTACACAAAACTTTCAGTCCAAGGTCCCATGTGAACCCTGTGGTCCATTTTAGGAAATTCTGCAAAGTGCTTCTTCTCCTACAGATTCACTTGTACATCATTGATTGTTTGTCATAATGATACTGTGCTAGTGTTTATCTTAGGGTGTTCATGAATTTGTATGGTGCCATGTTGGCCCTCCGGCCCATCTTATGAAATTCTGCAAACTGCATCTCCTACTGTTAAAGTACCCCTTTAAACTGTGATACACATCTCAAATATCCCTATCATTTATGAATGATATATACTGGAGTATTGGGACAGTGTCACTTGGTGTACTACAAACTGAAACTCTATGCCCTGTGGTATGTTGACGTGTATATGGACATTAAAGAGGCACTTGTCACAAGGGAAATTGTTTCATGAACTTAGTCTTCACAAACCTGTCAATTTTGTGTCAAGTTTCTAGTGACAGATCGATGGTTGCAAAGATTGTCCCCAGTATGTATCACACACAAATGACCACTAACAAGTGAGTAGTTAATGATTTAAGTAGGTTTTGGAAAACTTGTGGCAATTCACATTTCCACTTTAGTACTTATTCATATACGAATAGCCAGTACAAATCATGGAGAAAAATTAATAAAAATTGACTCTTTTCGTTATTATTGGATGTGAATAGTGATGTTCATTACTGTGTAAGCATTATTACAGTACTTGGTAGTCCCCATCAAAATTTTCCCAAATTTAATTTATTCACAAAGACTGAACTTCTGCACTGTTGGTGCCCTAGGTTATGAAATTCTGAGAATTGTGCAGTCCTAAAGATTCTCTTGGACAATGTTGATGATTTTGTATAATGATACCCAGTTAGTGGTTCTCACTTTCACAGCTGTACGCACATTCGTTTCTGTTTAGGGTCACAATTAGCAATCATGCTGATCGCCAGGTTGGTGACTACGTTGAAGCATTTGGTGGATGGTCTACTCATGCAGTTGTAAAGGGAGACCATTCAATAAAGATTCCCCAGTTACCAAAAGATGTGCCATTGTCCTTGACTGTTGGAGTATTGGGCATGCCTGGGTAAGGACAACATATGGAAATGGTTCTACTCAAATAAAAGTCATGTAACACTGTCACTGTTGCAGTGTATGAAAATTTCCATTTATGCACAGGAGAGTAGTACTGGCCTATTTATAATATATTGACAAGGTCGGACTCCTTCACACCTTTCGCTGATTACGAATCTCATTTTACTCTCTTAGTCACATTTCTTGATGTAACAACACTCTGTGTCCTGTTCCTTTGAGAACAAATGTACTCATAATGTCATTCCCAGATGGAATCATTCATTTAAATTTGCCATTTGCAAGGTACTGTATATCACGTCGCATTGGTCATCTTGTTGTTGCTGGTATTGACATCGGTCGTATGTGTAGCTTTTAATTCTGATCTCTCTTGCTAAAACACGTAGGAGAAAGACTATTTAGACAAAGTATTAAAAAAACAGAACTCACAACATGAAGTGGTGAGTGACCAACGTTTGTTTTCCTTTTCTGAATCTGACTTTCGTTCTTTTGCCCTTTTGGTCTTTGTGCTACATGGTTAAGGGAGAATGGTCAGATTATAGCTTCTGTTCAGACTTCTGACATTCGTACCAACAAGTACAAATATCAGCTGCCTAGATGCTCGTTGTTCACACTTAGATATGGACATTTTGATTCTCCAGGATATTCTGTAAATCCCTTCCAAAATCAACTTTTTAGGGTTATTTAGGGTTATTAAATGGTTAGGGGATCCTAGCTAGAACCAGTGGTACAAAAATTAGACAAAGCCTATCAATAATGTTGCCAGCTGTCTGTTGGAGTTATTTACAATACTTCAGCCTTTATTTACACAATACTTTTTTCCTTTCTACTCTTCCTATTGCATTTATTTGTTTGTCATTCCTTGTTCACTAGAGCTTATCTTCATCGTTTGCATTAAACAAATATTTGTACTTTGTACTAAGTAGTCACTTTTTGCCTGATGATGGGGGTTTTGTGTCTTAGCATCATTTTTCCACACAATGTTCCCCTGTTTCTCCCTTGTTCATACATACTGTATGTGTAAGGCCACAATATTTGCAACAAAAGGAGACATTTGGGCATAGAACCAAAACAATCTTTGTCTAATGTCATAATTGTTGTCAAGTAGAGTATGCTGGAATATTGTATTCAACACAACATGTT
Source organism: Stichopus chloronotus (assembly GCA_021234535.1). Lineage (NCBI taxonomy): Eukaryota > Metazoa > Echinodermata > Holothuroidea > Aspidochirotida > Stichopodidae > Stichopus > Stichopus chloronotus. The sequence continues at coordinate 9,245,655 of CM037849.1, forward strand.
TGAGAGATGACTTAATGGCGCTTGCTGCAATAATTGTCATTACTTCATCTAGACTGTTACCTTAATACGAAGAAACAAAGGTAAATATATATTCTAACTGTTAATTAGATACAGTAGGATGTAATTAGCCCTAATTAACTTTGAATTTGGATTATATTACAAGTTGCAGTGGTTAACTAATGTCTGCAGATTATAGACTTTCACAGACCTAGTGCAGCACATGACCATGTGAGTGCCAAAAACTACATTCATTTCAAAGACACCATTTTATTTAGTTAATAACTACAGTAGTCTTTCTAATATAAAAACAAATTAACTGCAATTTACAGTACAGTATTAAATTGATATTTGTGCATAAATTTGTTGTGGTATATTGTTTGGTGTCTTTAGACTAGTGTAACATTTTACTTTTCAGGTAAAACAATAAGTAGTATGAAAGTATGACTGACATAATTATGATTCATGTTTAATTATAAATCCGGTATACTTGTCCTGAAGTTGTCTTTTGTCAGAAATTAAAAAGCACAGTCATACTTATCCCACCTAAATCAGGGTACTACACCATTAAGGAATTATTTGTTTGAGATGCAATGCAATTTTTTTTATTTTTCTGAAGCCTTACAGCATATTTTGGACTGACTGAAGTCGCCAAAATAAAGTCAGGGGACACAGTTCTGGTTACAGCTGCAGCTGGGGCAGTCGGTTCAGCTGCTGGACAGATAGCTAAGATTAAGGTAAGAAAATAACTCAGTGAACTAAAAACAACTTCCAAATGAATTACTTCATTAGTCGAGCATGGTAAGGTAGTATTGTAAAGTTAGGAGCAGTTAGCGCCCAGAAATATTTAGAATTGACATGGGATTACAACTGTAAATCTATTGAAAGCTGCTTTACATCTAGACGTAAGAACAAGTGTTTTGTTCACTGAAAAATTTGAAGTAGTATTAGCTGGTGTCATTGTGTGATCTGCATTTAAGCCATCTATCTGACTGTTACTACAACAAGATTGTAGCTTGGCAAGGAGCAAGACCTACATCATGTTCACCTTTAAAATTAGTTTATTGCATACCAAATTCAGGTGTCAAACTTGCCAAAAGTATAAAGACATGTAAGTATGCACTGACAGAAGAAATCATTAGTGTACCAATATAAGATACTGTAGGTGGCACAGGTGTTATCATTTTGGGGAGCAGGCAAGGGGAGCACCCCTCTATTTTTATTTTTTTCTGGTCTTCACTGAAAACAAGTGCACAAAATAAATATTGTTTATTTTTTTTGTGATTTTTATTTTTATGAGGAAGAAAATTGCACGTATTGGAAAGAAAGTGTTTATTCAAATTAAGACTTTTGCCTATAACATATTACCAACAATCAGTACTTCATTGTTTACCTTCATTAAGAGTACACAACAATCCCATGTGATTAACTGAACTTAATCCTTTTGGAAAATCCTTTGTTCCCTCTCAGCCATTCCAACATTTGCACTCACATTTTACAAGCAGCCATGAAGTCTTTCCTCACTCTCTTACATTAGCTCTCAGGCTGCTTAGAACTTGGAACATCATCACCAAACATCCAGCGGGGGCAGTCAGGCATATTAAATTTATTTGTAAGATCTTGTTCTAACACTCTCAATTACAGCCTTGCCAGGAATTCGTTTCACGGTTGATAACGCCGGGAATATGTGTATGCAGGCTCTATACGTTGCATCAAGGCTGTATTGTCTGCATGTTACAGACGGCAGATCAACTTTATCATCGAGAGTTTTTATCGGCAGGAGAAAATGTAGGGGTGAAGCTTTGACTACAGTATTGTCAGTATGGTCGCGTGTTGTTGTCAAGTACAACCTGCACTATCATCAAAGCTTAAGATTAAGTTAATAACAGACATTAAACAGCAGTTTGACAGAGAAAACTCAAGGGAGGTGGGGGCACTATTACTTTAGACCTTCAAACGAAGATCCAGCCTAGCTTCATTAAGGATAGCACCAGTAGTATTGTACCACGTCATATACATCATGATGATGATGTCAGTATTTATATTAAATATTATGTGGGGAGATATCAAAACATGTTGCAAAGTAGCCGTCAGTTTATTGTGCAAAGCTGTCGTAACACACCCAGATTTTTGTTGATAACAAGTATAGGAACAATTTTTAGGCAGTATTAGGCAAGTTCTTCAATGAACCGTTTGATACCATACATGTATTTCCTCAAGATAAAACATTTTTTAACTCCAGTATATCATATATATACCTTGGTATTCTCCTTGTGAACATCCATTAAAAGAAAGGTACTTTTCTATCCCCTGCAGTGATTGTTTCTTGACATCACACTATATTTTCTCCAACCCCTCAATAACTTTGCATGTTCAGCTGCACTTTGAAAGTACTTAGCAGTTCTCAAACTTTTAGCATCTAGGAACGCTCACTACCCTGTAGATGCACCTGAAGTTCGGTTTTTTTTTTTTGGCCGTTCATGCAGGGTAAGATTGAGAAACCCTGGGAGGTCGTTAACCCAGATTTTGTACAAAGAAAAAGAACAGAGTGGAACATGAACAATCACAGCCCTGTCCCCAATAAGTCTACAGTAGCAAAGCTGGAAGGAGTGTAACAGTCAGAGGGGAAGGGGACACAGAAACACCTGTTGATAACAGTTGCCCTGCTAACCTACATTTTTCCAGAGTGCTGTAACAAAAAAAAGAAAAAAACATTGCAGGAATAAAGAAGACTAAAGGGAAAAATGCAACAATTTCTCAGTAATAGTGCTAACATTTATAAAGAAATGTGAGCCTTGCAGATGAAATTTATTTCTTTATCTTCCGCAGTTTTTTTTTTCTTGACAAAGTTTGTTATGTAGTAGAAAGGCATTTCCAAAAGTACAAAAAAAGAATGTATCGTGGTTGCTTGGCATTTTGCATTTCTTTCTTGAGCAAGTAAAATCACAATTACATAGACTGAGGAAATTTATCCAGTCTGAATTTGCAATTTTGCATCATCATAGCATAAAGAAACATAAATGTGGCAGATGGTTTATTATATCTTACGAAATATGCAGTATTTGAATGAGTTCAGAAAAAAATAAGCAGCAAAGTAAAAAGTGTCTTTTAATATCTAATAGGTACTGTACTAAATTTTCTGAATTTTCTTTTTGTTTTACTCCTGAAGGGGGCTCTTGCGATCAGAATAGGTGGAGTTGCTAATCATTGGTGCAAGATCACCTCAAGAAATTAAAGTTGCAGGAATCTCTACAGCAGGCTTCCTCAATTTTCTGAAGCACCACATTGCAAAATGTGACTGATATAATATGCCACAGATCGCCATCCTTGGGAGGGTTATAAGGGGAGGGGGTGTCCCCCTGAAAATTTTTGCATTTCAGAAGGGACTTAGATGCAAATTGGTGCAAAGTTTGTTCAATTTTCCCAGCCACAATTTTTCCCAGACATAACAATTTTTTTGGTAATCATCTTATCGAATTTGGGAACTGTGCATCAGATTAAGAAACCAACAAGGAAACATTCTCCACCCACCTAGTGGCTGAAGTATCATTTGGATGATCTGGCAAGCCTTGAAAAATTTGGAACAAGTGTAGTTGTAGATATTGTCATTATGTCCTACAGGTGGTTGTGAGACAGTCGTGTTCGAAATTTGTTCTTGATAAAGTTCATGTTGCTGAAGGAACTTTTGCAGATATTGGTGGATTCGAATATCCAGACCACTTTCAAGGACAATGATTTCAGCTCACTGCAAGCTTGAGGAACACTTATCCAGAAATCTGCTGATGTTTTGCGACCGTACAAAACTTTCAATTCATCATCACTTTGCATATCGATTAGCTGAGATATTCTCCCAGTAATTTTTTTCACCACTCCAAACCACGTCGCGCACCCCAAGTGGCACGCACGCCGCTGTTTGAGGAAGCCTACTCTACAGGGTTTTTTTTTTTCCGTCAAATCCATTGAATGTAGGTCACCAGTGTGAGACAGTTTGTTTTAATATTTGCTTAACCATAGATGAGACAGAGTTACGAAAGTGTCCTACTGTCTATGCAAAGACTCAGTTCGTAAATACCCAGCTAACAGAATATCTGGGACCCAGATCATCACCAGATGTGTGTAACTGGACTTACATATGGAATCCAGATGAAATAACTGGATCCCAGATCGCCCATATGGGACCCAGCTGTCATTTCCACCATGGAGATCAGATGCTTTGTGGACCTCATCTGTGCAATGTGCATTTTACCAATGTGGTTTATACTTGGACAGTCTGTATAGTTCTATCACTCTCATTAATCCATAGGGGGTCTTGGTATTCCAGATTAAGAAATGTAAAACCCTATCTTTTTGTGCAGGGCTTGGTTTTCCAGATCTGGAAAAGTAAGACCCTTGCTTTTTTTAACAAAATCTAAAGAAGAAGGATGGAAAATTGTAATATCATCCTAAAATGATATCCTCAAGTAATTATAACACATTTTAACTAATATCAAATGTGAGATTTTTTATCACAATTTACATGTAATGTAGTCCTGTATGTAAAGTGTGCATGATTTGGACATGACTGTAGGGGGGGCAGCAGGTGTTCTGAGCAAAAGATGTATGTATTTCAGATGTTTCTGGATGCATTATGATGTGAGAAATAATTATGAGATCAAATGTCTGAAAACTCTTTGTTATTGTATATTTGATAGGGGGTCTTGGGTTTCCAGATCTGGAAAAGTAAGACCCTTGTCTTTTTCCACCAAAATCTAAAGGAGAAGGATGGAAAACTAGCAATATCTTCGTAAATGTTTTTATAATGATTGATGATAATGACTTTTTGGAGATTTTAGTTTTCCAGGTCTTAGGTTTTGGTTTTCCAGACACCCACAGCAATTGTAAGTTTCCGTTTCAGCATTAAGGAAGTTTGATCAAAAAAAGAATGACTGACATAGCTTCAAATTTGAATGCCCCACGAAATCTAACAGAGTTCATGCATAAACTAGACTTACTGTAATAGCGTGCAAGTTAAAGTAGATAAAAGTTCTTTGTTAAAAACTACGAAGGAGCGTGTTAGACCTTCCGAAAATTTCCAAACAGCCTAACCAGCTCAAAGATTATGTGCTTGTATCTTTGTTGTGAAAATGAACAGGTGCTTATTCCTAAAATGTGGAGTTCAGATTTGTAAAAGATACATTCAAAAATATTTTATTGTTTATCAATCCTAAAGGCTTAAAATATTTTGAGTCAAGAGTTGAGTTTGTAGGAAAATGGCTTTGTTGAAGGTTGTAATATAGCAGCTACGGTAGCATTCAAGTATTACCATGGGGCCACTCTAGTGTTTCTCTGGCCAGGCATACCATAGTGAGTATTCATGTGGAGGACGCCTGATTCAAACAGGTGCTGCCGGCAGCAATCGGTCGACTTGTGTATCACGTTAAACACAGCTCTATAAAAAAAAATGTCTGAACATAGTGATGTCCATTGTAAAATTTATACAGATCTGTAACTTAAAATAATTGTATATTGCAACATGTTTCTTACTTTAGAAACTTTTTGCAAAATTTGTAAATTCCATGAATTTGAAAAAAAAAGCTATTTTTTCCCCTGCCATTTACCACAGGTTATAGTGCTTTTCTTTCCACTTCAAACAACCGTAGTCGCATATCGTCAGTTAATCCCAACTATAATACAACAATAGAGATCAATATAATCCTCCACATATTTAGTGAGTAATTGAATAATATTGTCAAGGCTGGTATCAAAGTTTATGCTTGTTCAAATGTATAGTTTGTCACTTTATAGTTGGCATTATGTCTTTGAGATTGTTATCGTCTCATTGTCCCTCTCAAAGTAGAGTAACTTATAATCAGTGTAGTCGGCGCTAAACTTCAACGTAACAATACTGTTAGCGACTCCCGCTGTGTGAAATTACACTGACACAGTTAGTAGGCCTACCGCAGTGCACAGGAAATCTTTGCTTACATTAGGAGTTGATGAACCATGTGTTCACGCAAACCACAGGCAGCTTAGATACATGTGGGTATGAAAGTGTGAAATTTCTAACCACTTGAAGGCCTCTACATACTTCTAAGCCAAAGAGTGCCTACTGTGAAATTTTCCCCAGTATGGACAGCAATCTTTCTAGAGAACTTAATGTTTCTGTTTTATTTTTTGATGTAGGGTTGCAAAGTAATTGGTTCTACTGGCTCAGATGAAAAGGTAAACTACCTCAAAGAAGAACTGGGTTTTGATGAAGCCTATAATTACAAGACAGTGACTCCAGATAAACTTAAAGAAGAACTCAAGAAACTTGCTCCAGATGGAATTGATGTCTTCTTGGAAGGTGTAAGCAATCTAAGGATTACGTAGAATCAAACCGTACTAGACCAAACCAGAGATCTAAAACGTAGAAATAATTTGCTTTTTGAATACCAAGCTAAAATTGGTGAACTGACCAGATTAGAATCTACCACTATTGTTATAGACTGATATCATGTAGTCTCTTCTTGCGAGTGATATTGTGATATGAATAATCTCTGCTTTTTGTTTGACAAATAAACCTATTCCACAGCTTTACGCCAGGTTTGATTGCAAATAATAGAGAGAAGGTAATAGAGAGAAGGTAATAGAGAGAAGTTGAATTTATTGGCAATGCTAGATGGCATCCTGTGACTGCTCTCTGTTAAGAAAGTGCATGCACAGTCAGTGAGTGAGTGTCAGATGTTACAGTATAAGTGAATGTATTTATGTATTGATCATTGCACTGTATTTCTGTAGCCCTGGTAAGTTAGATTACCATAATGGAAACATGACGTAATAATGATAATTCCTTTTACACAGTTACTATTGTTCAAGATATGTTCAGTACATAGTCATGATAAATGAATTTCACTTTTTAAAAGTTCATACCAAGTCTCTGCAAATCATGCTGATGTTGATATTCAGGCCTACCCTGTCTCTCGCAAACAGTCTTTGATCCAGTTTCTTGAATGTTGGGGGCAAAGATCATTGGGCCATGAGCTGTCAGTGGTCGTAATAGCCCACTGACGTCAGCCAGTGTGCCAAATGGTTCTTCTCCTACAAGATAGCATAGTAGTAAACTGAGGTTATGGCATATTACTGCTATGGTAGTGGTACCTTCAGGGTGTCCAAGATTTTTGGATTCATGGTCCAAATGGAAGATTTTATGAAGTCATGGAAAATACTTTTCCTATGTATTGTATGGTGTCAAGTTGAAATTGTGTCATATTTTATACTACTATAGTAGTGGTTCCTTCAGGTTGTTCAAGATTATTGGTTCCACATGGGGTCACATGGACCATATTTTGCTTTACAATGTAGAAGGTTTGACATATTAGCATTGTGTTAGTTTAACCCTTTGTAGTGTTGTACATTTGTGGGTCCAACTTTAGAATGGGCCATATATTATGACATTATGCAAAGATTATATGTTACAATGTTCAGGGTTTTTCAGATTAGTACTAGGGTGGTCAAGTGCCTTTGGCTGATCAGCATTCTTAGGGACAAAATTGGGCCCATGCAACCTTTTTGATTCCTTGCCGTAGGCAGGGGAATCTATGCAGTCATGATGTCGTGTGTGGGTATGTATGTGTGTGTGTATGTGTGTGTGCGTGACCGTTGCTCGTAAACACTCTATCTCAAGAAGGGTAACTCTGAGTAATTTCATTTTTGGCATGTTGGTTGCCCATATTGAGTAGATGATCCCTATTGTTTTTGGTGTCCAAATCTTGCATATTAATTAGGTTATGGGGTAAAACATAAAAAATGTTAAAACTGCCGTAGTTCCTTATCCATGGGTCAGATTTGTTTTAAACTTGATAAGGTTGTCTGTTATTAACAGGTTCACGACCCTGTGAAATTTAATGCTTATCAATAGAGAGGAAGGGATGATTTTTCACTATAAAACAATAATAATAGCCTAAACACCATTATTGTGGTTATTATAAACTACTGTACAAATATATATTGATCTATATTGTGCAATAGCAAGTGTTTATTCTCTCGCACACAATTAACGCAATGGGATTGCTCCCTACAGTACTGCATTTGTAACTTAGTGAGTAACTTCTAGTGTGGGGGGCTAATAAGTTGTCCAGAGAGAGAATCTTGGTATGGGAGGTCATGGGGTCAGATAGAAAAGCATGCAATGGAATGTTAGTGGGTTTATGAAAAAAATGAAGAAGATAAAAAAAACCATCTGTTCTGTCATTCATTTGGATAATATCAATATCCAGAGGAACAGCTGGCAGCAGAACAAGGTTTCTTAACAATCAAATTGGAGTGCTTTCAATCATATTTCGCAATGTCGGAAAAGATGGAGGAAGCAAAAATATTGTGGAGGAATCATAGCTTAGGGTCAACTTACGAGGACTTTGAGTGTGTTAAAAGCTACTTGTAACAAGCAAGAAATTATCCTGGTGGTTTGCGAAGAATTTTGAGGTAAATATGGCTGACAAGCTGAGTTCAGATGAGGTAAGGTTGAGTTATTTGATTCTACAAACAACAGGCAAGACTAGAAGCAGCATTGATTACTTGTGTGTTTCTTGGAGCTCAGAGATAATGTTGACTGATTTCATACCGTACTCATACTGTACTTGATGTGTGGGTTGTATGGCCTGGGTAGGTGATCCCTATTGCTTTTGGTGGACATCAAATGTTGCGGTCATTTTAGGTCACCAAAATGAAGGTCATTTTGGGTTAAAGGCTTGTGGTGTATCAAGAAAAATAACTGCAGTTGATCTTATACTTGTCATTTGAATAATTCATGTTTGTTGTAATATAACCATGTAGCAAGGAATCACAAAGCCTTTTGGCTTTCTGGTTAAGGATGTGATAAATCATGGATTAACCTTGGTTAAGACTTAATGACTGCAGTTAACATACAGTACTGATTTCGCGTAACTCCCGTTGAAAACATTTCGTTGAATGATAAACTTCGTTGAAAAGTATTTAAAAAGCAATAAAAAAAGATAATTTTCGTGAACGAATGATAAAGTTCGTTGACAAAATTTTCACCGCAGAGAGTCGTTGTCGTAGTCGTTGCCACACAGTCGTTTCTCACAGTCGTAGCCTTAGTGCTACCTAAAGGTCGATTGGAAGCAAGACGGCATAGATGCTTGCACTTGTAACTTTAGTGAAAGAAACCAATGTGACAATAGGAAGGCTAAGTAAAAAAAAAAGTTTCTCGTTCTAACTTGTCAAAAAAAAAAAAAACATGAGTGCAGGCCTTTCTTCTTATTCACAGGGGAACTGCCTTTTTTTTTTCATTCCCTGTCACTTTTACAGTATCAATGGGTGCTATTTTGCAAACCATTGCTACAGATTTGCAGGGGTGATTTCTGCAGTCGGGAGAAGGCATTCTCGTTTACAAACCCCTTTTGATGAGAAAAAAAAAAAACATGCGGGCGGGAAAAAGAAATTGCTTTTAGGCCTAATACAACAAATGACCCAAAAGAGACAGAAACTCACCAAAGCAGTCAACGCCGTACATCACCCGACGGGCGATACCTGTATCTTTTCACAACTGCAATCGGTAATTGACATGTAAGGAACCACAGTGCCCTAGTTCTAGGGTTTTCTTCGTATGAATTTGATAAAGAAGCAGAAGAAGATACAGACTGAATAATGCAAACCATTGCTGCATAACCTACAGTATGTTGTCCCAAATTAACTGCCTCAATTTTACCTACTGCAAGGGGACACTATAGGTCAAACGTCACATGCTTGTACATAGCACATCAAAGGAGTTTTCGTTTTTCGGTTTACTTCGACCACCAGTAGGTTTTCTTTCTCCAAACTGAGCTACAAAATTAGAACTCATTGTTTAGATGTTTAAGTTCATATTCATATGCAAAAGAATGATATTCTTACACCTAGAAAATGTCACTTATCCCAACTTTGAATAGATATCTAGTGAATCTCTCATACTTACAATGCAAGGCAAATTAGGGAAAAAATGGAAACATCCCGGTAGTTTTGAGAAGAACATAATAGAAATGGCAATGTAACATTGCCAATATTTTTGTACACTAACTTATTATGTAAGTAGCACATAATTAATCACCTGCTTCAGCCGTTGTTATTCCAACTACATTGTACTATAGTTTGCTTTCCTTTTACTCTGAATGCATATATGATTCACTCCTTGCAGAGTCACAAGTTTGTAGGTCATATGGTGCAGATCTGTGCTTGTTTATGCCCATGCCATTGCTCTGACATGTGTTCTCCAAGATATTTTGGTAAACTTGTGGCAAGACAGTGTAGACGGGTTTTTTTCCCCATGAACATCGAATGTCTTGTCACTAGGTCAACAGCTATAACAAGTTAAAACCGTAGAAATTATGTTACCTAACAATATGGAACGTCCCTAACTTCAAACATGGTGTGATGGTCTCGACTACTGGAAAATGGTTTCAGACTTAGCAAGAAAGAAGCCTGAAAAAATTGTAAACATGATAACTCAGAAAGTGGCTAAAAACTTCCAATACAATATGACGGAAGCCACTAATGACTAGATCATCTCTATCCATATTCACACATGGGATGAAAATGTAATCAGAATGTCTCTAGAAGTGAACCGACATTGTTGGAACACGCATACTGTCCTTTGGGAGTAACACATATAGCGTTTGTCATGATGCTGAAGTAAACAGGTATATAATATACTAAACTTCTTGAAAATAACATGTCAAAACAGGGTTGCCAAATTTCCGGCACTAGCCGGAATTCCGGCTTTCGCCCGAGTTCGGCCCAAAAAATCCGGCATGTTTGTTTTTTCCGGTCGGAGAGCATAATCTCTGTCTGGTCGGCCGGACATTCAGGCCGCATATGTGGTGGAAGAAAAAATATCGTGTTTTGGAAAACATACATACATCACAGCCGTTTTAAAAATGCTAATTTTAGCTACCATTTGTATGTCCCATGCCATGGTCCGATCGTGGGTACGAAACGACTGTATTGCTAGTCTAGCGCAAACCAAGCATGTTTCAGAGAGTGGCTGTTTACCGTGTGCTTCGCTACGCTGTTTGATACTGCTTCTTTCATATACTCCAGTATAGAACTGTGCTAGAATGAACGGTGTGCAGATACATAGTGTAGTGCGTTATTGCTATTTATTATAACGTGATTGTGACACGTATCCTGGATTTTTCGGTAAACAAATAGAGAGAGACAGAAAACTAGACAATTAACGCATCTACAGTGGATGAATACAAATCTCATGTGGAATGGCATAATTAATCTGTGTGCAAACGAAGTTTTTGTTGTTGTACTTGTAGCCTGGCCTAACGAGTAATGTTAGTAGCCTAGGCCTGTAGACTAACGTTAGTATAGGCCTAGTATTAGGCCTGTTTGTTGTTAACTGTTACTGTTAGTATCGTCATGAGCGTGAATTATCACTAGTAAGTGCTATTGCCAGACTATTTTGTGATTGATTGTTGATTAGTTTCAGCAACAAAAATTGATGTACAGAGAGGATTGGACATTAAGCGAATTGATACTGGGATCAAAAACAGATTTCAGTGGAAATGGCTGGAAAACAAAGACAAAAGAGTGCCCAATCTGTTCAAGGGTAAAACCCCTTATATGTTCACCTTACAAAACTGTGAAAAATTGTTCTGTAGAATTTGCTCAAAAGTTGCACTAAATTGCATCTGGGGACCCTCAAATATTCAAAAAATTTTCAGGTCGTGGAGGTAAACCCTGCTGGCAACCCTGGTCAAAAGAACTGAAGTCACTTGCAGTCCATTGGGCTTGTCTTCTTCTTCATGGGATTTAAGAGGTTAAATTTAAAGACTCCTAAAGACTGATGTCAAAAATTTCCAAACTAAATATTGTTGCAATTCGTCAGATGCTATTAACCTCTAGTATCACTGGTCAGGCTAGGTTGGCAGCAGCATAATCTAATGTGTAACTTTTATACAAACTTATTGTACAGATTTCCCTTGAAATAACCGTCTCACATGAAACTTTGTTTTAAACAGGTCGGTGGTGAAGCGTCTTCAGTTATCTACAGGCACATGAAAAAGCATGGAAGGGTAGCAGTGTGTGGAGCAATCTCTAATTATAATAATCCAGGTGGTGAAAAACCAAAAGGTAATAACCTTAGAACATTAGAGGATTGAAGGCAAATGTAACATCTGGAAAATTAGAAAATGTGTTTTTAACAACAGTCCCTTCATACCCCATGCCAACATTTAATATGTTAATACCTCAATATATTGCTTGTTTGAAGGAAGAAATCTGTGACCAAAGAAGGTTTTTTCAGGTGCTTCAAGGTTGCAAAATGCCATGAAGTAGGAGCAAATTACCGCAATGAATCTTAGTTTTCTTTGAAATGGAAGTGTTTTATAACCTTAACCTCGAAATTTTACACATTGAAAAATTTAGATGGGGTATGTAGAATAATTTTACAATTTTGTGGAAATTAAAGTCACTTAAATTACCATAATATTTTTTATAAGACAGTCAAATGTAAATAAATACAAAGGGATATCAAAAGGATATCAAAGGGATTGTAGTGGCACATTACAAACCTCTCATAAACCAATGCAACATTGTGAAATGCATATTCCTTTAAATATCTACTTCCAAATAGAGCGTGTTATTGATCTATGATTCTCAGAGAGAAATTTTTTTTAGGTTTAAGGAAGACAATCGTTGTTAACCATTTCAGTAGTTTCATTCTCTCTTTAGTCTCATTTTAAGGTAAGTCCTTTAAATAATCCCAAATACAGGATGTTAACACATGGAATTTCATGCAATCAAACGACACGTTTTTGTTTTTGATGATAATCATAACCTTTGTGATCATGCGTATGTGTGTATATGTCTGTGATGCCCTACCTTGTAAATGCGATATCTCAAGAAAGGAGGCTTGATCCCATATTTGGTATGTAGGTGTACCACATTGAGTAGAAGAACCCTATTGTTTTTATTAAAGGTCAAAGGTCATTTGGAGTCAACAGGGGTCAAATTGTGGAAACATCTAAGTACAATATCTCAAGAAGGAAGCTGGACAGATCTCATACTTGGTATGTAAGTGTACCACATAGAGTAGAAGGACACTATTGTTTTGGGTGCAGGTCAAAGTTCATTTGGAGTCAAGTGGAGTCAAATTGTGAAAACCTTGTAAACACAATATTTTGAGAAGGGAAGCTTGGACAATTGTCATATGCAGTATTTAGGTGTAGGATATTCTGTCGAAGAACAGTGTTGATTTTGTTGAAGGTCAAACTTCATTAGGGGTTATCAGGGGTCAAATCATTAAAACCTTGTAAACATAGTATCTCTAGAAAAACTTGCACATATGGCTCATTTTCAGCTCATACTGGCTAGCTGGTGTGAGTTATTGTAATAGTGCAGCATCACTCTATCTGTCTATCAATCTATCTATCTATCTATCTATCTATCTATCTATCTATCTAATCTATCTAATCTATCTAATCTATCTAATCTATCTAATCTATCTAATCTATCTAATCTATCTAATCTATCTATCTAATCTATCTATCTATCTATTTCTTTCTATCTATCTATTTCTATCTATCTATTTCTATCTATCTTTCTATCTATCTTTCTATCTATCTATCTTTCTATCTATCTTTCAATCTATCTTTCTATTTTTCTTTCTATCTTTCTTTCTATCTATCTCTCTATCTTTCTTTCTATCTTTCTTTCTATCTAGTTTTTATCTTTCTTGCCTATCTATCTCTTTATCTTTCTTTCTATCTATCTATCTATCTATCTATCTATCTATCTATCTATCTATCTATCTAATCTATCTAATCTATCTAATCTATCTAATCTATCTAATCTATCTAATCTATCTAATCTATCTAATCTATCTAATCTATCTAATCTATCTAATCTATCTAATCTATCTAATCTATCTAATCTATCTATCTATTTCTTTCTATCTATCTTTCTATCTATCTATCTTTCTATCTATCTTTCTATTTTTCTTTCTATCTTTCTTTCTATCTTTCTTTCTATCTATCTATCTCTCTATCTTTCTTTCTATCTTTCTTTCTATCTAGTTTTTATCTTTCTTGCTATCTATCTCTTTATCTTTCTTTCTATCTTTCTATCTATCTTTCTATCTTTTTATCTTTCTATCTATCTTTCTTTCTATCTTTCTTTCTATCTGTCTATCTTTCTATCTATCTATCTATCTTTCTACCTATCTATCTTTCTTATCTATCTATCTATCTATCTATCTATCTTTCTATCTATCTATCTTTCTTTCTATCTATCTATCTATCTATCTAACTTTCTATCTATCTTTCTATCTATCTTTCTATCTATCTATCTTTCTATCTATCTCTCTTTCTATCTATGTACCTATATGTCTGTCTGTCTTTCTATCTACCCATATTTCTATTTACCTTTTCTCAATTGTTCAAAATGCTTCTCCTTCATCATGCTTTCATGCAAATGCGTGAAACTTGGACAGAATTTAACTACTGTGGTGGACCATTTGGGGTGTTTACAAATTTTTGGTCTGAGGTCCAATATAGGCCCTATGACCCATTTTATGAAATTCTACAAAATGCTTCTCCCACAGAATCTCTTGTACAACGTTGATGGTTTGGCCCAATAATACTCCATTAGTGGTACCTTCAGAGATTTTTGGTTTTGATGATAATCATAACCTTTGCAATCATGCATATGTGTGTGTATATGTATGTGTGTATGTCTGTGACGCCCTACTTTGTAAACACGATATCTCAAGAAGGGAAACTTGGACAGATCCCATATTTGGTATGTAGGTGTACCACATTGAGTAGAAGAACCTTATTGTTTTTGGTGGAGGTCAAAGGTCAACAGGGGTCAAAATGTGAAAACTTTGTAAACACGATATCTCAAGAAGGGAAGCTTGGACAGATCTCATATTGAGTATGTAGGTGTACCACATTAAGTGGAAGAACTCGTATGTTTTTGGTGGAGGTCAAAGGTCATGTGGGGTCAACAGGTGTCAAAATGTGAAAACCTTGTAAACACAGTATCTCATGAAGCAAAGCTTGGACAAATCTCATACTTAGTATGTAAGTGTACCACATTGAGTAGAAAAAGCCTATTGTTTTTGGTGGAGGTCAAAGGCCATTTGGGGTCAACAGGGGTCAAATTGTTAAAACCTTGTAAACACAATATTTCAAGAAGGTAATCTTGGACAAATGTCATATTTAGTGCGTTGGTGTACCACATTGAGTACAACATCCGTATTCATTCTGTTGGAGGTCAAAGGTCATTTGAGGTCAACTGGGATCAATTTGTGAAAACCTTTTAAACACAATATCTCAAGAAGGGAAGCTTGCACAAATGTCATATGAAGTATGTGGGTGTATCTTATAGAGTACTAGAACGCTATTTTTTTTAATGGAGTTCAACGGTCACTTAAGGTCAACAAGGGTCAAAGTGTGAAAAACTTGTAAAAAACCTGTGTGGATTAACCTGGTATATGTGGGCATGGCATTGACACCTACAGTATCACCTAACAAGTATACCAAACATACCAGGTGTACCAGGAAAAATGGATAATTTGTCGTAAAAAGTAAAGCCGTGTGAAGAAACCAATTGATACCCCCTTGCTTCTCAAGTTTAGTCGATCAGAGAGTACGTAACTGAACTGTACGTAATTGGAATAGTTCGTCATTGGGGGTTATGGAAAATTCCAAGACACATTCTTAAAGTTGTGTATGCAAAAGCTGTGCACCTTGCAGGGCACATGAACAGATATTAGCATTTTAGTGAAAAGAAAAAAACTTGGTGACAATGGACCATCAAAATAAGTAGCAATGTTTTTAAGACATAAAAACAAAAGCAAAGTGCGAGACCAAGGAGTGTTCCAAAATAACCACGCCTAACTAGAAAAACAGTTGAAAGGCCGATATGGCCGTACTTGCCACCATACAAAAAAAAAAGAGGAGTGAATTGTTTGCATGGTTCCATTTCGTTACTACAAATTGAAAATATGCGTGTTGATGACGCACGGAGTAACATTTTCCCTGTAATTTGTGCCAAAAAGAAACCTCAGTCGTAAAAGCGGGGAAAAAATGGCTAAATAAGGTTTTCACCTACAGTTTTGAGCCCATCTCCCTGTACCATCTCCCTGTCTAGTTTGTTTCGTTAACATTGCATAGAATTATAGATTTGTCACACGCAAAGACAGTATAGCACCATAAGGCGCAAGACCAGTTACTCTACTTATGAAGCCGTAGTACGTCTATGGGGCGAAGCACCCGCCATTTTAGTAAGCACAGTAAACATTGGCGCTGATTTGATGAACTGTGTGTATGTATGTACGATCAGGTTGCTATCGATTTCCACGTTATAGCGTTGGGGAAGAAGAGTTCAGCTCACTGTTCGGCAATAAATTGCACGAATCACCAAAGACCTAACTTATCATTTTCAGATTCCCCAATAACAAGGAGAGGTATGAAGCAGGTGGTATGAAAATGCTTTATTAGCCATACCATACATCAAAGCTGCTGACTAAAATGGCGGATGCTCTACTCCATTGCATACTATGCGCAGTTTTGAACACTTTCATGTGAGTAGCCGGTCTTGTGCAGATGGTGACATGTAAAAAAAAGCATTATTAAAGACGCTGTGGTAAAACTTGCCTTCGCTGAGGTAAAGCCATTTCACTTCAGCATTTTTATTTCTACAGCAATTTTTTTTACTCAAGATGGCTGTGTGTGGCTAGCAAATTCACATAGACATTGTGTGTACAGGGAACATGTCTGTGCAATAACCAGATGGTAGGCTATGTGTAAATAATGTAGTAAGCAGTGATATCATGAAATTTCAAGTTACTGCTGCTACGGGTGTACCAAGTATACCAAAGGAAGTAAGGAACATTCTTGTAAACATATCATCTCAAGAAGGGAAGGTTGGAGGAGGTGTCATATTCAATGTGTAGTTGTATATCATTTGGAACAAAAACGTTAGTCTTTAATGGAGGTATAAAAGGTCATTCCATATCAACAAGGGTCAAATTGTGCACATGTAGATATGATCTCAAGAAAGGAAGCTTGTGCAGATGTCATATTTCATGTAAAGCATACGTAGCTCAATGTGACACATACTAATGCTATTATATCAGATTCCGAAAAAATTCTCTTAAATCGGATCATTGAAACCGCAATGCATTCCTGCGTTCTGGTTAGTCCAAGGCCCCCGTGTTGGCCCTACAGCCCATTTGATGAAATTGTTTTAAATGCTGCATTTGAACATGGTTTGAAGGATTTGTATGTAACTAGACACTATATTCCCTGAGTGATAGTAAATTTGGAGTATTCAAAACTGCTTGGTTCAAGTTAATTCCCAAGTGGACCCTATGACCCATTTTATGAAATTCTGTAAAATGGTTCTCCTACATTTTCTGGCACAATGTTGATGGTTTGCCATAATCATACTCTGTTAGTGGTCCATCTTAGAGTGTACATTTGTAGTGCAGAGTTTAACGTGGGCCCTACGGCCCATTTTGTGGAATCCTGCAAACGTTCTCTCCTCATACTTGAAAAGTGCCCCTTTAAATGTCATTCAGCATCTCAATATCCCTCTTGTGTAGGAATGATAATTGAGTAATAGGGCGATGAGTCAGTTTGTGCCTATCTGAAGCCCAATCTAGTCTTGAGGCATACATGTATGTCCAGACATTAAAGGGGCACTTTGAGTTAATTCAATAACTCTTTCCAAACATGTCAGCTTTGTGTAAAGGTGGCTATAAGGGTTCTATGATCAATGGTCAAGCTACTATAGTTCTCATGTGACATGCAAATGAATACTAATGAGCCAGTAATAATAATATGAAATTTGTTTTGGAAAATTTGCATTTTCCAAACCTTTTCCACATTAGTACAAGCTCATATGTCGACAGCTAGTACAAACCAGGTAGAAAATGTACAAAATGACAGTTTCATAATTACTGGATGTCATACTTAAATAGTGATGCAACTACAGGCCAATGCCAGTTAATTTGGAAGTGTCCATTAAATGTATCACAAATTGATTGACAAAGATCAAACTTTCTGCACTGTTGTGGCTATAGTTTATGAAATTCTGAAAATTTTGCAGTCCTACAGATTCTCTTGTACATGCAATACAGTATGTTGGTGATTCAATGTAATGATACTTCTGGTGGTTCCTATGATATGATATACATAATACTGATAAGTAAATGGTATACTCATGGTGTTCAGGTATGAGCCTCTGCACCATTTGTGCTCTAGTTTGTATCCATATTACAAAATATAGCACCCCAAATCAAGACTTTGTGTATCTCCTATGCACTTCACATTTTCAAACATTTTTTTATCCAAAGTGTTAATAGACTGTCTTCCATATGTTGTCTAGTTTATTGCTACGGCCGTAAATGCTTCATTATTGAGAGGGTGGATTTTATGCATTAAGATTATGAAATAATTTAAAAGCATTTCACCATATATATATAACAGTTTTTCGTGAACCCAACACGAACTCATGACTCCAATCCAATAGAGTTGGTACCAACCTATATAATTTATTGCCCATATAGCCATGGAGGTAGGTAATGAAATTCACAAGCCCTCCTACAAAACACTCCTACAAAAGACTTCCTAGAACTGTCCCTCCCCATTAAGACACCCCCCATCCAGCTGTAGCCTCATTGAAAGCTGTTATGCTTGTAGTTAAGATATATTTATATGGAAGTTGAATACACAATTTATATTTATATGGAAGTTGTACTTACACAACTGCCCCCTAAAAATATTAGGTGGGCAACTTATTGCCTGCATTGGAGCTTGACATGGCTCCCAGTTAGGTACAGTATGGCAATGTGACTATTGCCCCGACTATTTTTAATATTGATGATGCGTTGGTCCAGTTCAGCACAGAAAAAAATATGTAAAAGATGTGATATATGAAGTTACAAGGAAAATAGTAAACAGTAAATTTATACCTAGCCATTTATCTAAAGGTGTTCTGCATTTCTGATTCCTTGCCGAAGGCAGGCAAGGATTGACCTTTTGTGAGTTTTGGGGGAGAGGTTAAAAGTCATTTGGAGTCAAGAGGGTTCAAATTGTGCAAACTTTGTAAGTGCATTATCTTCAGAATGAAAGCTTGGACAAACCTCATGTTTGGTATATAGATGTACCTTATTGAGTACAAGAAGCCTTTTTTATTGTGATGGTGTGATACCGATCAATGGTTATTTGGGGTCAACATATCTTCACATTTTTGCAATATGCCAGGTTCAAAGTGCTCATAATAGAATCGTTGAAATCACAATGTCCTTTTTTGACTTCCTTCTTATAGACTGTTTTCTTTTCCTCGCTATCAGTTTCTAGCTCATACCAGCATGCTGGTGTGAGCTAGAGCAATCATGCAGTGTCACTCTATCTATCTATCTTTCTATCCGTCTGTCCACAATATGTTCCAAATGCTTTTATACTTGCATGCTTTCATGGATTTGTCTGAAACGTAGACACAATTTGTTTGGTGTTGGACCGTGTAGGGTGTACAGGAATTTTTGGTCCACGGTCCCATGTGGGCCCTTTGGCCCATTTTATGAGAATCTACAAAATGCTTCTTCTCCTACAGATTATATTGTGCAATGCTGATGGCTTGTCACAATGATGCTCAGTGAATGGTCCCTTCCGGGTGTTCAGGATTGGTAGTCCAAGACCCCATGTGGACCCAATGGCCTATTACGTGAAATTCTGTTTGAAATGTTGCTTCTCACACATGCATCCATGGATTTATATTTAACTTGGACACAATAATCCTTGGGTGGTAGTTCATGTGGGGTGTACAAAAAACTTTCAATCTAAGGTCCCATGTGGACCCTATGGTCCATTTTAGGAAATTCTAAAGTTGTTCTTCTCCTACATATTCTCTTGTGTAATGTTGATGGTTTGTCATAATGATACTCTGCTTGTGGTTATCGTAGGGTGTTCATGAATTTGTAGTCTAAGGTTCCATGAGGACCGTATGGCCCCATTTTATGGATTTCTACAAATTGCTTCTCCTTCTACCATTAAAGTGCCCCTTTAAACTGTCATAAACATCTCAAATATCCCTATGGTGCATGAATGATAATTGAGTAAGTGGACAGTGTCAGCTGGTATGCTAACTGAAACTCTGTATTGCCCTCGGGTATGTTGACCAGTACATGGACTTAAAGAGGAAATTTGAGTTCTTTCATGTCATGAACTTCAGTTACTCTTCACAAACATGTCACTTTGGTGTCTAGTTTGTAGTGACTGATCAATGTTCAACTAAGAGGGCCCCATTACTGTATGAGTCACATGTAAATGCTGCTAATGAGTGAGTAGCTAATGATTTAAATTGGTTTTGGAAAACTCGTGGCTATTCACTTTTCCACATTAGTACCAATTCGTATGCTCACGGCCAGTACAAACCAATAACAAAAATAGTAAAAATTGACAGTTTTCATAATTATTTGATGTGAATAGTGATGCTAATTATATAAAGCATTGTTATTTGGTAGTACCCATCAAAATTTTCACAACTTTAATTTTTTTACAAAGATCAAACTTTCTGCACTGTTGTGGCTATAGTTTATGAAATTCTGAAAATTGTGTAGTCCTACAGATTCTCTTGTACCATGTCGATGATTTGGTGTAATGATACTCAGTGGTACCTATGATTTGACATAATGATACATAAATGGTACCTTCAGGATGTTGAGATATGAGCCTCTGCACCAATGGTGCTCTAGTCAGTTCATTCCACTCAAATTTTCTCAAGTTCATTCCATAAAATAGTTGTTCTGTTGTTTATCGTTTGTCATTATTTGTTCCCAGTCACTGAATTTATAAACTGTCTTACAACCCTACGTTTACGAATCGAAGGATTCGTCGTCTATGATTACTATGGTAAACGTGAAGAAGCTTTGAAAGAAATGATAAAATGGGTTGAAGAGGTTCGTATTCATCTACATTATTTTCCACTTATCTCTTAAAAATGTTGAAAACGTAATTTCTATTTCATTTACTTGCTTATGTCTCTGTAGCCAGGACTTAATCTTAAATGGCACTCGATATTTCATTTTTTATTATCAGTTGTGTTGTTTTCTTTTATATATGTACTTTTTTTACTTTTGATTCAGTACCAAAGAAAGATAGTTCTGCTCTTTTTGTGTCATTCATTCATTTCATTCTTTCCACAGGGGAAACTGAAATATCGAGAACACAACTTCAACAATTTTGATCAAATGTACGATGCCTTCATGGCTCTGTTTTCAGGGAAAAATGTTGGGAAAGTTGTCATCACCATATAGACATCTTTAAATGTCTGGCTGTTGCTGTATTGGTTAACGTATCATACATTCCCATAATTAGACTTTTTTACAGATTAGAATGCATTTGATTTCATGACAACAATTCTCTCATAAGACTCAAACAATTTACAGCATTTTTGTTCTATTTTATTATTTACAGGAGCAGAATAATTCAATGCACACTCAGTGTATTTTTTTGGCAGTTGGTTCATTTACATTATGGTGTTTCATATGGAGTTTCATTTAACGAGTTAAGGTCATTATATCAGGTTTGAAATATACAACGATGTAATTACAAAATGCTACCATGCTGTCAATACTTGCAAAACCAACATAACACCAGAAAAATCATATTATCTTTGCAGAACTGTCATTCCTCTACTTTTTATACTACACATGCATAAGTCTAATAGCACTGGTACACAGGCATATAGAGACATTGTAGTCTCAAGAAAGGCCATGTTCTGAGTCTAGTTTGGTTATATTTTTTGCTGTTATTTTTTTCGTGGTTGAGGATTAATCTTGTTATGAAAGTAATTGGAGGATGACGTCAGCAGAGTGCGTTGTAGAGAGTAGAGAACTATAGATCTGATGATATCGTGTCTGATTATAGCAATGCTTTAGATTGACTTAATTGTCAAAAATTCTTTTTTTTGTTTTAATTCAAATGTGTTAAAATCTGATGAATGCGTTCTTCAACATTTTTCAATCACACCATCATATCCATAACAGTCCTTTTTACTATTTTGCAAAACTTGGAGAAGAAATATGACTGTATGAGACATGTTGAACTGAAAGAATTTTGGTCAAATATCTTTATCTCCACACTTAACTCTTACTCTTTCCCACGTGAAGCATCTTCGGGATGAGATTGCCATGCAATCGTCCACAATATGCTCCATCACTGTGCAACCTTGGCATCAGGTAACTCTGTAATTTATATTCCCAGTACCTGGTGTTCATGTGAAGTATTTGCACTTCAGAGTGACAGTCAGTGTCGATCATGGCGGAAAGACAGATTTTACTATTTAAACATCTGTTTTGTAGAGCAGACAATTGATCATGTCTCAGGTAACTTGGCATCTTAAAACTATATCAAACAATACAATTAATTGTTTGATTATTGCAAGGAACCACAAAGCCTGGGGCTTAGACTGATCTCACAGTAGAGACTAATATTTTTTCACTCTCGGTGAAATAATGTAGCAAATGTTTCCTTCATGGAATTTTCGAATAATTCTTTCACTGATACTTTTAGGCTGCGGTTTCCTTACTTCACAAAACGAGGACACGTGACATCATGGTTCCACTGTAAAGTTGGAATATGAGTTTGAATTTGTCATATTATGCCACTGAACGTCAAGTATGTTATAGTCCCTACAAAAACTCTGTTTAAGTCCCATTTTTGCATACAGGAGTATTTAAATCCATTGTCATTGTTCTGTGTGATTTCAAGTAACACTTACTGATGGCTAGGCTTTCTGATAGAATCTGAATTATGTAGGGCCAACAAAAATGTCGAGGCAGTTTTTATGTTCAAATACCTGAAAGAGGAATGCATACTTCTCTTTCAGATTTTGTGAAAGGTGATCTTTGCCTTGCTTTCTCTTCCCTGAAACACTGAGGAGGAACACAGATAAATGACCAGTTGATTGCCAGTACAACTCATATTCCAACTCTAAAAGTCTTTAAAACCACAGGGTTAGTGTCTCCTTAAAACAAAGGTCTTTTTAACATTGCTTTGTATATTGTTGCATATTATTTAGCAGAACTTACATGAGAAGATGTCTGCTAAATTGCTCAATTATGGTATCTTATTGATAGAGGCCTTTGATCCAAAAGGTGATGCCACGTTTATGGATAAGGTCATACAGATATTGGTTTACCCTCAAAAACTGACTCATGAAAATGATATTGTACTGTGCAAGAGGCATATGTGGTAACCAGGAGCTTATACCACTATAAAACAGACAACTTGCCACTTTTGTTGACAGATACTGTTGAGAGGTAATGCAATAAACCTGAGGCCAATATAGGCTAGAGGTCATGTTATTATATACATAATAATTTTTAACCAATACACAAAAACAAATTGACTGATCATAAAACAATGATTGATCAGTGTGACAGCACAAAGCTAATCCCTAATACGGCATCATAACGTCTCCTATTGTGTTTCAAAAGAAGGAGAAATATAAGTCGTAGGAATATCTTAAAAGAAACCCTGGTTAGTCTTCTTACTATCAGGTTTGAATTAAAATGCCATTTTAACAATTAAAATATAACGTTGAATGTGTATACTGCAATTTGTCATTGGATACCTCTGATGTGTATTTTACACCCCCCCCCCCCCATGGATCATACAGACAATGGCCTCCAGTATCTTCTCAAAGGCTATTTAAAATGTGTTATGTCAGTTTTGCATCGTCATTTCGCCAAGGCGTAAAGTCCGTTGCATCAGTGGTTCATAGCGGTTCATATAGGACACTGTTTACATATATCTCTGTAAAGTAACACCTTTATTCAAGTTAGTAATAAAGATAACAGAAGTGCATGAAAAGTTGCTTCATAGTGAAATTGGAAGGTGTCTAATTTTTTAATTATTAGTACATTGTCAGACTGTCCAAGAGCTATTGAATAAAGTTGCAACCTACTCCAGAGATGTTGTATGTTATCTGTTGCTTTTCCATGTATAGTTGTTACCTGAAACTTACAGTTTCCTTAACTGTTAAAAAGTTACAGGTAACATTTAACTGTTAAGGAATTCAAACCTACCTAATCTGTCTGTCCACAATTGTACAAAATGCTTCTCCTCATACATACTTTCTTTGATTTATCTGAAACTTAGACACAATGTTCCTTGGGGGTGGACCATTTAGGGTGTTCAGGAATTTGGGGTCCAAGGTCTCATGTGGGCCCTTTGGTCCATTTTATGAAATTCGTCAGAATGCCTCTCCTCCTACAGATTTTATTGTACATTGTTTTGTGACAGTGATGCTCTGTTTATGGTCCCTTCAGGGTGTTCAGGGCTTTTTGGTCGAGACCCATGTTGGGAGTTTTGCCCCATTTTACGAAATTCTGTAAAATGTTTCTTCTATATGCTTTCATGGATTTGTTTGAAACTTAAACACAATGCTTCTTGGGTGGTGGACCATGTTGGGTGCTCAGAAAGTTTGGTCCCTAGGCCCCATGTGGGCCCTTTGGCACATTTTATGAATTTTTGTGTGTTTTAGGATTTTACATAACCTACAGACACTTAGTTGAAGGTATGAGCTTCTGCACCATTGGTGCTCTAATTGCTAATAGAATCATCCAGCGTTCCTTCTACAGAGTGACTTGAATATATCTGTAAATGGTATACAATCATACACTTAATTGAATTTATGTAGCACCATACTTGCCCTGAGTATGAGGCATTGTGCAGAGTTTGGAAGCATATCATACTTATTCATGTAATGCAGTTGGTACTAGCTTAGAGAGATCATTCCAGTTGTTAATGCAAAAAAAAAAATACTAAACAAAAAAATAAATGCTCCATCGCCAAAGTTTCTTCTGACATTTGATGCATGGATATCCATATCGTCACCAATTACATAGTTCGCATCCATTACGCCCAGTTCAACGTGTATTTGACTTTACAATCACATGTAGTTTTCAAATTATTGCCATCATACTGTTGTACATAACATGATTGTGATATATCTCAAAACAAGTGTACCCAACACTTGATATGATGTAATTTCATCAATTCAGTTTATTGGTTTCGATGAAATCAGAACCACTGTAGTCAAGGTTGGATATGTATGTGTGTCTGTGTGCTTATCTTGCATGTGGAAACAATATCCCCAGAAGGGAAGCTTCAATTTACGTCATATTTACTATGTAGGTGTATGGTATTGAGTACAAGATACCTATTGTTTTTTTGGTGAGGGTGAAAGGTCATTTGTGGTCAGTGGAGGGTAATTTGTTGAAATTTTGTAAATGCAATATTATGGCACGGGAGCTTGAACATGTAGCATATTTGGCAGGCAGTTGTAGTACACTGCTTTTAGTAACATTTTTGTGTATTAATTGGAGCTAGGAGGTCATGTGGGGTCAAAAGGAGAGGGGGGAATGTTGTGGACATGCCTCTTAAGAAGGGAATCTTTGATTTATGTTTCACTCATTTGTTGCTGAACTAGACTGAGTGCAAGAAGCCTATTGGTTTTGATGGGCATTTGTTGTCAACTGGGTGCAAATAGTGAAATCCTTGTGAATACTAGATCTGAAAAAGGGAACATGTTTTAAGATACTGTACGTTGTTGAGCTTTGGTTTTTACTAACTACCATTGACATTTTCCTAGGACTACACTCATTACAGTTTTACTTAACGTGTGAAACAATGTTACCGGTTTGTTAACCACACTACAATCCTCAAAAAAAAAAAAATACATGGGACACCTTCCCCAGCCCCCCCCCCCCATTCAATGTTGAAACTTTGGGTATCTTTTAGTTGGGACACCATTGATCGCGGGGAGGGGATTGTGAGAGATGAATGAATCTACTTCAATATCGCCACATTTGTGTACAGGTGTCCATCATCGTTGTTGTCGAGGATTGTCTGAAATGCTGTACACATGAATTGGGGCGTATGCATACATTAAGTACAGTATACACAACTTTGTAAAGTTGTGGGAAAAGTTTGAGAGCCGTGATCACAAATTGGCAGTGAAGTAATTAAAGGATACAGTATATTCTTGATTTGGGAATAGAAGAAAGTTTAAGTAAAATGATTTATTTGCATTACTGTAATTATGACATTGAAGAGTTAAAATTTCTATTATTTTTCACATCATCCACTTATGAACTGCTACCAAGGAAAATATAGGAATCATGATTATACCATTTGGTGCTTGCTTTGTAATTTGACACTTGATACAACAGAGGCGGAATGAATATCATAAAGTCAAGGTAATACTTATAATGTCATGTCATGGGCCCAATAACATATCATACTACCAACCCTGAGAAATAATACCCTGTGTACAGAAAAACCAGTTGAAGGTTACTTGTAAAGCCTCTCGGTGCAATAATGTGATAGAGCAACACCGTCTTGGACGGTGCTCCGCTGACTTGATGACGGTTCACCGTTGAAATGCACACTATTGTAATGGGACTGACGTTTCACCGCACTTATTTGAGGAATAGGTCTAATACAAAACCACATCTATAGCAATTTTATGGTTCACCATGAAAAAATACTGAATAAACTAAATGAAGAGAACAACTGATATTGCATTGACTGAGCACAATGATATCATGTATACATATTACACCTTTGCATAGTTTATGACGTCATCCTTAGAGCAGAAAAGCGACAAAATATATGGTGCATCATTTGGTTCACCATAATTTTGGTATGTCAATTAAAGAAGAACAACTTCATGAGTAATAATTGAATTAATGTACCTCTCATGCATGTCCTTAATAAACCTTGCAACAAATTGTACTTATTATGAACATTTATACCTACAGCAATGTTGACTCGAACACAACAGCACTGAGTGGAACGTCTCGACGTTGGCTAAATTCAGTTCGATGGGCACGGCAGTGATATCATTCATTGCTGGCGAGCACGGACAGTACAGTCTGTATGTACAAAGCGTAGTTATGGCAACAAACTTAAAGGCTGTAATGCATCACCCCAGACAGTTTCAATTCTCCCAACTACCTACCTACCTGTAGTCCCTCCCTCAGCCTGTCTTACATTCCTCCACATGTGTAATCAAAACAATGGATCCCTGTGTATGCTGTGTAATACGAGCTGCTCTGCATCTTTCGAATTTGCTGGCAATCTAAGAGTACTGTAACTTAGAACCAGTTGAGAATTTTCCTTTCAGGGAGGTAAAAATATAGCTTAGGATGATGCAATACAGCCTTTAAATGGTTGGCCAGAGCGTACACAAAATACATTGGGTACAGTGTGTAGTGTTAATGCAGTGCTCCCATGCACAGGGTTGCCAGGTGAATAAAACATTTAATTCACAGTGCCATACAAAGGTCAAAAAATTAAAGTGACATTCACCTCCAAAGGGCACCACCAATTTATGGTACCATATGTATTCGATTTAATGGTGCCATTAAATGGAGTCAATGGTACCATTAATTCCATTTTATGGTACCATTAATTCCATTTTATGGTACCATAAATTAATTTGGGGTATCATTATTGTGATTTAACGGCACCATTAATTCGATTTTATTGTACCATTGAAATGAATTCATGGTACCATTAATTCATTTATGGTACCATTAATTCATTTAATGGTACCCTAAGGTTGAATTAATGGTTCCATATAATTGCCGACTTTTTTCAAGTTACGGCTAACCATAAACGTATGCGAAGTCGGGAACGAAAATCCATCACTTTTGTTTTGATGTTTGTGACTGGAGTGTTTGGGTTTTTGTTGTCGGAGTTTTAAATCCTTGCTGGTATTATTATTATTATGACGTTGATTTATATTATTATTATGATTATTATTATTATTGTTGTTTTATTGTTATTATTATTGTTGTTATTATTGTTATTATTAATAATATTATTATTAATATTAATTAGTTTTCTTCTCTCCGTTTATTCTGGTCTTTTTTCTTTTTTAACGGAGGTGCAATGGATGAATTCAAAAAGATACATATATAAACTGATTTATAAACGTTGTAGTATAGTATAGTAGTAGTATATTAAATGTGCAATATCGCACATTCAATATTTAATATTCATTCATTGTATACATATGTACAGTATATATATACATAATACAGTTACTATATAATAATCGCTTCGATGTAATAATGCAATTCGTAAGATTATGTTGTATCGTATTTAAACAAATTATATTCCAAACAGTGGCGTCACCAGACTTTTTATTTTTTTGGGCACATGGGGGGGCACAGCAATCGATGAGGGGGCACCACCATGGGCGACGGATCATTGTCCTGGGGGAGGGGTCCAAGGGGAGGGGGTGCTCACGTAGGATAGGCTGGATGCAAAATGGTGCTACATTTGTTTCTGAATTTGAGTTGAATATATCTCTGGGAATTCTTATTTTTCAGGTGATGATTGTAATTTTCTGAAAATTTTTCCCAAAACAAATGGGGGGGGCAATGTCCGCCTTACTCACCCCACCCCTACAAAAAAATTATGCTCAAACATGTTTTTATGCACATTTGCACCAGTAAAATTACATCTCCAGTGGAGATAGCCTAAGTCAGAATACTGAAACACCCTATTTTTCCAAGGGGCAGTTGCGCCCCTCCCCCTTGCGGACACCCATGAGCACCGCACCACTAGATGGTGACTTATGAAGAATTTTCCAGGAAATACAAACCACACACTGTTAAAACAGATTATGGTCAGTTCGTTCTACCCTACCCCCTTCAACAAAACCTACGTATTTGACATATTCAATTATGAATTTCCCTTTCTCGATCCTTGCCCTTTTTTGATTCCTTGCCGAAGGCAGAAGGAATCTATGCGATGGTGATGTCGTGTGTGTGTATGTGAGGGTGTGTGTGTATGTGACACTTCTTGTAAACATGATATCTCAAGAAGGGTAACCATGACTGATGTCATACTTGGTGTGTGGGTTGGTCATATTGAGTAGATGATCCCTATTGTTTTTAGTGGAGGTCAAAGGTCATTTGAGGTCACCAGAGGTCAAAATGTGAAAACCTTGTAAACACGATATCTCAAGAACGGTAACTGTGTCTGATGTCATACGTGGTGTGTGGGTTAGTCATATTAAATAGATGATCCCTATTGTTTTTGGTCGCGGTCAAAGGTCATTTGAGGTCACCAGAGGTCAAACTGGAAAAACCCTGTAAACACAATATCTCCAGAAGGGTAACTGTGACTGTTGTCATACTGACTGTGTGGGTTGATCATATTAAGTAGATGATCTCTATTGCTTTTGGTGGAGGTCAAAGGTCATTTGAGGTCACCAGAGGTCAAACTGGAAAAACCCTGTAAACACAATATCTCCAGAAGGGTAACTGTGACTGTTGTCATACTGACTGTGTGGGTTGATCATATTAAGTAGATGATCTCTATTGCTTTTGGTGGAGGTCAAAGGTCATTTGAGGTCACCAGAGGTCAAAATGTGAAAACCTTGTAAACATGATATCTCAAGAACGGTAACTGCGACTGATGCCATACGTGGTGTGTTTGTTGGTCATATTGAGTAGATGATCCCTATTGTTTTTGGTGGAGATAAAGGTCACTTGAGATCACCCTGAGTCAAACTGTAAACACATTGTAAACACAGTATCTCTAGAAGGGTAAGTGTGACTGATGTCATACTTAGTGTGTGGGTTAGTCATATTGAGTAGATGACTCCTATTGTTTTTGTGGAGGTCAAAGATCGTTTGAGGTCCCCCGAGGTGATAATTTTCTAGCACATTATCTCCAGAAGAGTAATGTTGACTGATGTCATACTTGATGTGTAGGTTCCCCATACTGGGTAGGTGATCCCTATTGCATTTAGTGGACGTCAGATGTCATTTGAGGTCACCAAAATAAAGGTTATTTGGGTTAAAGGCTTATTAATGTGGTGTTTCAAGACCAGCAACTGCAGTTGATCTCATTTGTCATGTGAATAATTCATGCTTGTTATAATATAACCATGTGGCAAGGAATCACAAAGCCTTTTGGCTTTCTGGTCTCGTATTTCTGTTACTTCCACAGTGACAGTTCACAGGTTCACTGTCGAGTTTGACATTCGGACGGACACCCAAGGATCTTGGATCTGTGTCTTCTATCAGCCTGTATCAGGGTCCTCATTTTGGGAGAGAACAAACAGATGTTGGGCAATAATCGAGTTAGAGTCACTAACACGGTAGCCATACAATTATGGAATGTTTGGTTATCTTAGAATTCTTAAGATTCTATGAACTGAGTTATTGTCAGTCATACGTGATCATAGAATTTTCTTGCCCATATTTTTTGTGGGAAGGGTATGTTCTCGAAAAAGGAGATACAAGTCAGTCGAAATTGTTAGCACCAAGATTACACCAGAATTGGCAACACACAAAACCGCAGACATTGGTCCAGGGGCACTGCCAAAACAACAACATTCACTGTTTTAATCAATCTAACACACGAGGCGGACGTGTATTATTCCTGCACTATATAGCTAGGTACACCATTAACAGATTAAGGTATATATTTTCACGCCTGTTGCGTTACGTAGCACCGGGACGGATGCTCCGAGCTTCCAATACAAGACCTATGAATTGATCACCGTGTTTTCTGAGGTGGGCGGCGTGGGCCATGAGCGATTTAATTGTTTTCGCCGCTCATCCAAAGAAAATGCAATTTGTTGCCCTTTCTTGTCATAAGAACTAGAATCAAATAAGATGGAACCTTTGAAGTACAATATTCTGACTGAGTGACCGTCTACAAAAGTTCATTTTTTTTTTAGCATCACCAATCTCAAATGGGGGGCACACGGGGGGCACAAGATTTTCCAAGGGGCACGTGCCCCTGCCCCCCCCCCCCCTTGGCGACGCCACTGATTCCAAATACATTACAACAGGGTTTCGTTAGCCCCTTGAGGTAGGGTCGTAAAAGTGTTGTGTACAATTCAACAGCTTGAAAAACCTAGACTCTTAGATTTTAGAAAAAGACACCCTTCGTGTCCGATACCATTCCAGAAATGAAATGCTTACACTACTCAGGGCACAGACTGAAGGCCTTTATTTAGTTGAATGTAATTGTTCTTACTTTTTGTTACACTCTTAGAAGAATAATTACTATGTTTTTCAACCTGAAAAGCAAATTTATAATAGAGCTCTGTTATGTTGGGTAAACCGTTCTGTCTCTTTTTACTGAAAATATAATACTTAAGGTGAAGAATAAGAAAGTTGTACCGGTGGCATTTATTATTTTGGAAACCGAAAAAGATGTCCTCCTTAGAGAACACAAATTGTCTGTTTAAGAATTTTAATTCAACGTCAAGAATGAATTGAGTGGTGTAACTACATTCACACAACAAGTGATTGAGGGTTTATACATCATTTTCACAAAATGTACACATACTTGACTCAGTCTTTCCCGTAAGAGCAAGTAATCTATTCGTTGGAAGAATTCTATGTATACTGAAAGGAAGCGAGTTTTGTTTCCCCCGCCTACAGACGACCAAGGCGTTCTACAGATATTCTTCCAATTACTATTTTCACATTCACCCCACTTACTGAGAGCCGTGGGCTCAGTCTAAGTACTTTTTTATGCATATTCCATATGCAAATTCAGACAATGATGAGGCTTGAAGAGCTCTTCGAACCCATAAAATGTTACTATTTGGACCATCATAAAAACCGCAACCGCCTCTCCAAGCCATCGGAATGCTATTCACCAGACCCCAGTAAAGTGTAAAAGGAAACGCGTCAAAATTAAAATTTCTGATGAAAGAGATACGGAAGGGGATCCCCTCTTTGATCGAACAAATCTGAAACCTACTTCACATCTTTAAGATACATAAAGTTATAATATAAAATATTATTTTCGATACGAATATAATGATTATTCCATATAATCTGATTTTTTTGGGGGGGTCAGAGTAGGAAGCTTCAACCCAAGCACCAATAACTTAGTTCTTTCTTTAAAAACATTTGAAATACCACGGAGATCCTCCTCTTTACAATTACAATTAATCATTAGATTTTTCCCGTACTTTCTCAAGTTCATGTCAAAGAAGACTTTCCAAAGCCCCTTGGAATCATTGCCGTAGCGACGAACCCACGTACACTTTAAACTATTAATAAAAATTTTAACATCTTTGATCCACCATCTTCGAAGGTGTTAAATAAAGTCGTAGGCTTAATCTTGTCTGGATTACCAGACCAAATGAAGTCAGCAACAACGGTTTCAACGTCTTTTATAAAACGTTGAGGGGGATTAGGTAGAACCAAAAATAAATAAGCAACTTGTGAAAGGCAAGTGCTTTAACAATGGTACTACGTCCTACTGGACTGGAAGCCGTGTTGACCAAATTCTTATTTTATAAGGCTTTGCTTGAGTGAATTCAATTAGAACAAAGAGAACACAAATTAGAACACAAACACTGAGAACAAGAAGAAATGCTGATAAGGGGTATGCAAAGAGTGTACACTGAGTACGTGGAAAGTTTCATCAATGTAATCAATATGTCATTTCAACGTGAAAACAACGTCCGTTGATGGCCCTCTTAAGTGCCTTTTGTACTTATTTGTGCAATTAAGAAAACATCTGCAATCACGAGCATGATATTTACCAGATGGCACTATATTTGTGGGTGTATACTCAAACATGTAATTGGAACGTACTTTTGCCGGGTCATTCAACCCTTTTCACCCCAGATACACTATCAAGACTTAGGAAAGTCCATTCCCATGTTTTTACACCACCCCCTTTCATTCATGCAATCAATTATTTTTACTCGAAATGTGACTGAAATCTTTGCTAGCTCCTGAACTAGTTGCTGTCTTTCAGGTTGCTGAGCTTTAGTTGACTCTTAACAGCAGCCCTGCATAGAACTGATGCCTATAGTTGATGAATTGCTTTGACTCTTAAAAAAGCCCTGTCAATTTGTTTGGTCGGAGTCTTTGTTTGAAATCAACTTACATGCTATACCAAAAACAATTCAGATTACTGGTAGTTGGATTTGTGTTTCATCAAACACTGTTTTAGCCAAGTTAACTACGTCTTTGAAAAGTTTAGTGCAAAGAAGGAATATCTGAAATGAAAATTTATTGAAATAATTCTGTCATAAAAGAACTTGCGTTGTCGCTGCCCTTTTTAAAGTAAACCGCCTATTGTATTTTTTTTGCCCCATATTAATTCATAAGATTGCATGTATACCAGTTGTGTACAACCTATTTCGATGACAATGAGTTTTGTCTTGGCGCTTTACGGAATAGGGGTAAGCTCCATCTAAGATTAACTGTATAATACCATTGATTACGTCTCTTCATGGTTATATTTACTAAAAAGAAACAAAGTTCTGTAAAATTTCCTGGCAAGTTTTCTTTTTTCATCCTTGTTTTGCATATTTTGGGCCAATTTTAAAACCTTGCCCGTAAGTCTCATATTTAAGCCTCAAAGTTGTTCCCGAAAATTAGGCCATGTAACTTGCAATGTTCAAACATGACTTTTTCGTCCTAGTAAACAACAGCATTTGAAGAATATATGTCATATCGGAGCAACAATAGAATACCCCGAAACAAAAAAACAGGTGCCTTGTAAATCCTGGATGTGGAGTTGCAGTGAGTTCCGACTTAATCAGTGTATGCATATACCACAGGAATATAGTTATACATGCTTAGCACTAACAGCTAAGAAACTGAGGACGCTCTCGCGCACAGTCTATCAAAGCCGTATATTCTGCAGTCTAATAACACTTTTACTACGTGGTTCTCCACATCGACTTGGCATCCATCATAGAAAAAAAGTCCAACCGTTCACTACGTGGCTCTCCACATTGGTTTAGCATCCATCTTGATGCTGAGTCGCAGTAGCTGTTGTTGATGACTGCGACTCACATTCCGTATGCTAAGCGGAATTAGTTGATAATGCGGCAGGGTACTCTATAGTTGTACCGTCATTTTTAGATATACTTAAAATTGGGTAGATTTCGATGAAACTGTATTTTGTCGATTCGTACACATGTTCAGCAGTAACAAATTCAAAAACTGTGACCTCACTTGAAAGTTTGGGAGTTCAAGGGGTCAGATTTCTTTCTGTATGAGGATTTTTTCATGGATCTGACATATTGTATTAGGCGAGTGTAAGTGTAATCTGCTTGGTAATTGTAATATTACAGTTATTTATAATATCACCAATTGAAATGCACAATGAAATCTGCTGACCTAATTTGATGACTGATACTGTCGGTATCCATCTGAACATACAAAATGCACACCACAGGAATAAACATAAGAGGCTCCTTACATACCAAATATCTAATCTGGGCAAGCTTCCCTTCTTGAGATATCATGTTTACAAGGTAATTTTGACTTGACCTCTGCTGACCTCAACTGAGTTTTGGCTTCCACGCAAAACAATAGACTATTTGCACTCGATAAGGTACCTCTTTATACCAAAAATGAGATCTCTACAAGCTCCCCTTCTTGATATACTGGTTTCAAGCTTTTTACTATTTGACCCTGACCCCAAATGACCTTTGACCTCCATCATAAACCGTGGAATTCTTGCACTTAATAAGATACACGCACATACAGAATATGGGATCCGTACAAACTTCCCTTAAGTTCTTGAAATATTGTCTTTACAATGTTTTACTATTTACCCCTGTCGACCTTTGACCTCCACCTAAAACGATAACCTTTTGCCCTCAATAAGGTACAGAGACTGACAGTACTGATTAGACATACGTACACTTTTCCCTATTGGAGCAATTGAGTTTCCAAGGTTTTCACTTTGACCCCTGTTGACCCCAAATGACCTTTGACCTTCTGCAAAACAATAGACTTCTTGTGCTCAATGAGAAGCACTCACATATGCATTATTAGATCTGTTCAAGCTTCCCTTTCGAAATATCGGGTTTTCGAGGTAGATGTCACGAACAAACAGCCCAGTGGTTTACAAAGCTACTGTAAAGTCAAGTAAAACCAACAAATGGTTTAGGGGTGGTGGTGTCAGTTCAAACTAAGATACAATAACGACACTAACTCCTGCAGGAATAGACGATACGCTAATGAGACAGAATTATCCAAGTACTTATGGGAGCTCCAAGACACATCTTACTCAATCGACTAGGATATTATTAAAAAAATCCAACACTCATAGATGAGAGTCTGGCATTTACAACCTATGTTTGGATGAGAAATTTGAAATCCTCAGCTTAACCAATAAAATAAAAAAGCGCACCGATTTTATCTCTACTTGTCGCCACGGTATCAAGCCCACTTATAGTTCCAAGAAGAAATGATGTACGTAGTTCTAGGCCAGTTGTCTGATGATCGTCTCGCAGCATGGCTTGCTACGTGTAACAGGTATATGTTTTGAAGTCTAGTTTATCATTTGTAAATTCAGCTCTACTTCTGTATTGTGTATTGAGCAATCTACTTTGGTGACATACATACATACATACATACATACATACATACACCAGCATTATAACAAAGGTTACGATATCGATTCATCAAAGCAGAATGAAGTTGACTTCATTTTAAGATACCTGGTTCACCAAAACTACCACCGTCTTTCCAACAAACAGATGTGACACACAAAGCTACTGTACACTTCAGCTACGGTAATGGTCAAACTGCTGTAATTTTACAGTAGTGGCCAGAATAATATAATTAGGTGATTTTAATTCATCGGTCGTAGCTGGGTCAGCTTGATCTTTACCTACGCCCTATACAATACACAGGATACCCTGATTTGCTTTGTTGCTTTGTCACTTCGAGGTCAGTCACAAAGTACACACCCTCGAACCAGCAACTCTCTTGGTATACCGTATATATTAAAAGTCCCAGTGCAGTCTGCATTCGCAACACGAACTCAAATAGCCTACCAGGTTGCTTTGTATTTACAAAGCGACAGCACTCAAGTATGACATGGGCTATTTGGTTAAACAAAGATAACAGTCTGCTGGTTTGTCAGCCCCTCACAGTATTGTAATGTGGCGATTGTATGCAGCGAAGTACTGAAAGGAATATTCACGAATAGAAAGAGGTATTGCTGGCTTTGCACACATGTGAATTTTAACAAGGTAACCTAGCGAGCGCTCACAATATTTGTGTATTTACAAGAAATTGCAAGTTGCGAATCTGTCTGCCGTCATTAACACCGCACTGAACTGCGTTGACCTTACCGTAAGTATGTGTTTGTATCTTTGCAAGTATGTGTTTGTAACATTAAATGCCATAACCTTTTTTTAAAATTACACTCAATGGTACACTTAATGTGGCGAATGCCAAGGTAGTTGCGGTACTAAGCTGGGGTACTAATTTAGCGCAGAACAATGAATCGTAGTTAATGATGCAGCACTAATAAATGGTAATGAGAAGAAGTAAGATGACGTTAGCTACTGTAGGTCCTAGGTAACATTGGCAAATTGGCTACATTCCTATGTTTGAGTAGCTGTGTCACATAAAACTACAGAGAATATTCTTGCTTGATTTCATCATTTCATTCAAAATCCAGAGTATGGCAAATCTGATCAGTTTCATGAGCAACGTCTTTGATTTTAACTTAGATGATAGGCTGGTCAATGCCTGAAAATATATCCCTTCACGACTTTTCATATTACAATGTTTGGCAGACATTACGTGACAAAAAGTTTAATGTATACATGCCCATAATATAAGCTGAAATGACTGTCTGTAGCACTGGGCGCTGGAACAATTGGTACACACAGCAGAAGCAGAAATATGTTGATGTTGTTTTTCTGGATTTTCAGAAAGCTTTTGATAAGGTTCCCCACCAGCGTCTTTTGCTTAAATTAAAGAGTATGGGTATCTGTGGTAATTTACTGACCTGGATTCAGAATTGGTTATGTAATAGGAAACAGAGGGTGGTTTTTAATGGTTGCCCTTCTTCTTGGCGGGAGGTTACTAGTGGGGTCCCCCAGGGGTCTGTGTTGGGTCCTCTCCTGTTTATCGCTTTCATTAAAGACATTGATGCTGATATTGTGTGTAGAGCCAAGAAGTTTGCTGATGACCACAAACTGTATTCTGAGGTCTCCTCTGATGGTGATTCAAAAAGTTTTCAGAAGGATTTAGACAGGGTTTTCACTTGGTCTCAGGAGTGGCAAATGCTGTTCAATATTGATAAATGCAAGGTAATGCATATTGGCAAAAACAATCCTAGGTATTCGTACACTTTAAATGGACAGTCACCGCAAGAGGTTTCTGTTGAAAAGGACTTAGGTGTACACATAGATTCTTCTTTACAGCCAGCTAAGCAGTGTGTTGAAGCAGCTAAAAAAGCAAATAGGATTTTAGGTATGATTAAGAGAAATTTTAGTTTCCTTAAGCAAGACATTGTTGTTAGACTCTATAAGCAGTTGGTTAGACCCCATTTAGAGTACGCTGTTCAAGCCTGAAACCCATATTTTTCTAAAGATAAGGAGTTACTTGAGAACGTCCAGCGCAGGGCTACTAGATTGATTAGGGCTTTCAAGGGTGTCCCCTATAACAGCAGGTCACGTCTTTTAAATCTCACTTCACTTGAGTTAAGAAGATTACTTGGGGATTTGATACAAGTCTATAAGATTGTTCATGGATTTGATACTTTATCATTTTCTGATTTTTTCAAGTTTGCTAATAGTAAAATTACTAGAGGTCATTGTCTTAAACTCCAGAAGGTTCAAAGTAGGATCAATATTCGTCGTTACTTCTTTTCTCAGAGGGTAGTGAATGAGTGGAATGGGTTGCCTGAGGATGTAGTGATGGCAAGAAGTGTAAATGAGTTTAAGAATGCACTGGACATTGTCCCTCCTGATCATTTTTTAAACTAAACTAAACTACATTTGTAGGAATTTCTGGCAGCTTCTTGATCGCAAAAGATTGAAACACACGTAGCTCTGGTGAGACCGTTATTTATTACAACTTCAGAGACCTTATGCAGCCGGATACGCCGTTATCAAACAGCAACATTACATGTGCATGTAAGTTTATAGCAGTGAATTCGACGTCTGCACGAGCAGAACAGAAATACAATAAATTATAGTAGTAACTGGCTGCTCAGTATAGCCTAATACAGTAGGGGACGCCTTGAACGGATGGCGGGGACGCGCCCCTCATATAATTCGAAGAAAATAAATGCTGGATATAATCACAAAGAAAGTTTATATTACTTCTGATAGAGAAGTGTAAAACAGTATCCGATGAGGTCATTCCAGAATGTGTTTGAAATTTAATGACTGTTAGCTGTAAGGGATCTAAGTTTGAATAATGTTTCTGTTGAAATGCATATTCTAACTTTGCTGACTGGAACAAGACGTCGATCGTTATCACAAAGGCCTAGATGTGTCAAGGGACCGTCAAAGTCCGCCAAACGCGGAGGCCTATAATTGAAACCAACCAAGAAGTTCTCCTAGCCTGTTATACTCTGTGCTCTTATTCCTGCGTTTTCAAGTGCCCCAAAGGCTACACATCTTATACAAAGTTACAGTGGTGAAAAGCTACAACAACACACCGCGGGTTTCTTGCAATGCAATGAAGTACAGTTAACAAAATTAACTGTTACTAAGTAACAGTTAATCGCTTTTTAGGTTCAACAAAATCGTAACCTAAGTTGAAGATTGTGTGTGTGTGTGTTTGTGGCGTCTTGCTTGTAAACACGATATCTCGATAAGGGAAGCTTAACCAAATCTCATATTTGCCATGTAGGTGCACCTTAATGAGTACAAGAACCCCACTGTTTTGTGGGGTCAAACGTCATTTGGAGTCAACAGTGGCCAAATTATGAAAACATTGTAAACACAATGTTCCTGGAGGAGAAACTTGGACATATGCCATATCCATGCCATGCCATGTCATGTCTTTTCAGGAAGTTTGGAAGTTTGGTACGTAGGTGTTACCACATTGAGTACAAAAACTAAGTTGTTTTTGGTGGAAGACAAAGATCATTTGGAGTCAACAGGGGTCAAATTGTGAAAATATTGTAAACACAATATCTCAAGATGGAAAGCTATCATATTTATTTTGTCCGTTTCCTTATTACAGATATCGCCCAAAAACCTTGATTTCGTATATTTCCAAATGAGCAGCATGACTGCTCTTCATTATCGAAACCACAAGGATTCTCTAATTCTGGTTTTTCTTTTTGTTTCTCCACCACAGATGGCTAAGGGAAAGAAGTGGGTCCTTAAACAACATTTTGATGGCTTTCCTCAAAGGTCTGATGTAGAGATTCAGGAGTTTGATATTCCAGAGCTTCAGGAAGGAGGTGAATACATAAAGCCTAAAACATTCGACCGATAAAAACGCCACTTATCTGCAGAAGCAGTTGTAGTAGCAGTTCGTAAAATCAGCTAATAAGATTAATAAATCTACGAGTTGAGCTTTGTTAACGATAGTAAATTGCTGAATTCCAGTACGTGGCACCATAATGTTGCCGGAAGCTCGATGCAGGGCATCGAGGTGAATTTGCTACTCGTTTGTCTTGCAGCTACAGATACTATAAGGCGTTTTAATTAATGTTAACACTATCAAACGTATGTAAAGATAATTTAGACCATCAAACCTGTGCTAATGAAACATATGGTCGTTTATTCGAAGACCTAAGTATGAACAAGTCCAAAATTGCTGACAGTTAGCCATGGACAATAAAAGTCTTTCTTTTTAACATCAGTAGTAACCTAAGCAAGATGAAGTCTATGTGAGGTAAGGATTAAACTGAATGGGGGTGACAAAAATGAACTTGTTTAAAGGCCAAAAGTATGATTTTGTCAAATTGATGTATTTGATTCTTTAGACAATGTTCTATAAATAAAAAGTAAGTTTCAGTTGATTTAGACTGTAGTGATGTTAGTATTTACAAATAAAGGTAACAAAAAAAACAAGGAAACTAAAAGACATTTCGCAGTAAAACTGCTAAATATTTTCAAATAGTGGTGAACATAAGTAATCTTTCCAAACAGATATGAACAGTGTACTATTGTGTTTAAAACACATTTTGTCAAAGGTCACTTGTCAAAGGTCACATGTGGTCCATGATGTGGCCTGGAGGGTCCACCTTTTTAGAAGTATGCCAAATGGCTATTCTCCTACAGATTGCATAGTAGAAAATTGAGGTTATGTCACATTGCTATAGTACTATGTTCGTGGCGCCTTCGGGGTGTTCACGATTTTTTTTTTTTTTTTGTTCCAAATGTGCCATTTTACAAAATCACGCAAAATTCCTCTCCTCAAACAGATTGTATAAAGTTGAAATTGCGTCACATACAAGTATGGCAGTAGTTCCTTCAGGTTGTTCAGAATAATTAGTCCCTTATGGATCATTTTATGAAATCATGCAACATGTTTCATATCTGAATATTTTGCTTAACAATGTGTGTAAGGTTTGTATTATTAGCATTGCGGTACTGGAATTCTTTGCCGTGTTCAACGTTTGTGGGTCCAACTTCAGAATGAGCAATATTGACCATAAATTATTAATTTTGCAAATCGACAGTTTTTCGCCAGATTATATGCTACAATGTTGTGGGTTGCTGATTCCTTGCCAAAGGCAGGCAAGGGGATGTCGTGTGAGTGGGTGCGTGTGTGTGTGCGTTTGTGACACCTTGGCTTGTAAACACGCTCACGCTATCTCAAAAAGGGAAAGGTGCCCAAACTTCAAAGTTAGTGTGTAGGAAATCCATTGTAAGTAGATGATCCCTATTGCTTTTCAAGAAGGTCAAAGGTCATTCGAGGTCACCAGAACGTAACGTATCAAAACCTACTACGTCAGATTTTTCAGCAACTGAATGTTGCTGGAACTACATACTAGTAACATAGGTAGCCCTTGATGAGTAGATAATTTCTGTCATATTATGGAGGTCAAAGGTCATATGAGGTTAGGTCATAGTTTGAAAAAAGAAGTAAATACGGTATCTCCATGAGGGAGTTGCTGGAACTTCAAACTTGATATGTTGGTTGTCCGTTGTAATTAGATGATCCCTATTGTTTCCATGAAGATCAAAGGTCATTGAGGTCACAAGAGGTTAAAGTTAGAAACTCTATGAAGGAAGATATCTCAGCAACTGAATGCTGTTTTGACTTCAAATGGTTAACATAGGTAACCCTTAATAAGTAGATGATCCCTGCTACTTTTTTTAGAAGTCAAACGTCATTTGAGATCTGTAGAGGTCATATTTTGAAGTAACGCGCAGAAATGGTATCACAGTAAGGGAAAGTTGCTGAATGTGTAAACTTGACTTGTAAGTAGATGATTCCTATTATTTTCATGGAGTTCAAAGTTCAGTTGTGGTCATCAGAGGTTAAAGGTCTGAAAATCGTTTGCTAGATATCTCAGCAATTGAATGTTGCTGGAACTTCTCACTTAGCGTGTTGGCAGTTTATTGCTGATGATCCTTACCATTTTTCATGGAGATCAAAGGTCATTTGAGGTCACTGGACATTGAAGTATGAGCACCAATTAATTAAGGAACCTACAGTGGTTCTGCAACTGAATGTTACTGGATCTTCTAGCTGTAAACATTGGTAGACCATGATGAGCTCTGTTATTTCTTATGGAGGTCAAAAGTCATTTTGAAGTCAGTGGAGACTATAGTTTGTTCACTTGTGGACATAGTGTCCCACAAAGAGTAAGATGTTTGAACTTTAAATTAGTATGTATCGTTCTTTGGTGTCTATGAATATTGACAAGGGATCTCAAAGTCAGTTGACTCCTGGTTTATAGTACCATGGTAGTCGAGTCCCTTTGTCTGATCAGCATTCTAAGGGACAAACTATGGCAAAAACTTTTGGGGGATGTAATAAATTGTGGATTAAACTTGGTTTAGACTAAATGACTGCAACTACAATATTCACGCAAGAAACCCTAGTGGTCTTGTAAATAGTGTTAGTAGTTGCAAATACATCAGTCTTAGAAAAGTTAATTTTGTTGACAAATTAACAAATTTGGGTTTATGTAGTAGACAATAAGCTACAACATCAGAGTTGAAAAGTCAACCATATTGTAATAGAAAAGTGTTTACATGTACTTTTTTTACAGATTCCGTACGTCAAAAAGTATAGATATATCATTATATCACTATTATGAGATATTTAGGCATTTCTTACTTATTTTCCATTTTTAATCTGAAATGTCTTTATTGTGTTTGTACTGGCACCATTGTTTTGTTGATAATGACCCTAGGACACATTTAATCAACACAAATGTAAGAAAAAGTCCATTTTCTTCACAAATTTCCACAAATTTGGGGTTTGGGGGATCTTTTTTAACAGACGATCAGCTGGAATGCACCTTTAAAGTTAAAAATTCAAGTTTTTTGCAATGGTCAAAATATGACATGTGTTGTATAGCCAATAGTACAATGTTCATATACTTGTTTGGAAAGATAATATGTTGAAAAT
The DNA here is from genome assembly GCA_021234535.1 of Stichopus chloronotus. Taxonomy (NCBI): domain Eukaryota; kingdom Metazoa; phylum Echinodermata; class Holothuroidea; order Aspidochirotida; family Stichopodidae; genus Stichopus; species Stichopus chloronotus. The sequence continues at coordinate 9,288,004 of CM037849.1, forward strand.
GTACATACATTATTCTATCACGACTTTGATTTATTTGTCATTTTTTACTCCGAAATGTCTTTTATTTTCTTTGGTGTCCTACCTTATTTTTCATTTACTGACATCACCACAGTCCAAATCAACTCAAACGTACTTCGTATTGATATCGCATTGTCTAAAGATATTATGTACATCAATTCTGTCTGTTGGTCGAAATGTATTGTTATCATTTCTCTAAGTTAAGACACATTTGATGAATTCTGCTCCATGCCCATACCCTTCATTTTCTAACCGTAGCTATCCATCATATCACAGTATGATTCAACTCAGTGCAGAGTGCATTGGATTAAGGACGTTAATGTCCCATCTAACAACACTACGATCTAACTGGGTTTAAAAAAAGTAAAATTTGCCGATCCATCGAGTGTGTATAATTTTCCCTTTCTTTACAGAAATATTGATTGCAACAGAGGTTCTTACAGTTGATCCTTACATGAGGTAATTGTTAAAATTATTTTTGAAGTCTGTGTAATCCACTGTTAATGGTTTATAGTTCGGCTTTGATTTATCATTAAATATTTGACAAGATCTCTTTAAGACAGCTGATGTCAACGATCCTCACATTAGGTTTGTGATATTTTTCAAACGAATGGAGAAAATCTCAAAGAAAATCTGATGTCAAATATTATTTTCAAGTTTTGCAGCAGATGTCAATGATCGTTATACCTATTTTAATGTATTACTGCAGTTTTCTTAGTTCATATTTGCTATACTGATTCTCATCTTTTTAGAGGATGGGCTGCTCGTTCTGAGATTGGCTCCACAATGTTTGGGGAAATCGTCGGCAAGTGAGTGTCAGTTTTAAATGCATAAGTAAAAATTGATGAAATGCAGCAAGCAGGTCGTTGTTAAGTGGGTATAGGCTCTGTGGTGGTGAAGCGCCATTTTCATCTATCATAAGTAAAATTACATTAGCATTTTTGTAATGGCTCTGAAGCAACTTAATGTCACGAGATGGTGACACTTCATGGGTCAACAATTTCAGTTATCCTCAGACCATGCTTAGGTGTATAGTCACATCACGCCATGCTGCACCACATTCGAAAGTTTTTGGCCTGTTACACCACTTTCGAGAAGGTGGGATCTTTGCAAGAGAACCGGCATGGCTTCTTCTTGTTCTACACAGTGAACCTAGCCTACCACAATCATCGTATGGATCAGTTGACAATTGATTATCATCTTATCGCTAGCTGAACAGCCAGAGCAACAATATTTCATAACACTAGACATTAACTATATCCCTCGATTTTGTACCGACAGTATCACAACTATTAGCCATATCAAACGATTTTACATTTCCTTCCATAGGGTCAGTGAAAGCAAGGACCCTTCGATTAAGGTCGGAGAATATGTGCAGAACTATGCCGGCTGGGTAACTCACGCGGTGGTAAAAGGGAACCAAGCTATTAGAATTCCTGAATTACCGAAAGATGTACCACTTACACTGACTGTGGGAACATTGAGAATGCCCGGGTAACAAGTTTATTTAGACTGGAAAATCTACTTTTTTTTCTTACACAACTTATACATACCGGCTATGGTCACCGTGTCGTGACTCAAGTAATTGCCATAAAATGCCAGCTGAGAATCTGTTCCTTGTCGTTAATCTTCGGTAAATATACGTTAAAGACATATTGTTTAATATGGTTAAATAATTGATCAAACTCTTGAAGAAAGTAATCAGTGATGTAGTTATAATAAAATTATCAATTGTTGCAATTTTGTGTCCGTTTTTTTTTTTTTTTTTTTTTGGTGATAGGAAATGGAGTGAAGATTTTGCAACAATAACAAGCGTATTTCCTCTAGGTCGCATTTGCCTGAAAAGCTAATGAAGCCAGTCTAATATAATATTATATAATGTAATATTATGAAATGCTGCAGTTGGCAAATAAACGCAGACTACGATCTTTAAATAAATGCAAACTACGATGTTTAAAATTAGAAACATCTATTGGAATTGCGATAATGATGTAAGCAACTGCTTATGTTGATTTTAAAGCCTACCGGTATATATATTCGTAAGTCACGGTGTTAAACACTTCACAGAGTTCATCCATTTCTTAGCAATGATTGAAAAATTGACAAACATGTTTACTGTATCTTTTTATTCAACAGTCTTACAGCTTATTTTGGATTGACAGAGGTAGCACACTTAAAACCTAACGACACTTTGCTCGTTAATGCCGCCGCTGGGGCGGTTGGTTCAGTCGTTGGACAAATAGCGAAGATAAAGGTAAGGATATACAAAAGAGGATGGTTTACAGGTAGATCCAACAACTTGAAACGTATACTCGACTTAATTCTACCCGTTTCCTTTAATACTTTACCCCGAGTGATGTATGAAAAGCATTTGATGGGTATAACGTGCAACTATTAAGATGCCTTACTCTTGTATAACTGTCATATTTATCTCATACCAGCTAGCTGGTGTGAGCTAGTATAATGGTGCGGCGTCTGTCACTTTGCCTATCGGTCTGTCTATCTGTCTATGGATATGAATGAAGCTTGAGCACAGTGTTCCATGGTTGTGGGCCACTTAGGGTGTTCAAAACCTTTTGGTACATGGTCCCCTGTTTCCTATTACCTTTTTTATGTAATTCTGCAAAATGTCTCTCTGCCCAAAAATACTATTGTACAATACTGATGGTTTTTCACAATGATACTCTGTTAGTGCTACCATCGGGGTTTTCAGGGAATTTTAGTCCAAGATCCCACGTGGGCCCTGTGGCCTATTTTATGAAGTTCTGTTCGAAATGATGCTTTTTGAACATGCTTTTATGCATTTTTGCAGAACTGGGATGCAATGTTTCTTGTGTAGTAGGCCATTTGTCGAATACATAAATGGTTGGTCCAAGGTCCCATGTGGACCATATGGCCTAGTTTATAAATTCTGCAAAACGCTTCTTCTCCTATAGATTGTCTTATACAATGTTGATGATTTGCAACAATGATACTTTGCTAGTAGTAACCTTAGTGTCCTCATGAATTTGTAGTCCATGGTTCTATGTAGGCCCATTTTATGAAATTCTGCAAAATTTTTCTCCTCCTACTTTCTAGGTGCCGCTTTGAAATGTCTCTTACCACATCTCAAATACCTCCATCGTCCATGATTGATGATTGAGTAATAGGGAAATAGGCTCGATTGTTATTAACTGAAATTTAATCTTGTATAAGGTACATGTTGGAGTAGAGAGGCGGTAAATTGGCACCTTGAGTTCTTTCTTGAAATTCAGTTAGTCTTCCCAAATCTGTCAACTTTGTGTAAAGTTTCCTTCACATGAGGCTCCTAGTGATAGATCGATGACCACACTAAGAGGGTCCCCATATGTCACTTAAAAATGACCACTAATTAGCAAGTAGCTAATGATTTAGATCGGTTTTGGAAAATTTGTGACCAGACACATTTCCACATTGTACTAATTCATATGTCCACAGTCAGCACAAAACAGAGAGAAAGAAAAAATAAAAAATGACAATTTTCATAAGTAGTAGATGTGAAACTTGGATAGAGGTACTTATTATATTTACATTTTATGTAAGCATTGTTATTTGGTAATGAACATCAAAATGATCACACTTGAATATGTCAATAAAGTTCAATAAAGCTCTAATTTATGAAATTCTGCAAATAGTGCAGTGCTACAGATTCTCTTGCACAATGCTGTTGATTTCATATAATGGTACTGGTTCCTATGGTTGACATAATAATATGTAAATGGGTGTTAAGGTATGAGCATCTGCACCATTGGTGCTCTGGTAATATTCTCTTGTGTATAGGATACTTCTTATAAGTAACACCAGAAGAGAAAAGTTACCCACTATTCTATCAATACCTTTCACAAATTAAAAAAATAAAACGTTGTAGAAACGTTGTAGGTAAAAACGATTTACATACGATGATGTGTATAGAAATCTGTCAGTCTGATTGGTCAACGTCATCGTAGACCTCGTGACTTTCTACCCGTCAGAGCCATGAGGCTCCCAGCACTGGTAATCTTGCTGTCAAACCGTAAACATGTCTGTTCGTATACGGTGTGTCATAGTAATTTCCTCTTTATCATGTACCTCTTAACTGTCTACCCCTTTCTCTCTGATTTTAGTCACCATTGTCAACCAATTCTCATTAATTTGTGTTTGCCAGTCAAATCGATAAAATGGATCTCTGATCGATCAAAATTGAATTGGACATCTCTTTGGATTTTCCGTTCTGACGTCTCTCTCTCTCCTTTTACTGAAACTTTTTGTGTTGTTAGCATCTAGAACATCCGTCGCTGGGGCAGTCATACCACGACCGAAACACCCCTCCCCCCCCAAAAAAAATAAATAAATAAATCAACCGAACTCATAAGATCTACATCTATCTACATGACACAAGTAATTGTGAATTCAAATGTGAATTCAAAGTTGAATGCACATTTTTATGCATGAAGACAAACAGATTATCTAGCTGTACATATTCAGCTTTTTTCCCTTGGCTTGTCGCACGCATCAATGGACTCCTAACAGTCACGTCAACTTAAATTTCTGTTGTTCGCAAACACAGTCGATGAGGCATTCATGTTTAGTAACTTTCTTTTCACAAATTGATGTTATTAATTTTTTCTTTCCATAGGGTTGCAAAGTCATAGGTTCTGTTGGCTCAGATGAAAAAGTTAAGTATCTGAAAGAAGAATTAGGATTTGACGAAGCCTACAATTACAAGACAGTGACTCCAGATAAATTAGACGCTGAACTAAAGAAACTAGCACCTGACGGAATAGATGTATTTTTTGAAAATGTACGTCAACGTTAATATTTAAGAGAAATTTTAGTTGCGTTTTCAAAAAGTATTACATGAAAATTAATTCAACTACATGACAACATTTTGAAATCTGATTACTTCTTTGTTCATAAGCAATCTCTGTTCGAAAGTCAGTGAGAGTTCATCCACATTCTCTATGACCAAAGCTGCGTTTTCAACTCTGCAGAGTCACCAATCAAATTAACACCAGTTGCGATATTTGTCAATAAGTGTCAAATATGTCACAGGAAAGATAAAAACAAGGCATATCAAGAAATTGGATTCCTTTATCTCTCAATAAAAGGTTGGAGGTGAAGCTTCTTCCGTCATCTATGGTAACATGAGGCAAAATGGACGTGTAGCAGTTTGCGGATCTATCTCTAATTACAATGTCATAGGTTCAAAACCTAAAGGTAAATGTAAAACAATGGAAACGCTAACAAGAAAAAAGTAAGTGCCCCATTCTCCAATTTTTTGTTGGATGTCACAAACCTTTCTTAGTATCCCCATGCTACAATGATTGCATAACCTAGTCTCAGTCGATTATCTGTTTATCTGACAAATACGTGTGTGACTAATGAAAGATAATTGTAAACAACAAAAGATATATTTTCTATGGGAGATACGTCCAACCTGTTATAATTTATAGGTGAAGCTACTTTAAGTCTCCATTCTCATATCAAGTAAAATCAGCGAATCTGACCTTCAGATAATTTGATGTATTATATTACTACTAATTTAAAGACAAACCAGGAGTTGTGGTGGTGGTGCAGTAGACTGTTCCATCTCTTCTGTAGTGAATTGATACCACAAGATCTTATCGCTGTTGACATTGGAACTGACCAAAGATGCAAATACCGAGTATTGAAATGATTTTAAGCCACTACATTTTTTTAAACATATGTACTTATTCTTACATTTCTTTCAATACAAAAGATTGTATTAGAAATCTGAGAGTCAACAAAACTGGAGGGGGGATAAGAAAACGATAAAATTGCAACTTTAGGCCTTGGTTTACTAATAATGAATCTGTTCGTATATTGCAACAGACAAATTATCCATAAAGAAACAATAAACATGTGCTTTTAGACTTTTCTTTGCATTTAAATAATTTCTTCTGTAAGACCAAGCAAAGCGCCTCTCTCTCTCTCTCTCCTTGTTAGTTACGGAGTTCATCCATTTCCTCGTGTATAAGTCCGTACGGGTGGAAGGGTTCAACGTGATGACCTACTTTCCACAGCGTCAAGAAGCTCTCAAAGAGATGATTGGTTGGTTTCGAGAGGTATTGTTTTCACTTTCAATTATTAATTCAAGAAGTGCCATTGTGTGTGATTGAAAGAGAAGTGGCACGGGACATTAGCATAGCCCTAGTATATAGGATACATGAATATCTGTACTAACGTTACTTACGTCACGGTGATGGGTTGCATCTGTTTTTGTTGACGGTGAACCTCGCCATTTCCTCAAATAAACATCGTGATTAGAAGATAAACTTAAAATGTGAAAATTCAAATGTAAAAGACCATGGAAGCGGGGAGATTAAAACTAGCAAAGACTAAAGTCTGATTGGTTAAGACTTTACCTTCTTTTTATAAAGAGCGCTGTGATTGATCATAACATTCTCTGCCACCATTGCATCACCACTGAGGGAAACGTATACCCTTATGCTTGTGAAGTCTATGTATGATGTGCAGGAAAAATAAATGGCAGAATGGCAAATTATTATTTTAATGATGGGAAAATTTGCGTTCCCAATGTTAAAGGCGAGACATATAATTACAACGAACACCGTGTATGACATGCAACACCTTAATAACATCTCAGTTTGAGTGATATTATCCAGTCTGTACCACTGCTACACATGATCTACTTCAACTGTCTACAACAACATAAAGTTATTATATTTTGGATATTCATATTGCTTACTATTACTGTAGATATAATCATATATGTGATTGACAAATATCGCAAGAGCAATAAACTTTTGTATCTCAACTTCTCCCTATCACCTAAAACATTTAATTCGATTTCTCTATTGGCAGGGTAAACTGAAGTATAGAGAACACAAATTCGAAGGATTCGACTCAATGTACGATGCCTTTATGGCGCTCTTTACTGGTAAAAACATCGGCAAAGTTGTGATCACTTTGTAGAGAGGAAAAGATTTGGTTGTCTGGAAAAGGAAATTGAATCTCGTATAAGACAGCAAGGATCACCCTCTCCAAAGGACAAGTTTATCTTAAATTTCCTGTTTTTTCCCACCCAATATATTAGACTGAGGTATCGGTGTTTTTAGTCTATGAAATACGCTTAATCTGAATGTGTTTTCAAAAATGTTTTCTCGAATTTACCATAGCAGGATGCTTCATACTTGACTCACCTTGTTGTCAGCCTATCGTATGTTACATAGTATACTCATTAAATTTGATATCAACATTTTGATATAATACTTTCTGGACCAACAAGTGGGCCTAAAGAACTCAAACTATATGTATGTTCTGCACAATGTGTGATGTGCCCATCGTACTGATTTCATGCCATGAATTATGCTGAAATGGCCACATATGTCGTTAAAATTCAATCGACTTTTGTATATAAGTCGTAGATCAATAGAGGTCATTGAAGACAAAGATTGACTACCATGCATCTTTTGTATGATTCACTCTACATACGACTGAGGAGTACGCACATTTGTCTCTTTGTCCTACATAAGTCATTTTGCAAGTGAAAATTATAACAGTTACCAGAGCTGGATGTTCGGCATTCTCCATTAACGCAATTTCTATTTAATATGCCTTTTAAGATGTTCGAATGAAAACATTCAATGAAAAATACGAAGTGATACACAGTTTTGGTATGTTTGTTACACAAACGTCTATTTGCTTTCATTTTGTTCATTTATTCCTTTGTTTTACATTCTTCATAGAAATTAGAAGCAATTATCTAAAAAGTTAAACGACTAACTCTTCTCAATTAACAAAATCATTTCTTAGTTCTAAATAAGAGAAATAATGTTTCCATAGTTTCTCCATAAAAAAACTGTTTTTATTACTCCACTTGACCAGTATATGAAAAAAATCCACTTCAGTGAGTTGCCCGTTGTTCAATTTAGACTGTATGTGATATTTTATATAAGAAAATTGTAAGGATTAATTTAAAAATTTCCAAAACCGAAAAGTATAAATTGTCTATGGAAGAATCTACTTTCTACGTTGAGCGGAAATCCAAAGCACATGCCCCATCCCCACCCCACCCAAAAAAGGATCCCGTCCCCTATTCTATACGGTAGAAATCACATAGTTGTGAGAAATCTATGTGGTCCATTCAAGAAAACTGTTTATAGGCAAAGTCTACGAAAGAATCTGAAAAGGAAATATTGCCCGTTTGATTCAGGTGAATATTAAAGAAAGGTAAAAATATTGACTCCCAGTTCCTGTTTAAGACATTTTGGAAATCGCCTTTCATTTTATTAAAGTCTGTGTATTGTTCTTACAATACTATCCAAGAGAACTGAGTAACAGAACTGAAATAAAGACGGCACATTTATCGCTCTGTTAAAAAAAAAATGGCCCCACATGGCTGATGTAGTGAGGGCTAGACTCGAGTAGAATGTTAATGGGATCTTAGGAATGTTTAGAGTTATGATAAACTGAAACGGTATTCGCAATAAAACTGCCTGAGAATTTAAAGCGATCTTGTGTAATTCAAACCTTCATTTCGTGTACAAATGGTTGGATCCGATACATGTACTCTCCTTTAGTGGAAATATGTGTATGATTTTTCAAGACTAATGTCAAGTCCTGAGATCTGATGGAGCTTACCTCACAAAGATATCTCTTTCGTCCAGTTTACATGAATTTTTTTGTTTCATTTCCTTCATTGAGATCTCGCTGATGCTGACTTTCATATGGACAAAATTTCAGGGCAAATTATAACGTTTGAGTTGTAAGGGGTACATCCTTGTCGGACGCCCAGCTAAATGTAAGAGTCACATGCCGTATATTACAGTTGTCCAGGATACGGTACCACTGATCAAGGACTAGACCAGAGCAGCTGATCTAGTTGACTAATAGTTGTTTTAATGTTAGTTATTCATTGTAGTTTAATTGATTAAAATACTTGTTTTGTTTCTATTACTAGTGAATATTAAAGTAATAAAGTAGTATTACTGGTGAATACCACTTTCATACTTGCGAGATTCTGCAACTTTCATAACAAATATATAAAAGAAATGGCTTGCTCTCTTCTTCTCGTGCACGATAAATGTATCATCCTATCGCTCAAATTAACTCCCAGCTTATAGCTTTAGACCGCTGTCACACCGGAACGATATAACGAATACGATTAAATCATTCCTGATAAAGTGGTCACACTACAGCTTTATCAGTTACGTTGTTGTCATTATATCTTAATGAAGTAGGTTATACATCCCATCACTGCAGGTTATTAAAAACCCATTGTACCTGACGAACACTTTGCAGTGAAGTTAGATGTAAGTGCAATTTGATCATCGATCCTTATATTTTATTATATAGTTCCAACGATGGCTCTATGGTTCCAACGATGTCGTTTTTCGGAGACCAAAATATCGTTATCGTTGGAATGTGACTGGTGCAACATAAGTGCACTAGGGCGATATTTTTATCGTTCCGGTGTGACGGAGGTTTTATTAATCTGACATGCCTGTCCTTTCACCGACCATTCTCCTTTCAGTTTTCCTCGCTGCTTCAAAACGACCTCTAGAACCTTTAATTTATTAAGTCTTAACTATCAACCCCATCTCCATTATGAACAGTCATTATTTTAAGAGCCCATCCGGAATCGGCCCACTTCCCTGGAATTTTCAATTCCTTTAAATTATGCCTGTGCACTTGCGGTTAACAAACCAGACCGTTATATCCATTTTCTGTGGCTAAGCTTTTGTTTTTGGATTGTCTATACTCTCTACACTTATAACCATGTGGATAAACAGTATCTGTTTCTACAAACAGCGTAATGTGATGACTGCATACTTAAAAAATAAAAATGAATGGGCCAAAAAATCAGCTTTAGCTTCACACTTATAACACTGGCAGATGGTATGATACGTTAATTATAGAATCATTAAAAGAATAACTATGTTTTTTAATAACTCAGTAAAAAAAGAGAATAACCTTATGTTAACTTTTAGCAGTGTAGTATCTATAACATTGCCGTAGCATCAAATCTATAATATAAGAATAATCCAACTCCTTGTAGTCAAATAATAAAGAAATCTGAAGAAGCTCACTCCATTTTAAAAGTGGAATATGAGTTGAAAATTTGTCCGTGAAAGTCAAATTCAGTGAATATGCCATAACAGTTACAAAATAACATTAATTAAGTCCTATTTTTGTATAGATGAATATTCATTACCATTCCCAATAGATCTGTTTGATTTCAAGTAAAGGTGATTGACTGCTATGCTTTCTTGAAGAGTCTGAATTTTCTAGCGCCAACAAAAATGTTGAAAGGATTTTGATATCCAAATATCTGTTAGGTGAGTGCATAGTTCTGGGAGGTGAGTGCATAGTTCTGGGAGGTGAGTGCATAGTTCTGGGAGGTGAGTGCATAGTTCTGGGAGGTGAGTGCATAGTTCTGTTAGGTGAGTGCATAGTTCTGGGAGGTGAGTGCATAGTTCTGGGAGGTGAGTGCATAGTTCTGGGAGGTGAGTGCATAGTTCTGGGAGGTGAGTGCATAGTTCTGTTAGGTGAGTGCATAGTTCTGTTAGGTGAGTGCATAGTTCTGGGAGGTGAGTGCATAGTTCTGGGAGGTGAGTGCATAGTTCTGGGAGGTGAGTGCATAGTTCTGTTAGGTGAGTGCATAGTTCTCTGTTTCAGATGTTGTGATAGACGATCACTTCCTCTACTTTCTCTTCTTTAATCACTGACGAGGCACAAAGGTAGATGACCACGTGAATGCCAGTATGACTCATATTCCAGCTTTAAGAGGGTTTCTCCCTTCACAGATTTGATAATTTTGTAAAATTTTAAATTTTAATCCCAGCATTTGATGAAACTGACAAGTAAATATATCATATTTCCTAAACGATTAATACTTCACAAAAAAACTATTGTAGTCACTATCATATTTTCCACTGAAACAAGAGTGTCAAAACAGAGCGTGCAAAAGATTCAAAATATTTGTAGCTGCCAGACTGGTAGAAAGTAGAAAATGATTGAATTCGGCAAGTTCAGCTGTTATTCGACTTTAAGGGAAATACTGTCATGTCGTTCCCCATTAGACGTACTGGCTTATAAAAAAGTAGACCACAACCACCTCAAACAATACACACTTATTGTGTCATTAAAAACAATTACAAAATTCAGAGACAATCCGGCAAAAGTAATATTTCAATGAAATATAATATGTATTGAAATCGTAACTAATTTTCCAGTCAAATATTCCAAACAGTTGTTCAAAATATTTTATAAAGATTATTTATGTATATCATTCTATAAATTGTTCCTGTCGAAGGAGATTTAATGAGACCATTGCCGTTTTCTTGTTTTGCAAGTTCTTCGAACATGTTTATTGGTCATCAGAAATCACCTCTTCAGGGAACAGGTGTTTCGTTGTGGAAGTCGAGTAATACTTGCCTATTGACGAACAATATCGAGATTAAATCAATACATTTACAAGCACGTACAATCATCTCTATAGCATACAAAGGTACTTGCAGGTCACTTAGGCAGGATGGGCTCCACTGTACGCAAATATAATAGGATGGGACAAATCTCGGTTTTCAAAAGTTTGGCGAAATTAATCTTAAATCTCAGAAACGTTGGTAGGTTTAATCTTTGACATAGGCCCATGTCACAGACAATCCATCATATTTTAAGAGTAATGTGCATGATCACTGTTTTCTTTCTTTCTTATATTGATATTTTGTTTTTCCCTTCTGGTAGTCCTTTTTTCTTTACTTTGGCTGCTCGAAGACACAGATTTTTGTAATTTGTCGTGTGCTGTTCAGATTTGATTTAAAAATGTTTAGTGTTGCAACAGAAGCCAACATCCACAAACTATACTATGAGAATTAAAGCCTTTAGTACCAATGTAATCTGCCTAAGATATCCAGTTTTTGCCGGTTTCGAATTTCCTCACTTGATATTTGGACTGGTCCTTTGTTTTCTGTTTTTTGTAATCAACTTTGTAATACACAGTCCAACGTACAAGAATAGTGACCATAATAAGTAATAATAACTCAACGTAAATTAGACTTTACATAGTAAGTACAGTATAATGCTGAGCTCAATAGATGTGTCCTCTAAACTTTCAGAAAACAGACATATAAGATATTGATCAGCTGCATGTTAGTCTTTTCTTTGAGTTTGTACGATCATGAAGAAAATACTCTTAAAACGAAGAAGAAAAAAGGCCGATGAATTTTAGCTACATCTTGTTATAGGCCTTGCTGGTACGTCAATGCTCTGTACTGTTTATGCCGTTGATATACAGAATATATTTAGACTTGTTTGCATGATAGTCATATCATCTTGCATTTGTTATTTACCTTATTAACATTTTTCACAACCAACGGACTTAGAATTAAACATCTATGTCATTCCAATGTCTTGCCGTGATGATAATCTCAAATTCACAGGTAGGCTTAAACCTACCACTCACATTGGTGTGTTGCTTTGATAAGCTATTTGCAGTTTAGTCGCGAGTTGTTAAATTCCTGTAACACATACCGTTTGAGAGGGGTCTTCAGTAAGTCTCCATGTGGTGAAATTGGATGCTGCGTAAAAAAAGAATAAATAAATTCACCACATACACCGTAATTGACATAATACTAGGGTTCTGTAGAACAGATCATTGGCCAGGTTCATTTTACATGTAGTTAGTGGTAATCAGAGTGGATGATATTCAATATCTTCAAATATAACATAATGTTCTCTCCTTTACATGTATCACGTTAATTTCATATGTAAGTACATACCTAATAACAAAGGGATTTTTAAGTAACTCCTTGTTAGTATTTAAAGCAAATGTGTCAGCTTTGATGCAGTCCCACCGTGAAATTCTTAAATAGCAATATGACTGAATTACGATACTTCACCGAAATATCTCAAACCATAAACGTCCCCATTAACCACCACATTGTTGGTAATTGCAAAATAACCTATCTTGTAGATTATGTGACCTAATACAATATCACTAATGTACAATTTATAAAGTTATAATTTCACTAAGTGAAATCGCTTGATGTCTAAACTATATGATGTAGCCAAGTGTTAATTGAAACAGAAAATTATTTTTACTTTTTTATTTAATTCGTACAAAAAGTATAAATTCAGAAGTTATTAAGGGACAGTCATTTTACGAGCGTAAACAACCACAATTAGGAAGAATATAACTAAGTACAAAATTAAGTAGAAAGATACTCAGGGACTTGGGGCATATTAATCCCCACCTGTGTAAGGTTAGTCTAGTATTGGAGGCACTCATGTCATTATATGCACCACATCGTTGAAGTAAAATGAAAACCGCCACCCCGCATGAATTAGTGGTATACTCACTACTTTGTAAAATCTGACTAAATCATTAAAATTTTGAAATTTTGGTTTTTCTCCGACTACTACAAACTTTCCGTTTTCAAGCATTTGTTCCACTGCAAAGTGTTTGCATCTATCCGTCGTTCTATGAGAAATAAGGAAAGGATAGCAGTTTACTTGCTTGGATGTTTCTATGAACAGAAGTCCCTTTATCTGTGTAAAAAATCACTCATTAATCTTGGCAGCAATACAATTATTACAGAATAATTCAAACAAACCATAACCTTGAAGCTTTGTATTTGACACTTTGTAAAATGAACTTATAATATTCTATTTACTGCTTTTTAGACAATATAGAAAACAAACCAAGAAATTATAAGTGAACAAGGGCGTAGGAAGTGAAAATCTGCAGTCTGAAACAATCTGGGTGCGGAGACACCCTCAACCCCGTTTCCGAGGATGAAAAATCCCTTTTTACAAGGCCAGCGATACTGGGAAGTGCCATCTTCTGCAGTCTTAGGGGCATTTTTATCAAACCTTTTTTCTGTACGTTTCTAATGTAACCCTTAGTACATGAATGAACTGGGGTTATAATGTAAGTCCAGTACAGGCATCCATAGAGGTTGTATCCTAGTTTTGACAGAGTTCATGAGAATAGTACAAGACTCCTGTCATCTGAAAATTAAGTATAAAGTGGTCCTTATGTGTCTGTTCAGGACTGTTCTTATAAATGGATTACAGTGATTTATCTTAGCAAACATGGAGGAATGTGTCAATTCATCTTAGTTATCTCCTCAAGTGTGTTGACCATCTTTAACTATCCCTTTAAATTTTTGTTGGTGGTCCCAGGAATCACTGTTTGGCCAGTTTGGAATATGTTTTATGTTTTCCCTTGCTTTTGATGGAGACATGTTGTCTGACACAGGAGATGGGATTAAGCTGCATTTTTGACAACATCCCTCCCACGAAGTGCAGGTCATGAGAAATAAGGTTATGACTAATTCATATTCAATCTTTGGTAACTGACCAATCCAGAGATATCATTAATTATGTAGTATGTTGCTTGGACCAATGGGAAAAGTTTGCAGAAAATAGCATGGGATAGATGAGCCCACATGCTAGTGGTGCTGTTTGTTGGCCTCTGAGAAGAAAAGCCAATGCACTGGCCCAAGCTACTCACTCTCTCTCCAACTCTCATACTCCATCTCTCAATATTCTCTCCCCTGTAGATGTTTAGTTGTCATAACCCAGTTTTCCAGTGAGAAAGTTTAATCAAAGCTAGCAACTTCAGTGCTACACCGAGAGTCCTTTGCGAAGGTTTTCCATTTTAAAGTGAAAAAACCAAGGTTGTCCATTTTTAAGTTAAAGTATTGTAATAAGTTCCAACTTCAGTGTTTGAGCTAAAGTTTGGCTCAACTGAAGCAGCTCGAGGTTAAAGCAATTTTATTTGCTCTGCGAGCAAGTTTAATGGACAGACCAGCAGTTCAGGAGAGACGTCTTTGTTCTGAAGACTGGGCTTCATCTGTGATCTGACCAGAAGTCCACAGTGTGCTATAAATTCCAGATGGTTGTTTTGTGATTGGATGAACGATCCGCCTGTCATTTGTGGTTGGATCCACTCATCTTTTTCTTGATTGGATCGATCAGAAGATCGATGTCTTGCTGCACCTGTCCCATATTTTTGTTTTGAAACTCGAAATTGTAAGTACTCTTTTGTAAGCTGTTTCTCCCTTCACCATCCGATGTCCACGACACTATCCTGTTTAGCCAACTAGCCCGTATACGTATTGGTCACCGAAAACCTGAAGCAGTAACTGTGAACATTTTTTTGTAGTAGTCAAGGTATTATGGCGCCTTAAACTTTAAATTAATGTCCTAATTAAAGAGTCAGCTGTTAGTATTGTTCTGTATTTGTTGACTGGTAGCCCTGTACTTTGTATGGAGTACATGAATTGTATGTTTACTGTGTAATAGGAATTGTAAAGTTTGATCATTGTTTGGCATCAGACATTATACTGCCACAGTTATAGTATTTCAATTTAGGTGTCATTATCATCCTTTGCGTATACAGTATACAGTACATCACAAGTTGAATTTGTTCATTTCATGTGAATGTGAATTCCACTAAGACTGTAATTATTGAATGCAACATAATTACCGGAGTAGTCACTGGAAAGTTTGTCTAACTAGATTGTAGTGCAAGTTTGAGTTTGTACCATCGTATTGTATGACTGATTTGACAGATTGTGTGGAGGGAAAGTAATGCCCTTGCACGCAGTCCAATACACCTCATTATTTTAATCTTAAACTCTGTGTTTGTGTCCTTTTTCAGTACACACCCCTCTAGCACCAGTATTTGAGAGCATTTTCGACGGTTTCATAATCCACGAATCACAAGAGTAGATTTGGACCCCCAATCCACTTCATTTTCGCTTGGCTCACTTGATATAAATGTTATTAGCAGCCCTGTCGGTATTTCGCTACACTATACTTGGGCTACACTAACAAATAGTAATGTTCCGCGTAGATGAAATCATTATTGTTGACCTACACATTAACCCTTTGACCCACACTTTTCTGAGTCTGTGTCCACCACTGATAGGACAGAAGTTGAAGGCCAGATTCCCCCCTCCGCCATTCACACGCACACACTGGGTTACCAAAATGTGTGCATCTCGAACGATTCATTTTCTCAGTAGTTTTTCCAGACGATCTTTTCTCTAGCAAAATGATATATCTAATAAATGAGGCAGTAAGTATGAGAAAACTTGATCAAACTTTAAACATGTGGTGACACTAAACAGCATCTGAGGGCGTCTGCTTCTTCAGAACAGTGATCACAATCCATCGACTTTACCCCCCCCCCCCCCTTCCACCTTCAGCTCCCTTTCCAATAAAATTTCCTTCCCACAGTTATACACATAAAAACATGATAAACAGGAACGAGGTAAGTGACTTCTCTTAGTATTTTGAAATGGATTAAAAAGTCTCCTTACCTCAAAGATACGGTGTAACCTGATCTAGTTTCACTGACTCTCAATAAATATGTTCCTACAAGTTGATCTTTCAGTATCTTTTCGGAATCACTGGAAAATGAAGCAAATCCAGACACACAAAGTGTTATATCAAATACAAGATAAGATTATCAACATAACTATAACTTGGATACAAACAGAAGTGAAAAAAAGGGAAGAATATATTAAACAAAAACATGGTAAATATAATAGACTATGTGATAACGTGGAATACAACGATAGATACTGTTTGGTTCATGTATGGTTGACAAAAAATATGAACTATATATGTCAGATGATCAATTTTGTTGTCACTTTTGAGACAAGCTAGTTGAATCTGTCTATAGCTATATGTATATGTGCGTAATTCCTATCTTCATTTAATCGTTTTGTCCATGGTGTTGGCGTAATATAATCCCTAACACAAGGAGGAGGTCGATTCCAGACTTAGTTCCACTTTTGGACTTCTCTCTCGACTTGGAGATGGCTCTCTCTGAACTTGGACTTTGGTTTGAACTTGAAGCCCATCACGTCCACTGTCTTTGTATTTTTTTTTTATCCACCAAAAGGCATTTATTTTACTTGATATATCCCACATCAAGCAGTCTGCAATTAGGACAACAAACCTACCCACTGTAGGTATTGTATGAGAGTCAAAGAATCCTCATACCTGTACCATAAAAATCTCTACATTTTCGAAATTTGTTTTACTTTATTTTACTTTTTAGTGTATTTTATGTATTTTACTAATTACACTATGTTCAGAAGTAAAATCTGATTCCAAACCCAAGACAGTCTTGGATTCTGACTCCGACTTACCTGTTTACCAAGTGTTGCCTGATTATTTTAATCTTATATTGACTAACGATTTCACATGAAAATTAAAGCTAAAAGAATATAAAAGAACATTATCCAGAATACGTGTTTCTCATGTGTATGTTTATAAACAGAAAGTGGTACGTTAAGGTGAAATTGTTCTGTATTTTGATGAGATTGTGGCGCAGGGGATGTATTATTCCTTGTCATGGCTAGTATGTGGTACTGTACATTGATTGCGTAGACGTAAATCATTGTTGACTTCCTATCCTTGATTGATCAGGGATATGAAATGGTTTTGAGAGGTGCACATTTTAATCACCTTTTGACTATATTTTATTGGCATGACATTCCTCTTATTTTTTTTTTGGTCAGTTTGTAGTGGCATAATGAATTTAGTCATTAACCTTTGAAAGCTTAATACCAGAAATGCTATGTTACTTCACAATTTCGGCTCGAGAACGCTCCACTTGGATTCGGACGTCAAGTTAAGCACTTGTGATCTGACTTAAACTTATAAAGTCAAACTTTTAATATCACAATCGTAAACGTCAGTTATGCATTTCATAATATTTATCATGCATTAATTTTTGTTTGCTCCAGCTGCAAATTCAGTGAATAATAGAACAGAAATAAAGCAATAACTTCAACCTTTTTAATCCCAAATGTTCAACATTATCGCATACGTGGGTGTCAGCATTTAACCTAAATCCATAAGGTGACTGAGATCCGTACGGTCCTTGTACGGATTGTGACAAAGTGTAGTCTATATTTCAAGGTCTCGATGTCCCGATGCCCCGATGCCCTGTTACAAGTGGTGTCGACAAGACGAAAGTGGGTACGGTCCCCGGAAAACCTTGTCTACCACTTATCGCTGAGAATTGGGATTTTCCAAAAATATAGGTCACATGTAGTCAGAGAATTCAGAAGTTATTCAACTTACATTTTAATTTTATCCCTGTGTTTGATCAATAGAATTACCGTTAAAATGACAACTTTAATACATCGCAAACACCATAAAACTCAGGAGCTTCAGGGGGTTCGTCCCTGGTTCTCCGCGGGGACTTTTCCCTGGACTTTAAGTTTCCCAGCTTTGGCTTTAGACCTGTGATTATAGACAAACAGAATTATCTTTATAATGATGACTTTAATACATCATAAATACCATACGTTTTCCCTCTCCCTACCAACGATTCTCTCCTGGAACCCCGGAGAAAAATACGGGCGTTTGGCTCACCATTTATAGGCCTCGCACTTCGAGCTCGGTGGCGTCGCTGGTGCAATGAGTAGTGACTAGATTTTCCCCTGCATAATCATGGTGCTCCCATGCTGCCGTCCGAAATGAAACGTCTGGCGACGCCACTGGCCATTACCGTTTTTAATATTTCACATTTTGCATAAATTGTTAACTTGATATATTTTACCAATCATCTCATATGTTTTGCCCTACGACAAGTTGCCTATACAGTTTAGCCTGAACAGAAGAAAAAAAGTCACAAATAGAAAAGTCAGTTGAATGTCTCTATTGGCATACTGTGGAATTACGTCGATTTATCTGTTGTTAAAACTGTGTCGTGAATGGCACACATGTTTATTACAACTGTTTTAACTCTGGGCTAAATCCCTACACGCCCCTAAAGGCCTGTCTTCACAGGATGTGTTACATTGCTGTGCGGATAAGAGACGTCATTTTTATCACTTTGAACGTTGAAAAATGGAGCCACCCATTTCGAGGTGCAAGGAAAGATGAAAGTGTATAATGCATGATATGTAATTCTGGCATATAAGATATTTGCACCTCCTTTACGAGAGCCATACCTGCCATTATACAAACTATGCACGCTCTTGTCATAAAATTATGTGCAGTCTGTTGCTTTCGTTTGTAATTGAGGCTTAGACCCATGGAGGACGAAGTTCTTCACATCTTCGGTCTCTCACGTCATTGTAGCCCTATTGAATATAACTTTCCGTCAATCAGCAACTCAGCATGCGTTGTAATTTAACAAGACCCCGATGGACTCTGTGGTTCCTTGCGTGAAGATTCTTTTAAATGTAGCCATTTAGACTTGACCAAGGATAAACCACAATCTCTAACATCCCAAAATGGACCCCAATTTGTCATGAAGAATGCTGATCACTTAAATGTACAGTACTCCACTATCACAGTGCTTACCTGAACCAGAAGGCAGCATGCAATGTCCTTTATCAAACTATTGAAAAGAATACTGGCTATATAGGAATCGAGGAGAAATGTTAATGACCATCAATTGAAACATGTCTTCCCCCTCTGTTGACCTATATTTTCCAACAGTGAGTTTATGTCTTAATAGAACGCTGCCCACTACTCCCTGATCTGAGTGACCCCATACGTGGAAGGTGATTGATATAGTACAGGTGGCTCGCTCATTGCAATGTAAATAATACGTGGAATATTGATGAAGGAACTTTATTGTGAGAAGAAAATAACCTACCTTGAGAATGGAATAACGCCCATTCAGCAACATGCAATAATGAATGGCAGTATATCCTCATTTGTCGATGAGAATAATGATCAGCCAACGGCACTGACTATCATAGCACTAATGTGGAAAACCCTCAACGTTGTAACAATTTGTAGAAAAACTATTGCTTTAAACAATACAATAATTAATGGTCAATATGCACCATTCTGAGGTTGAACCCACAAACGTGGAACACTGTAAAGGGTTCCACTACCACATGGCTAATTTGACGGACCTTCCACATTGTAAAGCAAAATACGCAGAAAAGTATGATTTAATGAATGGTCCATGTGGCCCCATTTAAGACCAATAAATTTGGACAACTTGAAGGAGCCACTACCATGTACTGTAGTAGTGTGACACAATATCACTGAATACCATAAAATCTGTGGGAGAAAAAGCATTTTGAGGGATTTTATAATAGGGGCCATTTGGACGTTGGCTCCCAAAAACACCCGACGGCACCACTAGTAATATGCATCCACATACTAGGTATAAACTTTGTCCAAGGTTTATAACTTGAGATATTGTGTTCAAAATGTTTTCAGAATTTTGCCCCTAGTGCTCCAGATGACCGTTGACCAGCACCAAACGATAGGGCACACCTTCTCAATATGGTAGACCTCAATCCCAAGTTTGTCTTTCACCCGACTTTCCCCTGTTGAGTTAGAGCGTACCGAAACAAGTGTCACAGAAACACAGAGGTTTTCCCCAGTGGCCCCAGACAACCTTTGACCTCCACCAAAACCAATAGGGCACAACTTCTCAATATGGCAGACCTTCATCCCTAGTTTGACTTCATCCGACTTTCCGCTGTTGAGCTAGAGGGCACCGAAGCAAATGTTACAGCCACACACACACACACACAATTTCAAAACAGAAATCTTCTGACTTTTCTTTGATTTCATCTTGAATTTTTCACGACGTCAAGACATTAGTCAAGTTTATATATTTTAGGTAAAACGTTAACAATGCTTCATGACAATGTTGCCGTAATGGCAGAAAATGGCTGTTATGCACCATACCAACGATTGTGTAGTTGTCTGTCTCTTCACCGTCGCTATTCGTCACAGTAATTGATAACAAGTAATTGTCATTGTATTCAATGTAAAGCCAATATTGTAGTGTGCAGGCTATATACGATAATAAGCCCACAAATTGGATACTGACCTTCTGGATATAACACCACAATAACAAGATGGTAGTTTTTCCATTGGGCTTGGCGGTTCTATTTCTTTGATTGGTGACGTCACTATGGTGTCTCCACTGCCCATTACTTTCGTGTCTTTCTTTTGTGGTTTTGCATATTCATAACTCTCTGAACTGCTATCCCGTTTTGATGATGACTTGTCGTGGGCTAGTTCGAACAAAGGCTAGGGAGAAGTTTAATAACCAATTTAAATATCACATCAAAGAATGCATGTCTAGAGCAGCAATGCCACTGAATCTCAATACTTTTGGATCTTTGCTGTTTGTTTCCATGGTATCACGATACGAAAATCAAACATCACTTTTATGACATGTACAACTTCTTTTTTTTTTTTTTTTCAAAACTGGCAATAAATTTGGATTTTAGGCGTAATTTGTGCGAAAGTTACTTTTCGGCATTTGGGACGGACTTGTGCTTTTCCGGCGATATGAAAAGTGACGTCAGGAGGGGATAACAAAAAACCAGCTGTTCGATGTCGCACTTTGCACTGTGGAAAACAACACGCAATACTATGCTACATCGCCTACACATGCAATACGTAAATGTACGCCACTACAGTCACTACTTGTACGGCCTATAGAGTAACGTTAGTACTTAGCTCATGCCAAAGCGAGTAGTTAAAATTCAACACTTAAGAACTGCTGATTTGTTATCAGGGCATGCAGAGGATGCACATGCAAATTTTTATCGATGTACTCTTGATGTGTTTTAAATGTGAGAACCACGTCCTTTCAGGGCGTTCTTAAGTGCCTTTTGCACCATTGTATGCACTTAAGAACATCAGATCTGTAATCAGCAGGATGAAATTGACCAGACTGCACTATTTTTTTTTTTCAGACTGTACTCAAAGATGTAATTTAAACGTATTTTGGTTGTCACTCCACCCTTCCCACCCCCAGACAAACCATTTTCGAAACTTAAGAATGTCCATTCCTTTTGTTCCCACACCACCTCCTTTTCATTCAGGTAATCAAACCTGTTGTACCCGAGATGGGAATTAAATGTTCGTTAGCTCCCGGACTATAAGTTGCAATGGTTGTGCAACGGACGCTTGGCCGTTAAAGTAGAGAGACGCGCAGCGCAGTGACATTGGTAAAGAACTTCTCTAACCAGAGAACTAGACATAGCTAGCCCCACCTAGCCATGCAATGTAAAGGGCGCGCAAGTGATGTGCCTACGTTTACGTATGTATGTAAACGTTGCGTGCGCATCAAAACATTCCACTGGAAAAATCTCGTGTGCGTCAAAGATCTTCAGAATTCCTTTATCCCGATCCTCAGGTCAGCGTACCACCATTCTGGGCCTTTTGTAACAGTTCTAAGAAGCGTGTCATGATCATATGGGTGATTCTTTTACCCTCTGACATTATATTGTGATGAGAGATACAACTTCAGCCCATGGATCAAACATGCAACAACTTTCACCTTTATCAGTCTTTCGGTCTGGGAGGAGTTGCGGACGAAAACTCTTTGAGGGTCCAATTTGAACTCTGACCGGACATTTGATCTCAAAATACATGGTGTCACGAAGCCAAAAACTAGCGGCAATTAATGTCGCATTTAGCGAAAAATCAGTGACGACAGATAATGGGTTCAGGTCGCAACAGAGCGATTCAATACGCAATTCAACTTTCAAACTAACTTAGTGCAAATTGAGTTGATCATAAAAGTTGTTCAGAATAAAAAGCGTCATAATTTCTCTTAATTCTGGATTTCTTTAAAGAGAAGAATCCATTTCGTAGTTTGTATTTTGCGTTCATTAAAGTAAACGGCAATTCAAGTTGTGCAAATTTATTTGAAAATTGAACCCCGTGTTAAAATCGCACTAGTGTGACCCGGACTTAAGGCACACATGACTCAATATATCAATGCACAGTCAGAACTACGAATGTATACAAATTTATTTCAGAATAACAAACATACGGTATCGGCCTTGCATAAAGTACAGGTTAGTTGAGAGGATAACGTTGTCAAAGACTTCAATAACTTGTTTGCACGTGGTTGGTGGTGCACCCATGGGATTACAGAAACTATGAACCGAGCCGTGGGTATCTCGTCGGACCAGGACCGTGAGGACCATTAAAAAGGAAGCCCGAGAAACCCTTTTTGCCTGGTAGTCTTGGGAGCCGTAGACTCGAAAAACTCGAATTCACCAGCGAAGGAACCGACCAGCTACAGCCTCGGAAACCAAGTCTCCTCAGCGGACTTGGTTTTCTGACACCTCTAGCACGTGTTCCTCTTACAAACAGGCCTCAAGGAGTATAGTACGAGTGCAAAACACTAAACAAAACACGTAGCACGTCAAAACTCAATGAAATACTGTATAGCCCATCCTCAACGATGGCTTAAAGAGTAAGAAACTCATCCTCTGTGATAATATGTTAAGAGAGTTTCTACCATCCTTCTCGATGTGTAGTAAAACTTTATCCTCACGTTGGCATGCTATGAAGTTTTCCTTCTGTCCCCCCTACTACTAATACGTGTTGTAGTATCGGGGTTTGGATCTGAATTGTCTAACTGTCCACCTGGTATGGTCACTCCCAATCATTGCCGAACAATAGCAGCCATCCTTCTTAAATAACTACAGACTGCCTCCCTATAGAAATTTACTAATGACTATTGATCGATCGATCCAACATGGGTGAACCAACTGAATAGAAATGAACTAAATACGACAAAAAGGTGAATTTGCCACTCTTAGACACATGGGTAAACTTATCTACTGACATTGACCTTCATCGGCACTGCGGTCTAAAAGGAATTACGAACACAAGCTTTTGAGGGTCAAATTTGGCTTCGGCTTCTGACCTGGATGTATAAAATCAAAACATATATAAACAGGAGTTTTAGATAAAATCTTGTACACCGGTAATATTTTTGAAGGTCCCAGAAAAATAGCCATTTCGGATTAACATAATGCAGCAAAAATAAGATTGTCAGTAATTTGACCTTTGGCCTTAGATTTCGACGCAAGACACAACTTCAGACCGTGTGCTACCTACTTGTCGAATTCGGCATTGCGGTCTTGGAAGAGTTTCGGAAGCGAAATTAGAAAATTCGAATTTTCTTTCACATACATAGCACACGCTCACCCTCATTTCCTTAAAATGCAAGACAAGAGAGCACTTCCTGGTGAGGAAGTCACTGGTATTCACCTTTTGTCCGACGATCGCATGCAAAGCGAGAAGAGAGACAGTGCTCCGGGTATATATCAGGTGACATGCCTCCTTGCAACGTAGGACTTTTACGGCAGCTACTCTCTAAATGTAAAAGAGTGAAATTTTCCCATAAAAAAACGACTACAGTGATCACTCTTGCTTTCGATGACATTCCACTCTACGTCTCGACTTTCATACAAGTGAGTTAAGACTCATCCGCCAATTCTACAACAAGCCCATAAATTACTGATGCTGTCAACGTCATCAGTAAGGGTGTTTCTCACAGTGGTTAAACAAATTCTTTTACATGGAGCTTCAAATGATACACTTAGTATTTGACGTTTTAGTATACTAATACCAATACGTACCCCACAGTTGTAGGTGTATTTCTTCCGTTGCAGACTAAGATCATACCTAGTAAAATAATCCCAACACTGCTGATTACTTTTTAGGTCATAGACAAATCATGGCCCTTCTGCATTATGCAAACAGTGGAAGTGGTCGTGGTTGTGAGGGGGGTGGACTATACTTTCAATGCAAACTATTTACTCTCTAACAGCAGTACAATTTTATTTCATGGACCGCCTCAAAGTTGAAAACTCTTGACTGTTCAACAAAGTGATGAAGCAAGTTACAAATTGGCCTCCACTGCAGAAATCATATTCCAAACAAAGTTTTTACAATTTGACCCCTGTTGACCTCGAATGATGCTTGACCTCCACTGAGAACCAAACTGAAGGGTTCGATGTACGTAGAAATACACCAATTACACAAATTTATATCATGATTACTTCGTCACATTTGATGGGGATCTTAGGATATTGCTGCTCTCATGCATACTCTAATCGATATCACAGTATATGGATGAAACATGAAGCAGATGGGGTATTGCAAAATAAAAACATTCTATCCCTACAGGGTCTTATTTTTCTTCAATCATGATCTGGTAAGTCAAGCTGTCTTTTTTTTATTATTATTATCATTACTACTATTATCATTATTGTGTTGTTTAATACCATTAACCCCTACACAAAATTATTAAATAAAGAAGTAAAAACTCATGTTGAAAGGTTTGTTGATCGTTGGACAAGTAAAAGTAGATTTTTAATTTAATATAAATGTATTGTTTTCATAACACACAATTGCCAAAGAATGAACCTCCCTCTTCCTATGTAACAATCCCCTCCATTTCCCTTTGCAGTTGCGCTCGCTGTTAGGTGAAGGAAGCACTTTTCAAAGTCGTATACGGAGATTACCGCTGTGTTATTTATCCTTGATGTATACGAATGTTTCAGAACAGGAAAATAACGATTAACTCAAATCACTTGTGACTTGAGATCATAGTAACAGTTGCCTCTGCAAATGCCTCCATCCAGTGATTAATTGATAACGGCAAAATAATTAATGGTCTTGTTATAGTGTCGTAGTGACTCACTGACAGTCTGAATGTAAACCGTAACAACTACTTTATACCTTCACAAATAGGTCTATGTACGAGATATAGTCTAATATAGGCTAACTTACGTAATTGTAACCAGATGAAGATCTATCGTTTTCATGCACGACTTCGTAACCAGTTGTGCTAGACGCCATTTTCGGGTAGTTATGTTAGTGCTGCAATTTCAACTTGATAGAGTTTGTACTTCCCGTTCACAGTGCAGTGTGAAACTGAAGCAAGTATTGTATACCATTACACAGTTGAAGGGACCATCAGCAATTTTTGTAAAGGTGTTTGTTTGTGGTGTTACCGGTGGTATTCACGTTCTCTGGTGCGTAACATCCATTCGGGTAGCTGTAATACGCTATTTTTAGTTCACTATTGTAGTAGGTGTATGCGTTCCATGAATTCAGTGTGAGAACCAAAATTATACTATACATATAAGAAAAACTCAAGTCATCTTGATAAATTCCTTATATGCAATAATCAACTAAAATGATATATTTAAATCAAGAAAAACATAAATGGTTGTCGCTCTGCAACGTGGTGTGTTATTGAAAACTGTGGCAACAAATTGATCAACTTCGTTCCTTTTTATTCCTTGTAAATTAAATTCATTATATAATACTCTATACAAGTCGGCAATAAAAAATCGCTTTGTCGAAACAGCTCAGCATTGCTAAAGAAGCACAATTCATGCCGTTGTGATAACTCCTTCAACATTTATCTTCCTAACAACTGGGATGTATTATATTATAGTAAAACAATAGAATAAAGCACTTAAAGTGATTCACCGGATAAACCACAAAGTCCAAAGACTTTGCGATACCTTGCTAATAGTCAATAAGAACAGAGGACAACCTACCCACAACTTTTTAAGTTCAAACAAGTCAACAGTTTGCCAAAAATTGTCATTTGAGCATTTTCTGATTTTTTTTTACTTGAAAATTAAGTAAGCAAGTAAATATTTTGCAGAAATTTGTTGATTGTCCAAATAACATAACTGAACCACTGTGTATTATCTGTTTGTTTGTTTTTTTTTGGGGGGGGGTGATCATGAAAGTGAAAGACATAATTTACTCATCAAAGCTACCGGTAGCAATGGTTTCAGTTTGAAGTTCCAGCAACATTTAGTTACTAAGATATCTTCTTTCATAGTTTTCAGACTTTAACATCTGGTAAGGTCCATTTGACGTTTGACCTCCTTGAAAAACAATATGGATAATCTACACACTAAATATAATCAAGCTACACACCAAGTTAAAAGTTGTAACACCTTTCCCTTCTTGAGACATCATTTTTAAAATGGTTTGAAAATCTGACCTCTACTAACCTCAGTTGACCTTGACCTCCATACAAAATAGAAACTATCCACTCATCGAAAGTTACAAATGTACACAGTTTGAATGTCCAGAAACATTCACTGTAGGACATGTCTTCTGAATAGCTTTTCAAACTGCAACGTCTGGTAACCTCAAATGACATTTGACCTTCCTGAAAAAACAATAGGCAGCATCGTCTCACTATGAACAACCTACTCACCACGTTTGCAGTTCTAACAACTTTCGTTTTGTTGACACTTCATGTTTACAATGTTTCGAAACACCGCTACTAACCTCACATACCGTTGACTTCCCATAAAAAAATGACAGAGATCATCTACTCACCAAGAGTTGTCAACGTTTGCAGTTTGAAATTCCAGTAACATTTCATTGCAGAGATAGTCCTCAGTGTGTTTTCCGCAGACTTTAACCTCTGGTTAAAATGACCTTTGACCTTCCTGAAAAAATACAGAGATCATTTACCAAATATCGACTACATACACAACACACCAACTTTGAAGCGCAAACACTTTTCCCTTCTCGGGATATTGTGTGTATAGATGAAGGAGTCAAACCATATACACATATGTGGAACGCCGATTGTGCAAATATTTTTGACAGTGCGTGCATACACTGTTGTACGCACGAAAGGATAGAAAAACGACAACAGTAGAAATAAACGACTCATTAGACACAAACGAATTCATTAGACACAAGCGAATCATTAGACACAAACTAAGTCTTAACGCACAAATGAAAACATTAGACACAAACCAAAAAAATTAGCACAAAACAACACATTAGGCACAAACGATTTCATTACACACAAACAAAACATTAGACACAACCAAATCATTAGACACAAACGAATTCATTAGACACAAATCAACTCATTACACACAAATTAGATACAAACAAATCAATATACACAAACGAATTCATTAGACACAAATCAACTCATTACACACAAATTAGATACAAACAAATTAATATACACAAACGAATTCATTAGACACAAATCAACTCATTACACACAAATTAGATACAAACAAATCAATATACACAAACGAATTCATTAGACACAAATCAACTCATTACACACAAATTAGATACAAACAAATCAATATACACAAACGAATTCATTAGACACAAGCAAATCACGGATAGTCGAAGTATGGAAAAAAAATCGTTATACAGACGGAAACGGCCTTAAACGAAATGAAGACAAACAATTAGATGAGATAATATGCACGAGACGAAAAACATATAAATATATTCTGACCTGTTTGATTACATAATGAAGTGATGAGATTTATACTACCATGTGTTGCACTCATCCTGCTGCAGTTACGTCCAGGGATATCAAAATAAATTAAATGTTAGGTGGTTTTACTGACATTGCAGCAGTGGTGGAGCCAGCAGTTTCAGCCAGAGGGAGCGAAAATGGCTTTTAGGGGCGTTGTCTCATAGAAATGCCCAATGCTCTTTTAAGATATTGGACGGGGTGAGTGCTGGCAGGACTATAATGGTTCCTATAAAGGGATGGTTTCGATCTTAGACATTTCGCGTTCACTTGCGCTAACATTATACGCATGCATGCAAGTTAATCAAACGGTGATACATGATCTGAATTTATCCAGTGAAAACAAACATGTTTAACAGCAATTTGATTGTTTATAATTTCTAACAAAGATCAGTAAGATCGTACATTTTGAGGCAAAAGGTGTCAAATAACCAGTTGTTACAACCCTTTCTATATAAGAACCCATAAGGACTATCTAAGCGGAGCGTCGCCATCTGTTGTCACGGCGCGTGGAAGAAAAATTTTGGCTTTTCAAACTCCATATGTGGCATTAAAAGACACGTCCTAGGTATTGTAACTGTATATGCATAGTCTTGAAACAGGGATCTCATGTTTGCAACTTGTCAAGTTAATGAGAGAAAAAAAAGTAATTCTATGAAGATTTTAATACATATCAGATGGGTTGAGTGTTCAATGAAGGAATAAAAAAATATGCATTCTATTTCATATATTCTTGGATCACTTGGAAAATATTTGATTGTGGATGAACATATCTTTAGTCCCACTCCTTTTCATTAAGCAGTGAAGTCACAGTGACTGTTTACAGGGTCTCAAGATACTAGGAAGTTGCCGCCATGTGTAGCTTTTGTTTTCAACAAATGCTTTTGTTTAGCATTTGTTTTCTTTCTGAGCTTATAGCATAAATGGGGGGCACCCAACGAGTATGATACAGTGGGATATGCAACTACAATATGCCCCTGTTGTATTGGCGCAGCCAGAATATTTGTTCAGGGGTGAACTGAGAATGGTTTGTAGGTTATCAAAGAGGGCCGTAGCATGGTTTGGAGAGGAGCATACCAAAAAGTAGTACATAACCCCACATCCCTAGATAGCTGAAATCACCCTTCCCAGGCTTAGCAAGTAAACTCCAGAAATGGTACTGTCGATATTTTCTTGCGTGAAAAATTAATCGCATTTTGGGAGTTTTCCGATGAAAAAGTGTGACAAAAATTTGCACATATCATGATGAATACTGTACTTGCTTGAATTTGAGACAGAAAATTGGCAACAACATTACAATTTCCTGGATGTGGAGGGCGTTGAAGTACTCAAACTTTCAATTTCTTTACCTTGTCTTTCATTTTTTCCTCATTCTTATCTTTTTCTATTTCACTGTATCTTTTTTGTGAAATTTAAATTTGTCATAGTTCACATTAAGGGCGGACGATAGTCGAAAAATCTTAAGAACCAGTTGGAATTTTTCTTATCTCAGTCTAGAACCCTTTAGAAAGATGCCTACTTGTGCACCAGGAATGTGTCTCAGGTCACATGTAATTGAAAAAGTTCTCAATAAATCTGAAATACCAATTGGAATTTTTTTCATATCTCAGTCTAGCACATTTAAAGCTTCAAAACGCACCAAACATTGCACTTGATAACATCTTTGGTTACGTAGTAGGTGAAAAAAATCTCGAAAGGGGATGGGGGGACATATCCTTCCTTACAACCATCTCCCAAGAAAACCATTACTCATTCCATTCCACCTATCAAAATGCTAGATTGCTTGACATTTTTTCTCATCAAGCTGGGTATCATTTACAAAGTTATCAGTATAAGAACCAGCTTTGTACTTTGTTATACAATCATCGACGGTTTTAGCAAACTAATAATAAACTAATCATCAGAGAGTAAAAATTGTTGTAACGTTACTGGGATTATAATATCTCTGGAAAAATAATTGTAATACATAACTGCAAATGTAATACAATGCAATGAAATAAATGCAAAATATTCGCACCATGATTTTGTCTAAGGCTACCTGGTGGTTGACGTTTTCTTTTCGAGAAAAGAATCGATATTGTTAGAAGGAAAGGCTGTTGAATTAACTTTTCTGAAAACAGCAAAAGCATTCCAATAACAATACTCTAGAGAAGAGAGATCCACATTACTATCATTTTCCATAGAATGCTTTTACTGTTGAGAAATTGTCATACGATCCCTATATCAAGGCTGGGTACACACAACTCAAGTACACCCGGGAAAGGTCGTTTCCTGCCCTCTGAAGCCAAAATTGTCTTGCACGATCCACGCCAACTAATGGTAGCCCTTCTCTTAGATAGTGATCAGAGCCGACTCTGATAGTAATCCGCTAATTAGTGATAAGCATAATTTGGACAAGCAATTACTGTTTCACCCCATCAAAAAAGAAACATAGGTGCCGGTACCCTTATGTGTTCAACCACAAAAATACCTGTCAAGTACTCAGAGGAAAAGGGAAAAAAAATGAAAGAAGAGGATGCCTAATGCATTAAGATTTTTGTATCACCTCAACCCACATCAAATGTACAACCATTTTCAATAGATTGATTTTTCTTGTCACATGAATTAGGGAAATGGAGATATGATATACACATTTCAAGGATGTTGTAAGAAGGATAACAACAGAGATATTCAACCAAAAAAAAAAATGATAGAGAGAAAGATTCGATCCGTGACCTGCTTTAAACTTTATTGCTATTCCCGCAAGTACCATAAGTAATTATGTACCATATATTGGAACATCACGCTATGTTAGTACAACGGATGTGTCTTGTTTCGTGCATCAGATTTAAAAAAAAACGAAAACGATAAAGATGATCACAATCGACCGTAGGATGTTACTTTGCAATTCATTTGTTATGGAGATCTTTTCCATTTTCCGGTCCACGAACATCCCATACGGTGAGATTGTTAGCGTACGTCATCGTTCAACCATCTATCTAGCATTTTGCTTGTGACAAGTCAAGGATAACGTCGTGCGTCGTATAAGTTAATGAGGGACGATTTTGGGGCCTGCTCCTCGATATCATAAGCACATTAAAAATAAAGTTGATGTCATGTTGCTTTGTCTTTTTTATTTCTATGTTTTGGTAGATGACGTTTAATGACTTGAACAATAGTTGTTTTGATGGTTGCGGCGATAAATCGTGAGAAAACACCTGTGTCAAGACACACTTTTGTGTTTTTCAACTTGTCGAAGGGTAATTTCAATAAAGTAAGGCATCAACCGTCAATATTTGTATTGGTTGCAAAGACAAACCGAAACAAACATATTAGCTAGCTTTGTTTTCTGTCCTTGTCGAAAGAATTGCATCTATTTTTGGTAACTGTAGACTGTTGGCGTTTTCATGTTGTTTGCGAAAACAAATCAAAGGGACCCATACAAAAAAAAAAATGAATCTGTTTGGGACGTTGCATGGGAGCCGAAGGACAAAAAGCTCATGTTTTATATAGGTTGCCACTATAAACAGAGGACAGCTCTTGTTTAAAAGCAAACAGTGTCCAAGACACAGCATTTATTTTGAACTCGACTCTTATACGAAACCGTCATATTCATCAAACGACAAGAACCCAAAACTTTCACTGTACTCTTCTACAATGGCCAGTGTATCATCAAACAACGTGAGACGCCACAGTTTTAACTCCAGTGGTAAAGACACTTCAGTGTTCTAGTAAACTAGACATCTTTGGAGAAGGGAAGATAGTGGACTGCAACCCGAATAGCAGGTGCCAGATATCACTCAGGATACTTCGAAATCTTCATCCGAACATACAACGACACTGACATGGCGACCGAACTGAAACTCGAATTACCTCTTCTGAGCAAACCGGATCAAAAACTCGAGGACCAATCGGTAACATGATTCTCATTAGAAGGTAAGCGACATGTTGTTGTTAAAAGGTTTCGGAATATAGCTTTTGTGAATATGCGCGAATATTATTTAAAAAAGGAAGCAAAAGATCGCTTTCTACCGGGTAAGAGAGGCATCAATCTTAGAGCCTGTCATTGGGAGAGACTGTTTTACACAAAAGATACTGTTGATAGCAATCTCGATACGTTCGTAAATGTAGACGTCATACCAAAGTTGAAAATCCAATTTGGGAGGGAAAGATTTTTTTAACCTTCCGTATTTTTTGAAATACCACGTACGTGTGTATCCGAGAATACCATAACGACGAGCGTTTTACACCAACGATCGCTGGCAAAAAAGGCATTAACTCGAGAGTTCTAGACTGGAAGGACCTTTTTCAGCAACTGGACGACATCAAAGATACGGTGGAGGAAATTTGCTCGCAGAATGAGCTGAGCGAATGTGGATAGTGGGAACGTATAATAAAACTTTCTATTTGCTGAATTTACTGTGCTGTTGTAACTTTGAACATTTTTTACTCTTCTCAGACAAAATCGCTATCGTCAAAACACAGAATCATATCGTGGAGTACGTGTTTGGAGCTATGATAAACTCTGTCGTCTATCGGTGGCTCGGCAAGAACTGCGAAGGATGTGGAGAAAGGTATCCAGCGCAACGTGATCATGCTTGTCTGAATTACGGGTGGATTAAGAACTTAAATTCTGCCTATTTCAGAGACTTTCAAAGATTGGTTCGATCAGAGTGGGTAATTGGAGCATCTTCAAACTTCTTGAAGGACGCGCCCATACATGTCATCACCGAAATGGCAGAGTATCTTCGTAAGGTATCTTGCGACCAGAGTTGTCCCGTGTATCGATCTCGACGGTGTCGAAGTATTTCCGTTTGGACGGGATGATAATAAACAATTACATTGCACTGATATCTTTCCCGTAATTCCCTCTGACGGTCACGAGGAATGGTACTTTGGCGTTTCCCACAGCGTGCACTTCTACGATGTCGCTGTACACAAACACCTCATGAATATGTTTGAGATCTAACGGTTTGTTGATGTTGAGACTCCTGGTGACCGTAGTGTTAGATTGAAAACCCAACATCTTAGCTTATGTTCCCCTAAATGACAAATGCCCCCCTTCTGCCAGCTGTATATTTAATTTTGAGCTGGGTTTTTCCACACGATAAAGAATTTCATCAGGATAATTCGTCCCCAAAAGCTCCAAAAGTGACTCTGCATCTTTGTAGAAATCAGGAGTCAATATTTTCACCCACAACTGATGTCCCGTTTACAGTGTTCGAGTATTTGCATTCTTTATCGATGTTAAGTCATTGGTGAGGGCATAAGATTTATGTCAGTCAGACTTCCCACTGACCCTCGAGCGAAATGTGTTGCCGCAGTTTTACGATAATTGGTCAGCGTATTGTCTGGATATATTTCCGGTGAAGCATTGCTTGGTAGCGTGACGTAAAATGAAGAAACCATGCTAACCGCATCAAGTCTTCGGATACAATGTCGCCTGTAATGACGATTATGTTGTTTAAATGTTTTTCAGCCGAAATATGTCCGATACAGAAATGTTAAATTTCGAGGAGTAGCCATCCCATTTGACGAAATATTCGTTTCTTCCACCACGAGTACGACGGCGCAACACTTTTTAAACGCGATAGGTGTTATCCGTCTTTGAGATTTTTTTGCAACTCTTGTCCATAAAAACTACCGTCGATAATGTCTTGGTTGAAACCTTTTAACGCGTAAAACGACGGTATGCGCGGCAGGCGTTTTGCAACGGTAAACACTTCATCCATCCACTGATGGAGATAACCTTTTCGGAAAGGCCTAGTCGCCATACTGATCCGAACAGGATCGCCGATCTCGAAAGGAAACGTTTCGGGTAACATCTAGACATTATCGTACGAAGTGTGCCAGTGGACTGTTTTTGATCGCTTTTCGTGACGTCGCTGGGGGCCATGCTGATACTGCGCTGTCTGCTTTTGATATATCCTTCCAAGAAGGCCGGTCACACGATACGGTATGGCCTCGTTCCATTTGCAGTGAAATATTGACACATTTTAGTTTCCAATGTGTATTGAAACCCTCTACGATAGAAGCTTTGATTGTGAACAATTTAATCCGATTTCTTTGAGGAAAGTCTGTATTTTCTGATTTAAAAACTCACCACCTTTATCGGTCGCCGATCCTGAGCTTTAAATACGCTCCGAAAAGCCCTGATGATGACGTGACCCCTCTTTTTTATTTATTTATTTTTTGAAAGGACGCTCCCACACAAGTTCTGAAAATACGTCAAAGCAGGACACTAAGTATTTATGGCCACGGTTAACTTTGGAAAATGCTCTGACGTCCACCAGATCAGATTGCCATTGGCTCTCTTCATCTGACACGATGACACGGTTATTGGAAGTGTCTTCTCGGTGGTTTGTGAAGCGTGTAGGTGTCCCTCCTTTCGCTTTTGACCTTTTGTGAGAGGGTCATCTCCATTTAAAGTGTTGAGAGTCCCTTTACATATACAGTCCATTATGTCCTTCGAGGCGCCCAGGATCAGACCCCCCCCCCCCTGTTTAGTTGACGCTTTAGCTAAAACGTGTAAATAAGGATCTGCCTTCCTCCACCGATACATGATGGTGAAATGAGAGCACCGGTTTACTGCGAACTCAGTTAATCATTTTTTCTAACATACACATATTGTGTCTCCCCGGTAAATATTTGATTTCTCAGACGCAGATTGTGGGCGTGGTCGTTTTTAAATCGATGAAAAGATATCCAAAAGGTTTGCTGGTAGCATCTTTGTAAGCCTCTAGTAAGTATTTCGGACTTTCGTGACACATTTGACTTGCTAAGTACGAAATTTGAGAAACGTCTCTCGGATTTTTAAATAAGATGACATAGTTAGAATTAAGACCGATCGTGAGGAGTTTCGTTAGCTTTCTGAGACAGATTTCGACTCACTAGTATGACGGACAATTTTTTGTGATGCCTTTTGAAAACTGCCTTTTGTAAACAGTTTTGTGATTTTTATATCATTTGCCATTTAGGTCATTAAGTCATCGAGAATGATGAGATTTCCTTTCGATATATTCAGATATTCGTGACTTTGGAATGCTTTCTATGAAACGGATACGGTTACGAAATGCTTCTGCCAGATTATCATACAGCTATTGGTATCCAAGGTAAAAATACACATTCTCTGCACAAGGTTACATGAATGTTTCTGATTGGGTCAGAAGTTGGCTCAGAAATACACTTTTGCCGCATCGGGTGGGACCACAGGGTGGGCCAGACAACTGTTAACAGATATATCTACAGGGCTAGATAAAAAATGTAGAGGGTTGCCCACAGATTGCTGTTTACACAAATAGTCCGTCGTGTCTATTTGTTTGCCATAAATCGATATTCTTCGGTGTACAACAGTTGCTGCGTGATAACGAGCATGTCATTTCTTTGCATTCCACCAGAAGCTACAGCAGTGCTTTTAGATATCATGGCAGTCTGCAGCGAATTTTGTAAATTATTTTGCCGATTTTAAGTTTTTTCTCAAGCAGGATGAGAGAGTGATCGAATTCAAAGAAAAGTACGGCATTATCTGTGGCCGTACCATAAAGACTACTTCGGAGCCGTTTGCGAGATAGTGAACACTAACTCAGATCCTTCGCTATTGAAACCTCCCAGTCCCGAAGTTGCTGACTTTGGGCTGTACGTATGTGACAAAGTGCAAATATTCATTAACTTTAGAATCAATACGTTTGATGACTATATTTTCTCTGGCCATCGAGGTATTAGAGGGGAACTTACGTTTGATTTGTTATTCGTCATAACTTTTCTGCAGTGTATTTTTTATTTTGGCTGTTCATTTTACTGTCGCTTGACATCGATAACTGTGCTGTACTTCTTTCCGGTGGATTAGCCACGTATTTCTGTGCCGTGCTTAAGTTTGTTCTCTCAATCTTGGATTTGAAGTGAATTCGTCGTGAAGACGGGGCCGTGCCGTGTTTCGTTGCGGTGGATTTGCTGTGAACCTCGCTTGTCTGTCAGGTAAGATCGACTATTTTTAAGTTCTGTACATATGTCCCATAAGCAGAGCTATTTTATAGACCAAAAAATTCTCTTCGTCTGATTAGCACATTTCTTTCTTTGATTAACACTTTCCTATTGTTTTTTCTGTACTTTAAGTATGGATAAATATATCACAAAAGCTGGTTACTACGGACGCTGAGTTGTTGCCTCTAACGTTAGAGTCGGGGACGGACAAAATAACGCATGCGTATTTGTAACTTTGGATCAAACCATGTATAAGTAAGGAGAAGTACGAAATGAGTTGTCAATGGGAGGGTACCTTTAAACAATTTTGATGACGCGCTTCATGCGTCATCAAAATTACATCAATGTAATGCACTACTTCTTTGTTGATGTAACCAAGACGATCGTCATCTATTGTTAAGGGAGTCTTGGTGAAATGCAGTTTTTCCTACATGAATAGTGTTCAAGTTGCTAGCAAAGAAACATGACTTCTTCGTATCAAACCTTCTGTGCGTGTTACCAAGAAATGGCTTCATTACCAAGGTATGCTGAGAAACGTTACAACAAGTGATGCAATCTCCATGATGTTCTTGATACACTTGATGATTTAAAGTTTGACTTGGTTGATGTAAACGAAAGTTTGGCGTCTTCGTTTTCATTGTAGTTAAGTCTCTCGCAAGTACAACCACCTACGAATCAACACATTAAGAACGATAGTCCTATCTTCGAAACGACAGAAAGAAAAAAAGTCCAATGGAAGACGAGCAATCACAACAAATGAATGCTTTGGAAGAAGCGGAAAGCCTTGAAAGAGCGAGGAATCAGATTGAAGCTTCTCTAAAGCGTTGGTAAGTTTCATATTTTGATTGTTTCTTTCGTTTCAAATATTACCGTCATTAGTATAGAAAAGTAATTTTTAGCTTTTTCTGCAAGTTCAGAACAAATACTTTAATATATTTCTTTTATCTTTACTCTCACCGACGTATCATATGATAGTACATACAGTGTGGAACTAATAAAACAGTACATGTAAATGATCGTTTCCTGAATAGGATCGATTTTCATGATCTAGATCTATCTTAGATTCTGTTCCAAGCAGAATGATTATTTTCCAACGAATAGAAGCCAGCGCAGATTTCTCCTCTTCTTTTTATTTAGGGTAAATCTCCCTGAAAAGTCACCTTCGAAAAAAACCTAATAGATACCAGCTGCACCACCAGCCTCTCCTCAGAGTGAACCTTTTGAGGCTCTCTCGTCACCCCGTGGCCCCAGCAAAAGTTCTGAAAAGAAGAAACCGGTACCATGTGAAAATAAGGAATGCACAAAGCACTTTTTAAAACCTGAGCAGCGATGCTAAAACACGTCAAGACAGTCAACGTGTCGCCCAGCGATCGATGTTGGATGACTTTTTAAACGAAGTCAAATCTTAAACGTCATCATCGGGGGGATGTCTTTTAAGAACAGATGACATGCAAGAAAATGTGCCAGGCATGAGCGGAACAGCTGAGATGATTATTGTGATATTTTTTCTTTACACATTTTCTTTACAATTCTTTTTGTTGTCTCTTTCTTAAACTACCATCTAATTTTTCATACCTCGATTGTTTTCATTTTTGTCCTAGTAAATTTGTTTGAACCAGCAATCAATGCGGAAGAACATGTGTCATCCATAATCAAGTCAAAGATGTACTTCTATCTGACTTACATCAAAAAACAAAAGCGATCACTGGGTGTTTGAGATCGCTAGGTTTCGACTATGTTGAGAAGTGGGAATGTGAGTGGCTGGCGGATCAAAAACGTCACCCTGAAGTAAATTTGTTCCTGAAAGATCCTTTCCCATACCCTACACAGGATGGCGGGTGAAGATATTTCGTCTGGGGTGAAAAGTGGGGAAATTTCTGGGGTGGTGGAGTGTGATATTGAAGTACCTTTTTTCTCCGAGAGTCTTCGCAGAAATGCTTCCCATATATAAAAATATCAAGATCACTTTGCAAGATATTGGAGAACGCATGACCGAGTATGCCATGGCACACGGTCTTCTACAGCAACCACACAAAACCCTGATAGGAAGTCTATTCGGACGCAAAATATTGATCGCCACACCGCTTCTGAAGTGGTACATGAAACACGGTATCGTTGTCACCAACGTTTATCAAATAGCCAAGTTAGTACCAAAAGCCGTCTTTCGGCAATTCGATGACGAGGTCAGTGACGCTAGGCGAGAAGGTGATCAAGATCCCAGTATATCCTAAATATTGTGTCTGCAGGTAAGTTCTTACAACGTTGTATTCTCAGGTAACGTTTTACAAGTTGTAAAGGTAATTGCCTAAATAATGTTTATAATATGCTGAAATTTGAAATTTTGGAGTAAATTTGGCATATTTTTTCCAAAAAAAAATCAGCAAATTTACTTTGATTAACCGTAAATAGGTACATATCTTAAGCAGTGTGTTTTCAGGTGAGTCATTACAAAGTTTAAGGTAATTGCTGAAATAAGTCCTAAACTTGAAATCCAAATTTTGGGGCAAAATTAACTTGTTCTCTCAATAATCAGCGTCTTTTAATATATTTACCATTGAAGTGAACTTGACCAACTTTGGTAAGTTCTTACAAATTTGTAACTTCATTGGTCTCATGGTTCTCAAGATATGGGAAAATCCAAATTTTGGTGGAAAATTAGCTTTTTTTCTAAAAAATCAGGAAATTGTACTTCATTTATTATATAGATGATACATCTTAAACTTTTTGTTATCAGGTAAGTCGTTGCAAAGTTTAAGGGGTGTTGCTCAAGTAGTTCTCAAGATATGCTTAAAATCCCAATTTTGGATCATATTTGCCTTTTTTCTCCAACAAGTCATCAAATTTGACTCAATTTATCATAAAACTAATATACATTGGATATTTTACCATCATGTGTAACCTTACTAAGTGTAAACTTAGTCTCTCATATGCAAGGTATTCTGGAAAAACCAAAATTTAGACAGGTGCGGACGCACACAAACACATACTCACACACAAACACACACACGCATCGACATGGACACTTTCTCATTTATACCACCCAACGGGACCCGATTGTACCCATTTTCAAGTTACCATGTGATACCACTGGAGTGCTTAAGGTACTTAAGGCCGTTTCCGTCTGTATTACGATTTTGTTTGCTTACTTCGACTATCCGCGATTTTTTGTTTTTGTCTAATGCTTTCTTTTGTGTGTAATGATTTGGTTTATTTATAATGATTTGGTTGTGTCTAATGTTTTCGTTTGTGTGTAACGAGTTGGTTTGTTTCTAATGTTTCGTTTGTGTAATGATTTGGTTTGTGTCTAATGTTTCGTTGTGTCTAATTATTTGGTTGTGTCTAATGTTTCGTTTGTGTGTAATAAAATCGTTTGTGTATAGTGGTACGTTTGTGTCTACTTATTTGGTTTGTGTCTAATGTTTTCCTTTGTATATAATCCTTTGGTTGTGTCCAATGTTTTCGTTTGTGCAATGATTTGGAGTGATGTCTCGTTTGTGTCTAATCATGTGGTTGAGTCTAATGGTTCGTTTGTGTCTTCTGTTGTCGTTCATAAAACAGGGTATGCACGAACTGC
This sequence comes from Stichopus chloronotus, assembly GCA_021234535.1. NCBI lineage: Eukaryota > Metazoa > Echinodermata > Holothuroidea > Aspidochirotida > Stichopodidae > Stichopus > Stichopus chloronotus. The sequence continues at coordinate 9,327,633 of CM037849.1, forward strand.
CAATAAAAGTTGCACTATAAGCGTTCTATACAAACACACACACGACGTCGCCATCACCATCATCATCGTCGTCATCAGAGAGGAAACTCTTTTTATTTAACTTATTTACAATTTTAAACAAATGTCTTGTAAGGGGTTTACGTTTATAACCTCGTAAAAATGTTGATGTTCGAATATGTTCTAACCCCTGAACGACTTTAATGCATTCATGGTCAGTGCTAAGATGAACTGTTAACTGGATACCAAGGCTCTTGACTTATGAGATGGCAGACAATATATGAAATACGAAGGGGATAAGGTAGCATCCACAATATATTTTCTTTCAACACATGTTATAAGTAGAACATCAGTAGTGCCCTGTACGAAACAAAGTTAAAGTTTTCATGTTAATATCACATACTAATGTTTCCCGATTATACATACACGCAATACTGAATATGAGACACAGTGAAGCAAAATCCAAATAATTATGTTTTTATTTCATCAGTATTGCTTTAAATTAATTGCATTTGGTAATATAGGGATCCTACTTAAAACAGCAAAATTGAAAACATTTCTCTGAAGTTTGCACAAACATATCTGTGCAGGTTTCTGAATTTACTACCTAGTGCAGAAAGAACGCAAAGAACTCAGGGGCTATTAGCGTGATTGTGCAACTCGCCTGTACGATCTTCGTTTGAGTCTCGTGTGTTAGGCACAGAGGGGGAAAATCTTATTCGTTTATCCCGTCCAACGTGAAAGATGCTGCTGCCCCTTGATGGAAGGTTCTTGTGCAGAAGGAGCCCAGCTTCGCGTTTTCCTTCCTTGCGGAAAGGTCTAAGTGACAGTGTGTCCGCAAGGACGTTGTCCTCTTCTGCTCTGTGTAAGGTTGTGATCCTGAAGAATCTAAACTTAGTCCACAGGAGGAGCTTCGACACCGCTTCGTTGAGAGAGGGTGAGTATGTGCCCCTTGTCTGTTCATGTAGGCCGCAGTTGTAGGGTTTTCCGAGAATATTGTCACCTGGTGGCCGTTCAGAAAGTTCTCAAAGACGTTCAGCCTTTTCTCCTCTGCATTCAGCTCTAGCAGGTTGATGTGGAGGTGTTTCTCGCTCTGTTGCCACTCTCCTGCGACTGTTCTGTTCTGCCAGTAGGACCCCCAGCGCAGGTCGAGGCATCCGTCGTCGTGGATGTTAGAGGACGTTTCTGGTTGAAGTGAAGGTCTGTGGTCCAGTTGTTGGTCTGGAGCCACCAGTTGAGATGGTCTGACACCCCTTCTTCCAGGGGGAGCAAGTTTTTCATGTCTCCCACGCCGGGGTTGCAGAAATGGAGCAGGTAAATTTGGTGGGGTCGCACCCGGACCGGCAGAACTCTACTACGTCTACGAGGCTGGCCACCACACCGAGGCCCCGAGGCCCGACCAATGCCTTTGAGTGGCTTCCTCCAAAAATGGATGCCATCACTTTGCTTAGTTCTTCGGTCGTGGACTGCGATAGAAGCACCATCCCCTTCCGAAATTCGCGGGTCACCGACAGGAAGGGTACGACCTGCGATAGAGTTAAGCTTGACTTTTTGTGGTTGACTACCCATGACTACCCATTTAGCGCGAGTTGGACTTTTCTTCTGGCTTGTGGTTTGAGTCGCCTAGAATAAGCCAGTCGTCTAGGTAGGAAAACAGGGGGACCCTTGGGTCAGAGGGAAAGCTAATGTGGCCCTCCGTGAAAACTCTCGGGATGTCGATAGGCAGAAACTAGGCCGTTTTTCAGTAATGATTCATTAATTATGGAATACTTCATGAACATTCTTACTTCTAATAAATTATCTGCTAATTAATAGGACTCAAAAGTAACATCGACTATTTTCAGCGTGAACTGCTACTGCTTTCTTGAATTTTGTGAAAGGACAGATTGATCCAGCCTATATTTTTGCATTCTAAGGGACTTTGGTATGATGACACTAATTTGATTAATGCTGCTCAATGTTTCATTAAAAACGCAGTAAAGAACAAAGAATCTAATGCACCATTTGTAAATGATATGGATTCTTGTATATTGATAAGTATCGGCTATGCAGCATGTAATGTCATTCTGAGAAGGTTACAGGTACTGTACTGTGTCCTTCAAATTGATAATCTTAGTATCACGATATATTGGTACGGTAGGAACCTGATCTTTTTGTCACAAAACTGATTGATATTCACTAAAAGCATTATGAAAGATGATGTTTAGTTTTGTCACATGCCATGCAATCAGCACAGTATCCAATGACAACTACGCATAGTTCTTCACGGCAGTCTCAATTAAACTTCATTTTAGGTGGTTCAAATCATGCAAAAGTTGTTATCGTCAGAAAATAAAAAATATCCAATTGTTTAAAACTAGCTGTTATTGCATCACTAACAAATTGAAGCGGTGAAAAGTTTCAATGGTCCAAGGATGGTTGCAATGAAACATATCAGAAGTGTCAAGTGATCAATTGTGAGCTTTACCTGCTATAAATAATAACATGCCCACAAACTGTAAATCAAACCCACTTAAAGTCAAGTTTCTTCTGGTATGAACTGAAAGTTTATTTCCTGATTGTCCATGGATGGTTCCAGTTTTATAAATTGATTCTTTGCTACGTTACAGTCTGTAGGGTTCTTTGTAACAAAAACTGCCTTGTTTATCCCTTTTGTAGGATGAGTCACATATATTTTCTTGCCATGTTCTTCCATTCTTCCAGACAGCTACTGTACTGTATGTATAGTAGAGGACCCAGATGATATACAGTGCGGTAGAGTTTAAAGATGCAGAAACAGGTGCATGGTTTTCAGTTGAGTTTGCAGAATGACGTACTATATATTGTTCATTTGGAACACAACTGTACAATGGATACATACTGTAATTTAGCACTAGATCATAGTAAATGAACCTTGCCAAAAAGATGACAAGGCATGGATTGAACTCCTAAGCAGCACTTACAGGTATACAATGTCATTGATTTTTTCACATAGTAATTGTGACTTGGAGTTAGGTAGGAAATTGTCTTTCCGTTAAGGTCCTTCCCTTACTATTATGGTAACGGAAGGACATGTTTTAATTAATTAGAATTAGTAAACAAAAGAACTGTGGGTGAAAGTAATTACGTCATTTTATAGGCCTGCCCAAACTTGCTTTAAATCATGATTTTCATTTTATTCATCCGGCTATTTTTTAGAAATAAGAAAAAACATATGTTATTGGTATCGGAAGGACGTTTTTAGTCAACAAAGAACTAAAAGTTATTAAGTCAACAAAAATGACAAAAAAGAGCAAAAGATGAAGATATCCCTCGGCACGAAAGTGAGTGTCTGGGTCTTGACCAAGAACAAAGGATCGCGAATCCCATGGTTCTCCAAACTAAGGTGGCCCGACTTAACGGACAAGGCCTTAAGGCAGCGTTTCCGTCTAGCCAACGCCGTCGTAACTAAGAGCAGAGTCTTGCGAGTCAAATACTCCAGTGGCCTGGACTGAATTGGCTTGTATGGGACCTGAGAGAGTATTCGCAAGAACCCATTGATTGACCAAGATGGAGCCAGACGACCAACCACCGGCCTGGAGTTAGCCATATCAAGGGAGCAGAACGAACGCTAGAACCATCCGTGGACTCATCGGAGAAACCACGGTGGATTGCCGCAATGGCCGAGCGATAGTTCTTGATGCACCACCAAGAACTGGGAGACTTGGACCAAGGACGCCTCGGACGAAGAAGCAGCATGGTCTGTGCTCGGAGGGAATGCCTGACAGCCTTCACGCAGTCAGATGAAGATCCTGGACCCTCGGGTGCTGAACCCTGCCCCTGTCCTGAGAGACTAGGGTCGGAAGGGCGGGGCAGCTCCAGTGGAAGGTCCACCAGCAGATGGAGTGGTGGGAACCACGGCTGCCGGAGCCATTGGGGCCATCGGTAGCACTCGTGTCTTGGACGCTCGGATCTTGAGCGAACCCGGTGGATAATGGCCAACGGGGGGACGCGTAAGCGTCCAAACCGTTCCAGGACAGGGCCAGCGCGTCCACCGCCCAAGCCCTGGCAACATGGGATGCCCGCTCGACAATGTCGTGTTGGTGACACCAGAGGAGGACCACGTTCTCAGACAAAGCTGAGGGGAGTTCTTCAAGCCTTGTCTGTTGATGTCGGCCACGATGGTCGAGTTGTCCGAGAAGACGACGAGGCTTGGGTCTTGCGCGTGATCCCGTAATGCCTGGATGGCCCTCGAGCTCCAACAGGAGCGAGGGTTCTGTTTTCACAGAAAGCCCTAACCACTGAGAGAGGCGTCTGTAGTGACGTCCAAGGTGGGAATCCCGACGGACACCCCCTCCGAGAGACTGGAGTCTTCCAGCCACCACCGAAGGTGGGGCCGTACCCCACGTAAACGGTAAGAAACTTACGGAAAATGTGGTAAGACAGCCAGAAGTAAGCCAAGGAAAACCAGATGAAGTCACAATTGAACGATATTCGAAGACAGAAATCACACGCGACTTCCACACTCCTAGTACATAGAATGGCAGAATGGGAAGATGTAAGTCCCGGAGTTCGCCAAGGGCGGTGTTTAAGGTTGCCAGCCTTCTTGGCACGGTGTGCAGTTGTTGTGTTGAACAGGTAAGTGAGGAGTGAGGTAAATTAAACTATCTGTGCTGATGTACAACCGACAACTATGGTTAAATTGTACTTCTTCATATTGTATATTCTTACCAACTAAAATAGGGTGTAGTTTAAACAGTAGATGTTGGTACACAATACATCCAAGGCGTATCACATGATTCACATCTTTGAAGTAGATTATCTTCGTTCACAGTGAACAAAAGTTTGTAACATTGTAGCCATAAAATTTCCACAAACTGTCAATTAGTTTCATAATAACATAAACATTAGTGACGGTAAATTTCCACTACTTGAAAAACAAAATACAATCATTTGAAACTACAAGGACACTTCGATTTATTCAATCCAATAATTCCATCGCGAGTACTTCACAAGAGTAAATACCAGCAGTAGTTTCTGACATTTGTTGTTCATAACCAATGTATACATTGAATATTCATTTGTAATTATTTAAATGGCAACCATCCTTACATGTCAACTAGTCTTCAGTAATGTTTCATATTCTTTCTTGCAATTACTGTTGATGATAAGCACGTATAATGTCCTGTCGTGGCACTATTTGAGTACATACTATAATAGATTTTTAGAAACAACGGCTTCTGTATTTTACGCCAGTAATGTGGCAAGAGTATCACGTAAATATAATTATGATTAGAAGTATCTTCAAAGTGCTTACATTTCTACGCAATACACAAAAAGCAGGTACTATCTTGGTTGTATACAACTGAAGTAAGGTACACAGTATTCGTCTGTGAAATTTACACATTATTCAGGCTACCACTGACCAAACTGGGCATTGATCAGCTCCCTTTGTGACTGGTGACATCTACTTAACTGCATTAACTGCATTATGATACAGCCGACAAAGTATGTACATTGACTGCTTATGATACATCATGCCATATTGATGTAACCTAATGTTCAAAATGCACACACTCCCTCTAACTCATTATACAATAAGTTACCTAAACATTATGACATCCTAACTTTATTCATTATTCCAAGAAAAAGACAAAACAGTTATAGATCCCCTCTCTCTCTCCGTAGTAGTAGTAATACTAGTTATAGGGTTACTGCCACCCTAAGAGGCAGATACACTTCCAAAGCTCTGTTCACGTCTCCATTGTATAAATTTCGACAATTCACTTGACCAGTTTGGTTTCATTCCGTAGATCATTTTTTTTTCTTCATTCTCTCAGGCACATAGGTCACAATTTTTCCAGTAAAAAGAATGGCCATTCCAATACTTGAACCTACTACATGTGTTGTTTTTTTTTTGTGCTATTGTAGTGATACGGGGATCAAGCAAATATTCAACGGTACGATGGTGTCATTATTGTCACATCTCACAACACTATCCCAGCTCAAATTTGCCGATCGTCTGAATGCTTCTAATTTATATTTAACACAAACTGATGTATCGCTCTTGCAATTTCCCTTTTAAAGTTCTACGGTCTCGTCAGCAAAGGACCGAAGGTCCGAACGAATACCCATATCAGCATCGTATTGGTCGTCACTTCCGGAACCGTTAATACCTAAGTCTTTTACTGAGCCTCGGCTCTCAGACAATCCGACAGAATATATTGGATTTACGTTAAGGTCGTTGTCGTCATCCTCCAACTCCAACGTTGCCACCAACCCGTGGTTTGCTTCGGAGTGATAATCAGAAGTAGATGGCGCTATTTCTATATTGTCATTTTCTGCGGGGTCGTAATTGTCATTTGTAAGTTGCGTAGACCTTAGATTGAGATCTATGGTATCCTGATCATCGATGATGTCGCCAGTCGAAAAAATCCATTCTCTTCCACCAGAGTTATTTCTTGGAATGGTGTTTCCTAACTCTAAGTCCATTTTATCGTATTTTGCGTTACTTCATGAAAGAGAGAAAGGCAAAATAAATAATGACTGATTTTACATGCTATTTCAAAAATTAAAACAACTAAAAGTTCTCTTGAACGATTAGTTTAATTAATCCGATAATTACCACGCGCAGCAATCGTTCCAAGTACGTCCAGTATGACAAGATGACAATAAATTGGAACTGAAGTACAAATTGATGCTTTCTAACTTTGCATTCAGATGCCCTATTAACGCATGAAATCAAGTTTTTCACTTACTATTTGATTAGGATGGGGGCTGAGTCTGCGTCACAAATCAGTCTTAATCCATTTAAAACATTTACATTATCTACATACGATGCTGACCATCAAAGTTGTAGCTTCAGCGGGGGGGGGGGGAGCAGGAGACGGTCCTGCCCGGAACTGGTAATTCCCGCCAGGCACTCGCGATCAGTTTACGTGTTACAGCCCACCACAAGCTCTAAAAAATGATGTAAATATGACAGGAAAAGCAGCCTTTGGAGTTAGGATTTTGCGAGTACTTCGCCACAACTACGATGCTTTATACAGGACATACAATTGAGGGACATACGAGAGCTTTTCCTTGGTTATGGTTCTATGGCTTTTGATTATGACTGGTTCCTGAATATCGACTCACACAAGTGCATTTTTTTTTAGATGATACAGGCAAAATTGTACAAGAAACAAATTCTCTTTGCCCTTTCTCAAGTACAGTTCAACATTATGTGTAGAATTTCTTCATGAAGTGAGAACGCTACCTCTTTTCTTCCATCTATTCTTCATCTGACGTTCTCTCTCCACAGCAATAGAGTGATGTAAGTAGTACATAATGTTGTGATGGAATAAGCATAAACAGTCAGTCCGCAAACTGCTCAAAAATAGCTCCCTGCTCTTTCATTTATGTATGACGTTTCGTGACGCCATGGATTTTGAATACTAATGATCTAAAAGAGGTGATTTTTGAAGCCTAGTATCTCAATCTGTGGAAACTGACAAACCATTAGTGTCACGGAAAGTAGTTACCAAGACATAAAAAACACTGTTGATGGCTTATGGAAAGCCTAAGTTACGATCTGCAAATATCAATTGAAAAATATATCATAATATATGAGTCAGGTACTTTAAAAATCTGAAGACAATGTTTGAGACATTGGAAATAACGGTGTCTATTCAACAATGTTGTTCTTAAAATTTCATACATAATACCAAAAAAGTCTTAATTTTCACTGAGATATGAAGGTCAAAATATCCACCTATCTCTCTACGATGGGAAAGAGAAAGCTTCATTTTGCATTATTATTATGCACTAACTGGGCATCACTGCTCAGTTCCGGTTTCACGAAATGTCACTCCTTGTGATTTTCGTGAATGTTAGAGAACAGGTCAAGTAACCCAATCAACTGGGTGGTTGTGGATAGACTGTAAAGCATCATGGGGATTACCCTTGGCCTTGATGAAGCACACAATACAGCTGACTGACGTAGCAATCGCTATTCTTGTTGTGTGATGTGATGATATGCATTGATTTAATTCAGGTCTACTCACGTTTTCTTAAATTTGACAAATGGGGAAGGTCGCTGAGATCTTCTCTGACAGCACCATAGTACAAATGCTGCAATTACGATGACTAGTGTAGCAATGACCAACACAGTGGATATGATAATCACCAAAAATTCAATTCGAACTGTTTAAAGAGAACAATATGAAGAACATTTTACTTGTTTTCGGTGTTACAACAGATAGATAAAAAAAAATCATCAACGAGAAACATGTACAGTGTGAAGGCTATAACTTCTATATAACTTTTACAATTCATTTAATCTCTGTGTAAGGAAAACAATGTTCAAGAGTGAACAAGAGGGCAATCCATGGAGTTGCGTATCTCATCGCCAACATGCATTGATTTCAATACAGGGCCTGCAAATGCGCCTACAAATTCTGGGACAAGACTGGCTTTTTTTTCTAAAAATCAGCAAATTTCACTCTCTTTGATAAAAAAGTGACATTCCTTGAAAATTTTGCGTTAAATGCTCAAATACATCTCAAGATATGCTGGAAATACCAATTTTGGGACAAAATTGGCTTTTTTTTCTAAAAAATCAGCAAATTTCCCTGGATTTACCATTACAGTAATATTATGTTGGGCAATGTGTTCTCAGCTAAGTGCTTACAAAACTTTAAGTTAATTGGTCTAATAGTTCTCAAGATATGCTGGAAATACCAATTTTGGGGCAAAATTGGCTTTTTTTTTCTCAAAAATCACCAAATTTTACTCTCTTTATTACAAAAGTGATATAGCTTGAAATTTTTCATTTTCAGGTAAGTTTTTGCCAAATTTTGCATTAAATGCTCAAATACTTCTCAAGATATGCTGGAAATATCAATTTTGGGATAAAATTGGCTTTTTTTCTAAAAAATCAGCAAATTTGACTCGATTTACCATACACCTAATACATCTTGGACATCATGCACAACCTTACCAAGTTTAAACTAAATCGCTCATATACTTTTCAAACTATTCTGGAAAAACCACCATTTGGACAGGTCCGGACGCACACACTCGAACCCACACACGCCCACGCGCACACGCACGCACACACACACGCCCACACGCACGCACACACGCACGCACACACGCACGCAAACACATTGGCACGGACACGTTTTCCTTTATACCACCCAACAGGGCCCCTCCTGTACCCATGGTCACTCTACCATGGGGTACCCCTGGGGTGTCGCTACTCATCCACTCCAAGCGTTTCCATGGCAACCGTTCTCCATGGTTGCACAGTACAATATATAGCTCCACTAGCCAAGTGACTACAATATCTCATCTTATCTAATAAATACAACAATCACAAATAATTTTATGTCGAGGATGGAGTGGGGGTTATTGTTAGTAGCAATTGGGCAGAAAATAAATATCTGTTACGCATATCCAACAAGAAAAAACCCAGAATAAATAGTTTCTGGATTGACGTTTTAAGAGAGTTTCACATGATTATAACAACACGATCGTGATTGCATGACATATTAATGTTCTTGTTTGGTACCTCGAAGTAAATGAGTTTTTGCATTTCATGAGGAATTCCTTTGGTGAACACATTCGCTCCGAATACGATACCTACGTCCTATGAGACATTTTATCTTCAAGAACGTCGTACTTACGTGCATCATCTTTCTCTCTTTGATCAGAGCTTCCGCTTCCATTAACGGTCACGTTAGTATCATTTCCTAACGTGTGACTGAAGTCGTCTGTCACAACACTCTCGGTGTGACTGAGGTCGTTTGTCAAGACACTCTGCGTGGTTAGTAGCACACCTGGTGTTAATGGATCTCTCCACTGTTTTTCAGTGATCGAGTCAGTTATAACATTTGTGCTTCCTAACGAATTGACAGTTATCAAGTCGTTTGGCACTCTCGACTGTGAAGACGTTTCAAACGGCAAGGTGGTCACGTGGGCTGTTGACGGGGTCGCTGTTGAAGATTCATTGATGGTCACCACTGTTTCCAGTACCGAAGGACTCGAATCAGCTACAGAAAGGTCTGGACCTTGCGTTGCTGTACAGACACATGTCAAAGCTTAATTGACAAAGGAGAAAAAACTTTGTAAATGTATATACTACAGTCTTTGACGAAAGTCTTTGATATTGAGTCATACATTTTTTACATCTGATCTTATAGCTCGCCTTTTCGATTTTAAGGAAAAAAAGCAGTTCTGTTAGGTCTGTACACAGTATTCCTCAAACAGGAAATATATTCCATAAACATGAAATACAATCACCCTTTGAGGGGTGTTCCAGAATTTGATATGTGGTCGGCATGGCAGTCACATGATACGTGACAACTCGCACGAGCTACACGTCATGCCGATCAGCAATGGATAAACTGTATAATATACAATATAAGTATTAGTTATTCAATGGAAAACTTAGACAACCAATTATTCGCGGATTGTTGTAAGAAAAAACATTTGTTATGTATGACGGACTAAGTGCGAAATAGGCAAAGAAAGAATTGTTCATATTGTACATATTATGTGACTATTCGGATGTACGAAATACATGTATGCCATCACTGGGACCCACAGCCAATGATGGAATATTTGTTACGTATCAAAGTACATGAACTAGACATGCATCATCACAGTTGACATCATCTGTAGCTTTAAAATTTAAGCATATTTGTTCCGAAAGTTAAAACAGAGTGAGTTATCATTTTATTTCATTTTCTTTGTATAGGTCAAAGTTACGGAAGAGACGAAACTTGTCACCAGGGATGTCGCGATCGGGGTGTGACGTGTCTCCCCCCCCCCCCCCACCCAAACATAAACCCGTCAGAGGGACAATAGTCGGAAAATCTGAAATACCAGTTAGAATTTTTCTCAATTTAATACAATTTGTGACCTAAACATAAAACGATGCCAAATATTGCACTATATTGTGTCTTAGGTTCCTTGTAATTGAAACATTTGTCAAAAAATTGAAATTCCAAATAAATTTCTCATCTTTCAGCCGATGAGCAACGATAGATTGAAAAGATGACAGACCATTTGGAATTTTTCATATGTCACTTTAGCACATTTAATGACATAGACAAGACCCCGATGGGCTTTGTGGTTCCTTGCATGATTATTTTAACTATATTCCTTTAGTCTTAACCATAGATGATCCACAATTTATCACATCGGTTTGCTTTTCATGGTTTGTTTTTTATTGATGGCAAAAAATGTATACATAGGCCTACATGTTTCCAGTAAATGAACATATTCATTGAAGTCACTTTGAGGAAAAGTGTTTACAAGTACTATACTTCTGTTTTCTCGTTTTATGCATTTGATACGAAAAGACATACACTTGTATGTGCATGTACCATACAATTACTCCGTTCCCTTTTACACTTTAAATAATTGTCCATTATGCATCTGCACTTGTCTACGGAAGCTTAAAAAGCCTTCAAAATAAGAACATCTTTGTTCCATAAATTGGTAATTTCAGAAAAATGTCTGGATACTTCCTAAACCAGAAATACAAGTTACATTATGATATAAGTTGTCATTTGAACAATTAACAGGAAATTGATTAATTGTTCACTCAGAAAGATATGAACGAGTTACCACTCTGCAGAAACGGCACTTTTAAGCTTCCGCACTTGTCAATTTATGCTGGAAATAAATGTGTCAAATCAAATCAAAATCATAAACTGGCAATGCAGTAGACCAATTGTAATCCTATCTAGTTAATACTGCATATGTTCACTGTAATTGGCTACTGAGTACATGATCACCTTCCAACTCTGATGATGTGTAGTTCTGTTTCTCTAACAAAATTATAGCTGTTCTCATCTGTCGACAGGCGTAATGATAGAAGATTACTGAAATTATTTTAATGGCGTAATAGTCGATACAGTCTAAAGTCTGCCTCGGTGACTGAATTAAGCACAACGGCGTATGGTAGTGAGATAAATCCATACCATTTCTGCTAATGTTAGAATGTGCAGTACGAACTCCAACTGTAACTCCTAGCTGGACACAGTGGTGTATGGGAATAACGTTGGAGGTATGGTCTAACTGTGGCTACAGTAGATCACTCAGAATGTAGTGCAATATAGCACAGTCGAGACTAAGTTATTCTAGCAGCTATTTGTAATGCACTGATAATGCAGTGACATCCAGGGGTCACAGCGTACCGCTGTACAATCAGTTTACAGATGTACACTTACCGAGAACTATGAGAACTTCAGCTGTAACATCATATACCCCGCGGGTAGTCCATGACCTTTGTGAGATCTGCATTGTTCACTTGGCACAGAAACTTCAGCAACATGCAAATTTGAAGTAGAGAATTTGTACAGAACATGGATCGAAAACGATCAAGTGTTGCTACAGACCGGTTCCTGCAGCTTGAACGTTTGTTATGATCAGATTACGTCCATTTGATCCTTCCTTTTCTCCTCTATCTGGAGAGGAAAAGAAATCGATGAGGTAGAAGTCAGCTTACCATTCCGAGTAGTTATAACTCAAACATTCCTTCAAAGTTTCAAAATCAAAAGTTTTGTGGCGACTGACATACACCAGTTAAAAGTACAGTTCCGTTAGTTAAAGAATCACACTGGGTGGTAATCATGGTTGTAACTATCCGTTAAAGACCAACACTTCATTAGACTGGAAACAGTACGTTTCTTTATACAAGCTGTTGTAGCCTATGTAGTGAGTTGTGCTGCTACTCATTTCATTTAAGTACTGTTATCACTAATACCACACCACAGTAAATCGTTGGTGTGTAACAGTTCCTTCTTCAGCTATCCGTGCATGGACTGTTAGACTGAATTACTGTTAAAGTGTCCCAGGACAGGTAAACAACTGGCTGGTTAATGCTGCCAACGAATTTGGTAAACAGGTGTATTGAAATTCCTTCTTTACAGTTTAAATGGTAACGCTTGCACACTGATGTGTGAAGTGTTTGCTTAGATCTGAAAATCGTTCTGATTTCGCTATTCTGAGTCATTGAAGCGTGGCTATATTTTCCCCTTTTCTTTCTTCTGTTTTTCTTTTTTTTCCCTTTCTTTTCACGAAGAGCAGTTACCACAGCAATAACCCTAAATGTGTCCTCAAATGCACAGTCTAAGAAAAAGAAATGGTTTAGAAAACAACAGGTTAATAAAACAATTATCTCTCGCCGTGGAATGAATCTACACTTTGGCTTTCCGTAAAGATTGATCGACCATTTTCAAAATCCACATAAACGTGTAGCTTGAAAGGGGCTCATTGAATTGATAGCGAAAAATTTGTGAGGATTTTAAAGCCATATGACAAAGTTCCTAATTATCATAATTTGTCAAGTTCTACATAAAATCCATACGAAAACTGTTGCAATGTTTTTTTTCTAATTGTCACCCTGGCTTGTATTGACTGTGTGTACGTTAATAAATGTGATAAAGTGTCTGGTCAGGAAATTTGTAGACAACCAAATGGAATCGTTAAGTACTCACTCAATAAAGAGTCACACACTATGGTAATCCTCTTAGTTTGACCATTTTTTACTAGTATGTGAAGGGAATTGTACGTGGTAGGAAAAAAAGTGAATCAGTCACAAAACAACTCAATGTGTCCTTTTCAGTTGCAGCAGACAAATTGTATAACACTGATATTATGCCATATAGCTTCATGCTAATACTCACTGTATGGAAAATATAGCTTACCGTTCGTTCGTGAGTGTGGAACTCCTCACCTATAGGAATAATGTATGTAACATTCTAGCTGAATTTTATGTAAAAATATTTATGATTGTTCTAACCATAATTGCAATTAGAGTTTCATGGTTTCGCATCAAATCATTTCATTGTTAAGTTGATCCTCCCATGATTTACCTCTTTATAGCTGACAATGAGACATCGTCCGAATGCATGTTTAGGAGGTTAACCACGGTTATATCTATTTCAAACCTGTCGAAATGAAGAAAAACAAAAAAGACGGGCCGGAAAGCCGACACTAATTTGAAATTGAAAAAAAATTTTAATGTCTCTAAGTTGAATTTGATAATGAAGATGTACTGAAAATGACTAATCAATCATCAAGAAATAACAATAGCAGTTACAAAAAATTCCATTCTGTTACTTGTCAGTTAAACTGGATAGCTATCATAGCTAGGTAGTTGCAAGAAATACTTTTCATAGCACTGTTTGTTTGCAGATAAATACACCTTACAATTCTATGAGTGTAGAAATTACTGGCGTAATACCTGCAATTATTATAACAACTCTCATGGCGAATGAATATTTAATGTAACCAGAAGTCCAGTGACTTTGAGATTCCTCACCAATATTCAAGGAAATCAAAGGACAATACATGCAAAGTTTTGTAAAAGTTCAAACACCTTATTCTTAATTAGATAACATGTCTACAAGACTTCAAGGTATAATCTCTACTGACCTCACATGACCCATGACCTCCATAAAAAAGGACAGATCATCTGTTCATCAAGAGCTACCAATGTTAACAGTTTGAAGATCCAGTAACATATCATCTGGCTGAGATAATATCTAGATCGCTACACGGCAATTTTGAAATAACTACTGTGCGTATGTATAATGTCAGTTAATATTGGAGGCCAAGAATTCTGCAGTCTGCACAGTGATTACACAGATACATTACACATCCTCCAGGAATAAGAGATATACTCATATAACAGTTGAAATGATTGTCAATTATATAAACTACATAAATTCCTCTATCTACCTCATCTGCATAACCAAGAAATGACATATTCATCTCTATTGTACAATAAGACTTTTCCCTATAAAAATTCATTAACACAACTACTATTACATTCAACTTCAGAATGCAAATGTACTTCACATTGTTTGATGACAGAACAAGAGCTGTATCTCAGTTAATGATTCCTCTGGGAATGATGGCAAACCTTTGGCAAACCTTTCTCACCATTTTCCACAGAGGTCATTGCAGGTCAATCATCATTTACAGACAAGCAAATGTCTTAGTTGGATTAAAAGGCCAATTATGGCTTTGAAAACTGTGTGAGCACTTGTAACTGTCAAAACAACAGAAATAAATAAAAGAAGCATGATGCCATACACTGTACTGCTGATTTGTGGACTAAATCGACACTCAAAGGTGTGTGACGCTGAATTTAATCAATCAAATTGGGCTTTCAGACATCACTTTTCCACAGAACGTCTTTGTTATGAGGTCACAAGCACAGACAGATCTTGTCAGAAACCAGCATAATGTCAGCTGAAGATGCAGGTTTATCATTATAAATAGAATACTTGAGGAATTATTACAGAAACCACGCTTTATAATATAACTGACAGATAAAAGTTTTCATATTGGAACTTCCTAAATGTGCAAGCATTGCCAGTCTTTACTTGGAAGACAGCTCAAATACCTTCTACCCACAAGAAAAGACAAAAGTGAAACAACAGCAGCAAAGGTCTTAACATTTTGTACTCAACGACCTTAGATAACCTTTGGTCCACACCAAAACCAACCACAATAATGATATTTACATACTGCATCTCTTTAAAGTGTGAAATTATCTTCTCTTTGTGAATAGTGTGTTTACAAGCTTTTCATTTTATGATCTCTGATGACTCCACATGACCTCTGATCTCTAGAAACACCTTCATATTATTTATTTAGAAAGTCCTTCATACCCTCCCAGCTCAAATTTGTGCAATATGCGGTTCATGAGATACTGCAAACATGGTTTGTCTATAGTTTGACTGCAGATGACCTAAGGTGACCGTTGGCATCCCTTAAAATCAATCCAAGATTTTTAAATGTCCTACCCACACACTGTATTTGGACTGTCTTGCACATTCCCTTCAAAATTTATATAGAGTGTTCACAAGCTTCTTACATTATGACATTTGATTACCTTTGACCTGCAAGAAAACCCTCAAAATCTCATTTACTTAAAGGGCAGTACATAACTTCCAAGTTTGAAAATAATGCAACTTGTTGTTTCTGGGATACTACAAACATAGTTTGTCCACATTCTGCTTGTTGGTGACCTCAGAAGACCTTTGACCTACACCAAAAACAATCCCACCCGAGATCTTCATATGTTCTATCAACACACCAACTTTGACCCACCTTGCATTTCCCCTTTAAAAGCTAGTCTCACACATATACATACACCCACAAACACAGCTTTGGTTTCCATTCATTCCGAGGACCTCATTGTGCTTTCTTTTGTTTTTTTCTGCCTCAACCCTAACTTTAACAATAGACGCTCTATTGTTAATCTTGAGAGGACCGGAGAAATCTATTGAATTCTCTACAGACGACCTAAAATCTATTGTTTCGGTCCTCGATCCCACCCTAAAACAAGGGCACACACACACACCGAATCATCATGCATCGCAAAGATTCTTTGCCCTCCTTCGTCAAGGAATCAAAAAATGGTCTTGTAGGCTATGATAATGTATTTTAAACAACATACCACCAATTGGCAGAATCTAAGCAAGCCACTCACCCAGTCTTGAGTTGGCAGAGTGGAGATATGTAGGCCATTAGTTGTAAATGCATATGCGACAGTTGGTCTATGACGTTCCGGATCAGCACCAAAATAAACTGGTGGGTAACAGCAAATTGTAGATTATAATGTAGACCATCCTTTCATCCATATTACAATATGATCACGTTCATTGCACTAAAGTAGCAACACTGGCTTCTATTTATCAAAGGCTACAAATACTGTACATGTAATCTTACACAAATGATCTTACGTATCTGATCATTTAACAAAATTATTTTGTTGTCAATCCGAGATGTTTGCAAACACAAATCAGTACAAATTCCACTGCAAACCGAACAATTGGCACATATGGCAAATAGTATTGACCATTTCGAAACTGAAGCCGTCGAACGACCGCAGCTGGGATCCCGAACTTGATACACAGTTGTGAGTTGTTGCAATGGGATAAGTGTTTAAGGAACCCTTCACTGCACTACAACGCTAGTCAATGTTATCCACGTATACCAAAGTATTTTTTCTTTGCTTCTACGGTATATATAAAAGGTCAAACTCCAACATCCATTTACTGTTAAACGTGTGAACTGCTATCCCAGAGCAAATAACCTGTGTAAGACTGAAACGACTCAACGAAAGTTCGTGGGGTCATGCACCGCAGACAGATTGTATTCCCTAAGAATCATTCAAACTGTGCACAATAATCTTAAACATAAACATCCCCTTGGCAGTACTAACATTTCATATCTCGACCATTGATGTCCCTTCACTTTGATTTTCAAGAGCACATGTGTACAAACATGGCTGATGCAGTAACGTAAGGCAGTCTTTTAACTCACATGGGGATTTCCTTCACTGAGACGGTTGTAAAAAGTTTGAGGCAGTTTGGGTTTACTAAATTGTTCAAAAGGGCACAGAACTATTTTGAGTATTACATAGGGGAAAATACTAAAGAAAGGTACAAGAAACTTAGTAAAAAGGTAAGAGAGAAATAGTTGGGTTGAAATTCCGTGGAAGGTAATCGATCTATGGACATGAAAAGGAATGATAACTGTCAGAGTAGATAATCTGTAATTCGTGTGACAGTGGATTTCTGCGAGCCTGAACTTCAACATAACGAGACTATGACACGGATTGAAGACGACTGGGAAGTAAGTGGGGAAGAGTTGCTCAGTGAAATGATTGTCACATAAGGCTATATGCGTTTATACTCTTCGGCCTCTTGTAATTATATGTCGTCCATATTGGTGGTGTAGGCCTACATGAAGCTGTTTCAATAGCCGAAAATGATATTTTAAATAATAATCCACATTTCACCCCTTGTTGTCGGTCAGCTGAAATTTGGTGGGTCAGTGAGCCTTATTACGAGCCTCCGTAAACGACTTGGTTGTGATTGTAGATCAATGTTGGGGGTGACGAAAAGTAGTGACATAAACTGAAGAAAGTCGCACCCCCCCCCCCCGCGCCTTCCTCTCTCCTTCCACCTGCACCTCTCTCCACCTCTCTTTCTTTCTCTCTCCTCGCTTTGTAACGTTACTGTCTCTAGGACCCAAGCCGTCCGGATCGGGTTGTTCATAATCCCCTTCCGAAATACCACGATACTTGCACACGAACATGCCACACAACCAGACTGTGGCCAGACGGTCTCTTTCGTCCAGTGTCGTAGTCCACCTTTTGGGGGCACCATGATTCTATTGTCACGAAATGGTGACAGAAAAAGAATGCTAATAAATATGTAACCAAGTGCTAGAGAGTGTTGCTTTAAGTTTCAATTCGTTCAGACTTCGGGTTCAGACAGATTCAGTTTACAATGTACAAGTTTGATTAGGTTACAATGACAAGGGTGTTCAATTAATTAGAACTTGATTACCACTTAGGCTTAACTATTACTAGGGTGGTGCCTGGTAACTGGTATTACAGTTTGGACCTCAAAGTCGCAAAAGTCAAAATTCTGTGCATTGCTTTCATTTACAACGAAATGAAATGTTAAGAAGTTAATTTATCTTCACCTTACTTAGGTATTTTCAAACAAGAATGCAGATTGTTTTCTTTGCTTAAGTGGGGAAAAGATTGCTTAGGGAGAAAAGGGTACCGGTAATGGATACATTTATGAATGATGTCAAGTGGTAATTACTTGTCAATTAACCAATTGTATTTGATGGCAAGCTATATGCGGGGACGGGAATTCCAGGAGACACCCTGATATCTTGAATTTTGTGGAGGATTCAGTCTCAATTAAACTAGGAAATAAATTGGAGCTTGCCTGGTTGTCAATCTATCTTTGAAGTTTGACCATCGTGTACTCACAATTAATATGGTAGTAAGTATGAAAATGATGTTTCAGTATGTGTTTAGTAATTGACAAAACGATGAATCACAGTGGGCATAAATATTGTCCTTCTTTGTGCCCTTAATTTATTAAGTTAGATTTGTCTCTACAAAAACTTGACTTGTGTTGTGAGCCATTCAAAACTGATATTTGATTTATCCTCTTGTTATTCATGAAATCCACAGAATCCTTTGGATTTGACAAGACACTGAATTATTCTTTTAGTCTGCAAAATCATGCATGAAGTATACCCTGTATGAAGGGAAAATATATGCAACTTTCAGCCGCTTCAACAATATTCCAGTAAAGTATGCCTATGGACAAAGTATTCTTCTTTTCCAAGGTGTGTATTCATCGAAAATATAGAGTGTTTTATTTTGCTTTCCTCAAATTCTTTGGGGGAAATCATGACTATGATGTGTTTATCAAGTTGTAGGAACTTTGGTATAAATAAATCTTGGACTTTCACAAATTTCACTTGTAATAATTTAATAATAACAGAAAATAAAGAGTGTCATGTCTTGTGCTCAGTTGAATTTGCATTGATGCTAAATTTACAACAAAAAGAATATATTTTTATTCTTCATAAGGTTAAACTCTAATGGCTACTACAATGTGGAATGTTACAAACATATTGCTGCTGTTGGTAGTTAAAAGCTTGTCACTTTCACCGCACATACAACACCTGGGGACCGAAAAGTGGGGGTGAGGGTAAATGTGCACTGCCTTGGAGGTGGACATGTGGTGGTGGTTACGTCTGCATGTTATGTGTTGAATATATAGTACAGAGAGAGAGAGGAGCTCGCAAAAAGAAATTATTGTATTTTTGCCTGACAACTGACGTTCTAAGTTCTATAAAGTGTGCACCTCAACTCCCCTCAAGTTACAGAAATCTGCAGTTTATATGCAGTTCGCGATGCAAGCGTTCCTGAAAAGTGAGGAACTAGTCCCCATATTCCTCGTCCCCTCCATGGCTCACTCAATATATAAGTGAAAGTTTTTTCCAGCTCCTTCGAACAAGGACAAATAGTCAACAATTTTGCGAACCCTTTACTCCCTTAATTCAGATGTATACTCCCTTAATTCAGATGTATACTTCCTGTGCCTGGGGCTGTATTGACAAATACCGCAAATTCTTACATATATTGTATTAGCACCCAACAAATTAAAGTGAACATTTTCCTGCTAATTGTCCAGGGTCTTTTTTCATAGAAAGTAACAGATATATAGATATAATGAAATAACAGTAACGAAAAGAGAGTGAAGAGCCTAGAAAAACTTAGCTTTTACGAGATCATACATAATACAAGAACAGGAGAAAAGGCAAAAAACGGGAAAACCTCCCACCGTAGCCACTACCCCATCTCATTCCATTCTCATATTAATAACAATACAAAAATTGTACAGTGTTGGAGAGAACGAAAATATTATGTGATCTTAAAGTGATTGACGAA
Organism: Stichopus chloronotus; assembly: GCA_021234535.1. NCBI lineage: Eukaryota > Metazoa > Echinodermata > Holothuroidea > Aspidochirotida > Stichopodidae > Stichopus > Stichopus chloronotus. The sequence continues at coordinate 9,347,866 of CM037849.1, forward strand.
TGCAGACTGCGTTGCTAATGTTAGGAGTTAGCAGTCGAAGAATTCCAAAATGTGGGCCAGGGGAATCGCACTGTTCTTTTACTTGAAGCTAAACGAGAAAGGGCAGTGTTGACGGATTGAGCGTGACGAGTAGGAACATTATGGTAACAATTATTGGATAACACCAATAATTACTGAGATTAAAGAAGAAGTCAAAGACAGACGGTTGTAAAACCTTCAAGTGCTTATACATGTGCCGGTAAATATCATAAATTGTCGAACTTCGTAAATTACTTAGAATAGGTGCTGTATGATCACAGTAATTAAAGAAGATAATTAAACTAACAACCTTTTTATATCGTAAAAATAACCTATCCAAATATGCATTATGCAACTTTCCCCAAAGGATATTACAGTACAAGAGATGGGGTAAACATAAGTATAATACAGTGGTAGTAAAACCAGTTTGGGAACATGATTGCTTATCTTGTGCATAACACTAATGTTCTTAGAAGTCTTTTTTTCATACGTTAATGAAATTCCAACTTAAATGTGGATCAATAAGAACTCCCAAGAAGCTAACACATTTATCATTTATATTTGAGTTATTTAAATTGTTATAACGAAACAGAATACTAACGTCATCTGCAAAGAGACAAAATTTCAAATTATTTGAGCAAATAGGAAGATCATTAATGCAAATAAGAAATAAGAGAGGTCCTAGAATGGATCCTTGAGGAACACCACATGAAATGTTAAGGTGGGGCATGGAGCTCTCTGTAATATCTCCATGGGTGGGGATGAGATATTTTCACCTATTGCAACTTATTGTTTACGATTAGAGATGTAATTTTTAAATAGGTCGTGAGATATTCCTCTAATACCATAGTGATGTAATTTACTGAACAATATATATGATTTACAGTGCCGAAGGCTTTAGAGAGATATATAAGAATACCAACTGTCGACTGATTTAAGTTAAAACCATTTTTGATAAAATCTGCAACATCAACACCTACCATGTAAGTGAAGAAAAATTTGCAGAAAGCCAAATTGATTAGAACATAGAATATTGTTTTGTCAAAAAAGCAACAGATCTAGTAGAAATAAGTTTTTCAATTACGCTAGATAATGGAATATGGAAATCGGTCTAGAAGAAGAAGCCTTTGTAAGGCAAGAAGCTCTTGCCTTAAAAATTGGAGTCACTCTTTCTAACTTGGTTGAGTCAGGAAAGTTACCAATTGTTAAGTACCATGTTAAAGATGAAGGTTGTGCAATAGTGCAGGAGACAGTCTCCAGGGTACTAGATGAGATACCATCAACTCCGACAGAAGACTGACTTACTCTTAAATTGTCCAATAATATTTATTATTTCTGAAGGACTATAGTTGGAGAAAGGAAAATGGAATTTATGTCAGGATCTGTTCATAAGTTATTCTCATTCGTATTACAGGAATCCTCTTAGCTAAAGAGGGACAATCTTTTGTAAAGAAACTATTGAAAAAAATTGCAAAAGTCTTCTCTTCAGATATAACTTTGTCATTATAATTTATTTTGGAATTTTTGTGGTGTTGGGATTTCTATTCAGCAATTAATTGATTTCTTTCCATTTTTTCATATTAGCTTTTTATTTCTTTCAAATACTTTAACTAAATGTTGCTTCTCTTCCAATTTTATTATCCAAACGATCTATTTCCAGTCTTTTGTATGTAATGAGCTTATTATGTGTAGTGATAATAAATATTGATAGGTAGGCGAGATTATAGTATGAATATTGATGAGTATAGGCGGCATGATGGTACGATGACATGATTGTCACGAATTTTCATGAGTGTATATATTTTCATAAAAAATAATCATACCAAGTGCCAAATACATAAAAAATAGAGCACATATTGATAGAAAATAGTGAAAGTTTTAGCAAAGAATATGTTGGAAAAATATGCCCTCTAATTAAAAAAAAAAATTGAAATTAAAACAGCGTCATCCCTTTTGTTTAAGTAAAGAATCCCCCCCCCCCCCAATTTGAAACAAGTTAGGACACGTTACTTGTTTGAGGTTTGGACTTATTTGTTGGTCAATTTGATCGCAAATGAATATTTTTGGATATCATCTGAAACGTTAATACATATCTACAATATGGCCTCTCTAGTGATGACCTCCAGCCCTGAATATAAGAGCCCGTCAAGGAGGCAGAATATGACACCTTTAGAGTTGAGCTCAGTGAAGAAATGGAAGTTAATGATAGAGCATCGTGTCCTCCGTTCTATTGATGAGGAAATACAATCTGGTTGGCCCATCACCCCGAATCCTGAAAGACAACCATCGACAGTATCATCAATGGCGTGGAAGAAGCAGGTTATAAACAAGTAAACATGAGTAAACCTGTTACGTTTCCTCTAGAAAACAATATGAACGTCCACGTACAGATTTCTAACCTCAAACCCTACTTTTGCATTACAGAATTTTATAGAAAAGAAGAAAAGGGTGATTAACTTCCAGGCAGGAAGGTACTAAATTTAAATGTTCAGCAGTGGGATGAATTGAAACAGCTAATACCCGATTCGAGACAGGGTGCAAACCAACAAATGTGTTTATCCAAATGACCCATGCTTTAAAAGGTCTCATTTGCGATTCGAAGTGGAACAGCTTGTTGTACCGTTTAAAATGGTAGGCATATAGTACTTCAGAGGAAAGGTCTGTGTCATTCTGCGTTAACATCTCCGATACAATAAAAGAGGGCAGCATCTATCCAACTAAGAAAGGCAAGTAACTTAACTGAAAAAAACAGTGGATGAGGTTAGGTTAGAGAGTAAAGTGCCAGACATTGAAGAAACTCTTGAGAAAATGTCTGTAGTTTGCGGTTTGATGTAAACCAGTTCCGGACCTCTCGTTTTTCATTTTTGTATCAATTGTAGAATGAAACTGACTTTACATACGTCATGGACTCGGATGAAGAATCTGCACTGGAGAGACCAGAAAACAGCCAACGTCCGACTAAAGACTATTCGCGGGCACCTAACGTTAACGGCAGCAGACACATTCAGAAACGGAAACTATGCCCCCTTTGAAATTGTTTCGAACCAACCAACCAATCCTTGTCGATCAGGTTCAGGACACCGATACCAAGCTTTGAATACTCTGGGTGGCGGTGACATCGAGCATTTGTATTGAGTTGTTGTATAATTATTCAGAGTTACTGTATAAACGAGAAGTTTAGATGTAGGGTAGATCACCCGAGTCAACTACAACATGACTCATGTGCTCTGGCCAAACTAAACGATTTCTCGGAGACTGCTTTATCTTCAGTGGACATTGAAAAACTTTTAAGGATAAAGTTTTGGTTTGTTGCCGTGAACTGGACTTAACGTTTCGTTGTAGCGATGTCTGGACTTTGTATAAGAATAAATATGATATGTTTTGGGAGAATAAAGTCCAATTACGAGAACTAATTTTAAAAGTGGGAGGAAAAGAACCAACGTAAATACCTTCTGTATTATAATCTTTTAAGTTTAAAAATTAAGCAGTAATTGACACTTAAATATATAATGTACATCATGTTTACCAGAGAGAACAAAAGAAAAGTGGAGAGACATCTAAGTAATAAATTTGAGCTCAAAGTTACATTGGCAATATTGATAGTATGGTAGGCTTTTTTTTTCTTGATTTATGATTTTGCAATTATCGCTCTTAGAAGTAGAAAAACCAACGTAGCCTCCTATTGTCATTTCTCTATATGCTCATCCCTTATTCCTTTTTTAATTGAGCAAAAAATGGAAATAATATACAACAAAATAAAATAAAGAATAAATGAATAAAACCAAGTAGATGGGAAAAAGAGGCAAAAAGAAACAGGTATTCTTTTTCATTAGACAAATTTTCTTTCCTAATCGCGACCTCAATCGATGCACTTAGAGTGCTGTTAAACTCTATCCAACAATATGTAGCCGTGAATGGTTAGTTTGATAGGATATCTTTACGGTAAAGTAGAGTATACTCTGAAACATTATTGTTTGGCGTAAAAGTGTAAATGAATGACAAAAAAATCGCAAAACAAATGAAACGCTGAAAAAGATTTACTTTAATCTCATACGTTACACATTGAGATTACTTCAAAACAACGAAGCTGATGATAGAATTGTTCGAAAATCGCTGCGAGACTTACTACGACCTCGGTCATCCTGATAGCTATGATAATAGTACTACCAAACTTTACAATAAGTTCCTAAGATAGGGCGGCATGCGATTAAAAGAAGAGAAATCAGTGATTGGCTGAATGTATAAGATACATACACAGTTGCGTAAAGCCACGAGAAAACGATTTGCTAGGAATCGAGTTATTGTCAGTGAGATGGATCATCATGGTAATGTATTTGATAGACTTATAGCGCGTTCCTATTGACTCGGTCTTATTTAGGTCACTCTCGAAATGCAATCAAAGGTATCGATTTTTATTAACCTTTATTGATGTCCTATCAAAATATGCATTGGTCATTCCACGCAAGAACAAAACGAGTACAATACTGACCGCCATCAAGAAAATGTTTTCTTCAGGAAGGATGGCCCATCAAATTCATACTGATAGATGCGGTGAATTTATTGATGAAAAGGTTCAAGTATTATGAATTAAAGATATTTAAAATCAATTGATATATCTTTAATTATGTGAAGAAATCTCGAATTCATGAAAAAATAGAACGGCTTGTCATACCTGCGTGCTCAGTGTACCCTCACATACATAGACTGCGTAATGACATGTGAATAACAGAGCTGGAAATAGTCAGTTGCTAGCCAACTGTTCGTGTCAACATTGCAAGATGTAGAACGTAACAAATTGGTAGTAAACCAGTTTATCATTTTAGATTCTATGTCTTCGTACCTACATTATCAGTACCATCCGCGAATTGAGTTCTTTAGAGAGGTTGTAATGTTAGTACTTGTTACATGGAGTAAAAGTTACTATAGTTACGGTTGAATATAAGGTGGCAGGTGTGTATCGTGTGCCTATAATCATGGCGCTATATTAGTTTGAGTTATATAATCATAATACCTTTAGGTGTTTTGCTATAATGAATCCACTACGTCACACTTTTCACCATAACATTTAACAAAGTTGTTAGTAACGGTCTAACTTTCCTCCTAGAACGTTTATCCAATAAGTCTGATACCTTGGGAAATACAGTTTCATATTTTTACCAATATTTGTAGTTATTAAGTAGGACCATCTCCTACTATTCTGAAGTCTAGATTCAAAACGCACATTTTCGAAAATGTTTATGTTAACTTTTTCATTTCTTACTTTTAATCTCTTTTAATATAATTGTACTTTTACCTCTTATGAATTATATGCAATAAGGTTGAATTATTTAAAGATATCATTCAAGTCCTAGGTAAAGGCTTATATCATAAATGCTCTCATTTCTTACTCTTCACCAGTTTTTTATCCTTTTTTTTTGTGTGTGTAATATTACCATGGAATGTATGCGATCTGATTCATTTATTTAAGTTTGTTTTTACGTCTAAGATTTTTTTTAAAAAACAATTAAATTCCCCTTCATATTCCATGCTCTTGTTCAGTTTCCTATCCCTGTTGAATTGTAACCTAACAGCAAAAAGGTTTTATTAAAGTAATGCCACCTTTGTAAGATAACTATTCTTACTTATACTGTTTACCAGTTTCTATTCATTATATGCCACATTTGTGAGATAAATATTCTTCCTTACATTGTTAATCAGTTTCTATTCATGATATGTTTTACTTTGATGTTAATTCATTACAAGAAGCTTTCTTATTGGTCTCTGCTTGTCTAGTTGTCAGCTTTGTTAATTTAATAATGACTGTTTCCCTGATTACATTCTTGCAATGAACTTATTAGTAGGAACTGTACAATTATTAAATTTCCTGTCTTTCAGTACATGTGATCACAAGCACGTATGTGTTTACAGATATTCCATCCATTGCATTCGGAGCATTAAGGAGTATATAGTGTGAGTTTACACAACAGTTGTGGAATACTGCTACGCAGAACTAAATAAAAGGGTTAATACTAGGTGGATTAAAAATATTCTCAGAAGAGATAGGTCATCTATTTTATTTCAGTTTCTTTCTTACGTCATAACGAATTGGAATATGGGAGAAGATGGCGATGATTTGCAGCCTGAGGTTCAGGAAACAACCATTAGATCTCGTTTATTCAATGTATTTGAGATAACTTTACTCTTTGCAGCGACGGCAGTTGGAGCAGTTGCAGCGGTCACAGTTGCATTGACAAAAGTAAGTAAAAAGAGATTAACAACATTGACCATTCCAGAGAAATGAATTTATATTGAAGATGTGAAGACCAATTTTTGTGTGTCATGAAGTTTGCCTTTGCATGTGGTTTTCCATTATTCCATCTAAAACTGTAAAAAATGCCAGGTTTTGAAAACCTTTTGTTTGTTACTTGTCAGTTGGTTAGAGTAAAGTTAATTAGCTACATGCCGGTATATAGTTAAGTAGTTTTTAAGTTACAACTGGCTTCCAGCGTCCCATTCACTGACTATAAAACCCGTTTCAAATAGAAAAAGAGGTAACTTAACGAGATAAGAATACAGAGTCTTTGCTCATGTTAGTAGTAACATTTTCGTTATCCCTTATTAAAAACATAGTTTGACGTAACCATAATATTACCATGACTATTTTTTTTAGTTTTGATGATAATCGTAATCTTATAATCAAGTGGCCGTGTGTATGAGAGTTTGAGGGCCTATCTTGGAAACACGATATGTCAAGAAGTTGAGTTTAGAGAGATCTATTATTCAGATATGTGGTAGTTGTACCACACTAAGTACTAAATCGTATTGTTTTGATGGAGATCAAAGGTCATTCGAGGTCAACGGGGGTTTCCTTGTGTAAACTTTGTAAACACGATATTTTAAGAAGGGAAATCTTGGCAGATGTCAAACTTACTATGTAAATGTATCACATTGAGTATTGAAATTGACATAAGTCAAACCAAGAAAACCTTGTAAATATGCTTCATAAAGAAGGAAAGCTTGAATAGATCTCATAGTTGATGAGTAAAACAGTAAGTTAAAGAACCTTATCATATGTGGTGAGATCAAAGCTTATTTGAGGTCGACAAGTGTCAGATTATAAGAACATTGCAAACACGATATCTTAAAAAAGGAAGCTTGGGCAAATCTCATTCTTGACACTGATAAGTATTCTTGGTTTTGGTGGAGGTCAAAGATCATTTGAGGTCAACAGTGACCAAATGTGAAAACCTTTTCCGCAGTATCTTAAGGAGGCGCGCTTGCACTGATGCAATAGTTGTTGTGCACAGTGCGTGTGCAAAAACTGAGTGAAAAAACCTTTTATATTTGATGAATGCCATTTGTGTCAACAAGGATCAATTTTTGAAAATTGTATACCCATGGAATCGCACGACAGGAAGCCTGGACATGTCTTGTGTCCAGAATCCGAGTGTTCATATTGAATACATGATGCCCATCAGTCATCAACTTAGGTCAGTTAATGTCATTGTGTGTATGTGTTTTTTTACACCTTAATGATAAAATAATTCGCATTATCGATCTGTTTATACAGAGAACAAGCTTGTAGACACATCTCCATGTTATGATGGCACATTCAGAAAAATGCTCATAGTTGCATTATCAAAATCACAATGCATTTGTGCGTTATGGTTAAGGGAGACTTGAGTGTCCAAAAACTCTGCTGTTTGTCCGACCTCCTCCCTTAAATTGTATTTTTATCCTGCTGATTGTTGAGTTTAAAGGAACGGCTTAAAATGAGTTCCAAATATTTAAACGATTCTTCCTTCAATCTTTATTTTTGTAATGCAAAAAACATATGTGATCTTATAGCCCATTAGAATTAAATATTGTAACATGCGAAGGTGTCAATTTACAAGCACAAATGCATGGATATGTATAGATGCTTAATTTGTCTACTGCAAGGCATAGTAAATACTCTGAAAATATGAGATCGTGCAGAAAATATATTACATGTAATTCTGAGATAAACTGAAAAAATTCTAGGATATGTTTTGCAATCAAATATTTCATTTTCATCCTCAGGCCGACTTTAGAGGTGACTGCATGCTCTTTGCTGAAGTTACATACACAAATCGAGTCTTTTTTCGAATTGATGCAAACTCTTCGTCCTTTCAGTGTGACTTCTGCATAATATTACAGGTATTCCTCCTCAAGCCCAGTGCTTTCGATATTTTGTAATAAGTATGACTATGATAACGTTAACATGTATCACATAATTTCAAGAAGAATGATGTGAAGGAGACTGTCAGATGGCTTCCTTTACAATATTGATTAGTGATCAAATTTAAGTCATACCTGTACATGTACAAGGATTAGCTTTTTTTTCTCTTTCTATCTCTCTCTTCTTTTCAACTGACCGTAAACAATTATACGATGAACGGATAATCGTATCCCGTATCGGATTAGGTTACCAATATAGATAAATGAAGACTCGGTGAAATTTAGACGATGTTCAGCAATCTGAAAATATATTTTCCCTGTTGGACTACTCACCTGTCAGGTCTACAAGGATAGGAATTAAGAAATGTCATACGATCCATGAAAGAGACTGTATTAATTGGAAAGGGTAAAAACATGCATACATACATACATACATACATACATACATACATACATACATACATACATACATACATACATACATACATACATACATACATACATACATACATACATACATACATACAAAATGAATGGTAACAAAGAAAGACTGTAACACTGAAGTTTATAATGACACCACCTCCCCGTAACCAAGACATAGGCTACCTTTAACAGTATTGTGAATCGGGTAAGGCATTAGTAAGAAGAGCTTAGCAATTTACTTGCAATTACCAGTATGAAGCACAGCAATAACTGAAAATTAATCTTGAAAGATGTGGGAGGACAGTTGTAATGACTTGCATCAAGAACAACGGAAACATCACTAAGAAATCCTCATGGTCCCAAATATCGTCGCTATCTCCTGTAGGTAATGATTTTAATATCCCAACACGAAGTTGTAGTGTACGCTGCGTACACAAGAACTCGAGAGCACTAGCGTTTCCCATCTTTCAGTTACTGCTGTAGCTCTGTTGCACACTACCAACAAGATGGGAATCCGCGGGTTTGAGTTTATACATAAAAATGAAATATATTGACATTTTATTTATGGAGCACATATTTGCAATACAATGAATACATAAATGAAATGCACAAAATTTTAAAACACTCCGTGTTCTTGTTCAGCGTGAGTAACAGTGAGGTATTAGTGTAGTTATCCTAGTATACTGAAGCCGAATCAGTGGTCAGGTTATCTTGGGTTGTGAAAGAGTATTCACTTATTGAACCTATATCCCTCTTTAGACAATGGAAGTGAGCATTAAGATCCGGAACCATGTAATTTCATACAATTTCATACATGTATACATGCAAACGCCACGTAGGTCATCTTATGACACAACTTTACAGTGCCGAGTTGTGATGAGAATATTTAAATGACAGTTATTAGAGCTGGATTATTCTGTTCAAGCGTCTTCTTGAACCAGCTATGTACAAGACCTTGACTAAGCTGAAGACTTCGTTAATAGTTCTAGTTGTGGGAATGTGCTGTATTAAAAAAGTCAAATGTTTATTCTCTTTAAGTACGGTATTTGTATTCCATTCTCTTTTGTTTTCTTTAATTTTAGGTATTTTTGTCTATGTCAGCATTATTGTTGGTTATGCTGAGAATTATCGTCATCTGTACAAGACTTGTGCCATCGTAAGTACCCTACTGCACGATTAGTAACAGTGTTTGATGGTTACCTATGTTTATGATGTACGACTGCCATATCCACAGACAAACTAACAGATTAAAATCCGTCCCTTACGTTTTTGGATTTGATACACCACAAACAACTGCACTTTTAAATTACGTTTCTGATAAAACATAGGTAAGAAAGTTCACACTTTTTAATTTTGAAATGCACATACTTTAATAAGTCAGACCAACGGTTTAAACAATTACTTTTGATTATTAATTCAAATGAAGATAACATGATTTAATATGATGAAGAAGTAACTGTATGTAACAACAACATAAAGTAGAATAAAGACGTAAGTGAATTCATTCATCAACGCTGCAGTATCTCAATGTCACCAGTTTACAAAGGATAACACACGATGGAACACATCTGAAACCTATACGTAAATTACAATAACATGATGACAGTGTGTGATGGCATTATTTCATCTCACGCTATGAATGTGCACGTCAACCTAATATATCGACGTGGCAACGGCAAATTTACTTCTGATGACAGCACTTCATAAAACGCCGTAAATTCTTGTGATCGTTATTTCATGCCACGGGTCCGTGGGGGCTCTTTTAGTGTTTCATCCAGAGATTTATGTGGCACGGCTGTGGATTTTTGCCGGGTCTGGTCTGTCCGGTATTTGCTTTGTTGAGTATCGTTTTAAATCACCTTCATCAAGGAACAATAATCACTGGAAAACTAAGACGTTTTGATATTAGGAACGCTTCATTCGCATCTTCGGGTCGAGCGGGAATGAATTTCTATGGATTTTATGCATTTTGAGTCTATCAGAGTGCAACATTGTCACTCCATACTAGTGGTAGATATCTTGATATCAGTTAGTCTATGCACTCCTGTGTGGTGTTAGACAGGTTGACCATGATGATTTACATATATATATGTGTGTGTGTGTGAGGGTGTGTGTTTGGGTGTGTGTGTGGGTGTGTGTGTGGGTGTGTGTGTGTGTGGGTGGGTGTGCATGTGGAATGTAAACATGGAACTTAGACATGTCTCTTATTAAGTGTATATGTCTACATATTATCGTGATGAAATGCGATACAATCATGATGCCTATCGAGCATCGTATTAGGTCAGTATTGTGTAAAGCGGTTGTTTTATGCAGTTGGTATGATATATAAGTGATATATTACAAACTCCAACCATGTTGCACATCCTTGCCTTAATTTGCTAGATTCATATTGTACGATCGAAACTACAATGCATTCATGCGTTCTGGTTTTATTACTTACTTACACTTAGTAACATTAGCTGGTTTGTCATTAGTACCTTATCAGTTTTTTTACCTTATCAATTTGTTACTATATTATTGGTTACTACAATATCGGTAAATTCTTTACTGCATCATCTGTTGTAATATTATTGGTTGACTTTTTGTTATGTTATCGGTTCGTTTTACATTATCGGTTGATTTTTTATTATCGGTTTCTTTTTACATCATCGATATTTTTACATTGTCGGTTGCAGCACCAAGTACCTCACGTTGAATGTCAACAAGGTTAACTAAAGCTCGCATTTCAATTTGACTAGCCTTTCTTTAGGATCAGTTCAGCTATGACCTTGACAATGGTACCATATCCCATTTGACAATTGCATAGTGTAGTCTTATGTGGAATAGATGATCGTTAAGGAAATCGTTCCTTCAATAACCAAAAATAATAATAATAATAATAACAAATATGTGAAAAATAAATAAAACTATGTGCAACAGTCGCTGAAGGACAAATATCCCGAATTACATGCCCTATAGTGAATCAAATATATTTGGTGTGTTAATTTCATGCTTGTATTAAACAGAATTTAAACACGTTTGAAGGCCTGTTATGACAGTGGCGGAGATACCATACAGTCAGGGGCGATCCCCCCCCCCCCCTCCTCCGACTGACTCAATTGGATTACCGGCGCCCTTTTAAACCTTTCACAACAAAAAAAAAAGTTAGAAGAATACAAATAAGAAAAAATTGAAAGAGAAGGTAAAGAAACCGTAAGCTCAGTACTTCAGTGCCCTCCGCATCTAGGAGATGATTGTACAAGTATTCGTCATGAAATGTGCACATTTCGTCACACGTTTACAGCCAGTCACGCCAAATAATGTAAGAAGATGAAGAGAGCAATTTACGGCGATCGACGTGATGTTTCTATATATTCTTTTTTCTGGTACGATCCGTTCCAACCGATGTTGGCACCCCTCTTAGATAGTCTTTCTTCATTAAGTTCACCCCAAGTTATCAAAAATTCTGGATGCGCCAATCAAACAGAGACATTGTATTTCCGTATCAAACTGTATCACACCAATGAGAACACTATCCAACTGCGCACAGGTCGCGTCTCTTGACGCCTGCAATAATCCTTGTGACTCCACCCCCCCCCCCCCATGAATAAAGTGGGGCAATTTAAGATATGTTCACAAGTACTCCAAGAATAAATGAAAGAGGATGCATAATTCATCATAATTCTTGCATCATCTCAATTCATCTGATATGTATTACCATTTTAATAGATATACTTTTGTTCTCATTGATTGAGAAATTGCAGACATGAGATCCTTATTTCTTTGATTGTGTACATGCAGCCCAGAATACCCAGGAGGTGGCGTGTCCGGTCACCTGGGGCGTTTGCTATACAGTGCCCTTAAGAGCCATTTCCCCCTCCTCTGATTGAAACTGCTAGCTCCGCCACTATGTCATGAGAGAGTAAGATTTACACTGTTGTAATAACTTAAATATAAATGTACAATAATACATTAATCGAATTTAATACAAGCGTTAAATTGGCACACACAGTGGTTAAATCGAATGAAGGTCTATGCCTACCTTACCCATATTAAATCAACCGCTTGCTATCCATGAATACGTACACGCATTACTCAATAGCATGTTCTGCAGCGAATACAGGACCTAAACCTGTACGCCTGGATGAAATCAGAACTGAACGTAAAACTGAATATAAATTGAAATTTCATTGCCACCCCCCCCCCCCGACCAAGTTTAGGTGTTTCATAGCTTTGTAACTAGCCTGCAACTACAGTAAGCAGTCTAATACTAAATGACTTCTAGCCAGTCTGTGACATGATAGGAAATTGCAAACGGAAAATGTCCTGTTGATGACGTACCGAAAATGTTCGAGAACATTGAAGTAAATACGGAATGCTTTGTGTTATAGGCTAAGTTATGATGCTGGTTATAGGCCCAGCAATGTAAGGACTAACGGCCATTTATTAGGAAGATGTCACAAAATGTTAACTTTATTTCTTGGAGTAACCCCTCATTTGTTTTTCGATCTCTTCTTTCACATGTTTTTGTAAAACGGGACAGGAAAATCGATTTTTTGCAAGAACGTCGATTACTCCATCCCAACGCATCTGTTGGCTACGTTAGGGCAGCAACTCCTTGATTTGAGTTTCATAGAAGACAGGGCAACGTAATTGATAGGTGTTGCTGTAATAGCAAACTACATTGTATGATGCACTCAGTAATTGTATGATGCCATACCCCTTGCCGCGTAACAACTCTCCGATGGCGTGTTTGCAAGGTTTGCATTAACAGGTCTGATAAAGAACCGACGTGTTTTCGATATAGAATGGTTATGAGTGAAGTTGAACGGACAACATGATTGGTTGATTTTTACCGGCGTATGTTCTACTTAATATGTGCATACATTTAGTGGATGTATTTATATATTCGAATTAATACGTATGTAAACATTCTACTTATACAACAATATAAATGATTTGGTATGCTGCATTCGTCCCATAACGAGAATAATTTAAGTTAGCACAGCAACTGTTCAGTACATTTTCCATTAACGTTTATGTTTTCGGTCGACTTTTCCTATCAAGTATAACAGTGATTTGACAGCCTTTGTCAACAATCAAAGACTCAAAATAGTGCTGTTTATTACTTATACTAATACTATTGATGCACGACTGTCAACACCTTTCCCAGTAAAAAATGAAAGTTCAAATTTTGTTTGAAACAAATAATTCCTGGATCTTTGGAGAGTGTTGCCCACCACATGAATGACGATAATTTATTTCCAATTTGGTTCGCATTCAAATAAATGGTTTACATTTCAGTTTGCTATCTTCGGGATTCAAACAGAAGCTATGTAGTGTAATCTGAATGCACTGCACATTGCCCATATACATACGTCTACACGCAGGTGGTCGCATCCTTGCCATCAGACTTTGGTAGTTCTATGACACTGGATTGGCTGTGAAGAACTTGAGCGAAGACACGAAAATATTATGTGATACAAAATTGACACAACAAAGAGCTTAAGAGTTCATAATGAGCTAAATATTGCTGATTTTTCATTCCATGTAATCCATTATGTACATTTTCATAAAGCTATCTGCAACAGGAGCAAGCAATGATGCTACAGTAAATGATAGGAGGGCTTGAGAGAGCTTTCCAACTTATTCATCCTTGTTAATTCCAACACTTAACACACAATTTTCTTCTCCTGGAAAATACCTGGTGGTTGGTAAAGATAACTGATATCGTTGCTGTCATACAAGTTAAGTCTTACATTTATTATTTTACAGAGCAGTGAGATCAAGAATTCGCACCTTTTTCATGATACCTTTCTTTGCCATTGCATCTTTTGCTGTCCTTGCTCAAGCAGTAATATTAACTGCTGGCTTGAATACTTTTTGCCGTGGTCTATTGGATGGGACAATTGACAACATGCGGTAAGCAGTAGAGTCAGAGAAACTATCATTCTGTTGTCTCAAAAATGTTAAACAGTAAATTATGTAAAACATGTAAATCAGTGAAATATCTCACTATCCAAGATTAATGAAATGATAGCCTTTTTTGGAGGGCCACAAATCATTTAAGGCTAACGTATCATCAAATTCTGAATTCTTTGTGAACAAAGAAGTTTCATTTTAACTTTGGGAACCAGTACTCGTTAGTTCTTAGGCAGGCAAGTAACTTGTGCAAAATAGACTAAAGGTTACGATCTACACGGTCTTTGTGTTGCATGTTCTTCGTCGATAAATACTAGGAGAGCTATACTGTTTGGGTAGAGGTCAAGGGTCACTCAGTACCAAGAGCCAACCATGTAAGGGATGATTATGTTACTACTGGTGAAAGACCTACTATTGTTGGTCATGTGACAACGTGATGTAACTGATTAGTTACTTAACATTAACTAAGTTCTCGTGAGTTTTTAAGTATTAAAATCATGTTTTTGTTGTTTTGATTTTATAGATGCTGGATGTTCCAGCCCATAACATGGAGTATTTATAATGGGTATCGTTTCTACGACAGACTTTTCAAAGGAATGGTAAGTGCAGCTGAATTTCTAATGGACCAAAAAGGTAGCTAATGGCGGTGGGCATTTTTATCTATTTCATTGTAGTTTAAAGATGGAATATGAGTTGTACTGGCAATCACCTAGTTATCTACCTTTCTTCTTTGTCAGTGTTTCAGATTTCTCTTTAAAGAAATGAAGGAGGACATTTGAAACTTTTTATCCATCAATCGAAATGTGGGAGATGTGTCCCAGTCTCCCTTCCCCCTCCCCCCCCCCCCCCCCCGCTTCAGGATTGACTCAGGATTGCCTTCGCCTATAACCCTATGTAAGCGGAGAGCCTTCACTGGTTGGTGAGGCGCGTACAGGAAAAGTTTGCAAGAAAACATCTCCCAGACCTCAGGAAATTTCTGAGACAATTTCTGAGATTTTTTTCCGTTTTTCGTTTCCCAGCTCCTTCAAATAAAAGTGATTTCAAATACGTGTTCAAGGAAATTTATTGCAGGGGTAAAAATATGATACGGCACATCCAGTACGATATGATGGGGGCCATTTAATCAGTACACATTATCTGCACTTCAACTGGTGCTCTTCAACCGAAAAATAAAAAAACGACGTATGATAACTGAAAACATTACGAGAAAAGGATTGTCTCAGTTCATTTTATCTGCCGATGACGGCGAGCTCAGCCGTGTATAGGATCCACATTATGTGGTTGTATACTACCTTAAGGATCACTGAATGTAATACGGTGATGTACGGGAGTTCTACAGAACTTTATTAAGAGAGATTGTTTGAAACCTCATCTGGAAGACTTTGTTCACAACACACAAGGAGAGAAAGAGAAGAGAGAGAAAGAGAATGGGTGAAGGATCCACAGGAGCCAAGTCTGAGAGAATTTTCCATTCATTCATTCAGTCACGCCTAGATAGATTTAATGAAGTCTATCACAGATAAACAGATAAGAAAGATATTTGCAAAGGCTTTGGTGAACAAAGAAGTACAAGAAGAGAAAAGAAAAAAGTTACTCTTTTACATGATGGTTGAGACTACTAGGTGCCAGAAGTCTTTTTTGACGTACAATGTCTGGGTTAGTCAATTATGGGAAATACGAAGACTCGATCCATCTTAATTAGCAAACAATATTACTTAGAGGAGTTCCACCTAAAACATATGAATATTCAGTAGTGTCACCTAATTTTCACTAATCCATATCCCGTGTTTTGGACAAGTCGTTTTTCATTCAGCCTGATCTACGAAAATCTTAGGTCCGCAGACTTTGATGACAATCAAATTTCCTTCAGAAGCAATACTGTGTAAACTTCAGTTATTTACATAGTTCAAAGTCAATTGGCTGAAGAAGGGTATATAATTAAACTAGAAACATCGCTACCATCAACATAGTTGCGGGGATCGACTGTAGACACCCTCCTGGATAAATCATGGTCCGTGTGTGTAAACACATAGTGGAGTGACAAATAATTAGGCTAACAACGGGCAGAGTTACTGAGGCCCACCTTGTTCATGAGTAATGTACCAATGTCCATTATTTCTCATGTATATTGAGGTCATCAACTGTTTGGCTCAGTGAACGGAATGTTCGTCCCCAAATAGAGGTGGCAGCCACACAGGCTCCACGCAGACTACCCAATCCATAATATGATATATGCATTTTGACAAGATTTGAGAGTTGTACCCTAACTTTTCCCTAATGTCTCTGACCATAACCTAACCATGACCTAACAGTTTCAGGTGATACCTAACGAAACAAAACTATTAGGGCAAAACAAACTTAAACTACTAAGGCTGGTCAAGGAAAACAAGTTCAGATATTTCATACTTGACAAACTGGAAGCTACACACAATCTACTGATACATGTAATAGACAAAACTTAACTCTTACACACAGTTATCATACTAATACACGCAAATCATATTATCTTCAGACAACGATGTTACAAATGACAGACGCTACAAAACAACAATCTACATTCAAAATGAAAATGGTAGCTCATATCGTCAGATGACAGTGTTATCAGCTGGTAAATGTCTTTATTTCCATGCTCAATTTGTACCTGTAATATGATGACAGGCTCTAATATCTGAGAGAGGATATTCAGTGACTAGTAAAACACATGGAAAGTTTTGAACAATTGTATGCCGTTAACTTACGGAGTCAGTCACGCTTGTGACCTGTTTTTGTTACACAGTAACACATGACTATGTTAAAGCGGTATTGTACTAAGACCTAGCAGGTCAGCAGTAAAATCTTTAAGGTTTTACTTCACTTGCTTGGCCAAATGTTCGCACTACTGCTAAATATAGCAAAATGGCGTATACTGTTCACCGAAGTTACAATCATTTGTATTGCGAAGCTACCTGATTAAACAATGAGCAATGCCTACAAACGAAGCATGCTTTTTTGGGAATAAGGTAATTTCTTACTGTTAATGTACAGCAAGGAATCTATTTGTAAGAGATTCCGGCTATACTGCACTTAAAGAAGTATTCTAGTGACATTTTCAGGAAATTTTCAAATGAACTTAGAGGGAACACACTGTTTTCGCTTCAGTTACTTCAAACTCTACTTCAGTTTTTTGTTAATGATCATGATTCACGATATCCTTGTTTGAATCAAAGACTGATTTGGTCAAGAAAGGTTTCGGTTGCCTGTAAATGTTACACCCATGTATCACCAGCAAACTGATTCAAAGTCTATCTAAATTAAATGCACATTCAACCTTTCAATTTGATACAAGTGACAAAATATTGACTGGGTTTATTGTTGCTTGAACCTAACCTTGTTTCTTTAATATAACAGAAGTTATGACAGATACAAAAAATGTTCAATAAGTATGATAATATTATCAAGTACGAGATTTACGGCGTTTTACAGTCGTGTAAAGGCCTATTCACACAGGATGCGTTGCGTTCCGTTCCCGACACGGCGCGTTGCAGCATCCTTCGGGATATGTCAAGACGCATGTAGAAGATGCGTTCACACTTCGTCAATTTCGACCCGTCACTTTGAGATGCAGTGTGTAGTTCCCAATGACGATCCATGCTGATTAACAAGTAAGGGTATTTAAATCGTGGGAAAGTTCACAGCGCACCGGCTACAGTCACCGTCACTCACGATATTCAATATGACTACCATGGGCGACTCTAGCAGTGACGACGACCTCGCTATTGCGGCTCTCATTCTCCACAGACGTAAGAGGAAGGGAACACGGATGAACGACATCAACAAAAAAAAAGAAAAAAAGGATCTGGGAGGATATCACGACTTGGTGAGAGAATTGTCCCTCGATGGTGATAGATTCAAGGATTACTTCATGTTGAGCCGGGGACAGTTCTGATGGGAATGATTGGACCTGATATCTCAAAGCAACTGGAACCAACTGGAGGGAGTCCATTAGTCCAAGACAGAGATTGGCTGTATGCCTCAGGTACGGATACATGGGTCATCCTTTAATAATAATGCTAACAGTGGCGGATCCAGGAGGGCACAGCAGGCGCGCTCTCCCTCTATTGGCCGTCATACATGAAAAAGTGGAGGCAGAAAAAGGAGGAAATGCTTCAAATGTGTCAAATAAAGCCTCGTTTTGCATCTCAACCCTCTTCCAAAACAACAATTCTTAAGAGGGTAGGGGGACACTTCCTCCGCTTAGACCTACCCACCTAACAGCGTTTAGTCCAGTCGAGTGAAGTTATTTTGGCCCAGATCGCTTGTGGGGGCGCTTGGAGTGCAACGATTGAGGAGAGGGGCGCGATCCCTTAAGCCCCCTACGCCACTGATTATATACACTATATTGCATATTTATATTTTCTCATGTGCCGTGAAATGTCCCTGTGCAGCCATGTCTAGTGTCCAGACTTCCCCTGCCTACCGTCCCAACAATGAACTGTTTTTCCACTACCGAAGTCGATAATATCGCAAAGGTAGTGAGTACACAAAGAATCATAGGCCTACGCATACATTCCCAATGTTGTGGAAACGCAAAAAAATGAGCTTTCCTAGTTATTTTACAGGCTTGTCATTGTAATTTTAAGCTCAAACAGTACTATTTGGCATCCATATTCATAGTCCATATTAAATTGCATTTCATGAAAGAAAAACATTAAAGAAATCATAGTTGACGCTTGCTTCCGTACGTCAACTCTGTTTCTGAACGCACATGGACTTTGCCAAAATTTGACGCATCCGGAAGGATACGTCAACTTTTTTTCCGCATCGATCGTGACACAACGCAACGCATCCTGTGTGGACAGGCCTTAAGACTATCCCAGCTAGGGGTGTTTCGATGTAAACAACACAGAAAGTTACCATTACAGTAGAGAGAGACGTCAGAACAGAAAATCCAGAGAGATCCCCGATTTGATTTAACAATCAGAGTTCCTTTTATTTGTTGATTCGAATTGCGCATAAATTTGATGAATTGACGGAGATGACTAAAATCAGAGAGAAAGGCGTATACAGTTAAGTAACATGACGATGACAAAAAGAGGAAAGCGAGGAGATATACGATGACACAGGCCTACATAGTGAACAGAGAGGGACGTTTACACTTTGACAACCAGATTGCCAGTGCCGGGAGTCGCATGGCTCTAACGCCTCGAACCCGCGACGAACAACTGAGGCCCACGGGATAGGTGATGACGTTGACCAATCAGAATGACATAAATTGTACATGTCATCGTATGCAAATGTTGCTACCAATGAATTGACCAATCGTGTAGCATTATGGAATCTTTACACGAAACAGTGTCTGAGTTTTCTATTTTAATGTGTTCTTTTCAACACTGACTGACGGAAGGAAATAAAGAAAAAGTTAATAAACTCTGGTGAACACCGGAAACTGAACTTTGTATGATCTATGAGTACGGTAGAGAGTAACGTTCACCATATACAACAATATGACATCACAGAATTCCCATAGTGCAATGTATCACTGTGAGAAAGAAGCTTGTTCAAAGAAATCCACTATGGGAACTAGTCCTCTAAACATATACACACTTTTCTGTCAATTTACATGTATTTTTTTTTTCAGTCTGTGAGATCACCTCACAGGCTTATGGTCTTTGTGTGTTCCTAGGTGAAGTCATTAACTTTCTTTCGTCGACTTTTTTTTAAACGAAATCGATTTCGTTTTTTGGTTGTACAGTGATTTTTTTTGTTCAATTATTTAGGATACCTGAACGTCCTTTTATGGTATCTATTTATCTAGTAACTAGAATGCACACAAGCGTTATGGTTTCGATGATGAATTATGAACATTTTTTCTGTATTTTTGAGTCTGACATCCTGATATTATGATGTGTGCCCAAGCTAGTCTTTGGAAGATCGACATTACTGCGTTACAGTGTGTCATTATGTACGATGTAACAACCACTAAAATGATCTTTTTTGACCTGAGTTGATGATAAGCATCATGAACTCATGTTGCATACACACCTGCATACTAAACGAGAAATATATCCAAGCTTCTTTCTTTGGATTACATACGTAATCAAACTGATTCAAAGGGCTTTCATCAAATCTACATCAAGGCTTTTGCACTAAATGTGGTACAGAATCAGTGCAAGCTTCCCTTCTTGAGAAATTGGGTTAGGACGTTTATGTATTTGGATCCCTGTGAGGCTCAAATGACCTTTAACCTCCACCAAAAACAAGGCGGTTTTTGTATGTAATGTGGTACACCTACATACCAATGTCATATAGTACAAGTTTCCTGTCTTTAAATATAGCATTTACAAGTTTTTACTATATTTGAGCCCTGTCGACCTCGAATGACCTCTCACTTCCATCAAAAACAAGTGTTCCTTGTATTCGATGTGGTACACCTACCTATCACATATGGGATGTGGCCATGCTCCACTGTCTGAGATATTGCCTGAGCAAGGTTTTCACAGTTTGACATTTTTATTGACCTCACACGACATTTAAACTTGACCATGTTGACCTCAAACGGCATTTGATCTCCCTCAAACACAATTGGGTTCCTTTAGTCTAAATGATACACCTACATGCCAAATATGGGATCAGTCCAAGCTTCTCTTCTTGAAATATCGCATTTACATGTATGTACACATTATTTGAACTGTGGACATCAAATGACATTTGACCTCCAATCTGAAAATCTGAAGGCGTTCCACGAGTGGGTAACTAGTAGCCTTACCAAGACCTCCGTTGGGGGTATAATGTATTGTTATCTGTATGTTATTGATCGTTCAATATTATTTAAGAAATCTTACTTTATCTAAAGCAGAACTAGAACTCTTTTGTTTTTGGTGAAAGTCAATGCTCACCTGAAGTCAAACACTGAAAACATTGTTGACGTGGCATTTCATGATAGAAACGATGGAAACTTTGATACTTCGCTAGTGTCAAGTAAGAGGAACCCGTAGTTCTGGTTTAGGTCAAAGATCATCTGAGGTCATCAAAACAATCATCATCATCATCAAGTCTATTCTGCTTCAGGACTGCAAAGATTTCTTAAAAATACTTTTTTGGTAACCAAGTGTGAATTTTTGTCCTAGAAACATGTTTCAACATTTCATCTCTTAAGTTTTATATATACATTTAAAATACTACTTTTTCAACTTTATTTATGATGGTATTGAATAAGAAGGAACTTATCAATTTATGTATACCCAGTCATTAAGACTAGGGATAACTTGGTCTGCCCTTTTACCTTCCCATGCTTTAAAATCATGTTCTGCTTAAAATGTTGTATATACAACTTACTTTTATCTTGTTGACTACATTTGTTTTCGTAGCTTATTACTGTTAATAGTTTGTGATCCGAGTGTCACGATAATTTGTATTTGTGTTTGGATTTATAAATACTAATTACGAAAATATGTGACTAAGTGCACATGGTATCATATTAACATTCTGAATAAGTGAAAATAAGTTTCCGTGATAGGACGGTAAAATTTCTCATCTATTAGATTAAATTTCTTGTTGTTGAGAATTTCTTTAGAAATTTTATAACTTTCGAAGCAGAACATGTTGTACAGATGAGTGACTTTCACTTGTAAGAATAAACAACATCCCAACTTTCATTAAATGCCATATTTATCATTGGGGAATCCTTAAATGCGGTATCTTAAAATTCAACAGTAGAAACTCATTCAACGACAAAAGGGAAATTTCTTACTTACATACATCCATTAACTATTTCAATGCTTTTTTATATTTCGTTTCTCTAACAGATTGCCTCATGGGGCTCCTTTCTTATTTGGACTACACTCACTACGTCATCATGCCTAGTTGCTCTTCTCTCTAAAAAAGCCAATCAACGCCAATGAATACACTGGAATACCTATTGTTCCTGGAAACCACAATAAGTTGGGCAACAGAAATCGTATCATCTAATACTATAACAAAAATATAAAGTTATGTAATGGTTGAAACTAATTATCAATAGCCATTTAAAGTGACAAAAACACGAAGTAAGATATCAAAATCAGTGTCGATCGATACCTTTTGTGATATTAAGGTAAAAATTTCTTCTTGATGACTTTCTGTATGAAGGTTGTATGGCGAGATATGTGGACATGTTGTCACACTATAATTTGACACTGAATGTTACATTTGGAGTAATTCTGATCGTTATAGGCTGCCTGTTCACGGCCCATTTCTTAACAACCAAAATGCAACAACTTGGTCCAAATGTAACAACTCAGCCAACTTTCATACCCACAAAGAAGACACCCCAAAATTTATACTTCAGGTGTTGAGTATGTCACGAGGAACTGAATGCTGTATCTCCCAGTCCGATCCGGCCTTGTTTGGTTAAAGGGGAAGTCAGGGTTTGACTGAGAAAATTCTCCTTTAGTTGATTTTTCTTTTTAAACTGATTGTTCACCGAAATATAGAGAGGGGCGGTGTTGAAGGTAGAAGGAACGGTAATTATTGCGTTAATTACTGTTGAATGAGAACTCTTAATACATGTCGGGTACAAAAAATAAACGTTCATGTACAAGACAAGGTAGCCTCCTGTGTATGATTATGCAGAATTTGACTCGTATCTCGAAATTGTCTACATGTTTTGAGATAATGTTGATCATATTTGTTAGTTATAAGTCAATGTACTACTACCGGTGGGGAGTGAAGCAAATTGTGAAAATAAACCCTGATTTCCCCTTTAAGTTACGGCCCATCTTGGATTTTTTTCAATACCATCTGATGTGAATCTTCACATTGTTATATTTTTGTCAGAAAGTTGTTGCATTTTGGACCAAGTTTGTTGCGTTCTGGTCAGTTGTTACAAAATGGGTATTAGCAATGCTTCTGTTAAGGCCTCTGTCCTTTTTAATTCTTGTTCACTGTTTCTCAATTTCCTTTCTTTTCCTATTTCAGCTGTTATAGTACTGCGATTCGGCTATTGCCATGCGTCTTTTTTAGAACATGGTATCTCAAACCGTGGAGCTGAAATTTAGCAAAGTTCAACTCCCTGCTCAGAGAGGTCGATGGTCAATGATTGGTGGTGTAATTTATGGAGTGTTGGGACAAAATTTTACAATAAAGTGATTTTTTTCCTTAAAAACTAAAGAGGTTTTTTTTACTTCGATTCAGACCAAAAATATAAAGCCTTCATAATGGTACTTCTCTTGAAGTTGAACGTTATGTACTGGGATGGCAATGAAGAAAGTATAAATATATCCAATCCAACATCAAACATGAAAAAAGTGCTCAACTTTTCTGAGGAGCAATACTATAATATTACTTGAATGGACGAAGAAAAACGTTTAGGTGGTACAGTTTGTTTCATCAGATGGATCTTCAGTGCCTAACAAATCATTTACAAGGATCCCATTTGTTAAAAAGGAACATTACAACAAGTATTCAGCTGTACTAAGAAAATATGAATCAATTTTCGTTTACATATGATGGATATGCAGTCTGATCTCTTCTTTAAAGTTTCTTGCTCACGTTTGACGTTAAGATATATTTTTTTCCAAAGACAGAGTATTCATCTGTAGGATTTGGATCTGTTAGTTTGAGTATGGTGTAGTGTTTCCCAGGTGACGTATTGTAAAACTTTTTTCTTTAGATTCCATACGTGTTTGCTATGTCCCGTATCGATCGTTTCGATTTGGTTGCTTTCTGTGAAGTGTATCTCGGTTTAAAATGTTTGGGTATTAAGTGTATTAGTAAAAGTGTTCTTGTTTTTCGTTTGTTTTTCACGATTTCCGTGTTTTAACCTTTGCCTTGTAATCTTACATTGTTCTCAGGGTATTGCCCTGGGAGGGGCAAATTTTCTTGTTATGGAACTATTTCATGTGGAACAATTTTGGGAGTGTTAGTTTGATTTGGCTATTTGCTTTGAACACTTTCTTATTTGCAAGTTCGGTCCATAAATTATAGTTTCGTTGTGTTACGATTTGACAATTTGTGCCACTGGTATTTTTGTTAGGGTGGTGGAGTGGGATCACATATATTTCTATCTATTAAATATTTACTACTTATCATGGTTAACCGGTAACCGGAAAGAAGATTGAGATATAGGTTGGTGTTTGGTCCTAAGTTGACACACATTATGCTACCACGATTTTATAGCTTAGTGCTTAGAGCAGTCTTACGGTAGGCTACAACAAGCGCTGGGTTCGAATCCCAGCTTGTCTTTCACTGGTTCATAAAGGCAAGCAAATAATTGGGGTGCATTGCAATTTCATGATCGAACAAAATGAATTCCTGTAAATGTAAATGAAAAACTAAGGTTCATGTTAACAGTTTCTCACTAATATTATTTTTACCTATTTAGCAGTGGGTAATCAGCTTCGATTTATGGGGGAAAATACAACATAGATAATATGTTTATATTACGTATACAACTGTACTCTTTCATCTCGTTTTCTTGTTGTTGTTTTCATCCGGTCGCCAATTTTCATTAGTAGTTAAATAAAACATGTATGTAGGTAAAATCATTTACAGACGCGGTATGTGCAACTGTAACGTGTGCGTGTCCAGCAAGTTCTTATTAGGATAGGCGGTGGCTGATGACTCAGAAGGGAAGGGACAAAGTAAACAAAATATGAACAAGAGGGCAATCCACGGAGTTGCATATCTCATCGCCAACATGCACATTGATTTCAATACAGTGCCTGCACATGGGAATTTGTAATAGTTTATTGCTAAGTACTTACAAAACTTGAAGTTGATTTGTTTAATAGTTCTCAAGAAATGCTGGAAATAGCAATTTTGGGGCAAAATTGGCTTTTTCCCAAAAAAAATCAGCAAATTTGACTCGATTTCCCATTACAGTAATATTATGTTGAACAATGTGTTCTCAGGTAAGTACTTACAAAACTGTGAGTTAATTGATCTAATAGTTCTCAAGATATGCTGGAAATACAAATTTTGGGGCAAAATTGGCTTTTTTTCCTCAAAAATCAGCAAATTTCACTCTCTTTACTACAAAAAGGATATACCTTGAAATTTTTCATTCTCAGATAAGTTTTTGCAAAATTTTGCATTAAATGCTCAAATACTTCTCAAGATATGCTGGAAATAGCAATTTTGGGGCAAAATAGTCTTTTTTTTCTCAAAAATCAGCAAATTTGACTCGATTTACCATACAACTAATACATCTTGGGCGTAATGCACAACCTTACCAAGTTTCAACTTAATCGCTCATGTGCTTTTCAAACTATTCTGGAAAAACCACAATTTGGACAGGTCCGAACGCACACACACACACATGCACGCACGCGCGCACACACACGCACACACGTTGGCACGGACACGTTTTCATTTATACCACCCAACAGGACCCTCCTGTACCCATGGTCACTCTACCATGGGGTACCCCTGGGGTGTGGCTACTCACCCACTCCAAGCATATTTTGAAACCTCCAAAACATCCAACACTGATACCGTATAAACTGCCTTTATAACCAAATTTAACGGCTTGTTTTTGGTCAGTGTGAGCTTTCCTTTTTGTCTAACACAATCCCAATGCCTATGATCTTGTATACTTGCAAGCACTAAGACCACAAAGAAATCATTGTGGATGTTTCTGGCACAGAGTTTTACCCAAGATTCTCACCCAAATAGTGCATGCTGTGCTATAACGGTAGTGTATGAAAGACATTTCCAGGTTACATTGTGACCTTTGACCTTGGATATTGTTCAGGGCCAAGTAAGTCCCACTCTGATTTTACATAGAATGTGTAGAAAAGTGCCCATATGAACATGAACTACTTAGAGTTCACTGGGACAATGTTGGCACATGCATTCATTGTACATCTCGAAAACGCAAAATTGCCCGAAATAGTGGAAATTGGCAGCTGGTATGACCTTTGACCTTTCTTAAGTTCATGTGCCAGCTTGGTCCCATTATTTTTCCAATTGATTTCTGCTAACAAACATAAAAATAATCCAACCATGAAAAAAATTCTATGGGACGCCGGTGTATATTTGAACAAGAAAATGGTACAATATGCCGTTTTGTGTGTACTTCAAGGGTAAAATGCTTCAAATATCGATACTCTGAGAATTTTAATTTTTTTTTCTCTCTGCCAATTGCAGAGACCCCATGTTTTTTCTTCATTCATTAGGAACTGCTGTGCCTACAACTTGCTGTCACTCTGTTCAAATTGTGAGGTTGGCGGGAAGACTTACAGGGGTGCGAAAACGCAATAAAACGGAAAATTTTGACCCTTGAGCTCATTTTTCTCCATGCGCCAACGAGATCCCATCATTTTTTTACTTGAAATTGATTAAGGGCTTTGAGGTCTATCATATAAAGTTGCTTAGTCCATGGGATCTTGTTGGCGCATCAAGTTATAAGGTCGTGAAAACAGGGCGAGGGCGCTGTTCGTCACGTATTTAGGTCAATTTAACGCAACGCGCCAACGAGATCCCACCAATTCTTTTTTATTTATGCTATGTGTCACACTGGAGGTTTCAAAATATGTTTTCTTTTTGTTGGGATGTGACTGGGGCACAATTTTACACCTATAGGAAAATGCGAACCACAAATTTGATTTTTTTTTCACATTAAATTTCAGTATTTTCTTTTTTTTTTTTGTAGCCAGCCCCAAAATGCTGCTGACCTAATGATTTGGTTTTGGAATATTGGTATGATGGGCGTTGCCTGTAATATTTTAGAAGTTGATCTGAAGACCCATGTATCACAAGATGGTACACTTTTACAGTCACAGGCTCTTCTGTTGGGCAGTTTGAGGTCACAAATGCACTTGATTACCACAACTATAATACAGTGGTCATAAAAATAACATCTGCAAGTTGATCAAACATGTAACAAAATGTACGACAATAAGTCTGGTGCGAGGGTACGAATAAGTACTATGCATGAGCGAATATAGACTTGCTCCAGACTTAAAGAGCGAGGTGCGGGAGTTGACTTGTGGAAAATGATGGTCGCCATGAGGAAGAGGTCTCAAAGAATTGGGTGTCCCCTACTTTTGAAAACTTGTAGACAAGAGTCTAATTTTGGACCGGGAAGGTTGGTACATTTTGGCATATGTGGGTGACGGCTGGTGCATATCAAATCAGGACATGTCAGGCGCTCACAGATTTTCGTCAGGTGGAAAGAGGGTCTGTATTTAGGGCGAAGCTGTTTTTTTGGGGGGGGGGGCACCACTCAGAAAGAACTATCTAAAGGGAGCGCTACCATCCGTTCGCGAAGAGCCTGCAAGAAAACTTTTGGTTTTACAAACCCCCAAGATGGTCTGAGACGACTTTTGTCCCGTGTATCTCATGTCTCCAATTTTTCTATTAATGAGAAAAACATGATCCATGAAAAATGGTAATTTTTTGGATTGCGACCTATTAAACCGCACGCGTTCGCTCGTTCGATTGTGGTTAAGCAAAATATTAAGAATAGGTTTTCAGCTTGCTTTTTCAACTGTCAAGACAAGGAATGAACTATTTCAAGAATTTCAGAACTGCACACTCAAAAAGATATTTCCAAAAGGAGGACTGGTACAGAAGTTAAAAATGATGGAGGTGAATTGTGTCGAAATCTAAACTGAGGACCATCGTGATTGGCGGGAGCTTACAGCAAGATGTTTGACCAAAACCACCTACCAGATTACTGAAAATGACAATTCGAACCTTTTATATCTGTTTAAGTTACACCGCAATGTGCAATTTCACTGAATTAAATGCACCGTCAGAACTTCTACCTATTTGGTAATGATTTGATCTTTTTCTTCTTGTTCTTTGAAATATTCTGTTGTTTTTTTCTTAGATTTTTAGACCTCATCAGCGGGAATGAATGAAAAACTGAAAAGTCGTTGTACAGTGTTGAATAAATGGTAGTTCTGGAAACCTCATGCACATTTCTCATAAGTGATGGCACTCCTGTTTGAAGGGATCTGAGGGCACGGTGTCCTCTCCCCGCTGAAAATTTGTTTGGTAGGGTAGTTTAGACGCAAGAAATGGTGTTTTGCATTTGATGCTACATCTGAATCGAATATATATGTAAAAATGATTTTATTTTGTATATTACATCATATTCCTTGAATCATTCATCCTCAAACCTCACTTAGCGTTAAAAAAAAAAATGAAAAGTCAGTGCATAGCAATGAAAATACAGGTCTAAAAATCCCACCCACATTGCTTCAATTCTCCCCCTTTTTCACCTCAAAATGCCAATGTGGCATGAAATAGTGCCCGCTACCTTTGGAACCCTTTTTCCCGGTGAATACCTGTCCTACAGTCAGGGCCGTCGCGCCCCAGGGTTGTGCGTGGGTGTGTGCCAAGATGTGTGCCAACCAGTAGTGAGGCTCCGCTTATACAGTAATCTTGCTTAGTTAGTAACATAAGTAATTCGAACAAACAGTCTCTACTCCCTTCTAATGAAAAAAAATGTAACTGCCGGTGCACCTTTGTGTTCAGTCACAAACTATTTGCCAAAGTATCAAAAAATAAAACAATGGAAGATGATTCAATACTATTCTTGTATCACCTCAAAATATCTGATATGTATTACAATTTTCCATAGATTGATTTTTCTTTTCACGTGAATTAAGGAGTTGCAGACACGATATCCCTCTTTCAAGGCTAGTACATGCAGGTCAAGTACACCTGAAAGTATCGTTTCCTACCATCGGGGGGGGGGGGAATGAAAAGCCAGAATTTTCAAGTACACTTCCATTAATTCTGCAGGGTGGCTCTCCGCTTAGATAGCGATGTATTTCCCCTTGTTAGTAAGAAACATGATTCGCCCCCATTTCTATAACGTACATCCTAGCCAGATCGCCTACCGTTTTAACTTCTGATGTTGTTTGTCATGATTGTTTCCTACAAACCACTCTTTACCAACATTCACTTCCTTCAATGGCTGATTTCTCAATGAAAATACCAAGAGGGGAGCTTAAGCCAGCTATATGTCACCAGTTTGTATGTATGTCAGGACAATGGCCATTAACGTTGCTGGATGGACTAGCATTATACATGCAACTCTGGTGCCAATTGAAGATAGAATAGTTGAAGATTCCCGCCTGGCACTGGAACCTCAATCAATGTATGTGGTGTTTCTATCTCCAACGTGTCCAAGAGGACTAGAGAAGGTAACTGCGCCCTTAAAAACAAAATCCGTGAAATTTCCAATGAAAATCATGTCAGAGCCGAAACTGAGTTCACCCAATAAGTAAATGTAAGTAAAAACCTTCGAAAGTAGTTGTGCGATAGGCAATGTTTACATAAAAAGCTTCACCCGTCCAGGTTTCTGTAAAACTATGGTAAAGGATAATAATAAGTGACCAATCCAGGTGCACCCCCTTCATCATCCTGTTGAAGTGAAGTACAAAGAATACACGCACGGCGACCCTGATTTTGTATAAACGTAGACTTTGCAAAGTCTTTCTCGGCAAATGAATTCTCCTCCTTTGATACATTCCTCACAGTTTGAGCTGCAGCCTACTTATATCTAAACGAGGATATGTACTCATCTAGTAATCGCGTTTCCCTGTGATTGCCGTCCGCCGGAAAGACTTTGGACACTCGATATAATTATGTACAAATGAATAGTCACGTTTGACGTTACGGTTAATACATATTAAAATACTACGCGTTGGTCTCATGAAATAAGCCAATAGCAGTGATCGAACAATGAGCGAAAATAACGGTACCGAGGCTAACTTTCACCCTATCACCAGCTTTGCCTACGGCAGAAATAGGATATCGCTAAGAGAGACCTAAAACAGTTGCAGAAGAGTAGAAAATTACCATGATAGTTACGTAACTAATCAGTCATAGGCCCTTTCCCCATCATCACTCCCATCATTTCTCACGATTTATGTGATTGGCTTCTACCGATTTTGGTAGTGAAAAACAATGGTTTTAGTTAAAAGTTGTGTGCATAATTAAAACGAGTGTTCAGAGTCTGCGAGGGCAGCGATCAATGAGGGGAGTAAACACTCTTCAGGAAGAGCAATTCTGTAAATACAGGCCCGTAGCCAGCCCATGTGGAGGGATGGGTCATTTTTCCAAGATGTGGACCTTTTTCCAAGTACGGAAGCGGCTGTCGCGTGCCGTAAGCATGCACTCGCTAGGGGTCTGGGGCATGTTTCCCTGGAAAATTTTGAAATCTGCAGATCTCCTGCAATCTGGAGCATTTTAGAGAACACAACAGAAGTCCTTTTCCCCCCCATGATTTCCACACAGTACCCATTTTTTTGAGAAAAAAATCATATATGTAATCTGGTAATAGAATGACCTACATGTACTGTCAGACTGTCTGATTTCAGACTATACTGATTTTGATATAAACCTTTTCAAGACAATTGTTGTTCCATTGAAACAATGTTAAGCACCAGGTAATAAACAATAAGAATGATCATGCAGTGAACTTGGTTAAATTTCTGAAATAAGGTTTATTTTTAAAAAAAAAAAAATAGCTTAAAGTACAAAGTTACAGCTGGCATGTAGTCCATATGGCCCAACCAGTAATATTGCAGAATTGCACACTCAAATTTCCATGTGAATGTCTGATGTCTTTGTTGCTTTTGAAGTTTTCGTAGCAGTGTGTCCCAGGCTTTATATTGTATCTAATTCAATGAC
The DNA here is from genome assembly GCA_021234535.1 of Stichopus chloronotus. Taxonomy (NCBI): domain Eukaryota; kingdom Metazoa; phylum Echinodermata; class Holothuroidea; order Aspidochirotida; family Stichopodidae; genus Stichopus; species Stichopus chloronotus. Next base: position 9,378,994 of record CM037849.1, read on the forward strand.
ATCCACGGCCACAATGACACAACCATGCATGCGCGTTTTTCAGCTTATTATCTCATCACCCCACATAGTATATATATGTGGTGATGAGATATTGTGGTCAGTTTGGGCCTCTGTACAGTGACATAAGTGGAAAGGATTTATCTTCCTGCTAAAAGTGAACGGAAATTCGGCCTCAATATGTCAAGATATAAAATATTTCATAGCTGACCCTTCAAACACAGGGCTGGAAAAATGGACCTCCCTCAAGTTGGGGTGGGTCGTTCGAACGTTCCGACCCCCCTTGGCTACCGGCCTGAAATATATGGACGTTCCTTCAGGGTGGCGGAACCAAGATTAGGAACAGAAACTTTCCAGCCCACGCAGACTCTACAGAGTCTAGTATAAACTGTACCACCTGAATTGCGTGTTGTCCGCTTAATTTGATGGCGCACTTTCCTTTCTTTTTTTTTCGTATATTATCTACCCTTATTGCTCGCTCTTACTGCCGGCTGTTAATTCTGTCTGCTACCTTCTGTTCACTTCAGAGCAGTGATGTATACGTTACGTATACACCATGCATATGCACCACTGATCTACATCAGTGATATGCACAGTCAGTACAAGCCTACGAACAATATTACGAACGTTGCAGGTCAACTCTTAACCACCGTTTTAAGCTTTGTATCAACCAGCCGCATGATATCGACGATCTTTTGTGAGAGTGGGGTATTTTTTTTCCTGATATTTTGGCCTGAAACACAAGAAGCCAAAATTGTGATTTTTTCCCGATTCCTAAATTCTCTACTGCTCACACTGACATGCCAACTGTACACACAGCAGTATGCAGTGGTAGATATCATGTTGAGCTCCTGGAAGTACTTAGTGACGTGGAATTGTAAACTGTAAGTTTTGGGGTGCCAGTATCGTGAGTGCCACAAGTACATTGCCATTTCGAAAGGCTATTTAGGGATCAATGTTACAAGATAGGCCAGCCTACACGCGAAGAACTTTTAGGAAAGCTACTCGCTTAAGTTGAAAGACATTGATTTTCGACGTCTTTTTCCAAGGAATGACGAAGATATACGCTCATGAAGTTCAAAGTGACTCTAGGCGCATATTTCTGAAGAAAACAATGAATAACGTTAAGATTAGTCCAATCGGGGTTTTGATACTGGCGTTTGTAGGTGTCATAGCGCTATACTACATTCAAAAAAGTTGGTGGGGAAGTAGACCTGGATCAGACATTCCTACATCTGGTGATATTAGTCTGAAATGTCTGTTGTCAGCCGCAATATACGCAGCCGAGAGAGGCGGCATCGAGGTGCTGAACGTTCGAAAAGAAGCAGATTTACATGAAAAGAGCAAAGGAAAGACTAAAGAAGGTGCAAATAATCCTGTGACAGATGGAGACATGAAGTCACATGAGGCAATTGTCTATTCTCTAAAAGCAACATTCAGTGGTTTACCTGTAAGTGAGATTTGAAATTAAACTTAGACCTACAGTAAGTCAGATCTGAGTTAAGCCCAAGTTAGTGCTGAAGCAAAAGACCTGTGGGCCCACATAGTCCAATTGTTGGGCATTGCAAATTAGGCCTAGGCACAATTGCAGAAAACACCACAAGGTGAAGCCAGCTGGTTTGCAACTGACTATGGGGCCATCACTTGGGCTTTCTCGACTGCGTTTCCTCCTAGGCCGGCTCCTAAATCATCAAATAATAAGTTCTGCGAATCCTAGCCTTTGGAGTAACTATAGAATACCCTGATACAGTGAAAGACACTTTCAAATCTTGAGTATGGATTTTTACTGTAGTCACTCTAACCTTTTAGGCCTATTTGCTTTTGAGAATGACAAAAAAAAAATGAACGGGACAGCATAGGCCTATGTCACATAGTCTCGGATGCCTCCCTAGGCCTAGTTGCTTTGAAAATGAACTTGCCACACGTTTCATCAATTAGGCCTACTTCACTTTTACTCCATTTTTCACTGGATTCCTAGTCATAGTCGAAGTGGCCGCCTGACTGCACAGGAATCCATTTGCCGCTGAATTCCAAGTTAATAGTTAAAGTGAGTCTTTGACAATGACAGTCACTGGGAATCCATTTTTCACTTGATTCCTAGTTGAAGAGGCCACCTGACTAGGAATTCATTTGCAGCTGGATTCCTAATTGTAGGCAAATGGCTTTGACTACAAATCGGATTTCACTCACAACAAATGGAAATCCAGATTCAGCAGTGGTATGGAGACTTTAGTCACTATGACTAGGAATCAGGATGTGCAGTGAAAACCGTTGAGGCAGGGTATTCTTTTGTTGTATGGTTGTACCTATCCTTTTTACAACAACACATGGACTGATGATGAGTGATTCCCAAATCAATTGCCTATAGACAGAATGTTGACTATTTGTCCTTGAAACCTCTTGAAAGTACACTGGGATCTCCACAAATACAGTACAGTATGTGCCACGGTCATTCTGTTTTTGACTACATATCCTCATTGCCTCTTAGAAACACATCTGAACATGACATGATGACAGTGTCCCCTTTCATCTTCCTTGAAGTATATCAAATGATATGATTACGTATCCTCATAGCCTCCTAAAAATATATCTTAAAATATTCTATGGCAAGTCCACAGTAATGCTGTGATGCTTTGGAAACAGTATTCACATGTCAAGTGCAAATACTGTACTGTAACTGGAAGAGTTTCAATTTTTGCTAGTTCTATCAAAAAAGTTAGACATTTTTTTCTTCAAACGGTTCACAACAGTACATATGTATATTACTGAATAAGGTAACACTGTGAGGCTAGAAGTGACATGCATTTTCTGGCAATTTGCAACTGTTGAAACCAAGTTAAGAGACTTTTCACCCGTGTGTTGTGATGATTCGAACCACTGACTCAACTCTCGTTGGAACCAAGTCACAATTTTTGATGACTTGACTCAAGCCAGACGTTTTAGAAGGTGCACAGACTGAACTCGATAAAGGGACTCGGATCAGTCACTATGCTGGATGACTCTACGTGACTCGAGTCTTTTCACACAATGACTGGAATCAAACTAATTGGCTATAAATACTGTTTTGATGTACATTTCAAGAAATGCCCGACCAGTTTGAATTAAATTGAAATCTATTTGTTTTATTACAAGAATATGTACGCATGTGAAAGGAATTCCCCCAAAAAGACCCAAGAGACTTAACAATGTGGAGGACTCCCTGAAAAAGAAGAGAAAATGGAAGATGTATAGAGACATTTACAGACTTTTGTGTTAATTAGCTTACTCATAAAATGACAGTTAGTACCCTGGAACAATTCTCAGAGAGTAGATTTTGGTATATCTGAAAATATATGATCTATAATAAATAAAAATAATTAGTACAGTATGTTTGAATAATATCTTTAGTTGATCTTCCTCTGAATGAATGAACAGATAATGTTGATTTTATAATATCAGAAATAGAGTTTCATATTTTAATTGTTTTGTTTTTAATACTAAACATACCAATTGTAGTATTCACGCTGTATTGATGAACGTTCCTTGAGTGTCGCAGTGTTGCTGACTGCTGTCTAATTTAGTTCTTGTCTGCTTCAGGTCGCTTTTTAAAATTGGCACAGCTGATTGGCTGCTGGAGATGAGCAGGTTCCACACCCGTCCTAGCCTTTGGGAAAGTGACCAAAGACCGCAGAATATGCTCACATCCATCAGATAAGGAGGTTTAATGATGGTTCCAGGAGCAGTTTGGGTTCTCCTTGCGATTTTCTGGTTTTACCCTGCTTCATTCAGGGTTCCCACAGGTCCTTGAAATCCTTGCAAAATATTGTAGTCCTTGAAACTCCTGGAAATTTCCTTAAATTTGGATATTTTCTTAGTCCTTGAACAAGAAAAAGTCCTTGAAAACTCCAGCAGTCAGGCAAACTTTTGTCACTACCTGACACCCAAAACTTATTAATATTTCATTATTTGCAAGTTGGGTAAATGTTACATTAAATTTGAAGTGGCTCTTAGGCCTACAGTATCTCAGCAATAGATTTCCAGAGACTACAGCAGATTCAGCCAATTGATTCAAATTTCTGTCATAATATAGCATCTGGCACCCAAAATGTATTAATTTCCCCTAATTTCTAAGTTTGGATGAAGATTAAACTTTGTACTGGTTAAGGTGATATTATACCATGCCAATCACCAACCAACAAGTAACTTCTACACATTGTGTTAGAGGCTATATATGTATGGCAGTATCTCACAGCTACCTTAAATAAAAGCCATGCAAATGTAATATATTTTTTTTGTAACTTTGTTGCATCTACACTAACAGTTTTGTACCACCTTTGTTTACAGTAGTTCTGGTCATACTCATATTTATTGATGAACATGTGGGAGGATCGAATGGCTGTAAGGGGTAGAGGAGGCCATCTTATTAATATTCTTAATTGGGTATTGATGGTATAACATACTGTATTCCTATTTCATACTAAAAGAATGCTTAAGATAGACCTTGAATAAGGGCTCTTTGTCCTTGAAAAGTCCTGGAAAAGTCCTAGAAATTGGTTTTTAAAATTGTGTGGGAACCCGGTTTATTATCCTCTGGATACTTATCAAAAAGAGTAAAGGCTAGACAAATCTTGCCAGTGTTCGTCCATGATCAACTTGGTGTAGAGTCCTTGATGAGATCATATGGGCTTCCTAATCCTCACACGTAAAAAAAAAACAAGCTCATACCTGTACTTACTAAGGCCAGTTAAGTTAAATCTCTACATAGGGCTCACCCAACCATTTTACAGTTTCAAGAGGTAAATTTCTAGAAGGTATCTCTTTTTGTTTCATGCATACTGTACACCAGAGTGTTTTCATTCCGAAGATCAGTCACAGATCATCAGATTTCTCTATACCAACACGGTAGGAACATGGAAGGCATTGGTACACTGTATAGTACCAGACTGTAGGTTTTACAATGTCTATTCCTTATTTCCAGCTTTGCAGTATGTAGCAAGGCTGTTGTTACAGTATGTGTTACAATGAAGGGCTTGCAGGTCTGTAGGCTATGCCTAAGTCAATCTCACAATATTGTTACTGTGTAACATTATGCACATTATTATATGCAGGTTATGCACCCAAATTTCCCATATAACAGAAAAAATTTACTGTGTATGTTACAGAAAAAAAATGTGCTGAAAATTTTACTTCTGTGCTATTATGAACATTGTGAACAGTAACATACAGTAACTTTTTGGTTTCCATGGTCGTTGTTGACTTTACACAGTAATCACATAACTGTGTACAGTATGTGTTTCCGTGTGTAACTGAGTTCAAGAACCCTATCATTTTTGGTGGATATCAGAGGTCATTTGAGGTTAACAGGAGTGAAATTGTGAAAATCTTACAGTGAACGTGCTATCTCAATAAAGTTCAGGTCATTTGATGGGTGCCCTCTATGTGGTAGGATGTCTTTTATTTTTTCCTACAGTACATGGCCCCCTAGTTCCCATCAAAGTAAAAGGAACTTGCTATGTACCAGAAAGATTCCTGCAATCATAAAGAATATCAAAATGTACTCTACTGTAGGTCATTTGCTAGGTGTACAGTATGAAACATAATCTCACTGCCCCTGTTGCTCCATTCATCATGTAGCCTAATTGATGCGGACAACTTAAAGTGATTGCGTACTTAGGCAAAAAGTAAAAACATTGAAATTTCATCGCCAAAATTTTGGTAAGGCTTTTTAACTACACCATTCAGACAATCTGGGAAAATAAATAGGTTTCAGTTGGTTAATTTTGCCATATGATTTCAAATTCTTCTAACATAACGACAAAAAGTGTAGAATACAATTCATTCAAATCAACGGTGTGCTTCTTTGAGCAAGCCAATGGGAAGTATACTAGTATTGAATATTCAGTTACCAACGCCAGATCACTGACGCCGCGGGCAAGGTTGTGTTCAGTTAATAGGTTAGTTGTAAATACAGTGTTTCCTTTCACCAAATACTACAATTACCGATACCTACCAAGGAGCGACGACTTGAGTAGTCTGTTTTTGATACGCTAGTGAGACCTGTACTGTTGCATATTCATTATGTAGGCGGTTATAGTAAGAACTGTTAATTTTCAAATATGATTTCTGTTTTTTACTGTTTTTATGCCAATCCCGTTGTTTTTCGAAGTAGTTACTGTAATTTTTATTCATTGAAAGACATAGTCCGTTCATGCACAACCTCGCGTGTACATTTAAAAATAAAGAAAAAGTTAATATCAAACAAAATCTTATTTTTTGGTTTTTCAGTACACACGCAATCACTTTAATGTTTAGGCTTACATACAAACTTAGGCCAAAATGAACAGTCACCTGGAATACTCAGCTAGGAAGTTGTGTCAAACCACTAAGATTAATAACAAAGGTATTTAAATATTGCACCCCTTCCCCTCACCGACCCTGTACAACTAGCACGAACTTTGTTCACTTTTTGGTTGCTAGTGCAATATGTAAGCAGTTTTCAGTGTTGGTGAATACTACACCAGTCACAAGGTGTGGTACATCTGAAGGAAGAAAAGAGCTGCCAAATTGCTGGCTATTTGTCCCTTAAGAGGCTGAAATACATTCACTCATCCACTGGAGATGCCTAGAGGGAGGGAAGGGGATGGAAGACTAGACCCCCGCTTTTCACAGACCTTTTTTTTCCATAATCACGAGGAACTGCATGAGCTATAGATTTCTTTAAGGTGGTTGTAGGTGCACATTTTCTGGTACAGTAATTAGAACATCAGTAGTTATACTTTCCCTACAAGAAAGATCCTAAGTTTCTTGCGCACTTTGCATGTTCTGTAATGTACAGTATATTTACAACATAACCTGCACTCATGCATATCCCCACATGCCACCTCCTCATTAGGCCTCATTTTATCCACAGGGGTCAAAATAAGCCTTCAAACTTTCAGAGGCAACCTTGCCCCTAGCTCATGAAATCTAGGGGCCAAATGAGACATCAAGGGGCCCGAAAATAATTCATAGAATAGGACTGTAAAAGTTACATTAACTGTTAACTACTGTAGTTTTACTAATCGGCATACCACATGCATACCACATGCATACCACATAGCACTAATCTGCATACCACAAACACAACAACAACCACAACAACAACACAACAAGAAAAATGCACCACGCCCTTGGATAGATACTGTAGCTGTAAACTAAATTGTTTACTCTTTTCCTTGTAACTTCGTATCAACATATTTTACATATATATATTGTTTTATTCTGCTGATTGGATAAACCAGTACATCAATTATACTACAAAGCAGTAGCCAGGACAAATAGCCACCTTGCGACACTAAATCTGTACGCTACTGGATTACGTGCGATAGAATTTCAACTGTATATTAGCCTAATCACAAAAATTTTTCAGAAAGGCAAGGAATTGCCCACCTAAATTGAGATGTCAGACTCCAAGGTGGGTAATAAGTCCTGCTTGGTCATGGAAATTTTTCAGAATTGCAAGTAACTGCCCACCTAAAGTGAGAGGTCATGCTCTAAGGCTGGCAATAAGTTGCCCACTCAATATGTTAGCAGGGCAGTCGCATTAACACAACTTCCATAAATACACAAAACCATAGCACTTTTCATGAGACTATAGCTCTGAAAAATTGCTGGAAAGGGAAAGTGTGTCTTAATGGGGAGGGGTATTTATAGAAAGTCTTTTATTGTTGTGTCTGTGAAGTTTTTTTTACCTATCCTCAATGGCTATAAGGATATTGGTTGGTGCCAACTTCATTAAATTGAAGTTTGAGTTTGAGATGGTTCCATGTAACACTGTTATATATGGTAACATACTTAATCATAAGTTTAATGCATAAAGTTGTGATAAAAATTAGACATCCTGTTCTCAATCAAGCATTTAAAGCTTAGCAATTCATTAGTCAATGTACAAAAGACTTGTTAACTCTTAAGATAAAGTATTGTTTGAAACTCTTAGGCCTACAGTTTTTAAAGTCAGTGACATACGTAGGCTAGACTGTTAGTGTGTACTTGTGTATGTTAGGCAACAGCAAAAGTTCCCAAGCCATTATCAAGACAAATATCAAGCAGGAGAAAAAGTTCAGCCAAAAGTTTGTGAATATATTGCAGATTGTTAATTTTGGAGCTTTTTTTTGCATGCCATTTAAATGCTTTTGACGTTCTTGATCGGCTTTCGTATTTTGTGATACTTTCATCGAATGATCTCCTCAGCTGAATACGTGTTCCTACCTTTACAGAACAATTGTTATATCGTTACGATCTTGCAATCGTACAATGTTTCGGGGGACTGAAATATATTACTTTTGGGAGTCCAAAACTTTGCATACATTGCCACAAAGTTAAAAACAAAACTATAACTGAAATAACTTCAGTACTATTTTATTGATTCCTTGCCGCAGGCAAAAGGAATCTATGCAGTCCTGATGTCGTGTGTGTGTATGCGTGTGTGTGTGTGTGTGTGAGAGATGCTTCTTGTAAATACTATATCTCAAGAAGGGTAACCATGACTGATCTCATACTTGCTGTGTAAGTTGGTCATAGTAAGTAGAAGATCTGTATTGTTTTTGGTGGAGGTCAAAGGTCATTTACTGTAAGGTCACCAGAGGGCAAAATGTTGTAAACCTTGTAAACATGATATCTCAAGAACGGTAACTGTGACTGATGTCATACATGGTGTGTGGATTGACCATATTGAGTAGATGATCCCTATTGTTTTTTTGGTCGAGGTCAAGGTCATTTGAGGTCACCAGAGGTCAAACTGAAAATCTTGTAAACACAATATCTCCAGAAGGGTAATTGTGACGTATGTCAAACTAAGTATATGGGTTGTTCATATTAAACAGATGATGCCTATTCTTTTTGGTGGAGGTCAAATTTCATTTGAGGTCACCATAGGTCAAACTGTAAAAACCTTTTAAACACAATATCCCCAGAAGAGTAACTGTGACTGATGTCAGACTTGGTGTGTGGGTTGGTTATATTGAGTAGATGATCCATATTGTTTTTTGTGGAGATCAAAGGTCATTTGAGGTCCCCAGACGTCAAACTGTAAAAACCTTGTAAACACAGTATCTCCAGAAGAGTAACTGTGACTGATGTCATACTTAGTGTGTGGGTTGTTCATATTACGTAGATGATTCCTTTTGTTTTTGGTCGAGGTCAAAGGTCATTTGAGGTCACCAGAGGTCAAATTGTGAAAACCTTTTTAACACAGTATCTCCAGAAGAGTAACTGTGACTGATGTCATACTTAGTGTGTGGATTGTATATAGTCAGTAGAACATTCCTTTTGATTTTGGTGGAAGTCAAAGGTCATGTGAGGTCACCAAAGGTCAAACTGTGAAAACCTTGTAAACACATTATCTCCAAGTGGGTAACTGTGACTGATGTCATACATAGTGTGTTGCTTGGTCATACTAATTAGATGATCCCTATCATCTTTGGTGAGGGGCAAAGGTCATTTGAGGTCACCAGAGGTCAAACTGTAAAAACTTGAAAACACAATATCTCCAGATGAGTAACCATGACTGATGTAATACTGTACTTAGTGTGTTGGTTGGTAATAATGAGCAGATCTCTATTGTTTTGATTGAGGTCAAGGGTCATTTGAGGTCACCAGAGGTCAAACTGTAAAAATGTGTAAACATAATATCTCCAGGAGTCTAACCTTGACTGATGTCTTACTTGATGTGTAGATTGTATATGCTAAGTAGAAGACTTCTTTTGTTTGTGGTGGAGGTCAAAGGTCGTTAGAGGTCACCCGAGGTCAAACCTTGCTAACACATTAACTCCAGAAGGGTAATGTTGACTGATGTCATACTTGATGTGTGGGTTGGCCATACTGGATAGGTGATCCCTATTGCTTTTGGTGGATATCAAATGTCATGGTCATTTCAGGTCACCAAAATAAAGGTCATTTTGGGTTAAAGGCTTGTGGTGTATCAAGAAAAATAACTGCAGTTGATTTTTTTACTTGTCATGTGGATAATTCATGTTTGTTATAACATAACCATGTAGCAAGGAATCACAAAGCCTTTTGGCTTTCTGGTTTTTTAAGTCATTTGAAATTGATACGGGTTAATGAGGATCAGTGAATGTACATTTCAGGTCAAACTTTCCAAGGCAGGCATTTGGTTGGGCATGAGTTATCAGCTTCTGGTGTGCATGACTTTTGCCATACAAATAACCCTCAACGTTCGCCAAATTCTGTAATATCTACACAGCCCAAAGTAGTTTGTTCACATTATCCTTCCAAAAATTGAAAGGCTCTGAATTGCATGCGATGTAACACAGTGTGCTATACGAAAAAAAAATGGGAGCAATTGCACAAAGATTTTGATTTCACCCTTCCTTTTATGTTCATTATGAAAAATGTCGTATACTGTATCTTTTATAACATCTGCCAAAATTAGCAATACAGTACAAAAGCCCACACTGTAGGTGCCAAGTCTGAGAGGAGATTGTCCTCAATTGATATGTGAGGCTCTGCCCACAATACTCATGAGTGACAGCAGTGCACGCCTGCATCAGTGATCATAGTTGTGACAAAGTATTTATAAACTATGTGACAGATATTATAGTTACTGCATGTTGCACAGCATTTTGTAAACTAGCCACACAGTGGATAAAGAGGGTTCACTTACAGACTGTACAATTAGACTTGAATCATTTAGGAGCCAACCAGATCCATTTCTTGTAGAATGTACAGGTCCAAGCAAATTTCTAGGGGCATCGGCCCACAGTCCCTCATTATCTCTACCCCTGATTCATCCCAGTCCTGTCCATTTTTCAAAACCTGCCTCAGCCTCCGCACTCATTTACAAAGTGCAAAAATCGTCCCCAACATGTGCAGTGAAAATGAGCAGCTTTTCATTACCTACCACAGCAATATGTGTAAACTTTACATTGCTAGTGGCCATGGGACTTTAAACTTCATGGGTTTGAACAAAAAGAGAAATACTGGTTGTAAATGTTAGCAAAATTCAATTGTGCACAAGACAACACTCTTTTATCTTGTGGTATTTAAGAAGTGGACTAAAATTTGTGAAGGTCCATAAGATTATTCTAGTCAATCTTCCTAAAACTTTATAAAACTCATTATGATCAAGATTTCACCAAAGAATTTGAGAAATTAAAAATAAAAGTGGCTACTGTATACTTTCAATGAATACATTCCTTGGAGATGAAAAAATACTTTCGTTCACACAGTAGGCCTACTTTACTGCATTCAGAATCGGTACTACAAACTGGAAGTAGAGAGAATTCGTAACTGTGGACATAACTAACTGTTTTCTCTTCTTATAAATGTGTGTTGCTTTCTTTTTGTAAACTATTTTTCTAGATTGTATCTGAAGAGCATGATGAGAAACAAATGGATGCAAGCAAAGTACAAACATTGAAACTGGATCATCCAGATGTGAATACTGCTATCATACAAGATGAGTGGGTTCCCTTGAAGGATGTTGCTGTTTGGGTTGACCCTCTTGATGCCACTCAAGAATACACTGGTAAAGTTCATTTGCTATCTACTTTTTTGTAGCATGTACTGTACTGTAGTATGTCATCACAAATTGTTGATTCATTTACTTCACACCTCATGCACCTGTCTCATCACAACAAAGGTACTCCCATTTACCATGCCAAGAGTACTGGTAACCTTGAACACCATGCTTGGTGCCGTCCAGTCTAATGATGGACTAGCGCCTCCTTCCCATTCTGCTATCCCTATGTTCCAGGAGAGTGGCGGCTCACTGTATTTTTTATTCCTTGCCGAAGGCAAAAGGAATCAATGGGATGGTGATGTCGTGTGTGTGTGTATGTATGAGTGAGTGTGTGACACTTTGCTTGTGAACACAGTATCTCAAAAAGGGTAACCTTGACTGATTTCATACTTGGTGTTTGAATTGGTAATATGAAGTAGATGATCCTTATTGTTTTTATGGAGGTCAAAGGTCAGTTGAGGTCACCAGAGGTCAGATTGTGAAACCTTTGTAAACACCACATAAACACTTTATATCAAGAAGTATATAGCCTTGACTAGGATTATACTTTGTGTGTGGATTGGTCATTTTAAGTAGATGATTCACACTATTTGTGGTAGGTCATTTGAGGTCATCTAAGGTCAACCTGTGAAAATCTTGTAAACACGGTATCACAAGAAGGGTAATCTTGACTAATTTCTGACTAACAAACTTTGCTAAAAAAGGTATTGTCCTTGAACTGGTTTTGCAAAAGTTATGCACCAGTCCCTGAAAATTACAAACTTAGGCTTAACTCGCATCTTATATGGAGATATGCCATAGACTCAAGTCTATGTGGAAATAAACCCACACTAATTTGCTATTGAGATTTGCTAGCACAGCTGCGCAACTGGTCACATGTTTGGTGTACATTCACAAGTTGTAGATACTGAAGCAATGGTTTTTATTTGAACCACATGTTAGGATATCACTCAAGAGTCACACAAACCACACTAGGAATCAAAGCCTTGATGAGTCGCAGGGCGTTGCTGCACACGCTCACCCATCTGCCACGGTTTATGCGCTTCTACCCAAATGGGATGTGTTTCGTTTCTTTCGCTAAGGGTAAGGGTATTGTTCTGTGTGTGTAAACCCTCCCCCCCCCCCATTGCTACCTCATTAACTTGACAAGCTATTCACTGAGTTATGAAGAATATTCAGTAAGAGAGCAATGCACATTGGAATTGTCTTCTAGATGTTCGCAACCAGAGATGCAGACGGTCCCTAAATAAAAATTAACTTTATTCTTATATTTGTCTTAAATTGTGTCAAATAGTGTTATTTGTGGCGTCAAATCGCACCATTGATCGGAGATGACTTGTTCATGGTACGATGCAAAACATGTAGGAGCACACATACAGTACAATACTGTTGCCTGAATAGTACAGTGCAGTCACTCTTTACAGATTCAATCAGTGTTTGTTCTCAGAGAATTTTTGGCCATCCTTACCTCACAGTAAGGCTACTAGACCTGAAATTACTAAAGAGTAAGAAATTTGTGACAATAATTACCAATGTCCTCCCAAAAGCGATAAAAAAATATGAAAAAGAATTGTTATGCAAAGAATTTGTGGCAAATCGTTTCAACAAACTAGAACCAAGAGCCGAAAACACTTAATAAATATTCAACACCTACAAAATGATCTTTCACCTTACCATACCAAACCAGGCTTAAACTGTAAACAAGACACACAAGTGACACATAGTATTACCTGCACAGTAATGTGATCAAAGTTTGTCAAACTATTGACAGTTGTTGTCTATGCTACATTTCAATTGAGTTTGCAATGTTTCTCTTTAAAGATAGGAATAGTGTAGGCCTGAAACATTGGCCATAGCATTGGTAAGTATTAAGTTAGAACAGGTAATCGAATGCCGGATTAGAATTAGCCCCAAGTCTAACTCTTAAGTTCATTGCTCTGATTCAACAAAGATACAAAAGTGGTGTATTATTGTCAATCTCCATCCTCAGTGTCTCGATGGTCAGCCTGCCAATACAGATTTGCCTGTATGATAGCTTGTTAGGCTGCATTTTGAAATTTGTCTAGACTAGGCCTTGATTTCCTTAGGGTGTCGTTCCTATTGTGTTTGGAATATATTGACCAGCCTGTATGAAAGTCACCTAACAAATAACGTTAGGTCTAGCCTACTGTAGGCGTAGGCTGGTCACGTCAGCGAGCCACTACCCAAAAAGGACTTGAATAGTTAGGGTGGACTAGCCTTCAAATTATGCACTAATGTACAATATTCATTTATTATTCAATTTCAAAGCATTTTACATTTTGACAACAGACACAAAACACTTTGTGTATCTTGCCTAACAAACAACAAACATTAATACCACAGACTAAAGTGTAGTACAAACTGTACAGTAGTTGGTGAATTCTTTAGCTCTGTTTAGTATTGTGCAATGCTGTTACAGAGTGTCCTGGTTGGTTGCATCCGAATAAAAAGCAGTTGAATTATGTAAAAGAGTCGCCCTAGTACAGAGTAGCTGTTTATCTATAAAAGTAGGCGACATTAATGAATGATCACACACAAATTGTCCAATTTCTTGGGAAATTAGGTGAATTTGGGTCTGAAAGTTTCGTGGAGGCTATAAATTGTGTTTAACAACAGGAACCGAATGAGAATATCTCAATTTGGATGAAAAGGGGTAAATTTTAGTCCACAAACATTGATTACCCCTTTAAATATAGTATGTCATCATTGTATTAAACCATCATACTGCAAGCCATCATGCTGCAGTATGTACAGTTACTGTAATGTTCTCTGCAAGAGACCTTTCACAGGACAATCATTCCTTGCCCTGTACATTAGTTTTCTTTCATCACGTTGTGTTTTGGTATTTATTTAGTGCTCTTAATGATATGAATGATATGAGTTCAAAGTAATTTTAGATGAAAATTTTTCAACTTCGTTGATTGTTCAGATGTTGACTGTAGTTGCTCTCATAGTGTACAGTACTCATTTCTGTATTAGTAGAGAATAAATAGGACTTTTAACAATCACATCTGTTCAATAAATGATAAAGAAAAGTGTTAGAAGTGTAAGTAATACTCTGAGTTGCGTCCAATGTTTAAAAAACAATTTTGAAGAAGTTTCTTAAAGCATTTTGTTGCATTTTCTTGCTACAGAGAACCTACTTCATTATGTGACGACAATGGTTTGTGTGGCAGTTAAAGGAGAGCCTGTTATTGGTGTTATCCACAAACCATTTAAAGGATCTGGAGAAACAAGTAAGTACTGTGTAGTATTACACAGAAGAAATATTTAATTGAATATATTTTACATTGACAATCAGTATGAGTGTGATCAGAAAAAGAAGCCCTCATTTTGGAGTAACTTGGAGGGTGGCTTGTATAGGAAGGAGCTATAAAGTAGGGATTCAGTTTAATAAGGGTGGGGGGGAATGGATGGGATAAGAGAGATCAGTGGGGAATGCCCTAAATGTAACATTGGGCCTCAATGGGGTGGAGATCAGATACTGGTAGGAGAATGGTGTAGGGACTTATGGGCCAGAGACTTGAAGGGTAATAAGTAGAGATAGGAGACAGGTAAGAATGTGCTAGAGATGAGGGAGAATGATAGGCGAATGAAGGAGAGAAGTGACATGTAGTTTTATGATGAGCTGGTAGTAATTTTCTTGAAAACTGCAGAATTTTGAAGCTACAGTATTCACAGTACTTTTTCTACCTTTGCAAACTTTTAGTTAGAAACAATTGTACCCAGCTATTTATCACCAGTTATATGCACTTGATGAAACATTGCTAAAAATTGTTATAGATCTCTTTGTTCTCTTCCATCAATAAAGTGTCTGCCTATTGTGTTGGTAATTGGACATTGGATGTCTAACTTTTTTATCTGTAACAAGTTTGATTTTTTTTATGTTTGCTGGTAGCATACATTTACAAAAAGCACTACAGTTAATCAGCAAAAGTGTCACTCATACTCGTATTTCTGATCAATATTTTAAAAGCTGGAATAGGAGTTGAAAATTTGTCAGTGAAAGCCAAATTCTCCAGAATATGTTATTGTAATCAATGCAAAAAAGCATTGTTTAAGCCCCATTTTTGCATACATGAACATTCATAACCATTCCCATTGGTCAAGTAATGCTGATTGCCCGCTATGCTTTCTTGGAGAGTTTTAATTTTGTAGGGCCAACAAAAATGCTGAGACAAATTTCATATTCATATATGTGGAAGATTAGTATGCAGTTTTCTTAAGGTTTTGTAACAGGTGATCTTTTCCCTGACTTTCTCTTCCCTGAAACACTGACAAAGAACAAAGCTAGAAGAATTGCACTTGCAGGCAAGTACGACGAAGCCCAGTGGAACTATGGACATGACTGTTGCACCCCTGGTTGCACTAGGGAGTTGCTATTACCTCTCTGGTTACACTGATCTGACCAGTAACACGCATGGCCTAGAACACGTGATACTTGTGCATTTAAAGTGAGTTTGATAAACTGTAACACAAACAAAGTAGACATGAGAAAAAAAAAACACACGACAGGCTAAGTAAATCCAAGAATCGATGCCATGGGCTTCAATGAATGACCAGGTGATTGCCAGTACAACTCATATTCCAGCTTTAAGGCATGTTCTGCAGGCCTGATGCTCTGTTCTGCATTAACTACAGAATAAGCAGATAAAATGCTCGTCGCAACAGCACATCTTCATGGTCATCGTCTTCATAGTGTGACTTCTTTTTGGTTACGATGAGAAGAGAGACCTATTCAGCTTTGATAGCAAGTGTGTGTGTATGTGACGCCCTAGCTTGTAAGCACGATATCTCAAGAAGGGAAAGGTGCTGGAACTTCATAGATGATGTGTTGGTAGTCACTTGTGAGAAGATGATCCCTATCATTTTTTCTGGTGGTCAAAGGTCATTTGTGGTCACTAGAACATCAAATATGAAAACCTATTAAGGGAGATATCTCAGGAACCAAATGTCGCTGGAACATCAAACTCTTTTCATTGGTAGCACATGATGAGTCAATGATGTCTGGAATTATGTATGGCGGTCAAAGGTCATGTGAGGTCAATAGACGACACAGTTTGAAAACCTCATAAACACGATATCTCAAGAAGGGGAAGGTGCTCGAACTTGTTGAAGTGTTGATTGTCTGTTGTGAGTAGATGATCCCTATTGTTTTTCATGGGTGTCAAAGATCATTTGAAGTCATCTGAGGTTAAAATGTCAAAACCTATTAAGAAAGTTACCTCAGCAACTGAATGTAACTAGCACTTAAAACTGTCAAAATTGGTAGCAGTTGATGCATAGAATATATGTGTTAATTCAATTCCCCCTGTGAGACTGAGATAGTCATCTGTTACTGTGTTTATACGTACTGTACATCATCAAATGTTGAAATTATAGAATTTGTATTTACATCAAAAGCAGACCTACTTCTAGATAACAATTGTATAATACTTTGAGAAGTCAATTGTCACGTCTTGTGATGACTGACATGTAACAGGATGAACCATTCCCATTCTCTTAAAAACTTGTTTTTTTTTTCTTTTGGTTGGTTTGTCACTCTCTCCAAACAATACTTTACATAGCTTTTACATATATCAGCAACTTATTTCCCAACAACTCCCTCTCAAGATTACGAAAGTACTTTGTTTTAGTCACCTTTCGCCAAGGGAACTACTCACAGCAGGGAAATATTTTGTACTGGAAAAGCTGAGGTTGCTTTTGCATGATTTCAACCACTTTTGGTGTCATGAACTTTCTACCTATGTAAAAGAGGCTCATTGAGTTGTTTTGTGAAATTCACTAAATTTTTCTAAACTGGTCAAGTTTCTTTAAAAGTACTTATGACAAATGTTCAAACTAAGAGGATCGAAATGTTTCACATAGGATGGAACATTTATGAGTGAGTAATAAACAATTTAATTTAGTTTTTGAAAATTCATGACCAGACACTTAACTTTACTACTGTACTGTATTCTTATGCACACATTTAGAAAAAGTAGCGTTCAAAACTTTGAAAATTGTCACAGTTTTCATTGGATGTGAAACTTGACTAATTATGCTAATTGTAAGTATTGATGTGTTTTTACCCTACAATATCACCCCAATCTCTGCTGATATATTATAACTCAATGAGCCCCTTTAAGATATATGGCTTCCTTCGTTCCCAATTTCATACGTTGTTTTACATTCTTGTGTTCTGTGTTTCATTTTGATGTGGTCCCTTCCCTTCTCCAGTGGTTGCTCTTGTTCAAAGTGATAGTTGTGTGTTTTAAAGAGAAGAGATATCGGCAAGGAATCACAAAGTCATTTGACTTTCTGGTTTATGGAGGTCGAAGGTCATGTAAGGTCAGTAGAGGACATCAGTTTGAAAACCTTGTAAAAGCAGTATCTCAAGAAGGGAAAGATGCATGAACTTCAAACTTGGTGTGTTGGTAGTCCATTGTGAGTACTGTAAATGATCCCTCTTGTCCTTCACAGAGGTCAAAGAACATTTGACGTCACCAGAGCTTAAAGTAAGAAAGCCTTTAAGGGAGACATCTCAGTAACTAAATGTTGCTGGTAGCATCTATTGAGTAGATAATGTCTGTCCTTTTTTATGGAGGTCAAAAGGTCATGTGGTGTCAAAAGAGGATATTGTGTGAAAACCTTGTAAACACAGTGTCTCCAGGAGGAAGTGTACTTGAACTTCAAAGAAAGTTGGTGTGTTGGTAGTCCACTGTGAGTACATGATCCTTATTGTTTTTCATGGAGGTCAAAGGTCATCTGAGTTCTCCAGAGCTTGAAGTATGATAACCTATTTAGGAAGATATCTCAGCAACTGAATTCAGCAATAGTATAATTCTCAACGTTGTTAGCACTTGATGAGCAGATGATGTCTGCCATTTGAATTGCCCCTTGGGAGACTTTTAATCACTGTAATGTGACATGAAATGAATATAATAAGTTCTATCATGCCAAGACCTGTCCTGGGTTCAAAAGCCCAGCATGTGATACTTAAAGAGTTTTTTGTGTCCTGAATGTGAACATATGAAGAGGTAAATGTCACTCATGTTAAGAAAATAATGCATATCTCTTTCGTATTAGAAAACTTGCCAAGATGTAGAACTATGTTTAATATCAGAGATTATTGTTAGATAGACTTTGGTCTCATTTTTTTTTCAATTTATGGAACATTTAAAGTCCATTTTTAGGCCATTTTTAGGCCCTCTCCAAACAACGACTTAGCATAGCTCATATCACCTTTTCTAAGCCCTCAGAGGATATCCCAGTTGCCAGCAACTCCCTGTCAAGATTTACAAAGTCCTTTGTTGTTTTAGTCACAGTAAACACTCCCTTGGGAGGCAAGATACCATGTATTCCAGGTTGCCTGTGTTGACTCACACAATTTCAGATCTTTAACCACAATCTGGTGTCATAAACTTTTCTATCAACTTGTACATTTCCTTGACCAAGAGATGTATGCCATCCTTCATGACCGCAATTGTCATCAATGCTGAGTGAATGACACTACTTATTCATATCAGCACTTGAAAACCCATAACCCATAAGTGATACAGAATGTTGTTGTCATTCTTGCATTTTGTTTTTCATTTTGATATGGTCTCTTCCCTCCTCCACCGGTTGCTTTTGTTGGTAAGTGATTGAGTGTATATATTGGCACAGAATCACAAATCTCATTTGACTTTCAGGTTAAGTGACTTGGATCAATAAAAAAACAACAAAATATATTAAGTCTTTTTTTAAAACTCCAGTCTGCAACTTACAAAAAGTCATAAACGAGTCACTAGGGTGGTTGGCTATTCACTGTACATCCAGTATTTTTCATGATCTTGCCCATTATTTTTCACAAGAGTGTCGGGGATATTTCAACTTCAAAATTGTATGTAATACAGTTTGCTTTGCATGAAATGTGCAAGTTTCGTGGTAGGTTTTAGTTTTGAAGCAGAAATGTGCAAGTTTCATAGTAGGTTTTAGTTTTGAAGCAGTATCATGATTTCGTTCTGATCGCACTTTCATGTTTCCACTGATACACTACACCGTTTCACTGCAACACTGACATGAAAGGGGCATGGCAAAACCCCCACTGATAGATTTTGGTTAGTTTACTTTGGATAAAGTTTGATTATGCAGGATAAAAAGGATGTTTCTTTTATTTCTAGCAGCACTGCGTCACTTATGGCTGGTAGCCTGCACATTGGCTTCTGTCACATACATAGTTTGATGCCTACAAATTGTTGCATATCAACCTTGCATATCAACAGAAAAAGTCCTGTCCTCCAAACTCTGGTCTTGCAAAGTGTGCGTCCTGTGTGATTTTGGTGCGTATTTCACATAAGGCCTTGGGTTATCCCCCAGTCTTGGGTTTTAACTATTGAACATTGTGCTTGCCAAAAGTATTTCAGATTCACTTTTTACAGGCTTTCATGTGCTACGTCTCTGGAATCGTCCTTTGGGTTTTCCGCGCCGGTTGACACAAGATTCGTACCCTTGCAGAAAAAGTAGATCCGTTAACCACACAGTCGGCGGACATGCGGATTAGTACACAATCTCAAGTACAGTTCCGGTCGCCCCGCCCCCACGATTCATGATAATAACCGTAAATGTTCGTGAGCAAAGGGAATAAAGCACCAATACAAGTATTATGTTTCAGCAATCAAGCCATAAATCAAGATTCTGGCTCTATGAAACTTCTTGAAATTTCACACAGGGGAAGATTGTTTATGAATTTCATACAAAGATTACAAATAAATTACATTCACAGTCTAGGTTTGGTAGCTTCCTGAAAAGGATTCATGTGTGGAGTGATAGAGCACAAATGAACTCGTATATAGATAAGACATGACTAGAACAACGTCACTTTCACTATATTGATCACGTGGGCACACATTACGTCCTTTTGACTAGAGTCATTTGTAAACCTGTCTAGTCCACATTATAATCAAAGATTTTTATATGGTATCGTCCTGAAGAAGGTACATTATTTACTATTTTTATTATTTTTGTGTTAAATATCGGTGTATGTTTATGGCGGCATTGAGATATAAAATTAAAAGCCGAATACAATATCTAATCGATAGATTTTATTCCGAAAGTTTAAAAACATGTTTCTTTATTTTCAATCAGTCAAGGCGTTGTACCCTTGTTTTCGTAGTAAAAAATCCAATTTGGAGCACTAAGCCCCACCCCAATCCAATTATAGGAGATTTGCCACAGCTTACTGAAGCTAGCCTGATATGGCCAGGCTCGCGACCAAAGAAACTGCGAAAAGTTTCTCCGTACTTACACTGTGCATTTCGTGCTAGAGCGCAACGTTAATACAGTACGTGTTGTGAATATACGTACATGTATTAACATCAGTGTAAAATAGCTTTATCGATCGCCGCGCGGAGTAACTTTTCGTGGAGATGTCGTTGAAAGTTCCCCTAGGGTTATCAAAACCACTGTTTATTGAGACCTCAAATATTTTTGGATGTATTCCAGTGAATTTTTCTTAGCGTAAACTGCTTTTGTTTGATTCATAGGCCTAATTCGTAAGCGAGGTAGATCCTACACATCCTGCTAGTCCTAGACGTTATAGCTGAGTTTGTGTTTGATTAGCCTACTGAACATCAATCAGAAAGTGAGAGAAGAATTAAAAAAAAAATACCTCATTTTCTATTTCGCCCTAAACCTGTACATGTGTGCTGGTATATCTGCTGTATCTATTATATGCTACTTCATTCTTGCAAATGCAATGCATGAGTAGGCGGCCTATGCAAAGTAGGCTTAGGCTAACTTTCAAAGAAAATAAGACAAGACAACTTCACTAGCTCTACAAGGGAAATTGAAATCTGTGGTAGAGCAGTAAGACATTTAAGCACAGATTAGGGCCAAAAAAGAGACAAAATTACACATAACAAGAAAAGTGAAAGTATAAGTTGACGAACCATCAACAGCAAAAATCAAAGCAAGTTCAAACGTAAAATATAAAAGTAAAGTACCCAATCATCTTAAAGGGAAATAGGGCATTTGTTTTACAGAAAACATCCATATTATTAAAACTAATGTTTGTGGACACAGAATGATAGATTATTCAAAATAAGGAAGGACACTAGTCTTCTTTTCAAGAAATAAGTTACTCACAGACAGAAACTCAGTTATTTGTTGCTCAACACTAATTTGTTCACCCAAACTTTTCAAAATTCAAATGATGCATCTTCCGTTACTCATCACATGCATAATGTTTCGAGGAGGTGAAGCTTTGGCAGGTGTTAATTGATGAGACTGGATGGTTTGACAATGACTAAAGCTATTTCTTTTGTATGTCATGTCGGTGTATTCTAAACGCCCTATTTCCCTTTAAAGAAAGGGACTTGTGAAATGGTTCTGCCCATGAAAGAGTAAGGCACTGAAGCGATTAGTTATAGCTAAATACCGTCAGTAGGCTCACAATTTTTCGCTCTGAAATTTTCATGAATTTTCAATCAACATTCAAACTGGGAAAATAAAAAAAAGTCTCATATACCATATATATAAGTGCAGAGTGAGATCATGTCTGCGTATGGTTAGGGAGAAGAAGGTCAACCATCCGGCCACCACTTCCCTTTTCAGACTTTTTCTGTAAGACGCCTAAACATACAGCGTCCTTGAAAATCATATGACAAGAATGATGTTACCTGGTCAACTGCTAGGCCTAACCTAGTACACGAAAAAATTCTAGGGCCCAAGTCAGTAGACAAAAGTGGGTTATGTCACAAAGTTTTATTGCACTCTTGCCTGTCTTGCTGGAATGGACCATTTTTTTTTTTTCCCTTACGCTTACATACCAGTAGTGTGCTTGAAAAAGTTATGTAAGAATAGTTTCAGTTACCCACAGATGCTAGTTAAAAAACTCAATTTTGGTTATAAAGGTCTAAATTTGAGAATCACTTAGTAATAACATTTTTATGCACGTTATCTTGTTTTTTGTTAATTAGAGGCTTGGTCTTGAACATCTGATTGTAAAGTTTGACTGTTCATGTGACTTTTAATTTGATTGGTTTGCGTTTATAATCATGGCGAAAGGTCGTTAATAGTCATAAGTAGGTCAAGTGCTTATTGATACCGCACAAACAAACTTGACCTTAAGTCATATAACGTTCATAACAATGAAGCATATGGCAATATCCTGAGCAGTTTAGGACTTTCAAAATCACCACAAAATCATAACTGGGCAATTTTTTTTTCTCACAAAACATTGGACGTGGGGTAACAAAAATGATTTCGTTCACATAATTTATCACTTGATTGCTTTTGGAAGTTATCAATGTCCTCTACGATGTTTGACATCTCTACCTGAATTGGATAGGCTTATTATAGCTGGTTCCTGGACTATCCTAAGAATTATCGGCAAGTATCATTACAGCGATTTACCCAACTTCAGTTTTTATTGATTCCTTGCCATAGGCAGGGGAATCTATGCAGTCCTGATGTTGTGTGTGTGTATGTATGGGTGTGTGTATGTGTGTGAGGGTGTGCATGTGTGTGTGATGGTTGCTCGTAAACACTCTATCTCAAGAAGGGTAACTCTGAGTAACTTCATTTTTGGCATGTAGGTTGCCCATATTGAGTAGATGATCCCTATTGTTTTTGGTGTCCAAATCTTGCATATTAATGAGGTTATGGGGTAAAACATAGAAAATGTTAAAACTGCCATAGTTCCTTATCCGTGGGTCAGATTTGTTTTAAACTTGATAAGGTTGTCTGTTATTAACAGGTTCATGACCCTGTGAAATTTAATGCTTATCAATAGAGAGGAAGGGATAATTTTTCATTATAAAACAATAATAATAGCCTAAACACCATTATTGTGGTCATTATAAACTACCGTACAAATGCATATGGGGGTAAATTGTGCAAAATTACTATTGGCAGTTGTTGATTCCATGTCGCACACAGTTAACTCAATGGGATTTAAGGCTACAGTACTGCATTTGTAACTTAGTGAGGGGCTCCAATAAGTTGTCCAGAGAGATAGTCTTGGTATGGGAGGTCATGGGGTCAGATAGACAAGCATGCAATGGAATGTTAATGGGTTTATGAAAAAAATGAAGAAAATAAAAAAACCATCTGTTCTGTCATTTATTTGGATAATATTAATATCCAGAGGAACAGCTGGTAGCAGACCTAGGTTTCTTAACAATCAAATTGGAGTGCTTTCAATCATATTTCACAATGTTGGAAAAGATGGAGGAAGCAAAAATATTGAGGAGGAATCATAACTTAGGGTCAACTTACGAGGACTTTGAGTGTGTTAAAAGCTACTTGTAACAAGGAAGAAATTATCGCAAAGTCCATAAAGGAAAATTTGCAAAAGGCAGAGCGCCAATTTGAGGCAATGGAAGAGGTTCATGCTGACCTGGCTGGGCTGTTGTCTGATGAAGCATTTGAGCAAGCAGAAAGCTGGATGTTGGAATGCCAAAAGCATTATACTGAGGTGAGGGAGGAAGCATTGAAAAAGTTAAAGGAGGAAATTGAGTTTCAAATTAGCGTTGGAATTACCTAAGGCAGAAATTCCACCATACGATGGAGACCCAAGAACATTCTGGTCGTTTATGAAGAATTTTGAGGTAAATATGGCAGACAAGCTGAGTTCAGATGAGGTAAGGTTGAGTTATTTGATTCAACTAACAACAGGCAAGACTAGAAGCAGCATTGATTACTGTGTGTTTCTTGGAGCTCAGAGATAATGTTGACTGATGTCATACTCATACTGTACTTGATGTGTGGGTTGTATGGCCTGGGTAGGTGATCCCTATTGCTTTTGGTGGACGTCAAATGTTGCGGTCATTTTAGGTCACCAAAATAAAGGTTATTTTGGGTTAAAGGCTTGTGGTGTATCAAGAAAAATAACTGCAGTTGATCTTATACTTGTCACATGAATAATTCATGTTTGTTGTAATATAACCATGTAGCAAGGAATCACAAAGCCTTTTGGCTTTCTGGTTTCAAGCCTGTCTCTGGCCGATCGTGGCTACGTCGAATTTGCCATGCAAATTCAAATTTCTAGTTGCACCTGTCTTAATATCTGTATCTTTTCTCATATATGTACAGCATGGGCCTGGGTTGGACATGGCCACTCTCAAAACCTGAACTCACCAAGTTATGAAGCAAGGCTAAAAACTAGTCCGAAGATCATTGTATCAAGAAGTCATGCAGGAGAGGTTGAGACTGTTGCAAAGAAGACATTTGGAGGAGATGTCAGAGTTATATCAGCTGGTGGTGCCGGTAAGATTCTCCTTTTTGCTTTTCAGCTCAATTGGTAAAATCTAATCTCCCAGTCCGTCTGCTTATCTTTGTCAGTCTCTCTGTCATTAGACACTGATTTGTAAAATAATGTTGCCGAATAGAGCTGTCCAAATTGTGTTACTCAGGTCAAAGTCTACATTTAGCGGATATGCAACAAGACTTCTAAAGCAAATTGAAGTTAATTAAAGGGGCAATTTTTCTTTTTATAGATAACACCATATCCCAATTGAATGTTTTATTCGGAAGTTATGGACTCTTAAAATTGTCTTTTTCACATGGGTACACTGCATCATGGGAAATCTGTGATAGCAGATGCAGTGCTCCCTCCAGCGATACTGCAGAACTCATCAAAGGAGTCTGAGGTTCCAAGGGCAGAGCCCCTGCTTGGAAGTTTAGGGGACTGAAAACGCCCTTAGAACATTTTGCAATTTTTAAAGGTCGTGTGACATGAAAATGACATTTCGGAGTATTGGGTGCATTGAACATTGAAAATAGTAAAAATAGTCCCAAATTCCATTGAAATCTATCCAAGATTGACCAATTTATAGGAAAATTAGTTTTTCACAGCTGTATCATGAATAAACTTTGGTTAAGTATGCAAATTTGTGATGTCAAGAGATGGACTCCAGTGATATGCCTTTTGTTAATCTTTTGTTTAGGCACCATATCAAAAGTCTGCTATGTGGTATTCTGCGTCTGCACAGGGAATAACACTGCAGACAATAGCTACCTGTCTTCCCGCGTGATTCACCTGTTCAGTCCGCGGTCGGATTAGCGCTAGCAAGTGCACATCGAAAATCCCCACTGACACAACAAGTAGTGCGCGCGTTCTGCACCCAGTCATTTCTTAGCCATTCTGAGCGGCTAAGCCGGTAGGTATTCCGCGAGCTTACTTAGCGATAGCGGAGACAAAGAAAGTAGATAGCGAGTGAAGAAGTAATAATTTGACATTGTTAAGAGGTTTCTGTAGGCTGTTTGTGTAGGCTGCTGAAAGAAACTTGACTGGACAGCGCTAGGAATACCTTTTTCAGCTCCTACTACTAGGATCATGGCAGCCTTGTGTCCGTGTTCATTTAATGTAGCACGTAAGCTACTAGTGAGGGGCTAGCCTATACACGAAATGCATTTTTCGACAATGGCAATGTTTTTTGTACCCTCATTTTGTCTTGTTAACTTACAGATTTTTTTATACGTTGCAAATAATCAGGCTTACCTATGCTTGTCACGAAGGCATGGTAGTAACGATTTAAGTTATACAATAAACGTAGATCTACTGACATACTTAGCAAACACTGCCAGTTCAGTAGGTCTAGCCTAACAAAAGTGTTCTATCGCTCTGGGGTTGTCAGTGGCGCAACTTGGTGAAGTAACGATGTGAAAAAAATAGCTTCATTAAAAAAAAAGATATCAATAATTCGATGCAGACCTACACCTGTTGTAGGACGCATTGCTTGCCCCAAGTGTAACTGCCGGCAACTCTTGTACTAGACCTAGGTGCAGAGAACATTTTCATCAGCATGATTTACTTATGTTGTCAGTATAGGCTACATACTGTTGTTTTAATGTGTGTAGGCAGCCTAGGCTAACCTAAGCATTTTTAGGCTAGCACATTGGTCATGAGAAGAGGGTGGACTTTGTTATCAATGTAATTGTAGCACTAAAACCGTGATAATAACCATGCACCCAGCCCTTCAGACAATCTGACATAATTAATTTGAACTATCATTACTGATTGTAAATTATATTAAAAGTAATCAGCTGAGTCCAATGGAAAATAAAAGAAAAGCAATGAAAATCATCCTTTTATATTGAGGTGGATTTATTCCCACAGGTACATACACTTATTACACACCCTTGCCACACTTGTTGTAAGTCTCAAAATACAATCAATGTGAATGAATACAACCAATGTGAACAAGGTAAGAAATCTATAGTCCAGCCTATTATTAGAGTAACAACACTGCCAGCAGTCAGGTGACCCTTTTTTTTCTGTTGGTGTCTGCGGTCTATTTAAAAATGATCTAAAGTTATGAATTCATTATAAAATGACCGATATTTCTCATATTTTTTGTGCCTTTTTAGAAATATAATGCACACATATGTTTTGATGAAGACTAGGTATCAAAACAAATCCTGATCTCTTTTCTATTTTGCATCAAGTGACAATTTGTTTTATACTCTAACTATGCTTTTGCTAAATTTGTCCATGTTAATTGCTTATTTTGAATATGCAATAGTTTGAAATATCCTGAAAGATATGTGTAAGGTATAAAAGAGATATGTAAGGTTTTGCTAATTTTTAAAGATTAAGTTGTGGCTGCTTATTCCCTGTCATATAAAGGATACACCAGTGTACATACAGCACCTAGGCAATGCAAATGGACCCTGGCTATGCCATCAGTGTAGCATCAACAGATTTAATGACAATGAGCATATTGTACACTTGCACTACTGCAAAAAAAAAATCATTATCTTTCACAATATTATCAAATTTACTACCCCAATATTAATAATCAAAGGATATTCCTGTGTTGAATTGTTCCTATTACGTAAATAACACTTAAGGCTATCGAGGGTGAAACATCCGCAAGTGTCATTTCGTGTTTGACTCTGAGGTAAAGACATGGCACCTGCAATGTGGACATTTATCCAGTTATTGTTGTCATGAACAAAATAAGTATACTCTTAATTTATTTTCCCCATTTTTTTTCCAATCTGCCTGATAGGTGTAGGCTTAAATAGAATGGTGCATAGCAAGAGCCTAGCTTACTTGATTAGAATCAATGTTTTATTCTGTAAGACCCTACTGGGGTGGGTCCAGGTGGGATCTTGGGTGAGGACTTACACCCACCCCCCTTCTCTGTGGCATCAGTGCATCTCAAGCTCACTTGTCGGCTGATGACATCCCGCCTCTCCCCTTCTCAATATATCTGGTTATTGAAACAAGAGACTAAAACAATGTAACACAAGGTGCTTGATTTAAAAGAGTACAGTATTTATTTACAGTAACCTAACTTCACCTCTTGGGGTGAGCAGGAAATAGAAAATATGAAACAAGTATAAAAAGAGTGAAATATTCGTACACAGAACACAAAAGAAAGGAATTATGCTGTGATTGCCATAATGACTTATGCAAAACTTGAAGGAAAAAAAAAGATGTTAAATGTCAGTAAAATAGTTTCAAAAGTCAGTAAATAGTTGCGAAAAAAAAATATGCAAATACAAATAGTAAGAGTAAGATGAGGTGGCCAATAATGTATGCTTGTTGAACATTATATCAAAAGTTAAAGCACACTCGTTTAAATTCTCACATCCCACGTAAATACAGAATAGTACCAAAATTGAAATAATGAAGTGTGCTAACAGGTTCTGACATAAAATGCACTATAATCACAAATTGAGTATATAGTTGGGACAAAACAATTTTAAAGCACACATGGAAGATCACATTCACAATTCAAGTCTGCATACAAAAGTAAAGAGAGTAATGCAAACAGTTCTAGACATAAACTAATAATCTCATTAAATCCTTAAGGGAAACTTACTTGTAAATAGGTATAGCTTAATATCAGCATAAATTCAGTAAAAAAACAAGGACCGTTCTCGTCAGTATGTATATATTTTAACTATAAAAATTATTCAAACTCAGACATCTCGTCTGAGTTTGAGATTTCTGGCAGTGATCCATTTGTGGGCCCCTTTCACGGCTGCCAGTGGCTCATCATCTCCATCTTCCCAGTCATAACCTGTGAATAAAATAATTCAAGCTATGTATTACTATGATATAAAAATTTTCCCATGAAAATGGCAGAAACACTTGTAGGCTAAGCGAAAATCCTTTCCCGACTAACAGAAAACAAAATATGATACATGGAGATATGCTTGAAAATCATATCTTTCAGCTCATTAGACATTCAAAACACAATGACGTCACGAGACCAACGCATAAAAATGAAAGGGAAGGAGGGTTCTCTTTGTGTGTTTGTGGATAGCCTTACCATGATGCCCATCAATTAATAGTGGGAACTATTTATTTTTAAGTAGAAATTTTGTTACCTGTGCCGTTTCCATCGCTTCTACTGATTTTCTTCCATTGCATGATATCTCGAATACAAGAACCGCTCCCATAGGCCACATTTAAAAGTAAAATACATCTAAACCTTCTGTAGTTTCCATGTATGCAATCACAATTGAAATTAGGGCAAGTGCAAAGGAATGGATGTAAAGTTACAGTTTCCCTCGGACACGCTCAAAACCCCCATAAATTTACAGAATGATTAAAGGGAACTTTATGCGTGCATGTATGATTAAAAAACAAAGAATTCCTTCCACTCTCCACTTCCAAAACACCTGTACAAAAGGTATTGCGCAAATTAACAAACGTGTAAATGTAGGCATGCATGCATGATGGAAATACAGGATGGGCAAATGTGATGAAAAACCACTTCGAATGCATGATATAAACTGAATTACTTCAGTACGAAAACTTGAGACAAGTGTTGGTTTCCATGTGTGAAACAAAGCTTGTGACGTTTTCTGTTTGTGAACTTTTTTTTTTTTTGGTCTTGTGTCAACCATGTGAAACCTAGCAATACGCCATTCCATCGCAAATCGAATCGAAAAATTATGACATAGATGCGTATTGATGGTTTAATGGGTTAGGCCCAACCTTTGAGACTGTGGTAGTGGATCAAATCAGCTTAATGTTATGCAGACATGTGGCATTGAAAGTAATTTGCAGACTTCTCAACCTCAAAAGGTGAAATGTTTCTCGCAAGAAAACCTGGAAATGACAAGCCTGGAGAATTTTAAGCGGGTTTGTTTTTTACGAAGAATATTTTTCAAGTAAGAAGATGATATCTTCTTCACCTGCTTTGTAAATCTCATCTCATGTGAAAAAAAAAATGTCGGAAGAGTCTGCAAGTCTAAACGGTGGGCAGAATGTCCTTTCCACTTAAGAGGAGATGCAACAAGAAATTCCCTGAATGATTATGTTAAGCTAGACTTCTGTAAAATATGCACTTAGTAGGAATTTAATGAGTTGGTTAATTGCGGTAAAATAAAGAGTTTGTAAAAGTTGTTAGAGCTAACAATGATTTTAAAGAAAACGCCCTTCATGATCAGCAAAATATGTTAGTCCAAACAATGTCTGTTAGTCATAAAAGCCTGAAAAACGTAAGGGGAAGAGTGCTATTTATTGTGAGCCTGCTGGCCTTCTTGTTTTGTTTTTTTTAAAGTGGCGGAAGGCCCAGTGTCCCTGTCCGAATTTCCCTGAATTTCCAACAAAAAATCGCTCGTAACTCGCAACGGAAGGGGATGAAGACCTTCAGCTGTGTGATGTTCATCTCAAAATGAATTTTGAATAAATTCAATCGATTTGTGTATTTTGGCTCGTCAGATCATAGAAATCGGAATCCTAACAGGCTTACTATTAAAAGAATAGGCTTTCGATGTGTTAGAGTTACTATAACGGAGTTGTGACATGCTGTACCACTTTCGCGAAATTGTAAAGGCAACGTTTCACACTGTTGAAGGAGTCAAAGTCGGATAAATATTTATCAGGTCAGTCAGCATGTAACTGGGCGTATTAGATTTTCCGCAGCTAACACCAAGTTTTAACCCAATTAAGGCGTTGCTTCATAATGCCCCCCTAAATCAGCGAAAACGTTTCATACAGTACTTTCATTACAACTAAATGATACGGAAAAACATCTTAACGAGGGCTTATAAAATGATCCATGCAACTTTTTTTTTCTTACAAAAGCATAAAACAGCAAAACTCAGCATCGTTCGCTCACTCGAAAGCCTGCAAATATGGCGTACAGCCGCATACTGACTTAGCGGTAAGCCTACATTCAGTCAGTGCGAGTGAAAATTCATCTGTCTCCCGATATTTTGGTAGAAACTAGATAGTTTAGGCAGAAAGGTGAATGCGGAACCAGCAATCGTTTGTGTAAAGTTTGAGAAGGAAATGTGACTATTTGTAAATGTAGACTTACGACCCTGGCGAGCGTCGGTTTATTGGTTAAAAGTTTGCGTTCGAAGCGCAAGGGCCGTGATGTAGAGTGTAATGAGCTTAGGCCATGTAACGTAATGCACGACCCTGTTCAAGGGCTCGTGTGGACTGTTTTAACTTATATGTCTTACCTGTAAGTTAAGCCAAGTTAGGCCTATAGCTAGCCAAGACACACGCCAAGTATCAGGGCTGCCTAGTCCTGTAAACATCGGCAGTTCTGAAGACTCTTACACAATAGCTCATCTCTGTTCAAGTCATGCTGGTGTTTTCCTGCGCAGGCTTCAGCACATAAGTGGATTACTATTGTTTGCATCAATGATGGATTTATTTTGGAAGCATGTATTTCTTCTTCAAAAATATCACTAAACTTACTAATGTGAAACACGGTAATTAAGAAATTAAGAGGCAAAATAGACAGACTTAACAAAAAAAAAATACTGACACTGTGAGACACTCATCATCGTCATGTTCTTCATTTTTCTCAAATTCTGAAAAGTGACATCTCAAAAACAGTAAAAGATATATATTAAAACAAAGTTCCATCAGATTTTTACTTAGGGTTTTACTTTGCACCTGCGGAATGATGGGTGCTTTTGTCTAGATGCATTTCACCCAACCTTTGAGCCCAAATAATGTGATTCTGAAAGAAAATCAATCTTTTGTTGTTGCATAAAAACAAGCTGAAATAGCTTACTGATACCAAAGACAGTGACACAGCCAGCCTTACTGTGAATTGAAAATAGTCCAAAATATATCCACACAGCTTGTTAGAGCAGGGGCAAAATTTCAACCATGAAACATGCTCTATATAGTTGCTATGTTTATACAGACTACATCCCCACACATGCGCATGTACAGTTGAAATTACAGAAACTTGAAAGTTAAAAATCCTTTCCCACAACACTATGAGCCAGCCCTCAAATTTTTCACTGTGATTTATTGAAAATGGCAGTAGAAAAAGTTTGCAGAGAGCTTCCATCATAGTCTGAGTCAGTGAAACGAAATGAAAGCAGGTACATACAGTACGTGCAACATCAGCATCACGGTTTGCTTAGTACAAGGTGATGATTAACACAGAACTTAATATATATACAGTATCACTCAGTACAGTAGACCACAGTAGGCCAAGTGCTGGAGCACAAATACTGACTACTGTTTAGCCTATACCGACAATCTGCGGTTTTAGAACACATTGCTTGAGGCTGTTTGTGACAAATGGGTTTTGTAAGGCAAAGGAATTATTGATCACAGCCCTCACAGGTATTAATTCCATCCCAGCAAAATTAGACGCAAAACAGAAGTTCTCAAAAAACATTCTCAACACGAAGAATGTCTGTCACTGTGGGAAAAAACATGTTTTTTTTTGTTACATTTTATTTTTAATCATTAGATAATTCGTCATTTGGTGTTTCCAACTTGTCGCAGACGGCTTTCAAGCGCTGGCATGAGCTTTGGTCAGGTGGTCACAAGCGTTTGAATATTTTTGCATTTCCTAATAATCATGACTTTCTTCAAAGAACCATTGCAATACTGTAGTTTAAGAGACGTGATTTTAACTTCCACTATACTTTATTGTCAATCCATAGTTAATCTAAAGCTTTCAAAGGCCTGCTGTAAGTTATCATTTTGTAAACCTGATGCACACACCTGTAAATCTTCTTTGCAGCAGTATCTTGAGTTACTGTATGAACAATATACTGATCTTGACCTTTAACTGTCTGCAATTAGAGAATATGCTCTTTCATTTCCAGTAAGACCCTCTTAAATTGTTGCTGGGAATACTTGTACTTTAGTTACAAGTGAGTCAGATGTCATATGGGGTCAATGCAGGCAAAATTACGGAATTCAGTAGAATGATTCTCTTTGAAATGTAAACATGATGATGAGTAATTTGGGTAGGGTTGGGCTGTGTAGCAGTACTCAAGTTGGTAATGGTATTTGGGGAACAATATTACTCAGTACCAATTGAGTCATCCCCTAGTACTACTAGTACTACTCAATACTGTTACAAATCCATCTGGTACCCAACTACATTTATCGGAACCAGTACCATTTCCAGAAATAAGCAAAATTTTATCGTCCTTGAAATGTGCTGTTAATTCTCACATATCTATCTCAAGATTGTCCAAAAACATGATGCTGTCAACAAGTACAGTAGTAAAAAATCCTAAAAGACAAGACTTTGTTTCAGCCTAACCATTCTCTGAGCCTAACACAAATAACATTCACAAAGAACTTAACACTAGGCTATTTTATAGATGAAACGTTAAGACTCAATGTAAACAACATGGGTCTACAGTACATATGACATGTATTTCAAGCTTAACTAAAATCCAAAACACACCTGCTTCTGGTAATATTACATGTGTCAGAAAGATGAATGGTATGTGTCCAACAAGTGTTTTTCCTTTTTTTTTTGCCTGAACACTCTAGAATTAATTTGGTTAGCTGAATGACTGTTCAAAGAGATACTGTAGCAGATATTCATGCAAACTATGGTACTTCAACATCATATGTAAACAACGAGTGAGCTATTCACACGAAAAAAAATTGTTTACTCACCAACACCAGCAGTTTCTGTAAAAGAAAGACTTAACAAACTAGAAATCCATGCTAGAACTAAGATGTACTTCAAAGTTCTGTTTCCATTAAATAAAATATGAAAACCTATTAAGGGAGTTATTACAGTTGTGGAATGTTGTTGGCACTTCAACCTCTAATCATTGGTAGCACTTTATGAGTAGATGATGTTTGGCATTTTGTATGGAGCTCAAAGGTCATGTGAGGTCATTAGAGGACATAGTTTGAAAACC
This sequence comes from Stichopus chloronotus, assembly GCA_021234535.1. NCBI lineage: Eukaryota > Metazoa > Echinodermata > Holothuroidea > Aspidochirotida > Stichopodidae > Stichopus > Stichopus chloronotus. The sequence goes on from CM037849.1 coordinate 9,412,589, forward strand.
TTGTAATACCGTATCTCAAGAAGGGAAAGGTGCTTGAACTTCAGAGATGGTGTGTTGATTGTCCATTGTGAGTAGATGATCCCTTTGTTTTGTCATGGGGTCAAAGGTCACCCACGCATAAAGTACATATGCAAACCAGTCAAAGAGAAATATCTGAGCAACCAAATGTTGCTAGTATTGTCGTTGGTAGCACTTAATAAGTAGATAATGTCCCTCATTTTTATGGAGGTCAAAGGTCATGTGAGTTCAGTAGAAGACATAGTTTTAAAACACAGTGTAAACACAGTGTCTCAAGGAGTAAAGGTGCTTGAACTTCAAAGGTGTTGTGTTGGTAGTCTGCTATAGGTTTAATGACCTCTCTCAACTTTCATGGAGGTTAAATGTCATGTGAGATCACCAGAGGTTAAAATATGAAAACATATTGAGGATGATCTCTCAGCAACTGAATGTAACTAGCACTTCAAACTGTCAAAATTAGTAGCAGTTGATGAATAGATGATCTCTATTAATTGCAATTTACCCATTGGAGACTGACAAAATAATGGTTTCATACAGTACTGTACTTACTCAAATGTTAAAACCCCAGAGTGAACAATCTTAGAGATTTGTATTTACAGCCAAAGCGGACATTTGTGGATCCCTTGTAGATAAAAATTGTCTATATTTTTGGGAAGTCAAGTGTCACATCTTGTCATCACTGAAGTGTAATAGGATGGATCATTCCCTTCCCCACCCCCCCCCCCCTTGCTCCTTGCCAAAATATTGAATGGCAGATAAATGTTGCTAAATAGAATGTGTTCCCATTTTCTTCAACAAGTTATTAAAAGCCCTTTTTTGTGTAACCCTCTCCAATCAATCATTCAACATCACTTAGCATCTAGCTTTTTAGATTTATAAGCAACTTCTTTTCAAGCAACTCCCTGTTAAAATTAGCGAAGTACTTTCTTTTAGTCACCTTTTTCCAAGGGAACTACCCTTAGGCTAGGAAAAATTTTCCAAGGTGCCTTTGCATACTTTTAACCATACTTTGGTGTCAGAGCTTTCTATCCACTGATGAGATTTATTACCACAATTTTCAAATGTGGTTTACATTCTTGTGTTCTGTTCTGTTTTTTTTTTTTTTTTATATGGCCACTTTCCTTCTGCCTCCATGCTTTTGTTTAAAAGTGTTGTGTGTGTTTGAAGAAAAAAAAAGGAAATATGGGCAAGGAATCACAAAGTCCTTTGACTTTCTGTTTTAAGCTCCTCCTTTGATTTGCTGTGATTAAAGTGTGTAATAGTAAAGGACAGAGTAGTATTGGGGCTTTCAACTCATTTGTGTGTTTTCTTAAGTTCAAAAGAAGAATGATGTGAAGAATGTCTTGAAACAGGAAGTACAAAAGAAGAATGTCACAATGACATGGTGTGCATGTAATTTAAGGCTAATATTGTGAGACCCACTATTAAAATTGAGTGACATGCTGTTCAAATAGCTCAAAGGTATTTCATTATATTTATTAGGCAATTCCTGTTCAATAGCATTCACCTAGCAGTAGCAAGATCATTTAAGTCAAATAATCCTTACACAATGAGCTCGCTCAGAATAATGCCTTGAATGCAGGTGTTTGGCCACACACATTTTCAGAGACGGTGAACCAAAAACTCAAAGCAACTGTTTAATTAAAATAAGTGAATACATTTACTTTGTTAACAATGGATGGCATGCAAGTACACTAAGAGGCAACACCAGACACATCGACCAGATTCAAGCTTCTCAGATTGTTGTTGTCAATTTCTTCAATCACAATTGAACTATTTTGAACATATTCAGGACATTCTTACAAAGGAACATCAATTAAACCAAAAATATTGAGATTCAGCAGCTTTGCTGCTCTGGTTTAGAGCTCATACAAGCCAGTTGGTGTGAACTATTGTATTGGTGTGACATCACTCTATCTACAGCATCTCTGTATCAGTCTCTGTATCAGTTTCTGTATCAGTCTATCTATCTATCTATCTGAAACTGTGAAACTTGGACACAGCACTCCACAGGTGGTGGCACATTCAGGATATTCCAAAAAGTTTTGGTCAAAGGTCCCACGTGGGTCCTATGGCCCATTTTATAAAATTTTGCAAATGCTTATCCTCCTACAGATTGTCTCGTACAATGTTGGTGGTTTGTCATAATAACACTCTCTAAGAGGTACCGTCAGTGTATTCAGGTATTTTTAATTGAAGGTCCCATGTGGACACCATGTCCCATTTTATGAAATTCTGCAAATGCTTTTACTCCTACAGATTCTCTTGCACAGTGTTTTTGGTTTGTGGTAATGATACTCTATGTTTATCTTAGGGTGTGCAGGAATAGTCCAGGGTTCTCTGTGGGCCCTTTGGCCCATTTTATGAAATCCTGCAATTGCTTTATCCCCCTACTGTAAAATGCCCCTTTAAATGTCTCACAACATCTCAGCTATCCCCATCATGATGCATGAATGATAACTGAGTAATGGGGCAATGGGTCAGAATGTTTTCTAACAGAACCTCAATCTAGTGTGAACTACATGTAGCTCTAGACATTAAAGGTGCACTTTGAGTCATTCAGTAAAGTCTTCCCAAACATGTCAACTTTGTGTCAAGTATCCTGTAAGGGTTCCACGGACATATCAATGGTCAAGCTAATACAGTCCCCATGTGATACATGCAAATGAATACTAATGAGCTAGTAGTTTGTGCATGCAATGTTAGTGATTCAATATAATGATACTTCTGGTGGTTCCTATGATTATGATATGATATCCTCAGGGTGTTCAGATATGAGCCTCTGCACCGACTCCTTGACGAAGGCAGGCAAGGAGTCAATGTAATGGTGATTTTGGTCTGGTGTACAATATGTGTGTGCATGTGTGGTTGTGTGTGTGACAACAATCTCATTATCACTCTAGTTTTTGAAGGAAAGGCACATGATAGGTTAAAATTGGTATGTGGGTAGAACATATAAAGATCTTGGCTGGGATTGTTTTGGTGTGGGTCAAAGGTCATATATGAGGTCACCAGCAGCCAGTATATAGACAAAGTATGTTTGTATCATAGGGACTAGATGCATGAATTCAACTGGGAGGGTATGTACTCCCTTTTGATTAAAAAACATGGTAATGATTTTCTTTGAGGTCAAAGGTCATTTGGGGTCATCAGAGGTCATAATGTGAAAAGCTTGTGAACATTCGTTAACACTCTAGCTTTTGAGGGAATGGTGCAAGACAAATCAAAATTAGTTTGTGGGGAGGACATACAAAAACTCTGCTGAAGTTGTTTTGGGTGCCGGTCAAAGGTCATCTAAGGTCACCAGTAGGCACAATGTAGGCAACCAGTTTATTCAGTGAAATAAGATGGGGTAGAAAAAAGACCATTTCCCTAAAGTTTAGTGTAAAACAAGATAGGCATATGGTGTCTTTCATCTTTTATTCTTGTCACTTGTGAAGTAGGAAATTTTCCCCAGCAAATTTGCACAGCAAAAATAGAAAATTGCTTGAAAAGCAGTGTCTTTTTTTACCCGAATACAATTTGATTCTCGGGTAAAAAAAAAATTGTTGGAGTAAAAAAAAAACCAATGTGAATACATCAGAAACTATCAGAAGAAAACAGTGAATCAATTCACCCTTTGAAGAATGTTACATAAGACTTCAAATATTGGTCAGTGTAGCTGAATGCAAGACACGACAATGTATTGTGGTTTATAATAACTGTCTGCCAAATGAATTACGTCGGTATGTGTCAGTTACTGAACTGAATACAAATGTAATGTTGAAGCAATAACAATGTGTAAAATTAGGTGGGTGCTCCAAGGTTGATGACAGTGGTAGAAGCAGTGTGGGGGGGGGGGGCAGACAACTCAGCCTCAGGATTCCAAGTTGAAACTTGACCTCCTCCCCATGCCCCAGTGGTGTCTCTGACTGTGAAAAACAGTGTGCATCCTAGATACAATGTTAGCCAAACTTTCCCTAGCCCATTCAAAAAGCCTAGCCAGGTAATACTGTAAGATTGCAAAAATATAAAACATAGCTCTAAAATGGCTTGCAAGGTCTTCATTAATAGGGTAAAGTGGTCAAGCAAGGTGATAGATTACAACTATAAATGTGATAATGAATGAGAAGATGTGACATTGTGAAGTGGTCTGAAAACTGAACAGTCACAGCCATTCTCTGTCTTTGCCAGTGTTTGCATAAAACAGTACTGGTCCTGTATTTATGAGACATTACAGCTGCAGCTGTCAAGAGAGAGAGAAGACACCCTATAGTACACTCATTATGTCTGTTCTGGGTTAAGCTTTCCCCATTAATCAGGAATGAAAATATACTCTGAGCAACAAAGTTCAAATCACAAACACCCAAATTCAAAATTTGAACAGCAGTCATAGTTAAAGAATGGGAAGGGGGTTAATTGGGTAATGTATGAAAGGTGTGGGTACACATTTTCAACTGTCTCTCCAAACATGTGAAAGGTGGAAAGCATGTTAAAATATAAATTACCATAATACTTGAACATGCCTCAAAATCAGTGGGGCCACAGTAAAAGTATAATTGTAATAATGTTTGAGGCAACAATTTAGCATTAGAGCATTTGGCAATGGAATTGAACTGGAAATTATCCCAAATCAACTAAATATTAAGTAAATGTTATATCTTTACTCGCATAAATAATCTTGTATGGGTGGGGTAAATAACCACTTTGGGGTAAGTAAAAATCGATCTGTTTTTTCCCCAAACACTTTCTGGGGTAAAAACTAACCCTGCCATTCCTGTGAGTGATAATATAGAGGACTTAATTATACTATTTTATCTTGTAGAGACACTTAAGAAGTGGGTGCACTGAGGAGATAAACTCAGGGTAACAGACAGATTCCTTGTGAGGCCAGACTTCAAGTTGTACGATGTAAACTTTCTCCCAGCCATTTTTACACATTCTTGCTTCAAAGATGTGGTAATCCAGACAAGAGCAACCACTAGTCCTGAAACTATATCATATTATACTGGAGATCGCTTGCTACAATGCCAAAAAAACACCCATTCAAATCACTTCTCTTGCCTTGTGAGGGGGTGGTGTTTTTTTACCCCAACTAACTTGGTTTCAATGAAATTGTAACCTATGTAATCATGCAGCGGTGTATGCGGGTGTGTGTGTCTGTATGTGTGTGATGCCTTCTTTGCAAACAGGATATCTCAAGAAGGAAAGCTTGGACAGATCTCATATTTAGTACATAGGTTTACCACATTAAGCACAAAATCCCTCTTGTTTTGGCAGAAGTCAAAAGTCATTTGGGGTCAACAGAGCTGTCAAATTGTGAAAACCTTCTAAACTCAATATTTCAAGTAGGAAAGCTTGGACAAATCTCATATTTAGTGTGTAGGTGAACCACATTGAGAGCAAGATCCCTATTGATTTTGGTGGAGGTCAAGGTCATTTGAGGTCAACAGGGGTCAAATTGTAAAAACTTTGTAAACACGATATTTCAAGAAGAGAAGCTTAGGCAGACCTCCCATTAAGAATGTAGGTTTATCTCATTGAGTATACAAGAATTCCATTGTCTTTGGCGAAGGTCAATGGTCATTTTAGGTCAGCAGGGTCACATGATGAAATTCTTGTAAACATCATATCTCAAGAAGAGAAGAGAAGACAGACGTCATATTCAGTATGTAGTTGTATCCCATAGAGTGCAAGAACCATTTAGTCCTTAATGGAAGCCAAAGGTCAAGGGTCAAATTGTGAAAACCTTGTAGAAATGATCTCAAGATCGAAGCAAGCTTCATGCAGAGCTCATATATCATATAAAGCATAGGTACGTAGCCTTTGACACATACTAATGCTATGTCAGATTTAGAGAAAAAATGCTTATAATCAGATCATCGAAAACACAATGCATTTGTGCATTCTAGGGGTTATTAACCCTACTTTGCTATATCTCAGGAACCACATTTTGCATGAACTTCAAATTTAGAGGGTTGCACTTTCTTTTAAAGGGGAAGGCAGGGTTTGACAGAGAAAATTCACCTTTAGTTGATTTTTCTTTCTAAACTGATTGTTCACCAAAATACAGAGAGTTGGGGAGGTGTTTGAAGGTAGAAGAAATGGTAATTATTGCGTTAATTACTGTTAAATGAGAACTCATAATATTTGTTGGGTACAAAAAGTAAATGTTCATGTACAAGCCAAGACAGCCTCCTGTATACGATTACTCCAAATTTGACTCTTTCTCGAAATTGTCCACATGTTTTGAGATAATCTTGATCATATTTGTTAGTCATTGCATGATACTGGTGGGGAATTGTAGTGCAAACAAATTGTGAAAAGTAAACCCTGATTTCCCCTTTAATAAGATTATGGAGTTATTTATAAGTTCAAAGGTCAAATGGGGATAGTAGAGGTTGTACAGTGAAAAGTTTGTCAACACACTATTTTCAAAGGAAACAGTCACCGGGTTGCTATGCCCATTTCGTACCGTTGCTATCATCAAGGTAATTGGATTACGTAACCTTTGCAATGCACATGGCGGATTGTCCTTGGAGCTCACCAAGAAAGAGCAAAAATTGAACATTTTAAATCATTCGAATCTCTGCAATTTACAGCAAATTGTCTCTTAAAACTCACTCAGAACATTGGGAACACATGATCCAAGAGTATGGCCCAATATAATCGTTCCAAGTTAGATAAATCGCACAAATATTTGATCCAAACGAAGGTTGCACAATTTAACACACTCGCGAAAATTTCCCTCTTGATTGTTGAAGAAAATCTCGAAAATATCCGCAATGGAAATCTCGAACGTTAGCATACTTCGCATTCACAAAGGTAATTGAGTTTTCCACATGAAAATGACAAAAATGATAACAGAGGTGCCGTGATGCACTTCCGTGACAAGTTTTAAAATCTTTTTCTGGTTGCTAGGGCTACACTGTTTCTTTTCTACTCCATATACGTACTGTATACGTACTACTGATACATAGGCCCACACACAAGACATACCCTACCCACAATGCAATACTGTAAACTAGTTTGGACTTGTTCGGATTTCGACATCATGTGACGTCATTACATGTTATAATCATATGAGGAAACAAGAGTTGGCGCTGGTTTGTATAGAGCAACCAACTGTGAAGGCAAGTGAAAGTGATGGGAGTTGTTTAGTGTGTAAATATCACTAAAATGTCTTTTGAACAAGGGGTGATTATAACCGTATATGGAAACAAGTTTCATGATTGACATGGAGTAGCTTTGGAGATTGACGGAGTGGTGATGCGGTTCCCTGACATGTTTTACTGAAGGTTGTTTGAAGGCGTGGTCAAAAGCTAAAATCATCGATATCTCTGCCAGATGATCGTGTATGGTTGCAAAAAATTGCGAAGATATCATCGTTTGAAAATTTGACCGCGCAATTGCGTAAACTGGGCAACCGTAGCATTTTCAAGGTCACTTTTCAAATAGAACTGTGTGAAGCATCGTAGTTAATTGCATAGCAACCAGGTGACTGGAAAGTAATCCTGCACTTTACAGGTGGTGTTAAGGTACAATACATAACCCTTTTTGGGTTTGGTGTTAGTCTAAATTGAAGGTTATTTGGGTCTCCAGGAGGTGCAAAATGTTAGCTTTCAGCTTGTAGTTTTTCTCTTCTCTTCTGGTTGGTAAACAAGTATGTGGTGTAACCAGCAGGCGAATACCAGCAATACTTGAAATGTTTTATAAAATTCAGTTAGTGTGTTTGGTCCTATAAATTTTGAGTCCTGGTACTTTTGATGCACTGCACAACAGAGAGCAGTGCATACCTTTATCATCCTTTCATTATAGATCTGTGACTATGTACTGAGTTGTTTTGATACTTTTAAGTACAAAATTCCCGAAAGACAATCAATGGGTTTTTGATTGTGCTGTACTAAGATACAATCTCTGGCATACAGAGGGAATTTTTTAGCTTGATAAGTGACCATTGATTCTGAGGTCACTGAGACAGGTATTATTAATCCGAGAGAGATCTTCATCCAACAATTGACACTGTGGCTGTCTGCATGTTCAGAGAAGTGATTTGTCATATCAATTTCGAATACTCATTAGAGATTTTTTTTTTTACTTGTAAGATATGATCAAGTAGTAGTTACATTTTGTGTATTTCCAGCCAGGGAAAGAGTGGCAAGCTGTTATGGACTGACTTCAAAGATATACTGTAACTTAACTGTATTGTCAATATTATTTGCGGCCTGCAGAATTGTTAGCAATCAATGACAAACCTTGAAAGCCTATTTGAGGAAAACTTTTGTGAATGATGGGAAAGTCCAGTTTCAGACTCTTACACTAGAACCAGAAAAAGGACTACTGTAATATTGTTAAACCTGTATTTCTGCTTCAAGTTCTCCACTTTCAAGTACTTGTTACAATTCAGTTTTGCAACATCACATGATGTACATTATATACATACAGAAAAGACCAGTGCTTGAATGAAGATTGAATCTCACACTAAATTTCTCTGGGGCACTGTATCCTTAGGAGAGCATTGGGACATTCCAGTATAATAACAGCAAGGAATCACTAAGCCTCTTGGTTTTCTGGTTTACTATATTTCCTTATAACTGTTGATCTGTATTAAATTGAGAGTAACACAAATAACTCTTATGTCACAGTAAATGTCTTTATGCCCTACTGTACTTTATAAAATGTTCTTGGTAAAGATGTTACTGCAAAACCTCAGGAAAATTTCATCACCAAGTCATGTCCTCTTCATAACGTACTGTATGTTTCAACCAACTTGTAGACTTTTGTATCCTCTTTGCTTTACAGGCTACAAAGTGCTGGAACTATTTGAAGGCAATGCAGATGCTTACATCCATACCACTCTTATAAAAAAATGGGATATTTGTGCTGGCAATGCACTTTTGAAAGAGATGAATAGTAAAATGACGACATTATCTGGTGATACCATTAAGTATGACTACCGGAGTAATCCAAAGAATGAAGGTGGATTGTTAGCTTCAATATGGGACCATGATAATTTTTTGAACAAATTGTCTGTTGCCATTCGAGACTGACACATTTAAAAGTGACTTAATTTTTTTAACATAATTATGGACTAAATCTTCAATGTAGATGAACATATTCCTTCCTGTTATGGATCACTTTTTGAGTAAGGTAAGACATCGACCGAGAGAAGTAGCAATGTTTGCATAATAACCAAATTTAATTGTCAAGCAAATAACATTTTAATAATGTTTTTTTTTTCAGTTTGCATATATGTACATGTGTATGCATGTATAATTACAGTACGTCATGTCTGTAACTGTAATATTTTTCAAGTTCTCCCTTTACTTTTATTTATTCAAATACCAAATGGCTAAATTGTGAAAACAATGTAGACACTATGTCAACATATCTGTGTTCAAGAACATGGGCTGTTTGCTAGAAGAATTATTTCATAATACGAAAATGGCAGACACTGGAGGGTCATGTGCTGTTGGAATGTAATCTTGCAATAAGTCTCATAATTTGATGTACCCAAATTTTTATACACCATGTGTTGAAACTTAAACTAAGTTCTTTGGCCCCGAACTGGTGTCTTACATACAGCAATGGATGTGTAGCAACATATGTCAGAACTTGGATGTGTTGGAATACAGCAGGGGTGTTGGAACATAGGCCAGTAAAGAGACGTACAAAAGACGACAATTTTATCTGAGCCGAAACGAGTTATTACGAAGAGCAAAACTTGTGACTATTGCTCTGCTTATGACTATTACTCTGCTACAACTGACAAAATGACTCAGTAAACAGCACAGTACTCTACAGTGTACGTTCCGCTTTGTTTGATCAAACTATTGCTGTTGGTATTATTACGCACGAAAAACGTATGACACTATTACACCTGCCATATCAAGTTATTCCTGCAACACATGATCCTCCATGCAGCAGATAGTTTGACTCCATTTTGTCCATTGGCCTGCTTCTTCCACCTATTAGGCTTCTGATATTATTGGTTTCACTAGGTCTGGTGTCACAGATGATATACTTTTCAAGTCCTCTGTGTCTGGAATCAGTGGCGGAGCTACCATATGGTCACAGGGCAGTCCCCCCTGATGTCCCCTCTTCAACTCCCCCCTCACCTGACTTCCCCGACTAACTCAAATAGATTGCTAGCACTCTTTTCAGCTCTTTACAGAAAGAGTAAGAATCAAAAAGATAGAAAAAGATAAGTGTGAGAAAAAAATTGAAAAAGAAGGTAAAGAAAGTGCAAGTTTGAGTACTTCAGTGCATTCTACATCCAGGAAAAGATTGTGTCGCAATTTTCTGTCTTTAAGTTCAAGGATGTACAGTATTTATCATGAAATGCTCAAAACTGATCAGACTTTTTTAGTGGAAAACTTCCAAAATGAGATTTAATTTTTGATCCAGGAAAATACTGAAAATTCCATTTTTTGTAGCTTACTTGATGAGGCTGGAAATTGGGCGATTTCCAATAATCTGGGGTGGGGTGATTTGTATGTATTTTTTCTGGTTTATTTCACTCCAAACAATGCTAGAAGTCCTCTTACATAGTGTTCAAACAATTCTCAGTTCAGCCCTAATCAAGAATCCTGGCTGCGCATACACAGGCGCGTACTGTATTTCCGTGTCAGACTCGCTGATGCCCCCTCACCCATGTCCCGGGCTCAGTAAGAAAACAAACTTACACCCAACACTTACAGGTATGCATTTCGAGTCTCTTGACCCTGTGTAAGCAATCACTGTGACTCCACTGCCAAATGAACAAGATGTGGGACTAGATATGTTCATACCCATCAAAATATTTGCCAAGTGCTCCAAGAATATATGAAAGAGAATGCGCAGTACATGATTTTTGCATCATCTCAACCCATCTGATATGTATAAGCATTTTCATAAAATTACTTTTTGCCCTCATTAATTTGAGAAATTTCAAACATGAGATCCCTGTTTAAGACTGTGCATATGCAGCTTATAATACCCACGAATTGCTGTTCAGGAAGTTCTTTGTTCATCTGTCGAGTTTGAAAAGCCAAAATTTTCTTACACGCTCGTTGCCAACTAATCTTTGTAGTCTTTCTAAAATCTAAATCTGAATAGTCTTTCAGAGTGCCTGTTTAGAGAGGGTTATGACATATAGAGAGAGTTGCAACAACTAGTTAATTGATATCAGTTTGCCTCCAACTGTACCTCCTTATAGTTCCTAAAAATTGCCATTTTACATGTTTGTTTTCACTGGGTAACAAGTTCAGGTCATATATCACTGTTTAACTAACCTAAATGCATGTGCATACAATTATCACACAGTTGGAGGCAAAATGGCAACCCTCACGATGCAGGAACCTGTCATGATGACCCCAACCCTCTAAATTTCTAAAGAGCAGTGTGTTTCTATTACACAGCACCCCTAGAATCCATTTGTACCCCTTGGACTGAAACTGCTAGCTCCGCCACTGTTCTGAGTGCTTCAAAAAGTCACTGCTACCCATTGCATTTTACCTTCTGTTCAGTGTAGCTGTCGCAGATTACACAAAGATTGTTGCCAACTGTTGTGACTGAAAGTACAGTACACATTTTGTACTGGTGGAGGACTTCTCCATACATTCAAGTGGAAAACAAAAATCATTACTTGATGGATGGTAGTGTGCTGTGACCGTAATTAAATAATGATTCATCTGAATGTCATAAGAAACTGACTATTATATGTGAGGGAACTATTGAAAGTTACTGTTCATGTTCAAATTGGTTTGCAATTTTCAAAACATAGTACATATTTATTGGCCTTCCTGTGATTTTACTTAACACACTAGACCTATGTTTCTACCAAATGAAAGTTTAGTAGCATGGATGTATAAAACTTCTCGCATCTAACGTAAACACCTTGGAATTTCTAGCTGTTGTAAATTCAAAATCCATACAAATCACATATCTTGTTTTTCGCATGTCTAAAATTCAATTTTACTGGTAATTTGATCCAATATGCTATGGATTGTACCTCGAAATCTGTTATTTTAACCAACGTTTACTTGAGTTAACGATACGATGTAAACCTGCCAACCTTCGCGCATCTTATTAATGTTAGCATGACAATCATTACATGAAGAGTGTCTTTTTAAACAAATCTTGTGCCTAAACCTACAGCACAAATCTGTGACCAAGCTAGCAACAAAAATGGTCAGGAAAAGTTACATTGAAGAGTCAAAATCATGATTTGAAAATTTGTAAAATTCGGCGGAAACTGCGAATAGGATGCTCTAAGCCTAGCCTACCTCACCTATGCAAATGTAGTACCGTAAAGTTGACTAACCAGGCAAGGGCGATTGAATAAACAGTGTCTCAGCTTTCTTTTTAGTCATTTCAAGGCATTGTAGTAAAAAAAATTGTCCAGCTACTTAGGTCATCAAATTTTTGGGCTTATTTTTTAGGGGTGTGCGAAGTTTGGCAGTTTCTTGTGAAAAGTTTGACATATTTGTAACATTTTCAGTGGCATCAGAACATCCATGCAGAGAACATCTTCATTAAATATGGAATCATTTTCTGTGTACAATACTACATTAGTTTAGTCATGTAAGTCATTGTATCATTCCTCAAACTATATGTGCGAACTGTTCTTAACCTGAGTCTATTGCAGTTTTTTAGGAGATGATGAAGTTGACTTCTTTGATTGTAACATTTTTTGCGTATGTGCTGCAAAAAGGTCAATTGTTCTTTTCCAGGGATCTTCCATTGGTATCCTTTACAGCCAGATTTAGACATTTGCAGTTTTGCTGTGTTGAAATTGTTTATGCATTATTTCCAAGAAGTTCTTTCATGTAGTTTAACATTAAAGACTGTACACCACTTTATTCCACCATGTGGATTCGTTGTTTATTTATTGGATGCATTTCTCGAGAGACTCGCTGTTTGTAAGAGGGTGGTGAGTGCGTATTCTGAGAGATAACATGCTTATCATTCACAAGGAGAGGCTGATATTAAAGTGATTGTACATGACCATCCATGGCTGACACTTCATCTCAAGAATCACATGATTCCAGAAATGAAATGCCAAATTTGGCAACATCAGCACAAGATTATATAGTCCTAAGTCATCATGTCGGTTGAATACTGCTGTCAAAAGTCTTTATGTGGCAGTTGCAACATGAAAAGTAAACCAAAGTAAAAATGTATTAGGCTCACATAAAATGCAACAGCAGCAAAAAACTTTGAAAAGCAAATATACATAAAAAGATGAAGTAAATACTTAACTTGCTCACATTTTCCCTATTCACAATAGAAATATCCAACTGTTTCTGTGGGATCAAAACACAAACATCTGCTTATTTCTGTTGCAAATAGGGAAAGTGCAAACATGGGAAGAAAGAGAAAAGCATTTTTTGGCCACTTTGCAATTCATTAGAAATAAATTTCATGAATTATGTGTTTTCATGGAAGATGTGGACCCAGACATCCTGGGTGTCACAGAATCTTGGTTAAGTAATTATATTGGGGGTGCTGAATTCCATATCCCTGGTTATGTGACAGTGATGATGTACAGACAGGATAGGATGGACACCTGTCGGGGTATAGATTGTGGAGTATTACTGTATGTCAGTTCCCCCTTGAACTGTGTTGAGTTGACTAAGTTTCAAAGTAGACCTTATTTCACAAACTCAAGTTTGGTGTGAGTTTTACCTTTTGCATCAAATTGTATCTTTTCAACCAGGGGAACAATTATCTGGATCTGGTTTTGAGTAATGACCAAAAATTGGTTTGCAACATTGTGAGTTTTGGTAGAATAGGACTATTGATCAAGATGTGATTAGGTTTGATGTTTTCTGTAAAATCTTTCTTCCAAAGAGCAATGATCTTGTTCCAAATTTCTCTCATGCTTATCTTAGGGGTGTTTCTAACTTTCTCAGTGAAACTTATTGACTGCATTGTGTCTGGATAAAAAGATTAGATAAGATTACTTATATTATGAAAAGTTTTGTTCCATGGAGAAGGCATCAGGTTAGAGGGAGTAAACCATCCTGGATGTTTAGGGAGGTATTTCTTCATATTAAAAGAAGTGTAAGTTGGGGAGGATGTTTTGTCTTTCTGGGTCTGCTACAGATTCTGATACTTTTAAGATACCATAATTTTAATTTATACATGACTTGTAAAAATATATTGACAATGAAATATGAAAAAGAAAGCTTTTCAATCACATGTGGTCAGGTTAGAGATGGCGATAAGTCACATTTTGCAAGTCTAAGTCAACTTTTAAGTCACTGTTGCAAGTCATTTGCCTCGACGTCAAATCGGGTTACCAGTCAAGAAGTCGCAAATCAAGTTACTTGGACTTGAGTACAAGTCAAGTCACAAATCATCCAAGTATTGACTATCATGATCTCACCGAGTGGACTGTTGGATGGCCATTATCTACTTTGTTATCATATTTCATTTCAAAACAAGCAAAACGTTTGGAATACCTATTATATCTCGCAATGGATGACAAATTTAGCTAAAATCTAAAGGAATATCTAGAATAAACAGCAATAGTTAATGTTCCTAAAAGTCAAAAGCAATTTTAATATGTCAGAACTGGTTGTATTAGAAGGCATCAAGAGTTAGAGATTTCAAAAATACATGTAACAAAGCTTGAACAAGGAAGACAATCTACGGAGTTGCATGTCATGCCTATATCGGTCGTATTCCGTAGTCATTCCCTAGACCAGACTAGCTTTTATTCGTACATACTATAATATTCCATCGACAGTTTGATCAAACATGCCGCGCTTAAATATATCGTGGTACACGTAACTAGGTGCCGACACAGTTGGCCAGCATGTGTAATGAATGTGCAAGTGTGTGTGAATTTAGAAGCTGCGTGCGCGTCAAAGTATTCCCATTCAGAAATCGCGAGTACGTCAAAGTTTGAGTTCCTTTGTTTCTCCGATCAGCGCGTTGCCACCTTCTGGGTGTTTTTATCTCATCCCTATCCATGTAATGTATGGGATGAGATATTGCGGTTGCTTTGAGACGTTAAAGGGGAAATCAGGGTTTACTTTCACAATTTATTTCACTACAATTCCCCTTGGTATCGTACAATGACTTATAGGCTAACTAACAAATATGATCAAGATTATCTCAAAACATGTAGACAATTTCGAGAAACGAGTCAAATTCGCCAAAACTCGGTGAAGAACTCCGAAAGTCTGTAACATCCATATTCATTGATCAAATATGAATATTCAATACTATCGCCTTTTCAAGGTAGGAGGAGGTGTGGCTGAACAGTTTCATATTTAGCCTACGCGTGCTGTATGTATCATTAACTATCACTAAACATTTGTTTACTTAGCATTGCGCAATACACGAACAGCATGGGAACTGTAAACATTCGGTTATGTTTATTCATAAAACGTCACGTCAGTCTTACTCTGTGATTGGTCATCGTATAGAGGAGGCTGTCTTGTACATGAAAGTTTATTTTTTGTACCCGACAGATATTAAGAGTTCTCATTCAACAGGTAATTAACGCAATAATTACCGTTGCTTCTACCTTCAAATACCTCCCCAACGTCTATATATTTCGGTGAACAATCAATTTAGAAAGAAAAATCAATTAAAGGAGAATTTTCTCAGTCAAACCCTGATTTCCCTTTTAAATGTATTATGGCTCTCTTAGCTGCCATAGCAATGGTTGCCAAGGTAACATGTATGGTTGATATATGAGACATCAGGGGTCTAACCTAGTATGGTACTTAAAGGGGGAAATCAGGGTTTGACTGAGAAAATTCACCTTTAGTTGATTTTTCTTTCTAACCTATTTCACCGACTTTTTGCGAATTTGACTCGTTTCTCGAAATTGTCCACATGTTTTGAGATACTCTTGATCATATTTGTCAGTTATAACTCATTGTACAATACCGGTGGGGAATTGTATTGAAATAAATTTTGAAAATTAACCCTGATTTCCCCTTGAAGGTGACCTGGAACCGCCCATTATGGTAGGGTTAGGGGGTTATAATGTGTGTGTGCAAAAGAAATTTTCAATTTCAACAGTTTGCCTCCGCAACTCCTCAAAGCCGACGAGGATCAAAGTTGGCAGATAGTTGACCCATGGTGTGAGTGAAGTTGTGTCTCCCGTCAATATTTAAGGTCAGAGGTCAAATAAGTGACATCTTGTTTTTGCTATATTTCTTAATGCAAAACGGCTATTTACATGGGTCGTCAGATATGTGGCCGGTATACAAGATTTTATTTTAAAATCATGTTTCTATGTGTTTTGAAGGGTCAAGTCAAAGGTTTAATTTGACACCGAAAGGTTTGTATCCACAGCTCCTCCTTGACCACAAAGCCGATGAGGGTCAAAGTTGGTAGATAGGTGACCCATGGTCTGAAGTTGCATCTCCCATCAAGTTTAAGGTCAAAGATCAAGTGACATCTTGTTTTTGCTGTATTTCTTAACCCAAATGACTGTTCACATAGGACCTAACGTATGTTACCTGTATACAAGATTTTATCTAAAAAATCATCTTTTTATGTGTTTTGAGGTCGAAAGTCAAGTTCAGGGGTCGAAAATCAAATTTGACACCAAAAACGTTGCATCTGCAGCTCTTCCTTGACCACAAAGCCAATGAGGGTCAAAGTTGGTGGATCGGTGACCCATGGTCTGAAGTTGTGTCTATCAAAATTTAAGGTTAAAGATCAAATAAGGGAAAATCTTGTTTTTGCTGTATTTCTTAACCCAAAACTGCTATTTACATGGCACCTTCACATATATGACTGGTATACAAGATTTTGTCTAAAAATCATGTTTTTAGCTCATACCAGCTAGCTGCTGTAACCTATACATCTCAGTTTCTACTAGATGAACTTGTTAGTAGTATGGACACCTCTTCTGATTGACTTTACCATTGGATGCATGTCCGATCACAGTTTGCAGCTGTAGCGCCCTAGTGTATATATTGTAAATACAGTAAGAGAGAACCAGTTCGGAACCGATGTCTATTTTCTTTTATTTTGGTGCTCGTTTCCTGTTTTACCCAACGTTAATTTTTTTTAAGTATTTTTTTTAACTTCCCTCGCTAGCGTTTCCTCCCTTTCCGGTGTTTTGTTCTCATCTCCCGACCCGTTGTCATGGTCCCGCACGTGGTTGTGCGTTGTTTTTAGATACTTTGACCTCTGACCGAACGACGCGAACGGAAGAAAGAGAAGTCACGTAGGCCACATGTTCACGGCACTCCGAGGCAGGACGCGATAAAGTCAAGACGTACACTGAGTGAAGCCCCTATGGAGGGAAACAGAGTTACGCACGGTAAGAAAACTCTTCTTTTTTAAGTCTAAGGCTCGAGGGAGCTCAGTAATCCTAGGTACAGAAAATTCCAGGGTTTGGTGGTACTGGTACGGATTTGGGGTCGGGATTTTGGACCCCTGGTAGAGCTCGGGGAGTCGGGGAGGATTTAGACGCAGGTATAGCGGGAGGCAGTTGCTCTTGCCGTGCGGAACTTGCAACTACCGACAAGCAGGCAATAAGGCTTGATTTTGGCTTGATATTCGAGAATCCTAGGTACAGTAAATCCAAGAGTTTGGTGGTACTGGTACGGATTTGGGGCCGGGAGGTTGAACCCAAGGCAGAACTCAGGGAGTCGGGGTGGACTTAGAATTGACGCCGGTTACGCTCGAGGAATTGACGCCGGTTACGCACGTGCACCAACACCAGTGACGCACGAGAGAACGCCGGTTACGCACGGGGATTGACGCCGGTTACGCACGTGCACCAAAGTTAGTGACGCACGGGGAGACACCGGTTATGCACGTGTACCAACGTCAGTGACGCACGGGTGGACGCCAGAGACGCACGGAAACTGATGCACTTGAAGACAATACCTGATAATTGCCGAATTAGTTGTAAACTTCTTAATTGATTACTCACTGATTGTATTTTCGAAACAATTTCTTCAATAAACACCTTAAGTAAGGTTGTTTTCCCAAATTCAAATACTCTGTTTTCTTCTCTTTTATTTGTGGATTTACGACTTAAGCAATTAGTTCCCCTCTATTGGTAACGAGATCCCGACGAACCCTAGGTGACGTTACACAGCTTTTGTCAATTATGTAGCCCCTGACACTCAAAATGCAAGTGTCATCGCTGTCGATGAGTTTCTTTCACGTATTTCCTTCAGGGTTTTTTTTTTCCAGTGACCCGGGTCAACCATGGGTCAACGGTTAGGTTGTTATTTTTCTGACCTTTTGGATTTTGAGGTGTGGAATTTATGCGGCAGGCCTACCAAGGCAGGGGTGGAATGCAGGGTTGGGAGCATGTATGTATGCATGTAAAACACCTAGGAAGGGCCGTTTTCTACTATCTGAGTGGCTTGTAGAGCCAAGCTTTTCTTTGAATGCTCATCTTGCATTGCATCATTTTTCCCAGACTAATTGTTTTCTCAGTATTTGAGAAATTGTAGACATGAGACCTATGTTTCAAGGCTGGGTTCATGCAACTGAAAAGCTTTGGGAAGGGCTATTTCCGGCCATCTGGAGGTTTGTAAAACTCAAAATTTCTTTTACACTCCGTGCCAACCGATGGTGGCGCTCCGCTTACATAAGTCTTCACGAGTTCGCACCCCCCCCCTTAACATACATATTCCTGGCTACGCCCCTATGTCTACTATTTATGTAAATTGTCTACGACAGATGGTCTTTTGTAGTCCTCTAAAATGCTCCAGATTGCGGTAAATCTGCAGATTTCAAAATTGTCCAGGGAAAATGCCCCCAGACCTCTAGCAACTGCATGCTTACGGCACGCGCCAGCCGCTTCCGTACTTGGAAAAAGGTCCACATCTTGGAAAAAGACCCACCACTCCACATGGGCTGGCTACGGGCCTGTATCAGGACACAATTAACATTGCCGTACTGCACTGTGATAGAAAAGTAGCGCCACTTCGGTTTTCAGAATGGCCGCCGACTAGTCCTTTTAAAGTCATGGCGAAACTGGTCACTAATGAGAATAGGTGGGGCAGTTTCGAAAAAGCGACACAAAATCTTCCACAAAAAGTTCAACAAAAAATTTATTTCGCGGGAACTAATAGTTTCATGTTTTTTTTTAGGTTTGTGACAATTTAAATACTATTTTTACCTGAATATATTATCGCCGAGTGCTTTTTGCACTGTGCAATTTCTATGATGCTATTGATGATGTATTGTACATGATCGATGAAGTAATGCCTGGATAACCACAAAACAGGTAAACAAGACGGAACAATTTTTATTTTTTATTGCTAAGAGGAGAGGTTTATGAAGGTCCAACCATACACAAACTGCTCACAATTTGCAACTATAACATGCATGGTCAGCTTATTGAAATTGCTATAGTACTATCATAACATTTAGATCAATTTTGTTATACATCCCATGACTAGATTGTGCTTGGAAAATTCCAGTAGACCTGCATACCTGTTACAAAATATTGAATTGAAGTGTTACTGTCTATGCTACACATTCAAAATCCAAAGGGTGGAAGATTATCCATCTGAATGCTTGAAATGCTGACAGTGATTCTCACCAGAGTATTTAAGGTACTATTACAGGGTTTGTCCAATCTTCAACTGATTTACATCATGGTACCTTGTATCTTTACAAGGCAAGGCCTCAACATTTGTTTCAATGAATGATGACAGGTGAATACTTGTGAATACCAGGATTCAAGATGAAATGGCGATAGCTGGCCTGCAAAATCTTGCCTTACATTCACTCCTCCAAGTAAGTATCTGCAGTGATGATTGGAACTGGCAACACAATGTATCATTTCAGAAGTCATAGATGACATGAATTACATTCCATGATGTCAAAAAGAATGCAAACATCACCACTTGAGCTGAAATCCAACAAAGTAGTGCAGTTCAACTTTAATAGGTCTCTCTATAATGCTTTGCTATACTTGGCCTTGGTTGATGTTGGAGGCTATTGTTCCTTACAATTAAGACAACCATAACTTGTTTAAAACTGATTCACAGTCCTGAAGCTGGAAATAAAAAAAAAAAATAGCCTAGGCTATCTAGACTTGTCCAGTACACAAAACAGAGAAAGATTATCGCAAAGCCTAGGCCCAAGTTTGCAAACTCACCGAGAAAAGCAATTCCCTACATGAGACTGTAACACCGAACAATAAACTCTAGTCAGCCTTGGACCTAGCCTTATTGTCAACTGTAACTTAGTACGCCCTAGGCTAGGACCAAACTTGAAATGGGATTTTTATGAGCCTAAGAAGTGGGCTTGACTAGCCTAATTTTAAAATATGAATTACCTAGGCCTACAAAACCGGGCGTAACTAGTTAACTTATGCTAGGTCACAGGTCGACGTTATCATGGCTGGTGGGGGCTTTAACGCTTCTGTACTTTCACTTCCAAAGCCAAGGTCCTGAAAAAGTTAAATGGAGACAAGGCTGTCTCATTTTCTCCATTGTCTGTACTATTTTTCACGGCTCCAAATGTATAAACTAGGCCTAGCCTACACCTAAAATGTGTATTAAACATTTCTAGTCCCAGGCCAGATGTTGTTAACGTATACATGCCTAAGGGCCTCGTATGTTGCCATAAATGTACCGGCTACAGCATACAGGAGGATAGGCTAGGCCTGACTACCTCTACATAATTTTGTAGGGCCTTGCTTAGGCTTCGATTTCCCTTCGAATCCAGAAAACTGCAATCTTTAAAATCAATCAAAAACACTTAAGACGTTTGAAGCTGGACGTTCGTCGGGGAATTGGAGTAATTATACGTCGCGTAAGTTCGCAGTGTCGAAGATATGTTTGAACATATACGTCGCGATAGACCGCCATTGCATTGACGTTGTGTGGTAGTAAGTTTTTAATGAGGAGTAGTCGCTCCGAGAGCGGTGGCTCCGTTTTCGTTGCTCCTAAGTTATCTCTATCCTATATTATACTACCTCAATGGTTACCATACCGTGTCACTGGGGCAAATCACACATCTCCTCGAATGATACTGCTTCACCAGCTAAAAGTCCATAACTTTTCCATAATTGCTTCAATTGGCACCATTTTCACACCTTGTATACCTCAATTCGCCTACTTCAATATTCAATCCACAAAAGGACCCATCTCATAGGATAAAATACCAAAAACGTTGTCCAAATGTCCCTGATACGGTATGCTACCTTCAAAATGCTTCTCTCCGACATGCTTTCATGCATTTGCATGACACGTGGACACAATGTTCCATAGGTGGTGGAACATTTGGGTGTTTAAACCAGAAAGCCAAAAGGCTTTGTGATTCCTTGCTACATGGTTATATTACAACAAACATGAATTATTCACATGACAAGTATAAGATCAACTGCAGCTATTTTTCTTGATACACCACAAGCCTTTAACCCAAAATGACCTTTAATTTGGTGACCTTAAATGACCGCGACATTTGACGTCCACCAAAAGCAATAGGGATCACCTACCCAGGCCATACAACCCACACATCAAGTACAATATGAGTATGACATCAGTCAACATCATCTCTGAGCTCCAAGAAACACAGAGTAATCAATGCCGCTTCCAATCTTGCCTGTTGTTAGTTGAATCAAATAACTCAACCTTACCTCATCTGAACTCAGCTTGTCTGCCATATTTACCTCAAAATTCTTCATAAACGACCAGAATGTTCTTGGGTCTCCATCGTATGGTGGAATTTCTGCCTTAGGTAATTCCATCGCTAATTTGAAACTCAATTTCCTCCTTTAACTTTTTCAATGCTTCCTCCCTCTCCTCAGTATAATGCTTTTGACATTCCAACATCCAGCTTTCTGCTTGCTCAAATGCTTCATCAGACAACAGCACAGCCAGATCAGCTATAAACCTCTTCCATTGCCTCAAATTGGCGCTCTGCCTTTTGCAAATTTTCCTTTATCGACTCTGCGATAGTTTCTTCCTTGTTAGAAGTAGCTTTTAACACACTCAAAGTCCTCGTAAGTTGACCCTAAGTTATGATTCCTCCTCAATATTTTTGCTTCCTCCATTCTTTTCGACATTGTGAAATATGATTGAAAGCACTCCAATTTGATTGTTCAAGAAACCTTGTTCTGCTACCAGCTGTTCCTCTGGATATTGATATTGTCCAAATAAATGACAGAACAGATGTTTTTTTTTATTTTCTTCATTTTTTTATCAACCCATTAACATTCCAATGCATGAATTGATGCCACCTTGTCTATCTGACCCCATGACCCCCCATACCAAGACTATCTCTCTGGACAACTTATCGGAGGCCCCTCACACTAGAAGTTACTCACTAAGTTACAAATGCAGTACTGTAACCAACTCTGGAGCAATCCCATTGAGTTAACTGTGTGCGACGGAATCAAAACCTGCCATTGCACAATGTAGCCCCATATGCATTTGTACGGTAGTTTGTAATAACCACAATAATGGTGTTTAGGCTATTATTATTGTTTTATAGTGAAAAATTATCCCTTCCTCTCTATTGATAAGCATTAAATTTCACAGGTACGTGAACCTGTTAATAACAGACAACCTTATCAAGTTTAAAACAAATCTGACCCACGGATAAGGAACTATGGCAGTTTTAACATTTTTTATGCTTTACCCCATAACCTCATTAAGTATGCAAGATTTGGACACCAAAAACAATAGGGATCATCTACTCAATATGGGCAACCTACATGCCAAAAATGAAATTACTCAGAGTTACCCGTCACACACACACACACGCACACACACACACATACACACCTACGACATCAGGACTGCATAGATTCCCCTGCCTACGGCAAGGAATAAAAAAATGGGTGTTTAAAAAAAATATTGTCCGAGGTCCCATGTGTCCCCTATGGCCTATTTTATGAATTTTTCAAAATGCTTCTCCTCCTACAGATTCCCTTGTACAATGTTGATGGTTTGTCCCAATAATACTTTACAAGTGGTTCCTTTCAGGGTGTTCAGGTATTTGAAGTTCAAGGCCCAATGTGAGTCCTGTGGCCCATTTTATAAAATTCTGTTTTAAATGCTGCTTCTTGCACATGCTTTGATTGATTCGTATGTAACTTAGGAAAATGTTCCCTAAGTGATGGGCAAATTTGGGGTATTCAAAACTGCTTGGTGCAAGGTCCCATGTGGACCCTACGGCCCATTTAATGAAATTCTGCAAAATGCTTCACCTCCTACAGATTCTCTTGTAAAATGTTAATGTTCTGTCATAATGATACTCTGTTTGTGGTTTATCTTAGAGTGTACATGAATTTGTAGTACAGGGTTCCATGTGGACCCTAATCTCGAATATACCTATCGTGCATGAATGACAATTGAGTAATCGGGCAATTGGTCAGATTTTGTCCTAACTGAAACTCATTCTAGTCTGAGGAGGTACATTTAGGTCTAGACATTAAAGGGGCACTTTGAGTTATTAGCTCATACCCATGAGAGTCATTTTGTGAAGTCGCAAGTGGGCAAAATAGGTCCAGATGGTACCAATCGCGCGAAATACGAACGATCGTGCGTATACAGCGTGAAATGAGGGAAAGTAAAAACATTTGAGCACAACCTAGGCATATATTTCTGTGATAAAATTGCTAAATAACAAGAGGAACCCGCCGAAGAACCCAGTTTCATAGATTTCAATGTAAAAATTAATATGCCATTCGAATGACCATCTTGTTGGAGCTGAGCATATGCAAACCTAGGCTGTGCCATGCTATACCTCCGTAATATGAACGACGTAGCGTTACTAACAGTTGTACTAAGCTGGCCTATGTCATTGTTCACTATACTCACATAGGCCTAGGCTCTATTAGCTTAGGTCAGCGCATCTTGTAAAGCAACTGTTATGTGAAGCCAGGTTAGATTTAATATGCTGGAAATAGGCTATCTTGATTCCAAATGTTCTTCCCACTTAACTATGCTGGCTCACTTTTTACACTTGGTATCATTTCACATCACCCTGCCAACACCCTGAAGTGACGTTCCTTTCATAGAAAGATAGGTTGAAGGAATAAATCGAAAGAGGGACAAACGTTAATCAGTATTGATTAGGCCTATATTGACATCGTAAAAATTGAACCAGACGCTGTTCTAGGAATATTGTCATTGGGACAGGGGGGTACTTCATAATTTCACATATTATCAAGGGTTGCCACTAGCGGTTGGCGCTAAGCATAGCAAGAATTTGTTGCCCCCCTCCCCAGTCCCATCCACGATTGAAGGAAGGTGCACTTCTCGGCCACGTTAAAGGCATCCAGACGCTCTACATTTTGAGATCTCAATTGTTTTGCTTACGTTTCAAAAAAAAAATGTTGAATAATAATTTGTATAAGTTATTCACCCTTTTTTTTTCTTTTTATAAAAACTGTAACATAATTTTACTATAATAGAGAATAGTAGGCTCTAAACGAATAATTTGGGTGTCCAACCTTGCAAGCACATGTAAGATGTACGATTTCAATTGTTGGTTTTTGTTCTATTTCGCATTATCTAATAAAATGTTAAGTACACTACTCAGACCCAGATTGTCTAGAAGATAGCAGCAAGGTTAATTTTCTCCACTCCATGATACAAGGAAACTTCTCATGTCTTGCCGCCTCCCCCACCCCCATAGGCCTCTGTGCCACTGTGTGTTGTTTTCAAAGTCAGATACATTATTGTGTTAATAAATAAGGTTCCAACTGTGGCGGTGCAGCAGTAGGTTAGCTAAGTCAACACTAATTATGGTAGAAAATTCCAACTTCCAATATCTTTGCACAACACAATATCATTAATATTGAAAACAGTTTGATTGATTCCAAGTGTACTCTGTTTAAGAGGTTAACACTAAATTTAACTAACATGAAAAGTGGCTACACTACAGTGAAGAGCAAATTTTTTCCTTCTAGGTCTTCCTTTTAAACGATCTTATCCTTAATTGAAGGGTCAACCACTGCATAGTCTCTACAGGCCTTTAGCTCAGTCAATTGGAAGGATGTACCTTACCTTGGCAGATGATATAAACCCACCGTCATAAGTTTTCCCAAATAGACTCTTGTACTAAGGTTGGCATTAGTAGTCTGTTGGGAAAATACCACCAAGCATGTTTTTTTTTTTCACTTCCATGGTGAAAGGAAACATTATTCTTGACCAATTTCAACTGTGTTTCCATTTGAAAATCAGAGACACACTATTGCATTGACTAAAACATAGGTTTCATACTTTTATTGTGAAAGTTGTATATAAGCTAGGTTAGTTGAATTCAACTCCACCCATGGTGGTGATGGGGTTTACTTGATAGGTTCAAATGCAAGATTCATATTCAACCGTTTTCTTGACTGTCGCTGGTAGATTGTGACCTTCAGGTCTGTGATAGCAGCACAATTCCTACCGTATAGCCAAGCAGTAACTTCCGTGCTACATGTCTGGCAAAAGTTTGAATTCGACTTAGAACTAGCCCTAAACTCTTAAAATAAATGGCCTCTTGTCTTTGGTAATGTTCTGAACCAAGTAATGACATGCCAGTCTTACGACAACATTTTCCCTGTTTATAGCAGAGGCTACTCGGCCCTACATGATTTTCGGCCAAGTGGCCATGACAAGAACTTCCCAAACTGTCATTGCAAGCACGGATTTTTAGCATTTGCCATGGAAAAAGGTTACTAACAAGAGAGAAGTTTTGAAATCTTTATATGAAAGAAGTTTTGAAAACTTCACAAACTTACAACTCAGAAGCCTACTTATCAAGTTAGATCATACAGTTTAAATGCATAGTAGGCCACAGGTACAATGCAACCAAACACTGACCGTTACAAATTATGTAATTAACATGAGGGACGTGCACCGCAGTGATGCAGTGCATGGTGAACGTGACCCTTTACGACCAGCCTACACTATAACTCTAGCAGGTCCCTCTTTGGCATGCAGCGAAAATAATGATTACATGTTGATATCCATCAGTGAAATTATAAACCTATGGAACTCTCTTATCATTACCTCTACACCATTTGTAGTGGGAATGTAAATTTCCAAACCTGAGTTAAAAAAAATAAAGAAAATGTTAGCTGGAACTCACAACGCCAAAGAGACTGGGAAGTGCCATTTCCTGCAATCTGAGAGGCATTTTTATCCAAAAATGTTCTCTGTACGCTACGCGCCAACTGATGTGGCCCTCCGCTTAGATAGTGTCATTACTCCTCCCCCCACATCAACCCTTTCCCACACCCCCACCCCCCCGCCCCTATGAAAAATTCTGGCCACGACACTGACGTAAGCCTAACAAGTTAGAGTTTGCTAGAGTTAGTTTCTTTTTTCTCGGACAGGGTTCGCTTACGTCTTCATGGTCGTCTCTTTACCACGCTCCATACATATAACGTATGCGTGTAATCTGTAATGAAGATTAACCACAGGCTAAACATAATTTAGTTCGAAAGTGGGCGTTGTCCCTTCTCGACCAATCCAAACTGGGTACACAGTTGGCCAAACCCTCTATATATGGCTCTGCTCATACCAGCATGCTGATGTGAGCTTTTGTGATCATGCGTCGTCACTTTATCTGTCTATCTTTCCGTCCACAATATGTTCAAAATACTGTTGCTCCCACATGCTTTCATGGATTTATTTGAAACTCACACACAATGTCCCTTGAGTGGTAGACCATTTGGAGTGTTAAGGAATTTGGGTATAAGGTCCCATGTGGGCCCTATGGCCCATTTTATGAAATTCTACAAAATGCTTCTCCTCCTACAAATTCCCTTGTACAATGTTGATGATCCGTCATAATGATACTCAATTAGTGGTGCCTTTAGGGTGTTCAAGAATTTTGTGTCCAAGGTATCATGTAGGCCCTTATGGACCCATTTTTTGAAATTCTACAAAATGCTTTTCCTCCTGCAGATTTCCTTGTACAATGTTGATTGATTGCCATAAGTTCTAAAAAAACACTAGTTAAAGGTGTTCAGGCAGCATTGGTGCTCTAGTTCAGTTAGTCATCTCAAACCTTTCAACTTTATGTCAAGGTTCAAGCTAATATAGTTTCCATGGGACACATGCAAATGAACACTAATAAGCTAGTAGTTAATGATTTAAATTTTGTTTGGAAAATTTGCAACCATTTTTAGTTCCTTGCGTCAGCAAAGGAACCTATGCAGTCAGATTGGCATTTGTGTGGGGGGTGCATCTGTGACACTTGCTTAGGTACGCTCTAACTCAATAGGGGAAGTCAGATGAAAGTCAAACTTGGTATGTGGGTTTGCCAAATTGAGAAGGTGTGCCCTATTGTTTTTGGTGGAGGTCGAAGGTCATATGGGTACACTGGGGGCAAAACTCTCCGTTTCTGTGACACTTGCTTGGGTATGCTCTAACTAGTAGGGGGAAGTCGGATGAAATTCAAACTTAGTACGTAAGTTCGCCATATTGAGAGGTGTGCCTTATTGTTTTTGGTGAGGTCAAAGGTCAACTAGCGGGCAAAAGTCTGAAAACCTTGTTATGCTTTGGATGCTTATATATTCCAGTCAGTCCCCTTCCAGCGATTCATGGAAGTACTGCTTTAGGTAGCAGTTTTGTGATCAAATGAAGAAGCAGCACTGCTGTTGGAAGTACTGCAGGGGTCACGACAGACAAGTTTTAGCTGGATCAAGTTACGTCCTCGTGCTTCAGTGCTGATGGTTTTTAATTAATGAGGTGGGCAAGACACAATGAAAGAAAATAAGTCAGTTGGTGTTCTTACCAGTGGAAACTAGACTCCATGATTCCCTCTAGGGCATATGCTGTCATTGTTGGGTGGACTTTCAAGGGACATAGATGTGATATGCCTTATTGCAATTTGCAGTACCCCTTCTTTGGGGCTTTAAATGAAAAATTCAGCAGCTGTTTGTGCTTTGTAAAATGAGTTCGATATTGCTGTATATTGTAGGAATCAACATCTTCAATTTATTGCATTAATTGAAATGGCTTTATTTTGTATTAATAAACTCAGGCACATCATTTTACAGAATGTATATTCCAAGTACAAGGAACCATAGTGCCCTTGGGCTGGTGTGAAATCATGCAAAATACTTTTTCTCTTACAGATTGTGTGTAACACTGTTGATGGTTGGTCATCTTAGTGCTATGGAAGTGGTTCCATGTGCGTGCATTTTTGTCATGTTTTAGGGTCTAGTGTCTGAGATGGGCCATTTTATAAATGCATGAAATAGGTTTCTTTCTCCATAGATTTTATGTTTTAAAAGTGATGGTTCATGGTCAGAAACGGGCCATATGGGCCATTGTACAAACAATGCAGAATGCTCCTTTTGCTTCATTTTTTACAGTATATACTGTACATCTGTGCAAGGCACCACAGTCCCCTTTGGTTTTTGTTCCACATTAGTACTAATTCATATGCCCACGGCTAGTACAAACCAGGTAGAAAATGTACAAAAAATAACAGTTTCATGATTATTGGACGTCAAACTTGAATAGCGATGCAATTGGCAATTGTAAGCATTGTTATTTGGTGGTGCCCATTAAATGTATCACAAATTTATTGACAAAGATTCAACTTCTGCACTGTTTGTGCTCTAGTTTACGATATTCTGCAAATTATGCAGTACCTACAGATTGTTTTGTACATGCAATGTTGGTGATTCAGTTTAATGATACCTCTCGTGGGTCCTATGATTATGATATGATATACTGATGTGTAAATGTTACCTTCAGGGTGTTCAGGTATGAACCTCTGTACTGTTGGTGCTCAAGGTCAAGTTCAGGGGTCAAAAGGTCAAATTTGACACCGAAAAGTTTTTGTCCACAATTCCTCGTAGACCGCAAAGCCAGTGAGAATGAAACTTGTTAAATAGGTGACCGATGGTGTGAAGTTATGTCTCCAGCAATATTTAAGGTTAGAGGTCACAGGTCAATTTTTTAATCGGTAAAATGCTTTGAAAATTTGTGTTGCGATTTCCTCCTAGAAAGTAAGTCTAATGAGGTTGAAACTTGGTTGTTAGGTACCTGATTATGATATGTATTGTGCATTCGATCGGTGACGTCATAAGTCAAAAGGGCACAGAATACAGTATTGTAGGTTGTGCTAGTATAAGGTGCAACATAATTTATTATATCTTTGCTTTTCAAAGAATGTGACTTACAACCATGTTTGGACTGAGCGATTACTCCTAATAAG
Source organism: Stichopus chloronotus (assembly GCA_021234535.1). Classification (NCBI taxonomy): domain Eukaryota; kingdom Metazoa; phylum Echinodermata; class Holothuroidea; order Aspidochirotida; family Stichopodidae; genus Stichopus; species Stichopus chloronotus. Next base: position 9,441,692 of record CM037849.1, read on the forward strand.
TTTTCATTTTAAATTCTTTTGGCGATACCCATACTCAGTATGTTTTTACTGTTACACTTCGTGTATACACTAGCCAAGAAATTGAGTGGTTTACAGGACGTTTCGGCAGGAAAAGGAATTGGGTAATGCAATTGATTGTGACATGTTTTTTAGAACTATTACAAAACACAAAGAGTGGTGCGCGCTGATCTGAGACGTAAAGGAAATCAAAGGATTACTGCAAAGACCTGTTTCATTGTCTTGATTTCTATTTGCTATCTCTGACCATGCAAAACAGCTCCTCCTCGAACTTGAATGTTGAAGACTATAGGCCTACAGTTCTGCAGTGCTGAAGAGCAGCACTGTTTATTATGATGGCGAAAGGTGTGCGTTTCGAATAATCTTCAAACACAGGGACATGGATTTCACATCATACGACCCTTTGTCATCCCTCATGAAAAAGCCTAGCCTTTCCTCTCATATGATTACATTGGTTTCCATGCCTACATTGAGCTGTGAATTCAGCACAGGTAACAAGAATTATACAGCAGTATGGTATGGTTAAACTGAACCCCAGCCCCTGTATTTTAATTCCCCGTAGTCTCTGTTCTTTTTTGGTAGCCAACTAAATCTGATTCCTGTAAGGGTAGGCCTATTATACTGTTTAAGCCTACCACCAGTACAGTGAATTGTCATTCTCAGGCAACGTTCTAGGAGGAACTCTTGAGTGATAGAAGGGTGGCCGAAGGATTGGGGGTTGCAAACTGTACAATATGATAGGCAAAAACTACGATGACAGCATATAAACAAGGTTTTGAAATGTATTCATCTTTCAAAAACAAGTAGTATCATATGCATATGCACTGTATGACGCTGGTGATAGCAGGTGGGGCAAAATGCAGTTTTACCCCACCCTCTCCCTTTTGGAGTTATAGGTGCATTGAAATCTTTTGATCGAAGTATTAAATACGAAATCCCCCCCCCCCCACCACCACCACCACCACACAAAGCAGTCCCGCCAACAAATGTCATTCCTTACAACATGATACATTTCAAGGGATAAGCATTGCATCATTTGAAAATCTTAAAGTTTGGAGAGATCAAGTTATTTCTGAGAGACAAAACGGGAAAATCGGGTTTACCTGTTGATAAATCAGGTTTATCAACCGATAAACCCAGTTTTCTTGACCAACAAACCTGGTTTATCGTCCAGTAATGACCAGTAATTCGAAAAACCTGGTTTATTGGTTGACAAACCAGCTTTATCAAGTTTCTCACTTGAAAAGTCCATAAATCTGGATTATCAATTTGATAAACCTTTGAAAAAAATTGGAATTTTGAATTACTGAGCAGTCGGCGTTGATATACCTGATTTTCGACTGATAAAGATGGTTTATCATCAGATAAACCCAGCTTGATAAACCAGGTCTAGTTAATAAACTTGGTTCATGAAATGGGTAAACCAGGTTTATAAAAAAAAAAAAAACCTTGGCTTATCAGTTGATAAAACTGGTTTATGGACGCCATACGCCCAATAATTTGATAAACCTGGTTTATTGGTTGAGAAACTTGGTTAATAAACCCATAAAGCGAAGTTTTTTCATACGGATGTTATAGCCCGTTCACCACCTAATTGTTCAGTCCGACCAGCGCACAGTACTCACACGTGTGCTAGTACGCTGTCTCCAGACCGTGTAGTACTGTATGACACTGGTGGAAAGAAATTCAAACCGTCCTTGTTATCCAAATTAGTCTAGTATATATAGGCCTACCTCCTTGGTTTCTGCGGTTATAACAAACCCGACTACAAACGCTTGTCTTAAATTGACCGACATCTTGAGCACTGTACACGGAGCAGAGAGCGTACATAATTCTCCTCATGATATGGCAGAAATCTTTCAAAACCTCACCATTACACTTTCGCTATTGCAGCTTAGATACACTGAATAATAAGGAAAAATAATACATCATGCACAATCTGTCTATCTGGCAAGGGTTTCTTTCCAAAATTGTAGTTTTCGGGAATAACTTTAGGCCGCGTTGTCACTGCAGTATAAGCAGTGCCCAAAATGCCGTAGAGCGTGCCCATCTTCATGCGCACTCAACTAGCTTAATTCTGACCTCTGCTACAGTGGGGTACTGTAAGAATAATGGTTAAATAGTAAGTGGTTATCAACATGTAAATGTGGTAGACAAGCAATACCGGCATATCCTAACAATTTAGATGTTCACTAGTCTTCTTAGCAGTACTAACGGGTACATAGCTCTTGCTTTTTAAAGGGATTCAGAAAGGTTTTAAACGTAAGTACATAAACTTTTTCGGTTTTTTTAGCTCTTTCTTTTTAAAGGGATTTACAAAGGATTTTAAACGTAAGTATGTTTTAGTAAGTAACTTTTTCATAATGCTTATTGAATTAAATGTTTTCATTCACACAGATTAGTAACCTTTGTTTCATTACCTTTCAAATGATATCAAACTTAGAGAATTTAACCACCAAGTTCATCCACAAAATAGTGGTTAATTATAGCCTAGTTTAAGAAGCTTTACATTTTATACGTCTATAAGCACCTACACTACTAGTTTAGCTTTCGTATCGCACCGTCAAGAAAGCTGCCACATACTTCTTTTTTCTTAAGATTTTGCAACGTTGAAGGAACCGCACATTCAGTTACTTCATTCAAACGAAACAAGGTTATTTAATCTTTCAAATGGCTACGGTACTGAAGTTTAAACTAAAAACTACTTGCTCATTCTACTTTCTAAGCTAAGTAACACGTAATATCTAAGTAACTTTATATATATATATATATATATATATATATATATATATATATATATATCTGTCAAAGTTATTCCATTCCGTAACTTATATTCATCTATCTTCTCTCTCTATTTTTCTGTATATAGTATCCTGAAGAAGGCCAATGAGGCCGAAAGCTTGACAATACACTTTATAATTGAGAAGCAACGTCTGCCGGGTTTATATTTAGTAATCTTGCAACTATATATATATATAGATATAGATATATATATATATGCCTTGGCTGATCTATTACTTACTGTGTGGGTTGACCATTCTAAGTAAATATTTCCTGTTGCTTTTGGTGGAGGTCCAATGTTGAGGTCACCAGACGTCAAAATATGAAAACCTTGTAAACAAAAAGTAGACTGATCTCATACTTATTGTGTGGGTTGTTCATAATAAGCAGAGGATCCCTGTTGTTTTTGGTGGAGTTCAACGGTCATTTTAGGTTACCCGAGGTCAAAGTGTGAAAATCTCGTAAACATGATAGCTGGACAGGTTTCATATTTAGTGTTTAAATCTGACATTCGGAGTAGATCATTCCTTTTGATTTTTGTGGAGGCCAAAGGTCACTTGACGTCACCAGAGGTAACATTATGAAAATATTGTAAATACTATATCTCAAGCAGGGTAACCCTGACTGATCTCATATCTAGTGTGTTTGTTAGCCATAGATGATCCCTCTTGATTTTGGTGGCAATCAAAGGTCATTTAGGTCAATGATGTTCGACCTCCACCATATCAAGTTGCAAAAACCTTGTGAACACTATATCTTAAGAAGGATAACTGTAACTCATACCTTGCATGTGGATTGCTCATGCTGAGTTTATATTGGATGATCAATATATTACATTTTTAATAATATTAGATATTTAATATTTTTGGTGAAATTCAAAGGTCATTTGATGTCACCAGTGAAAATCTTGTAAACACTTTCTATAACTCAAGGATGGTAATTGTGAGGGAGTTCATACTTAGCATATGCATTTCTCATATTGAATAGATGATTTCTATCAATTTTTGCACCTATTAATTTAAGAGAAAGTGAAAGGTCACTGGGGTCAAAAGCTTGTTACCATCATGTTTCAAAACGAATAAACTGTATTTGATCTCACACTTGTAATGTGGGTAATCCATGTTTGTTGTAATATAACCATACGGCAAGGAATCACTGAGCCTCCCAAGTAATACCTAAATCTACTGCCGTCTTGACGAACTTGGTATTATTGCGAGGTAATTTCCTATGGAAGGTTGAAACATGTGCAGGCATTAGACCTTAAGCCTTGAGTCAAGTTGTGTGATTGTCAATTTAGAGTATTCCTACCGATAACGATGTTAACTGGTCAACTACTAGGCCTAGCTTAGTTTCACAAAAAAAAAAAAATCAAGTCACAAAAAGTCAGTAGGTGTTAGTGGGTTATGTTTTGCTGGAATGGATCATTTTTGTTTTTATTTAGTTCTACATACGGTACTTGAAAAAGGTAGTTAAGATTTTTTTAAGTTATCTACAGCTGTAGTAAAAAATACGGCATTATGTTTTTATAGTTATATAGGTATCTGTTCGCTTGGTAATCACACTTTTGCGCAGGTTAACTCGTGTTTGTTAATTAGAAGCTTGGTCTTAACATCTTATCGTAAAGTTTGACTGTTCACGTGACTTCAATTTGATTGGTTTGATCATCGAAAAAGGTCATTTATATCATTAATATTCATGATAATTGATACTGTGCAAAGGAACTTGACCTGAATGTCATAACATGTCATAACAATGAAGCATATGGAGATCGTAGAGAATTCCATAGTGGTTTAGAACTTTCAAAATCGCCACAAAACCATAACCGTTCAATCTTTTGGAAAAACTTTGAATTTAGGATAAGAATAATGCTGTCCTTCACATACATCACACTTGATTGTTTTTGAATTTTTTTATCAATGTCACCTTCCACGTTTGACATCTCTTAAGTGGATTGTTGGTTGACTAGGGTGAATTCCTGGACTATGCTGAGAATTATCGGCAAGAATTATTGGGGCGATTTACCCAACTTCAGTTTTTTTACTTAGCACCTCGATCTCACCTATCGAGGCAACTTCGCAAATTCAGATTTCTGCTTTTCTTTTTCTTTGCATGGACTGCGGCAATGCAGACATGATATTACTGTTTCAAGGCTGGGTTCATGCTCGAGTGCACCCGAGAAATGTCGTGCCGACGTTGGCGCTTTGCTTATAATTTGAATTTGAAAGTTGAGGATCAGGAAGCCCCATATGGGCTCATCAAGGACCCTAGGACCCTATGCTATGTTGATCGTGGATGAACGCCGGCGAGATTCGCTTACTCTTTTCGATAAGCGTCCTGAGGATATCGAGGCAGGGGTGAAACCAGACAATCGCCAATGCAAACCCAACCTGCTCCCGGGACCGCCTTTTAACGTCCCCATCCGACGGACGAGAGTGTATCCCCCAGTCTTTAGACACTTTCCCAAAGGCTGGTAGGGGTGGAGAACCTGCCCAGCTCAGCAGTCCATCAGCTGTGCCAAGCAACCTGAAGCGGACAAGACCTAAATTGGACAAAAGGAACCCAAATAACCCCCTCAGCACCACTGTAAAAAGCTTTACTTAACAAGTCAAATCTGAATCCCCAGATATTTTCCAAGTAGTTCCACCGGGATTTGATCCGGGGACCCTTTGATTGCAAGACGGACACTCTAACCACCAAGCTAACTCTCCACCCTTATAATGCCTACAATTACTCAATCCCCACCCCACCCCTCCTCGAAATATATGTATATATATATATATATATTTTTTTTTTTTTTTGTCCACCTCTTTATTTCAAAATGATGTCTTTACAATCAGTCAATACAATATATCAGAATAATTTAGAAAGGAAATTATTTTGGCAGTTTTCTTAGACAGTAAAAACAATCAATTTATCAATATGGGTTACATTTATACCTTCAGATTTAAAGGGATTCACAAGAGTATCACGGCTAACCTTCTCTCTACCATTGCTCCAAATGAAGTTAAAAATAACTTGGTTCAAACTCTTCTTAAAGTGATCTGGAGGATTCGGGAGGACGAGGAACAAAAAAACTAACTGTGAAAGGGCGAACGTCTTAAGAATGGTGTTCCTACCAACAAGAGTGAGATCCCTTTTAGCCCATAGATCAAGAGTCCGTTTAAGGCGTGATAACTTAGGGGGGAAATTAAGAGAGAAAAGGTCGGCACGATTTACTGTAAAAGTCACCCCAAGGGACTTAACAGGTCCAGTCGACCACTGGACACCAAAATCATTCACAAAAGCAGGTTTACTTGTAACGTAAGGTCCCAATGGAAACAAAATAGATTTATCCAAATTGACTTTCAAACCGGAAGCGATGTAAAAATCATTAAGAATGAAGATCTAAGAGAATCAACGCTCCCGTCTAAACAAAGATTTGTGTCATCAGCATACTGAGAAATTTTTACTTCCTTGTTACCAATATGAATACCATTAACAATATCACTGTTAATAAAAGTCCGGGCCAAAGTTTCAACACAAATTAAAAAAAGGTAAGGGCTAAGAGGGCACCCTTGCCTGACACTCCTAGATAATTTGAAACTACCTGAAGAATAACCATTATTGCACACAGAACTGTAGGTATTATAGTGAAATATAATCACCCAACGTATAAAACTGTCACCAAAATTGAAAGCTTTTAAAGCTTTGTGTAAGAAAAACCAATCAATTTTATCAAAAGCCTTCTCAACATCTAAAAGGAAAAGAAAGCCAGGTTTTTTATTATCGGAACAGTAGTTAATAAGGTCTAGTGCAAATCTAATGTTTTCCCCAATAAATCTTCCTCTCAAAAACCCAGTTTGGTTTTGACCAATGATAGACGGAAGAACAATTTTCAGACGGCCAGCCAGAACCTTTGCCCCAATTTTGTAGTCACTATTAAGCAAAGAAATAGGCCTAAGGTTCTTGAGGAAAGAAGGATCTTTACCGGCTTTAGGAATAACAGTAATAATACCTCTTCTCTGCTCCGGGGATAGTTCTCCATTTAAAAAAGCAAAGTTGAGTGAATTAACTAACGGTTGTCCAACAATATGTCAAAAACGAAGGTAAAAATTAGTGCTAAGTCCATCACTGCCAGGGGATTTATTCAAAGGCATACTCTCAAGGGCAAGTTTACATTCTTCGACCTTAATAGGGCCATCACAAATCGAAGAAAGATGATCATTCAAGACATTTTCAAGATGCAAGTTATTAACTAGAGCAGCGATGCTGCAGTTGCTCAACCCTTCTGATGTTAGGAAGTGTCCAGTTTAAAATTAGTTTGAAACACATCTATGGTCCTAACATGGTTCATACTGTACACAAACTCATGTTGGCCAGCACATAAACACTGTTGACCTAGCAATTAACTTTCGCAGCTGGACCGTTTCAGGGATAAACCTTAGCTATATAACACAGCCCACGGGGGATAGGGATCAGAAAGTAGACTTCTAGTACATGCCACCAGTTTGTGCAGGGCAGTGGCATAACCAGAGGGGGCTGTCAAATGTCTAATTGTCCCCTCCCACTATCCCCAATGAAACTGGTGAGTAAAGAAAATATTCATGAAAACCACACCATGCATTTTTTAAGTAAATGCTGCTCAGTGGTGTGGAGTCTAATAATGATTCTGTAAAAAACAAATTAATGAAAGGAAAGAATCTAGTATGATGAAATATGTAGGCTTTTGTTGACAAATATAAGAATGTTGCATCTATACTTAGTGAACCCCGCTGTAAGTGCCTGAATACATTAAACTGAACTAAACTAGCGCTATTGATGTTATCAAAAATGCTACACTGCACTTAGAAAGTGCCAGAATCACTTGCCCCCCCCCCCTCCCATTAAATAAAAAGTCTGGTTATGCCACTGGTGCAGGGCCTTGACAAAGCCAAGACCAAACCTCAACTCTCTAACATTCTCTGATAACCATTCCAGCTAGACCAGAACTGGTGAAGAACAATACCCCCTCTGTATGCAATGTCCACACAATCATCAAGGGGGGGGGGGGGGCTATGCAATAGATTCTAAAATTAGCTGTCAGAGAACTTTGCGATCATGGTACATTAGTTGTGTACACAGTGGACACTGGATACCACAGGGACAAGTAATGCCCAAGAATAACAGTCAAAAGAAATTAAGTGAAATCTGTCTTACACAAGCTTCAGCTTGAGGCTATTCATTTAAGGTGGTGAGCATGCCCCTCCAGATAAAGCCCACTTCAACTCACTACCACATAATATAACCACACAAATCAAGGGAGTGAGACTTCAAAAGGAACTAGAGCACAAGGAAAAATGATGAAAAATTATGACTTCTGACTGTCCTATCATATAGTTAGGAACAACTTGTATTGCCATCCCAATGTAGCACCTTCACTGCAAATTTCAAAAAAATCCACCAGTAACTGCAGAAGAAGTAGGCTTTTGAACAGAGAGACAGACATTTTCTCCCCCTACAGTACCACATAAGCTCTACCCACACTTTGTGGGTTGAGCTAAAAAAAGAATCAGAGTTATGATTCTCTGCAGTATATATAGATATATATATATATATATATATATATATATATATATATATATATATATATATATATATATATATTCCTTTCCGTCTAGCCGGATAGTTCCCTTTCGTGAAGAGCACATCTCCTATAACATTCTAACATTCTGGATCCCCCCATGATAAGGTACAGTACTCTTAGAGTCCAGAACTGTCGAAGTGTCGTCACCACTTGGAAAACACATCCAGCCATTCTGTCAAAATTTTGGACTTTCACACCCCCTCCCTAAAATAAGAACCCTAGCTACAGCCCTGAGTGTAAGTGTCCACTTCTTGAGGCACCGTCGACAAGAATGCCAGGGTTTCACTTCTACTGACTCAGTCATCAACTGACTTAACCCCAAAACAGTAGAATTTATGTCTGCATGGTGGTTGATCAACATACTACAGTATGCCATGTAAGAGATCACTTCAGAGTTTGATTTTAGAGGTGCTGGGTTTGCAAGTTTTCCCAGATGGACTTTTGCTGACCCCATATGAATAATGAGGTCCATAAAAAAAATATGACTAGGACTAAACTTACATTCTTAAGGTATTCCCTCTACTGTCCTCACAATTTTACCTCTGCTGACCTCAAATACCTTTGACATTCATACAACACAGCATATATGACATCCATCAAAGCTTGACTTTACGTTGTATTAACATGGTTTCCATTTTGGCATTTGCTGACCTCCAAAAAATTCATTATAATTGATTAATATACCATATATGAAATAAGTACGAGTTTGTGTTGAAACATTGTGTATCCGCAGTTTTCACATCTAGACATATAAAAAAACGGGTATGACATTTGCTTTCCAACAAATCGATGGCGATTTTATACTGTATGAATGATGTAGGCCTATACGCTATAACTGAGATAAGTCCAAGCTTGAGATATTGTGTTAACGATGTCCTCTCAGACTGGTTGACCTCATATGACACGTGGTATTCACACAAAACAATGGGATCCTTGTGCCTACTGCGGTCAATGAACACATACAGCTGAGATCAGTCCAGGCTGGTGTTTTCGAGTTATTGTGTAGACGATGTCTTCACAGTTAGGTTGACTGCTCCTAATGTCAGGTGACCTTTGACCTTCCAACAAACCAATGGGTTTGTGGTGATCAATGTGGTCAATCAACACACTTCAAGATAAGTTCATACTTTCATTCTTAAGATATTTTGTTAGATTTTGCAGTTTGACTTTTGCTGACCTCAGTTAAATTTGACCTTTCCAAATCGATAGGGCTCTTGTCTTCAGTGTGACTGATACACATACTAAATATGAGATCAGACAAGTTTATGTTCTTGTAGTATTATGATAACATTGACAATGTTTCAGAATTTTGATGTAAGCTTATCTCATATGGCCTTTGACCTCCGCCAACGGCACTGAGGTTCCTGCAATCTTGGTGCATACACACAGGGTTCTTGTTCTTGGTGTATACACATAGCAAGTATGACACAAGTCCAAGTTTCCGTACTTGAGCTACAGTATTGTCGCTTGCAGAAGCAAGGCATTACAATGCCACACACACACATACGTACAAGGGGGCTCCGTTATTACTTAGATTACCACTTTTATCGAAAACAACACATTTTTCTAACTACTGTACTTGATTGAGATGATACAAATTCATATTGCGTTAGTTCGTGCGTAGTATGGCTAGAGTTTAATTAAAGGAAGAGTTTTGGGGCAGCAGAACAGTATTTATTTTCCAACCAGTCAGCCACCATCTCTTTTCTTGTTTGGTATTCATCCGTGTGAGAAAAGTAAGGAAGTTCCTCAATACTGAAAACTTCAAGTGCCTTTTGTGCACTATCAACAGATTTATCTTCAACTTGATTCTCTAATGTAAAATTGTTTCCTTCTGTATCCGCACTAACCGTATGTTCAAGACTTTGGAACTGGGTTACGTCACACAAAATACTTTTCTTTGAAGCTTTTCGCTACATTTGTAACCCGGGAAGGTTTTTCCCTTTTTTCTAACTTTTCGTGTGGGCGATAAGATACGTCCACCATGTTTTTTCTCTCGTTTTATTTCTTTAGAAGAACCATCCACGAGCGTTTTCTTCTTTTTCTTGCTGCGGGGCTTTGATGGCCTAATTATCTTGGTATCGGTAAGCTTGTCTCGGAACCGTACTATTTTTTCTTTCTTTGAGCTCTTTACAGATGTTGCATCGCTCTCTGCTTCAGAATTTGAACGTAATCTGCTTTTCAGTATCGACTTTGATATTGTCTTTTTTAATTTTTTTCTATTAGACTTTTTGAAGTTTGAATCACTATCACTTTGTTTACGTTCTTCCTTGCCCTCCTCTGCTACAACTTTCAACCAGTTTTCAGTTTGCTGATCAATATTCTTCCGTATTTGCAACAAGTGTCTTTTCTTTTCGTTGAAGTAGATTGCATCAGAGACCGGGCCGTTAAAGAGCCCGTCGAGAATTGTTCCACAAATTTCTTTTACAAATTGCATTCGCTTTTCTTCGTCTCTATCCACAACTTTTTTCTTCCAGTAGCTTATTCTTATATCTTCCACAGACTCTTCAGAATACAGATTTTTTAATGAAAAATGTCTTAAGCACTCGACATCTGCACTTCGCACTCGATTCACACACCTACCAATATTCGGTGCGGGAAAATCAGTAATACCTCGAGATTTTGCCACAGATATTGCATCTACATGACCGTTCTTAAAGTAAGAAACAAAGTTTTTGTTGGCAGTTACTAACGTAGATGTACAACGTGTATCACTGATGTTTACACAACGTCGTCTATCCTGTAAATATGCAGACGTATCACATTTCCTCCAACAACAAACGTTCGTCTTTGCATTATCATTTCTCTTGATGGAGTTGAAAGCGGATGTTTCCTTGATCTCGACAGCTTTCTCAAATAAGTTTTTTCCAAGTTGACTCTGGAATTCAGATTCGATATCACGATGGATTCTAAAACCAGAAACACTAGGAGGTTGCTGTGGTGGCGGTTGCCTGTGTGTCGGTGCACTCCAAGCACAGCGGATCTTGGGGCGACACGTCAGACTAGCTTCAAATGACAAACTACTCGATACATTCATTGTAAGAGTCAGTAGTCAAAAGCCTAAAAGTTATTGCTCACTTTATTTGTTCAAAATCAGCAATCAGAAGAACTGAGTTAGTATAATCCTTTAGTTGATTATTTATTTCGGCCATACAAATTAAGATTTAAGATGAGGCTCATTATGTATCATAGTGCATTGCCCGTTTCTTTTATAAGCCAGGCTTATACTGTAGGCCTTGGCAAGTAATGTGACTTTCTGAGCATTGTAAATCTCACTGGAGTGTACCAGCCACGGTCACCAACCTGTCGTGTTCGGCTGCATTGACTTCAATGCATGAATTCATTGAAACATTCCGCGCAGCCTGTTTTCTTAGCAAATACCATGAACTTCTACAAATTAGCCACGATGTGGCAACCGTTGCAATGATCCGATGCCGTATTAACGAATCGATCAGTTTTCCAAATGACTCTAAAGGTAGACCTACCGGGTGCTTTCCTTAACTCGAAAAGCACAACTTCAAGATAGTTGTTACACGTTATCGCCATGAAACACCGGCATAGCTTGTATTTATTTATGCGATACTTACTATGGTAAGTAACGGTGCAAACCGTAAGAGCCACAGTAGCACAGTCCCACTTGCAGGTCCAATGTTCAATGTGGCTACTCCCACAGTTAGTTGTGGTTGTCTTTCCACCAAAAATTAAAGCTTCCTTTGTGTATTATTCAGTCCTTGTAAACGAAACAAAACCTGATATGGATACTGTTGGACAGAAGTAAGACTTCATAAACAAAGAGACCATGATAGAACATGCCAGGATGATAAGACTGCAGGTCCCTTCCATATAGTTCGGAACTAACTCCGTACCTTGAAGGGCATATCACGGTAATCTGTTCACTGCAGCCACCAACCACACAAAGCAGGGTGTTCCAGTAGCCATGACAACGACATTGTTGGAAGACGTGGTTTACAATGCCTCACAGTTCATGCTATTGACTAAGTTTTATGTGTGTCCAGAGTCTTAAGTTGTAAAGTGGCCCTTATACGGAAGCGTATAAGCGCCACAAATGTATAACAGTGTTATGTGGCATACATGTGTCTCTTCAACCTGCAAAAGTCCTTTTTCTCGTTTAGTTATTTCCCTACAATGCACAATCTACAACACTTGCAAAAGCAAACTTTCCGTACAATATTAGTTTATAATAAGTCGCTGCCGTTGTTACAGGGATTTCTATCCCCCTAATAAAAATATCAGAAGGATTGAAAAAGTGTATGTAAAAAAAAGAAGTTGTATGAGGTCGAGACGTCACCGTAACATGGAGTAATGGTGAAGTTTTGAATGTGCAACTACAGTATCAAGTTCACAAAATTTAAGTTTGTTAGGTAAAGTCTTGTTTTCCGACTAACTGACGACGACTGATTTCATAATTACTTTTCTTCTTCACATTTCCTTAAGAGTAATCCCTAAACCATTATACTTAGCAAAAAGAATCTCTAGCCGAAATGGAATTCAGTAAAATAAAAAAGAAAGAAAATCAGAAATGTCCTCGGCAAGCACATGGTAAAAAAAAAAAGATTGTGGCTCGTTCCCCCCTCCATCAACACACCGACAACATTACAAGTTACCGGTTCCCGAAAAGGGAGAAATTAAAAAGTCTATCAGTGGTTGAATATTTTAATAAATTGTCGATATACACTTATATTGGTTTTTTAAGATTGTTGCTTATCTGCTCGGTGATATTGACATAGAAAGAGTAGGATCAGAGAGGCCATGGTCCCCGCACATCCAATTCCAAACAAATATACACTATAGGCATTGCCCATGCACCCATCAGTAAGTGCAAATTTTTGGGGCGGCGCTCGACCCCTATTGTTTGCACAGTAAGATATTATTTACTATGTAATAGAAATAACAATCACTTTAAATGATTATAAATGTTGCATTCGATTGTATTTCACTTTATTGAGAGTACTTTAATATTCAAAAATTATGTCAAACATTATACCTCTTCTCCAGGTTCCCCTCAACCACCTCCACAAAAGTCTTGCCTACGCAGGTGGCTAGGGAGAAGCATCACACAGCGAAGAAAAGCGAAAAAGAGGAGTCTCTTCCGCCTTGGCCCCAAAACATAAAAACATATTTAATGGCTTAGCCAATTATCGGGTAATCTTAATTTACACTTACGCTTTTTTGTTACGAAACTGAATGTGCCTCTGCAAAGAGTCTTTATGCAATAATTATCTTATAAATAATTCCACGTTCAAAACTTTCCGGGAGCTACTCTACACACAAATGTCAACGTTCATACTTACGCATGATGACTTTACAGAAACACTGAAGCGATCGACATTCCAAACAGCACACAGGCTACATACAAGAAGATCCAAAACTTTGAAAATAGAACCTCAACATTTTCGAAATAATATATCAATATAATCAAAATATGAGCTCATAGTTTTCAGCGCGCGAACCCCTCTCCCCCCCCCCCCCCCCTTCATTTCATGTTTTAGTTTCAACAGATATATCAAACAAGGGGAAGGAGGTAGTCCCCCCCCCCCCTCTTTGTTTCCAAACATAGGGCTAAAACACTCTGCTTCCAACTTTAAGGCTTTAGAAGTGCAGACAACGCAGACAACAGGAAACAAGATTTACAATATGTCAGCAATGTTCGTGTACAATACACAAAGTAACACTTAAAAATGAATATAAAGCATGCAAAGCAACAACATGCAAATGTTTAGTTTGCACTGTGTACTATACTCAGCTCAGTGCTGTGTTCACTTACATTGTGTACTAGCGCTAACATAACATATAGTGTTCTCATGCTGTGGGTAGTGCACGTGCGCCTATTCACTGTTAACAAAGCACCATCAGAACTTTGTTTTTCTCATCAAGTAATCAAATTGTTGGAATTTGCCTAGGATTGACTCGACTAATTTTTATAAAGACAGTTGCAGATCTTGGACCGTTACATCCAGAGAAAATCTTGATTATGTTTGATGCCATCATACCTCACACAATTTCGCTAACCTTCATACATAACGTTATGGGGCTTAGGCCTACTTTATTTGATTTACTACTGTGCACAAACGGCCTCTTTGCCTTTGACTGTGAGAGTTTTACAATTGCAGTCTTTAGTCCTCTGTACGATTTAATTCCATCACGAATTGTTTTTGGACTCCGTAAGATCAATGAAGAAGGAATGCTAATTCTCGAGTGCTTTATCATCTGCTGAATATAACGCCTTCCATAAAGTAACGCTGACACAATTCTGTAATTGTAAGATTACCGTATGGAGAACCACTGATATTATCACTGTGTTGTTGTTAGGCTTACGTATATTTTTTTTTAAGCGTATATTTATGTAAGATTTATATTTCTAGGCCTATTGTCATCGCTGTCGATGAGTTTCATTTAGGTATTTCCTTCAGGGCATTTTCCAGTGACCCGGCTCTTTTATTTTGGTCAACCATGGGTCAACGGTTAGGTTGATATTGTTCTGACCTTTTGGAATTTGAGGTGAGGCATGCTGGCGCGTGGTTTGTTGTTTTCCTGCTTCAGCCAACATGCCGATTCCTCTTCAGGTTTTCTGTCGGGACTGGTCCACGCTCTCGTTGGAAACATATACTGTACATATTCTATAGTGCAGCCGTTTATCCCTGTAAGCCGCGGTATAATAACCTGTTAAAGCTGCTGTTAATTTCCTGTTAATCCTGTTAACCCAGGGTGCCGCCGAATGTCGTGCCTGCATAGGTGGTCCTGCCCGGCAACGATTGTAAGTTAATTATTGTAACCTGCTAAGAGATTAAAGTTTTGTCGCTAAGCATCGTGTTGCATGTGTCGTCTTTTCTATGGTCATTCTTATTTTCTCTTGTCTTCTCTTTCTTTCATTTCTTTTTCGGGGATTGTTATTTTGTACTTGTTTGGGCTATTGTTATTTTGTACTTGTTTGGGCTATTTCGTGTTTTCTTGTTTTTGGGTTTTTTTGTTTTTTTTTTTTGTTCAAATGTGTAACTTGTACGTTTGTTATTTTTCTCTAGTTTTACCGTGGTTGGTACCACGCGTAAAATAAAGGGTGTAAACCACCTCTCTATCTACCTCTTCATCATTGGAGATTCGTCTCGGTGACACCTATATTTTACTTTTCAGTAGCCCCTAGGCTAAGCCTACTACAAAGTTTATAGTCATACTTTGTGTGTAGGAATATCCTTTACGAGGCAGTGGCAGATTACAAAACACTGTCAATCTAGATTTATTGCGTTCATGCCCCGGTGAAGTTTTTCTAAAATTAACCGTGCATTATCCATCGGATAATAAATGGTCACCTGATTAATATTGGTCAATAAGAGTTGAGGATTCGTACCAAGTATGTATGAACTGGATGTTGAATTATCCCCATGCGTAGTACGTAGGGGTGACCTCATTTCATCGTAGATGACGATTATGGCAAGCCAAATGTCCGATAATAAACCTGGTTTATCCACCGATAAGACAGACCAGGTTAAAAAAAAAACCTGGTTTATAAACCGATAACCCAGTTTATTTAATTATTGAGCATATTAACATGGTTCTTAGGCTGATAAACCTGATTTATCAACCGATAAGCCAAGTTTTTACAAACCTGGTCTATCAATTCGATAAACCATGTTTATCAATTTGATAAGCCAAGTTTATCACCCATGAAGTAATGGACCTGGCTTATCAAATCTAAAAACCATGTTTATTAGCACCGAATGCTTAATAAGTCGTAAATCCAAGTTTATCGAATGGATAAGCCAGGTTTATCAAATTGACATCAACCGATAACCTAAGTTTCTCGAACTAGTGGACATTTGGCTTGCCGTAAACGATCATATGGCACGCCGTTTAACCTTTCGTTCACGAATTCAAGATAATTCAATAATCTTTAAAGAATTAAAGAGATCTTTAACAGAACTACAGATAGTCTGTTGATATTTTTAAATATCTTCAAATAATTGACGATATCTTTCATTCATTTATAGATGTCTTTATTTATTTGATGATATCTTTAATTCCATCAAAGATATCTTTAAATTTACAAGAATTAGAGATATCTGTAAATGAATTACTGTATAGCTAAATTTAAATAAGAGATATCCGCAATCGAGTTTTTGATATTTGTAAATGATTTTTATATATCTATAAATATGATATAGATATCTCTAAATGAAGTTCAGATATCTGTAAATGAATAACAGATATCTTAAAATATGACGACACATATCTACAAATATGACGTCAGATATCCACAAATACGTAGTACTGTCGCTGTATCTATGAAAACGACAAACAGTGAAAGACTGCTCCAGACTCTACAGCCTAGCCGTAGATCTCACAGTTATACACCTACACCACACAGGTACAGAGTGTTCTGCTGTGTTACTTAGCTGTACAAGTGTACAGCAGTTTTGCCACGTAAGGGGTTTTTCACGCCCAAATGGGAGGGGTTTTGCTTACGCTAATAATTATACCTTCAGCTTTTCGCATTTGCACTGTTGATATAGGCCTAAGGCCTTTAATGCGCTGTCTGTATACTGCACTGAATCATGCATAATATTACACTTACTGTGTTGGGAAACCACAGTTCCCACTGTACTATACCGTAGCTACGTTGTAGCAGATGGGCACCGATTAGATTCGGTTGCAGCCAGAGTTTCGCCCCATTACGATTAACGCGAGGGCATATTTAAAGATATCTTGAACTCTTTTACATATATTTGCAAAAAAAGTCATATTTAAAGATATCTTTAATTCAGTTTTAGATATCTCTAGTTTAATTGTAGATATCTTTAATCCAATTGCAGATATCTTTAATCCAATTGCAGATATCTTTAATTGAATTATAGATATCTTAAATTCAATATGTAGATACTTGTAACGGGGTTGATTTTAACACCCCTATAAAAATTTTGATAGATATGTATCTATGATAGAGGGCGCACTGCAGCAATAAACTTATTCCTGTATTGTGCCGAACCACTTTTTATAGTTACCTGCTCTCTCCGACTTTACAGGTGGACAGCCTGGCCACCCTGTAACAAATGGACGACCCTGCCAGGACACCTTAAAGTTGGAGAGTAGTGATGTAGGTGTGGAGTGGTCTGCACCATGTCAGACGATGAAGGTGGTAACCCCCCTGGGTCAGAGGACCAAGGTGACCAGGAGGTGAGGGATGCTATAAAGAAATGCGAGGACGAACTGAGGGAGCTACAGCTAAAGCTACGCAGAAGTCGACCTGCACAAGATGAGGACTGTCACGCGCCCACCAAGCCCACCAACCCGCAGTACAGCCTATACAGCAGGAAAGAATTCAAGGTATGTGGACAAATTGGAAACCCTGGGCAGAGGGATAAATTAAGTTTTATGTCCCTTATACATCAAATTGAAAATGCATTGCAGAAGGAGTACCCTTAATGGGAAATTGTGGAAGGGGTAATAAAGGCTGTGACCCCTGGGTTGCAACTGAGAAGTTACCTTGAGGGAAGGGAAGACCTCACACTCCCTGTGTTGAAGAGATTGTTGCGAGCTCACTTTCAGGAGAGAAGTGCAACTGAGCTATATCAAGAATTGTGCAACATTTCTCAGGGTACACAAGAGTCACCCCAGTCTTTTCTTCTGAGGGCGCTATCCCTGAAACAACGAGTTCTCTTTGCTTCTGATGAGAAGTTTCGATATGAGAAGCCCTTGGTAGATGCGATGTTCGTACAGTCTGTGTGTACAGGCCTGACTGACATGGGCATAAGACAAGAGATGAAACCACTGCTGATGACAGAGAACCTTTCAGATGAAGACTTGTTGGAAAAATTAAATCAAGTCGTCTGCAGAGAAGCAGAACGGGTAAAGAAGGCCAGGCAAAAGAAACATCAGATTTCTGCGGCCAATGTAACAATCGATCAAGATACTGTCCCAGAGAAAGCTGGTGAGAAAAAGGACAAAAATAAAGGAAACAGCCTTTATGATGAAGTTTCAGATGTTGAAAGTGCAAGTGGCTGAAATACATAAGGCTCTCACATCTGGGCAAGATCAAGGGACATCCTTAAGCAAGAGGTCAAGGGGATGCCAAAAGTGTCAACAGGCAGGAAAGGGAGACAGTTGCCGACATTGCTACAAATGTGGAAAATGGGGACATATTGCGCACGAGGTTGCAGACCGACGGAAAACGACCAAGGGTCCCTCCTGAGGGACGAGGAGAGCCCCACCACGATGTAAGGTCCCACAATTCTAAGATGCAACACAGGTATATGGATCATGATGTTTATCAGTTGGCCAATAGAAGAGTGGTAAAACTGGCTGGAAAATCCTGTACAGTAGTGTGTCAAATAGAGGGCGTTGAGACACATGCTCTATGGGACACAGGGGCAGATGTATCCATTATACCTGAGAGGTGGCTTAATGATAATTTGATAAATAAATCACTAAGACCAGTGAGTGAACTGCTTGATGGTTCTTCTTTAGACCTAAAAGGGGCAAATGATATTGAGATTCCATATACCGGTTGGGTGGAAGTTAACCTGAAGTTTGGAGGCGACAATTCTCAGCTCCAACCACTGGCCGTACCAATGCTAGTGTCTTCCAGTAAACGTGATGTGTCAATACTTGGTATGAATGTCATTCCACATGTGATTAAAGAGGCAACATTAGAAGAGAAGTCATTGATTCAAACTCTACAAGCTTTTCTACCAGGTAAGAAGGCATGTGCTATTCGTACTCTTATCCAGACAGTGTTGAAAGATGAAGCAAATACCATAAAATGTAAAACTGGACGGACGGGTGTATGGATCAGACAGGGACAGGTGAAAATGGTAGAGTGTAGAGTTAGACATGACTGGGGAAAGCAGATCAAACTGGCTTATTTTCATTTTTACCCTTGGACAAGACTGGCCAGAAGGGTTGGAAGTGCTGGATACAGTAGTTGATGTTAAGCCATGTAACAGAGACATATTCCTGGAGAAACAGACTGAACTGGGAGAACTGGAACAACTGAAATCATGCTTTCATCTTCCTGAAAACATTGACGAAGAAGTAATGGCGGGAATACATGCCATTTCCTGTGAGAGCAGTTCATCAGATAATGCCAATGAGGACAAGAATGGATGTGTAGAAGAAGACCAATGGTGCCCTGCCATTGATCTCTCTGGCTTAAATGCTGAACAAAGAAAAGTGGCAAGAAATATGCTTAGAGAGGAAAGTGCTGCTTTCTCAACCGATGGTCAAGATTGTGGCTATATTCCAGAACTGCAAATGAAAATACCTCTCAATGATACCACACCAGTCCAGAAAACATACTTGAGTATCCCACGTCCTTTATACAAGGAGGTTAAAGACTATGTTCAGGACCTAGTCAACAGAGGTTGGATCAGGAAGTCACGATCTAGTTACTCCTCACCAGTGGTGTGTGTACGTAAACAAGATGGTACCCTTAGACTTTGCATCGATTACAGGTAAGCTGATGAATACATTTATGATTATTTTACAAACAATGACATAATCATTAAATATGAAACATATTACTTCCCTAAATAAGGTTCAGTCAGGGTCAATGACTTGCAAATATAGTAGCTATAGCATTTGTGGATGATGGCAGAGTTTTACGGTATTTTATCTATTTTCCGATGTCGGGACGACATCTTGTAAAGATGGGGAGAGTGTAACGGGGTTGATTTTAACACCCCTATAAAAATTTTGATAGATATGTATCTATTATAGAGGGCGCACTGCAGCAATAAACTTATTCCTGTATTGTGCCGAACCACTTTTTATAGTTACCTGCTCTCTCCGACTTTACAGGTGGACAGCCTGGCCACCCTGTAACATACTTAAATCTGAATTACAGATATCTTCAACTGAATTTTAGATAACTTCAAATGCAATGAGTTAAAGATATCTACAAAGCAATTTGGATATCTTTAAATATTTTCAGATATCTTGAATTCATGAATAAAAAGCAAAACGGCTTGCCACACGATCGCGTCGCTCAATCTAAAGCTATCAAAAAACCTATCGTACATGTACGTGTCCAAAAATCCCGGGGAGTCCTCCTAATAACAGCTGAGTGGTCCATGCATTAATTCGTGACTAAACACCTGTTATATTTGTTTAAAAGAAAGATAATCCTCCGTAAATGGGGGAGGAGGAGGACATCATGTAAGGTGGATGAATCAATTACTTTTTTTTCTAATTTTATGTGTCCTGTTAAAGTGGTTCTATGTTTTTTATCTCCCTGGTATATCCATGGAAGGATGGAAACCACTCACAGTTTTAAAATGTTTTATCTCGCCGGATAAAAAAAAATCAGGTTGATAGAAATCCTTGTGACACCGGCGACAAGTATATAATCCAAAATGTTCGTATTCTGATACAGGGTATCTTTGAGCAAAGGTATAACGACGACTTAATAATTCATCCCCCAAAGTTCGGTATTCGTGTAAATTAAAAGTAACCGAAATTTGTCAGGCTCTGGATTATAGAGATGTTGTATTATCATGTAGGCTGAGAGAGCGTTGATTATTGTCATTTCACTCCACGCATGAATCTTATCAATAGACTACATAAACAGTGTGATTAGAATTTATTTGTAATCACTGTATAAACCTGTCTTCCTCCGTCCGAAATTTCTAGAAATTTCATTTCACCAAACTCCTGATTTAGGTTTTGATTGCTGACAACCTAATACTTTGTCTTGGTACTTTCTTCCCTTTGCTTTGCTCACGAACATTACGGTGATTATGATTATTCGCGGGAATAAGGGGGGGGGGGGGGGAACTTGACACTGTACTTGACATTGTGTAGGCCACTAATTCGCTGGGCGTAGACTGCGTGGTTAAAGTATCTAGACGTGGCTTTACATAGTGAGGGATTAGGAGGTTCCTGATTTCCGGAAGCCAATTGCCTTTCTTTTTCCCATAAGAAATTTACCAAAGCTTTGATTACATACCAAGCAACGTTGTTCAGGTTCTTAATAACCTTGAACCCACGAGATGTTTTTATGGAGTAGGGTGTGTTAAATACAGGGATTTTGTTCAGGCCAGTTAGACTACATATAACCAAAGGTAGCATACTCCTATTAATTTCCTTACACACTAACTCGCAAAAGTAATGTGGTCTCTAAAGCCTTGTAGAAGTTTTCAACAGATATAATCTACCACTCTTTAGAAAGCTGAGACATTGGCCATTCATGGTTTTTTCAGTTTTTGTACTTTAGCAGGTTAGATTTTCTGCTAGAGGCAGTCCATGTTACCAGACCTTGTCACTGGGGCAAATCACACATCGCCTCGAATGATACTGCTCCGCCACTCAAAAGTCCATAACTTGTCCATAATTGCTTCAATTCAGAACCATTTTCGCACCTTGTATACCTCAACTCGGGTTCTTCAATACTCAATCCACAAAAGAACCCATCTCAAAGGATGAAGTACCAAAAGACTTGCGCAAATGTCCCTAATAGGGACTTTCACCGACGGCGAACAAAATGCGGAGGGATCTACAACTTCTATATAGGGTATGCTACCCAAAGAGCTACTCCCGAGTGGCAGCTCCCTAATATAATAATAGCGCCATCGGTTATATCTACCAATTATGGTAGCACACCCTTAACACACTCAATAGTAAAAGAAATGTGGTCTCAGTAGTTTTGTAGAAGTTTTCAGCAGGTATAAGTCGCCATTTTTTGGAACGCTGATGATGCCCTTATTCGATTATGATATCCTTCTAAATAAATTCGGCTACGGTACACTTTCGTGTACTTACGCTTTCAGTGTGACTGTTACTGTTTCAAATGTACAGGACTTGTCAGTACATGTCGATATGTACTCCACGATCTGGATCTACCTTTGATCTGCTGCATGATGGTTTTAATATTCATATTTGCTACAGGGTGTATACTTTGGGTATACTTTAAGAAAAGGACATGGACTGGGCTCCTTACTGTGTTGTATTGATGTCCTGTAGGAAGTTAGTGGAGTATTGTGGTTTCCAAGGAAGTTAAAACTTATTAAATGACGATAACAGCTGAAAAATCGCAAGGACCAGGCTAGAGAACGAAAATTTTACGAGTAGCGCATCGATATTAGTTGTCTTTGGAAATAAGGTGCCATTTGAGGTCAACATAGGTCAAGATATGTACACTGTATATGATGTCACAACACAGTAGAATTTTCGCTGAACTAACCCAATAACTTTGTAGAAAGTATATCGATAATCTGCTTGTTTTAACAAAAATAAAAATAAAAGAATAAAATCTGAAGTGTTTCTGAACGCCTTTTTTTTTTTACAAAAACGTACAATCGTATCACTTTATACCCATAAGTGATTTAACGGTTTCAAGTGCTGACAAAAGTCAAGTTAGATAACAGCCTATTTATTAACGTTGTGTGTGACATTCCTTTTTTCGATTGGCCCGGAACCCCCACCCCTAGCGACAAATTGGACAAGACAGTTAAAACAAAACCACCAGTCAAGAAACTTTAACAGTTAATAATAAGTCTTTCAGTCACGGTATAAATCAATGACCCCTTGTCATGACGTTTGATCTGATTTGGGCATCTTCTTCAATCACATTTTTCATTGAGATATTTTGACAGCACAAATGAGATAGCAAAACAATACTCGGTAGTATATTTGGTAGTATACACAGGTATTTTGGCTGCACAAGGTATACTTTTCCACTGCCCGCTGACCTAATAACTATCTGACGACCATAAGTTCATCACCGCAGGTGGTTTCGTTGAATAATAGTATGCGTATGTACAGTGTAAGAATAATGGAGATAAACTAATACCTTGCTGTATATACTACTGAATCCTAACATCATATCCACTGCAACAAATGCTGTCTTTAAAAATTGAACAGCAAATTCAACTTGAGTATCTCAATGCACTCAGTGGCATTATGAGAAAAAGCTACCATGGTCTGTTGTGCTTTCTGTGAAGGGCGTGATTATGCCAAGTAATTGTTCATTTGCACAAGTTCACACGAGAAACAAAACAATTCACGGTAACAATTATTCCTTGGTTTGGTGTGCTCCTACATTACATAAAAGCTTGGAATATCGACCGCCTTACACATTTGGTGTCAGACAGGGTGCGGTAGCGATCACAGAGGTTGTTAAATGTTATTCTGTTTTTCTGTCCTTTCTTTTGCGAATTGACGTTATTGGGTGTTGTGCTTAGTATTAAAAAAATCACATAAACCAGAATGAACACAATATCTTTTAGAGAAGCCAGAGGTGGTACCCTTCAATCAGGTGAGTTACAAAAACTATGTTCTCTACATCATTCTGTTGTAATGGTGACATTTGATCATGTAGCAAACTAATAACTCTCCGTATTGCTTCTGTATTACTTCTAAGACTGCCTAAAAGGAATACTACGAATAGTCTTCAGTACTCTCATTTATAACATGTAATACCACAATGTACCATGTAATACCATAATGTAACATGTAATATCACAATGTAACGTGTATGACGTGCAATTATTCGTGTACAAGATCTTTGGGTATTAAAATGCTTTCAACGAGTAATTTTTGTCATATCGTACATAAATCATATCAATACACCTGAACAGAAATGATATTTGGGACTGTGGACCACCACATTAATCGTCGAATTTTGGGTTCGTATATGATACCTGCTCCTATTTGGACGGAGTTAATTTGCAACACCTGATATTATATATTTGCATCATTGATAATTTTAGCGAAAGTTTTGGAGGAGAAAATAATCACATTGCTTACATCAGAATGCGTCCAGCTCTGGTAAAAGGGGGTTTGTTGGGTGCAAACGACCCCCTTTTTTAGGAACGTTAATGGGGTATCAACAATCGCAACGGTTTCTTCTGCCACTTGCAATGTTTTTTTTTTTTTTCAACATGTTCAATTAGTTAACCTACAACTACAGATCGAGTCGCCCAAATATTATTTAAGCCCATGTCTATTTATACCAGTTATATACCAGTATATTCAGTTTAGGGTAATGAAGAAACCGATATTGAAAATCAACTTTCTGCATAAGTGAATGATTTGTCTGTCATTATAAATCTCAGACTTTTTCTGTTCTTCCTCCAACTTTTATTCTTTGCTTTCAATTTTATCGTTCCATTATCTATTGTAAGGCATTAAATTACATGTACAGTATTTTCTAGGTCTTGAAGAAGAAAGGTTTAAAGAAAAACAGAAAGACAAAGGCTTAGTGATTTCTTGTTGACCAAATATTAGTTTAAAATCTTGAACATAACTATCCAGTTGGGTTGTGCAAAAGTTTCATGTTCACTGGTAATTTTGGTAGCTCATATGTTCCTTGATTGCAAAGAATGTACAGCTTTTATGCAGTATTGATAATAGTTGATAAGATGATTTGTTGCAACCTAAGATTTATACAATAGTTTAGTTTAAAAATAGTGCCATAACAAACCCAGAATGCAATGAATCAAAATTCTCTTAAAACTACTTTCTTTGTATGACACTTCAAAATCTTTGTGTCCATGAAGAAATTTGGAAAAGTAAAGGCACGATTCGTAAGCCTGATTCAAAGAACGTTTTCAGGCATTCAACCTAATGTTACCCACTTATCACAGCAATATCGCTCCTTTAACACAGTAATTCAATGGCACTATTTTGACATTGTTCTCCGAGAAACATCAAATCAGACTTGCTTCTTATCTTTCTAAAAATCCGCGACAGGAGGGAATATTAATAAGTACATTGTTACAGTAGTACTCTCCAAAATGTGGACACACAGAAACAGTTTGACCTCAAATGACCTTTGACCTCCACAAAAAAAACGTTAGGGATCATCTACTCCGTATGACCAATTCACACACCAAGTAAGATGTCAGTGAAGGTTACCCTCTTTGAGATACTGTGTTTAAACGGTTTTCAAAATTTGACATTCGGTGACCTCAAATGGCCTTTGACCTCTACCAAAACAATAGACATCATCTACTAAGTATGGACAACCCACACAACACAGTGTGATGTCAGTGAAGGTATACCCTTCTTGAGATATCTTGTTTACAAGGTTTTCACGGTTTGACCTCTAATGATCTCCAATGACATTTGACCTCCATCAAAAACAATATGGGTCATCTACCTAGTATGACCAACCCACACACCAAGTATAAGATCGGTCAACTTTATCCTTCTTGAGATATCGTGTTTGCAAGCTTTTCACATTTTGACCTCTGGTGACCTAAAATGACCTTATTCCTTCACCAAAAACAACGGAGGTCATCCACTCGGTATGACTCTTACTCGTCCTTTCCACCTCCGAAGAGCCCCTGATAGAGCCTCAGGACCCCACATATTAGTGCTCGTGATAATACCCGCAAAGGTTACCGTTAATATGACAGTAACTTTCTTCTTCAAAATTCAACTCCCGTTTAAAAATGTTTAGTGACGGCCATGATTATTCTAACGGTCCGAGGACTAAACAATTTGTTGTAGTTGTTTGCCTCATGTCGAACGACTTACAATCGATTACTACTAGAGTGTGTTGCATTGTCTATATCGCCGATTCTAAGCTGACTCATGCCTCCACTTCTCTTCTAGGGTCGTAGCCTTCCTGCTTAGTTACTAGTCTTTTACAGTTTAATGCTCTCATAAAGCCCCAATCAGAAGACCAGTTACTAGATACAACTCCAGACCTGTAGTTTCTACATGTTGCATGAACTTTAATTCATATGAATGTATAAACGTCCCAATTAGCTTTTAGGTATATTCGCATGCAAATTCAATCATACAGATAAAATTCATGTTACGTGTATATACTTTCAATCATTGCACTATATGTATGTTGATTGAGCTATATGACTGCATCCATGTTACATGTACTTGCATGTGTTTCACTGATTTAACAAAAGTACAAATTGTAAAAAGAAAAAGTTTAAACTTCAAGCTCTTTTTCAAGGGATAGGCAACGTGATGCAGTCGAATGAATCCATAATTTTCAGCACTACAGCGTATTCCGTTAGGACTAATTCCCCCGAGATTCTTAACGCAACAAACATCACAAGAAAAGCAAACTAAATGTGAAAACAATTGTAATTGTATATAAATGATATATATATAAATTACTCGTCATGAAATCTCACTTGACTTAAAATTAGGTTGAAATTTAAAACATTAGAACAACTGCGTTGTTTGACTGGTCGAAGCGATTTTCCTCGACTCAAGGCGGTTGGACCGATCGTGGACCCCTGAAGATGACCACGCCTCGTCGACGGACTTTCAAGAAAGGAAACTTCAAGAAAGGTGACAGGCTGTAGAGAAAACGCTCTAACACAGTCTAATATTTGTTTGTCACTTCTATGAACCATAACCTATGAATCCTGCTTTCTTTATATATCAACCCACATCATGCATTACCAAAACAACAAAAAAAAACAACGGTGATTCACTAAAATAACATAAATATATCATAGTGAATGTACCTTATCAACCATTTATTTTCTTTTTACATGCAATACACGCTGGTTCTGAAGGATTCACTTATATATCAAAAGAATAGGTTATTCCTTTAATTCCTTGATAACAGATAATTTCTATGGAACTAGGTTTTGACTGTCATCGCCGGTCGCCTAGTGTACTCGACAACGCATCCACTTGATCAATCAGACACCTGTTACAACCGATAATGTAAAAACGACCGATACTGTAAAAAAAATCACCGATAATGTAAAAACAACTGATAATATAAAAATACTCGTTTACTGATAATGTAAGAAAAATTACCGATAATGTAAAAACTGTTCTAAAGACCATTTCAAAGCGGAGCACCTAACCATCCCCTCACATTTTTCCAGAGCCTAGGAACATAATAAAAATAATAAGGAAAATGAGCGAAAGCAAAACAGACCAGAGAAACTGTAAGAGAATTTCCAACAGTCTACGATTCATTCTGCAATGTTAAATGACGGAAAACATTGATAGCAAGTACCATCGTAATACTGGCAAGATTTTTCTCCGCCCGCTTCGCCCGCACCTCAAAGGGATGTGACTGATACAATCAAAATTTTGTCTGGCACCATACAATTTCTTTCAAATCATGGGCGTCTGCTACGCGCCACACTATTGTTACTTGAAGATCTGAAGTAAGGTCCACTGAAAGTACTAGTGTAGGTCATTACATGCACCATGGTCCTTGCAAACCAAATCCCAAATCCTACCCATGTATTGGGAAGCGCAATTCTCGATATTTTTTTCCACGTGCTTCTGAAAAGCCTACTTTAAATTAATGCTTCATTTACAGTGATGCACTGCTGTGCTTACCAACATCACACCTGGGGGAAGCAGGATTTTCTCAGAGCAGTAAATAATATAAAAATATAATTGAAAATAGTTCAAATTGTGATACTTGTGGTCTGTTAGGTGTCAGTTAAGTGCCGACTTTACATGACTTGAAAAATGCGTCATTTTAATACCAGCAATGTCGTAAATACCTCAGAGCTTCCACGGGATTCTCCCCTGGACCCCACGGAACTCTTCCCCTGCACCACACCAGGGGTCCTCAGGTGGGCCCCACCCCAAACCGTTAAGGGGAGTGTATCGTGCTCCCACCTCGCCTTCGGCGTCGTTTGGTATTCCACCAGGGTCTTCCCCAGCTCCCGCTTTCAGATGTCAAATCCCGCTCCTGCCGGAAAGTACATAATAAATACATTTAAATTAATACATACGTACTGTATATACATATTGATATGTATATATGTATACTGTATAGCTATCCTGCTTGATTTATATCATCCTCACCCCTACCCTTAACGAGGAATAAATTTCTCTCCCCCGAATTTTGAATCGTTATATTATTTTCATAATCAACATTATGCAAAAAGAGCGGTGCGATGGGTGACTCTCTTTGCCATTGGTGACCTTGGTGACCTTTTGGTTTGAAAACGACGCACCAGTGAGTGTACATATCCAATACCGTACGCCACTAATAACCTTTCCGATCAGACAATGCTTTCCCGGCGTTCCTTCCATGCCCCTTTCTGGAGCGACAAGGAAAGCAATTCCTAACCCAGTCATAAACCACTTTGGCTACACTCAGACACAACATATTAGCTATGTATGTTGTGTTTAGTGAGTTAGGGTCCCTCATGTCTTTATTTTTGTTTAACATTCACAAATACTTTTGTGAACCCATTTATATAGGCCTACCCCATAAACTCACATAGTCTGCATAAGCACATACGCATGCAAGCACAAGCCTACATATCTACCCGCTTCCCCATGTACGTAGGACCGTATGAAATCGTCGTTAGAACAGTTTTTACACTATCCGTAAAAAGTGTGTTACCTATACCTACATACATGTCTACCCACCTACTTACACACATTTACGTGGGGCCATATGAAATCGTCTTTAGATCAGTTTTTACATTATCGGTATTTTTTTTACATTATCGGTTCAAAGAGTTTTTTACGTTATCGGTATTTTTTTTTTTCTACATTATCGGTTGTTTTTACATTATCGATTAATTTCTACATTATCGGTTGTAACAACTTCTACATTCACACAACACATGCTTACCATCACAACACTTGCTTACACATCCACAATGGTCAAGTGTGCTGCGCCTAGCTATGCACTTACGTATTGTCTATCATGTAAAGAGCTGGGTGTTCCATCAAACTCTAAATCAATCATAATACACACGTGTCAAAGAACCAACGATTATAGACAACTATAGGGATAACATGCAACTCCGTGGATTGCCCTCTTGTGTTTCTTTTTTTTTTTCCGATTCCGACATTAAAACTACAAACCCTATGAACATTCAACGAGTATTGACATCGGTTTCTGCTATCCATATAACCTCCCATTACGTAACATCCTGTTCATCTATGTTATACTTATGTTTCTTTGGCGTAAGTACGAGAGGAGATCACCGTATCTGGCTTGCTCCTTTTTTTCTCTTCTTTCTTTGTCTTCGTTTATGTTTGTTAGATACTGCTGTCTGTCCTGTTGCTTATCCAGGTTTTAAATGCTTTCTTCATTCCTTTGTTGTTGTTACACAAATGTATTTGTGCATCATGAGACACAAAAAGGAAAAAAAAAATCCAATTACTACTATGTGCAAAAATATACTATGGACTATTTGTTCTTTCAGAACAACACAGATTCAAAGTTTACGATACTGTCAAGATGCCATCGCGACAGTTTTGTGTGATACTTCAATTCATCCTGCTTTATTGCTTACTTCTCGCGTCAATTTCTGGTAAGTTCTTTGACAGGAGTTTTCAGTGATTTGAAATAGATTCAGTTGCACTTGCATTATATTGTTATGTTGACATTTTAAATTTGCTTTCTATTGAGCAACCTGCTTTTTTAAACCAACTAAATTTTTAAATAAGTGTAACACATGTGGCGATGATTATTCATAACAGATCAGTGATAACTGGCTATGTAAAAGTGTTACACTTACTAGTTGATTATTATAATTTTCACTTGTGTTTTGCAGCACATCCACTCGACCAAGAGAATAATGAGGTACACCAAGGCGAAGATAATACCTTTAACACAGGAATGATAAATCGTCGGAGAAGGCAAATCCAAGTAGGACAAAATAAATGTGAGCCCGTAAAACGAGCTGAATTCATGATATCTCTGTATGAACGCTAACTGCCGAATTTTTTTGAAGAAATTATAACGTGTGTACTATAGTTATATCAATGATACATCAAAAACGTTCTATCAAGTAGTTACAGTCCTCCGCTCTTTTAGTGAAAAACTAGCACCGGATGTCCCACGACATAGTAGAAGAAATAATTACACAAACGAACCTCAATTAACGTGTTGAACTCCACAAAAATACCTTTGAAATTTTAGTGTTACAGGGAGATATTCATATTACTATATGACGTAAAGAGAGTAATACTTTGCTACGATTCATCTAATCCATCATTTTTATTTGATGGGTATTCATTGCGAAGGAGTGAAAAGGCTGATAACACAATAAAAAACTTGGAAACCACATGAATGTGGATTGGGCAGTGAATTCATATTTAACCCTTTCTTAATATGTTCTGAATTCATCAAAGCTATATTGCCAAAGAGACTTATTCAGAGTTTACATGGCAGTAGAATTTAGAACTTTCAATAGTTTAAAATCTTTACTCATCGCAAAGGATCAAATCTAATTTACCTCTTATCAATTTCTACACGGCTACACACGTTATTTTATATAGTGAATGAGGAAGTTGTTGACTTTTTCTCTAACATTTAAAGGGGAACTTGGATTATTCGAAGATGGCAAGGAACTTGAATATTCAAGACTCAATGGCTGGTACAATAACGCTGACAGGCCAGATTTTGGTGGCTCAGGTAAACTTCGAACAACTGTAATGGTATTAAGTTTTATGAGGTTTACCTTACGATCGTTGAAATTTCTACCTTCTTTGCATCGATTGTTGTAAGTTACATACATATGTGTACGGAACCGAGACTATGACGGAGTCATACGGTAACTTGAAACTGATATAATTGGTCGTCGCAATTGGACGACGTGTCTTCCTTACGGAAAAGCAACTGCAAACGGTAAATTGCTTTTATTATCTCATCGCCCTATACTGGCTAAGATGAGATAGTGTAATCACTTGGCTAGTGGAGCTATATATTGTACTGTGCACCCACGGGAGACCGGTTGCCACAGAAACGCTTCGGGTGGATGAGTAGTGACACCCCAGGGGTACCCCAGGGTAGCGTGACCATGGGTACAGGAGGGTCATGTTGGGTGGTATAAATGACGTGTCTGTGCCAATGTGTGTGCGTGTGTGTTTTTTCACTTATAAGCACTATCAAATGTATGCGGAGGAGTTGCGCCCATGAAGTGGACGTAATACGATCGTCGGACTCTGCCTAAACCATCACAGCAGTGACATAAAACCTGTCGGGCACTGCACAGGCGTCAGGCAGCTCCTCAGGTCTCGGGCAGCGCAGGTATCGGGCACTGCCCGATAGGAATAGCTTTTATTTGGATTTAGATTCTTCCAGCCGCATCTCGCACCCGACGAGAAGGATTTCAAGTTTTAACAACTTCGGCCCAACCAACCAGACCAACGGACTTACTTATTTCATTATATTTATATATTTATATTATATTTACATTATATATTTCATTATATACCCCTGAAATAAGCCAAGACAGACTTATGTCTGCAGCTAGCTAACCTGCAGTAAGGCCTCAACCAATCACAAGTATTGAACATGAACAGGCCTACAGTGATCTACCATCAATCCGCGCTCGCTACTCGTTTAATATAAAACATCAGAGGAAACACGCACAGTGTAAAACATAACACAGTCTCACCAGGTTTGACGCTGAATGCGAAACAAGACCGCTCATCTCTGCGAAAATTAAAAAGGTTAGAGCCACGAGAACATAGCGGTCTTAGTTACAATATTAACTGTCTTCCTTTTGAATCCTTTTCCAAAGGGTGCAACTCAGCAAAGATTGCTTGATGCATTCATTACAAACCGGCTAACTTGAAGAAACATACTTTTTATGAGACTACCAATTAACTTAAAACTATGTGGTTTCGACTATGCGATTATGAGCATTTTTCTGAATATGACATCATAACATGACGATGGGTCACAAGCTTAGTCTCTGTAACATTAGATCAGTAATGTATCATGTCACCATATTAAGATGTAACAACCACAATCACACAATGTCTGTTGATCTAAATTGGTAACTGACAGGCATTATGCATTCAACAAACATACCTCCATACTGAAAAGAGATGCGTATTTCATTGAATGTAAAAGACTTTCCCACTCAATATGGTTTACCTCTTCACATACATAACATCCACACAACAAAGATCACATCACTAAGCTTTCCTTCTTGAGATAACATGTTTACAAAGTTTCCACAATTCGTCCAATGTTGACCTTAAATCACTTTTGACCTCCACTGAAAAAATAGTTTTTCTACCCAATTTGGCACACCAACATACGAAGGATAAGATTTGTCCAAGCTTCCCTTCTTGGGATATTGTGTTTCCAATGTTTTCACAATTTGACATCTGTTGACCCAAAATGATATTTGACCTCC
Organism: Stichopus chloronotus; assembly: GCA_021234535.1. NCBI lineage: Eukaryota > Metazoa > Echinodermata > Holothuroidea > Aspidochirotida > Stichopodidae > Stichopus > Stichopus chloronotus. The sequence continues at coordinate 9,474,164 of CM037849.1, forward strand.
ACCAAAAACAATAGGGCTCTTCTACTTAACGAGATACACCTACATACTAAATATGAAATCTGTCCCAGGTTCCGTTCTTGAGATATCGTGTTTACATGGTAGTCACAAATGCACATACACACATACACATACAAATACGCCACAGCATGATTACAAGGGTTACGATTGTCATCGAAACCAAAACAAGTGAAGAAAACAAATGTGACCATTCATCTTCCCGTGTATCTTAACCAAATCATACTTGCAGTGATTGTTAGAGCTCTTAGTACCCTCTGCAATCGGTGATACATTTTGAGATAAACAAGTGAAGTAAACCATTTACCCAGAATGATTCACTCAGTTCGAATTATTAGGCAACACACAAGAACTCATGATCATGAAAAAAGGAGCGTACAAGGTCTTTCACTGATTTCAAGTAACTTAAGACTCCATTGTAGTACAGAAAACATCTAGCTTGTTTTAATTTTTGCCTAAATGATGACACTAAGATAAATATAATAGCATGAGTTAAAAGAATAATAAGTCGTTTCGTGACGGCAGACTATCAACTTGATGTGCGCTTCGACCATCTCCGCGACAATACATGCCGGTACTTCCTCTCGAACGTACTACATGCATCATTAACCAAAACAAAATACAATTTTTTCCAAGGCGGTCAAAATTTAATGAACATCAACCATCGGATTTTTCAACGCAATCTATTTGCGTCATGTAGTCCGATATGTAAAGTGTACATGATTTGGATCTAGCTGTAGGGGGCATGGTGTGTTCTTATGGGCAATTGGATATGTGTATTTCAGATGTTTCTGGATTGCACAATGAAGTGAAAAATAACATTATGAGATAAAATATCTGAGAACTCTTTGCTATTGTTCACTTCATAGGGGGGTCTTGGTTTTCCAGCCCTTTTTTTACCAAAATTTAAAAAAAAGGATGGAGACTGTAAATATCTTTGTAAATGATTTTATAATGATTGGCGACAATGACTTTATAGGGGTCTTAGCTCTCCAATTTGGTCTGAGTTTTCCAGACTCCCATGCATGCGCATATGCTTCTTTCGAAGATTTGTCCATGAGTTTACTAGACAACCCCTATTGTCGACTACTGCTAATCACGACTGAAGTGTTCCTTGTAGTTACATAGTTCAGTACTGTTCTATTTTCTTTGTGGTCAGAGCCCTCCCTGCACTTTTAGCACTTTGCTAAAACTGTAGCATTAATTTGTATACCCTGCAGAGACACCGCTGATGCGTTCATTACCAGCTGCCTACTCTGATGGATCTTACTCATTATCCGGAAAAAACCGCCCAAATCCAATGGAAATCAGTGATACATTGAGTAAAGGAGCAACAGGGCTTGCGTCTTTCTCTAATAAATCTGTTTTATTAGTATTTTTCGGTGAGCTAATTTACCTTGCTGTTGATGTTGTAAATGTATTTCTTTATTAGATGTCCAATGGTAGATTGATTGTTCAAATTAAGCATCACAATGTTCCTTTTGTTATGTTCTTAAATGTTCTCACTCTAAAAATATGTGGAATTGGCAGAAATAAATTGCAAACAACACACGCGTTTCTTTGGAAGGGGAGATGTTGTTGGAAACTCAACATTGGGTATAAATCACAGTCCATTTGTGGTCCTGTATGTAATGAAGTCATGTTAGATTATCTATTCATTATAATGTGTCTGTTACATTTGAAATACTTGTGTAGTTTTCATTGCAATTTTAATCTGAGATATCGCTAACACTGCAAGTGCTGATGAAAAATCAGTCTAACATGAGTAATTAGTTCTTCTGTATTAATGCACGATACTTACTCACAATTCCCCCCCCCCCCCTCCACTCTTGCACTAGTTCTGATTGCTCTGCTAGACAGATACATTCTTGTGATGTATTGCACTATTGAACGATAGGTAGCCAAAAGTATGAATCTAATCACATTTACATTGGGTTTGCACTGGTTTAACTTTTAAGGTAATTATGTTGTACAATAACAATTATGTTGTAATGTTGAGTATATGCAAACATGTAGTGTTGTGAAAGTCTTAGTGGTTCACGTCGTGACATTAAAACATTAAAGCTTACAAACTGAAATCTTGCATCAACGCCTAAATATCTTCTCATGCATTAAACATACCGTCATCATAAAGGTAAATTTCTTGATCATTTTACGATGTCTCGTAGATTTACACTGTGTCAATTGCTGTACAGAAAAAGATGAAAATGCTTTTTGGTGAGATGACAAACTTCAAAAGTGCTCTGTAATCTAATCGAAATCAAAAACAGGGCAGGACTAAAAGGATACTCGAGGTAAGGTAAGATCACTGTCTGTAAATACATTGTAAAAGACAATTTTACACATTATGTGACTTCTTTTGAACAGGAGAACATATTGTACATGAAATCGTCGATACACATCGTCCAAGCTGCCCTCCTGAATATGCAAACATCGGTATCCCGGAAAACCGAAGATCTTCTTTTCCAAATGCAGAACAGATGTATTTCAAGAGATCAGCAGAATATTCTGCAGACAGTCCACAAGTCAATAGCCCACGACAACAAGTAAGTTAGGACACGTAAGAATCACGGCACCTAGTAAGTAGTCACTTACGTGAAATTTGAAGAGAAATTGCAAGCAGTTCTAAGTTCGGGGCAGCACATTATTTTATAATAACCTTTCAGGGATCAATGTTTGATGAGCTCATGTCACAATGACCTCACAACAAAAATAATGTTGGTTCTGGTGCTGCAGTTGTCATCAAGCCTCCATGTCAGTTTTTCTCATGACATGAGTCACACTGTCCTCCTTTACGATGGTCTGGTGAAGCCTGTTAGGTTGAATATTGCAATCCTCATTACGAATGAAAGGTTACATATTCGAACGAGAAAGTTGAATGCATTGCGTTTCCTGCCAATGATTATGAAAAACAAATAACCAACATAACAATTTTGAAGTTCAATTACTTCACCCATCTTGAGAACCAAGTCTACAAGGTTCTGAAACTATGACTTTGTTGAACTCATGTGACCTTTGACCCCCATAAAAAGATCATCTACCTATCAGGAACTGCTTATGGTAACAATTTGAATTTCTAGCAACATTCAGTTACTGAGACAGCTTCCTTAATAAATATTCAAACTTTCACTTCTCGTGACTTCAAGCTTTGATCTCCATGAAATAAACAGAGGTCATTTACTCACGAGGGCTACCAAGCTACCGAGGGCTGCTCTCACACGCGCACACACGCACACACACCGTCACACCCATTTAGATTCCTTGTCTGCCCCCGGCATTGAATCAAAACGTATTTTAGCTATAGGCGTATCAGAGTAATACCATATATGTGAAGTAATAGATCGGATGACGTTGTGGATATGATTATAGTGTTAGTTCAGCAGTTGTAATTCATCATGATCAGATCAGGGAGTTAGAGTAACAGCTCCTTGGTCAGATATTTGAAGGGATTTTTGATTCCTTGCCGAAGGCAGGCAAGGAATCTATGCGATGGTGATGCCGTGTGTGTGCGTGTGTGTGCGTATGTGCGTGTGCATGTGACGCCTTTGCTTGTAAACACGATATCTCAAAAAGCGTAACTCTGAGGGATTTCATACTTGGCTTATGGAATGCCCATATGATGTAGAAGGTCCCTATTGTTTGTGGTCAAGGTCAAAGGTCATTTGAGTTCACCAGAGGTCAGAAGGTGAAAACCTTGTAAGCACAATATCTCCAGAAGAATAACTGTGACTGATGTCATACTTGGTGTATTAGGTGTTAATATTGAGTAGATGATATCTATTGTTTTTTGTCAAGGTCAAAGGTCATTTGAGGTCATCAGGGGTCAAACTGTAAAAACCTTGTAAACACGATATCTCCAGAAAAATAACTGAGACTGATGTCATACTAGGTGTATTAGGTGGTCATATTGAGTAGATGATCCCTATTGTTTTTGGTCAAGGTCAAAGGTCATTTGAGGTCATCAGGGGTCAAACTGTAAAAACCTTGTAAACACGATATCTCCAGAAGAATAACTGTGACTGATGTCATACTTGGTGTATGAGGTGTTAATATTGAGTAGATGATCTCTATTGTTTTTGGTCAAGGTCAAAGGTCATTTGAGGTCATCAGGGGTCAAACTGTAAAAACCTTGTAAACACGATATCTCCAGAAGAATAACTGTGACTGATGTCATACTTGGTGTGTGGAAGTAAGTAGAATACTCCTTTTGATTTTGGTGGAGGTCAAATGTCATTTGAGGTCACCAGTGGTCAAACTGTAAAAACCTTTTGAACACAATATCTCCAGAAGGATAACTGTGACTGATGTCATACTTTGTGTGTGGATTGGTCACATTGAGTAGGTTATCCCTATGGCTTTTGGTGGAAGTCAAATGTCATTTTAGGTAAAAAAAAAGGTTATTTTGGGTTAAAGGCTTATTAATGTCGTGTTTCAAGAAACATAACCGTAGTTGATCTCATACTTGTCATGTGGATAATTCATGTTTGTTATAATATAACCATGTAGCAAGGAATCACAAAGCCTTTTGGCTTTCTGGTTATTTCTTAATTTTCTGAATTTGCTGGAAGTATCATATCATACATCAACAGCTCAATGAACAGACAGCCTGGCTTGACTGTAGCAGCATCTATGGGACTACATACAGCTGGTTATCACTTCTTCGAAGCTACAATGGTGGACGATTGGTCTTTGACGACACAAATTTCGAGAACCCTGAACTGAATAAAGAAGGATTACCAATGACAAATCCTGCACCGCCATTTGACTCAATTTTGAGAGACTCTAAACGTTTGCACAGTAAGTTTTTAGCCTGCATAAGAAGCCTACATGTCCGTGACTAAATCATGTCGTGTGAGTCATTTTAAATATTTTCTACTGCACTCGTGTCATTTTCTGTGATTGCGACTTACCTCAGTCATAAAAGGACTTCGACGTGTAAAATAGTGTTTCTACAAATTCCTGTTGCGTCTGCAAATTACAGTGTCTGCCAGTAGCATATGTGTGCTTCTACATGTGGTTGATGCATATGTGTGCTTCCACATGTGGTTGATGCGACGCATGTCCTATCAGTGGGTCATTCGAGAGTTACAAAATAGAGATTTTAAGTAAAACTCTTTGGTGATTTGGGGGGTGCCATTATCCATATGCGGACACAGTAGGTGCTCTAAGCTGAGCACTATTCCATCCCAGCTTAACTTTCTTACTGTGAACTTATGTACTCCCGAGTTTAATAGATTCAAATTTAGGCGGTAATGTGTTCAATCAAAGAGCCACCATTGCAAAGAAGTTCTATTGTGTCTTTTGTTCATCTTTGTTCTTAGTTTGCAAGGACGTCACCTAATACCATACCTGTAATACATGATATTGAGTATCACGACAAGTAAAAATCTTCTGTAGAAAACAGTTCTCGCACCTCATTTAGAGCCTCAGTTACAAGAGTAGCTACAATATCCTTGTGAGATCATCTATGATTGTTAATTTATTCCAAAGCTTTGCAACTAAAATATTTCATTAAAGTCTTTGTCAAATACGCGGTGGATTGTGTAGCAGCATCAAGAGCATATATTCAATGATAAGAAAAGCTCAAAAATTATTTATAGTGGGCTTAGTCATAAAAAAAAATCGTTGAGGAAAAATAATGTGAACTGAACAATGTCAGAAGACGTAATGAGCCTTTGGATGAAACGATCTCGACAGAAAATGATATTAACAGTACATTAATACTACAGATATACCAAATGTAATGTCCGTCCGTGATCCTATATAAAGCATTGCAGCAAAGCAAAATGCAGTAGAATACCTCATCTCGGTGTATGATCCATTCATGATGTTCAAACAATTGTGATAATCTTATAGTAAATGAAATGTGATAAAGTAAAACTTTTCTCAACATGATATATGATTGCCGTATATCAGTACCAGTTCTGCGAAAAAGTCTGGCTGCTGTTTTTAATAATTACACATCAAATGCTTAAATCCATTAAAACTTACAATTTTGTTTACCTTGTAAATGAATATCACAACGCTGATAATAATCTTCATCGAAACCATCAGGGGTCTTGCTCTGACGGTGATATATCAACATACCGAAGGTAACCCATGTGTACAGGGTGTTCCCGGTGATATACAAAGTTTCCAGTTTTACCGCTGTCAACCTGAGATGAAACCGGAAGCAATTTGGGTTGTTGTGGTTCATAAACGCACTTTATATGAGATCAGTCGCTGCTTTCGTTCTTTAGGTATTGTATTTTTTCCTTTGGTGACCTCTAATGACGTTTGACTAAAACCAAAACGATAGGGTTCTTATATTTAATGTGCCCATCAACACGCCGCGGGGATTCATCTAAAACTGCATGCCTAAGTTCTTGAGAAGTCCCCACAAACCCACACACACACACACACAAGATCGCACACTACATGGCCTGTAGACTAGATCATTTGCCATCATTATTACAAAGGTTACTAATACCATCAAACGAAAAGTAAAACTAGCAGGGATATAAAAGTGAAAGCTAAAAAGATCAAACAAGACGAGGTCGCATGTCTCGTACACTTCAATGTTGTACCCACCCTGATAAACAATTATAATTGCTACATCACTCAAAATTAAAAGCCCAACATCTTATTACCATCGAAACAAGACAAGTTCTTCAATATTCGACAATGAATTCACGTGTGGATCCAGGGGGTGTCATGAGCACACGTAACCCGCCCCACCCCCCCCCAAAAAATCAAGACTAACACTTACATTGCAGTCCTCGTCGTGGTTTTGACACAATAACTCGTACACCATGAGGGTATCCTTTTTCCAACCTCAGGTGGTTGACAATCTCCCACAATGAATAGTTCAACCCCTCCCCCCCCCCCCCACACACACACACACAAAAACAAGAATCCCTAATCTCACCTGAGTGAATCTAAACATTATGTGCATCAATGTAGTTAATACTTTTAAAACAGTGGATGTGTTCAACATTATCAAGGACGGGGTACCAGTTGCTAAGAGGGAAATAGGGCGGTTTTTTACAGAAAAATATAATATAATTAAAACCAATATTTGTGGACACAGAATAAGATTATTTAAAAGAAATCAGGACAGTGGCCTTCTTTTCAAGAAATACGTTTCTCACAGACAGAAATTCAGTTATTTGTTGCTTAAGACTAATTTCTTCACGCCAACTTTCATAAATTCAAATGATGATTCTTTCGTAACTAATATTATACATAGGCCTAATATTTTGAGGAGTTGACCCTTTGCATACGTTTCTTGATAAGACTAAATGATTTCACAACGATTAAACTATTTTGTTCGTTTGTAATGTTGGAGTACTTTACACGCCCTATTTCTCTTTAAAAGACTCCCTCTAGTCTGATGTCCAATATCCAGAATGACAGTCGATGTATCACTTGAAAATGAACAAACGTTTCTTGATTTAAGTCCAATTTCTTCTACACAGAGTTTGGAAACAGCCGAGGACACGAGACACCGTATCTGTTCTCTCTTGGTGTATTGCTGTATCGTTGGCATAACTTCTGGGCGGATACATTTCAAGATAACACGGACTGGAACGATGAAAAAATTTTCCAAGAGTCCCGTAAATGGGTTATTGGGACTTACCAGGTACGAAAATATAGTATGGGTAATGTTTATGCTAGTCGTAAAGCCGAAATGACGTTAGAAACAGGGATAAATCTGTAGAATACAAGATGGCGGATGCATTCCTTGTTTATGGCGCCCCACACGATCCATTTACTAGCAGCATGATTAACTAACTTGTAGCAATCTGTTGTACAAACTATCAATACAATTAAATGAATCCACCCCCCAAAAAGATAAATAAATAAGAGGATAAAAATGTTTTCCTTTCCTAACCAGTTTGGGAAATGTTTTGATATTGGTATCTTTACCTCATACCTTACATAATTTGCAAATATTTAGAAATTCAAGGGACTACTTGTGAAAAACCTATCTCCAACGTATATTTCCAACTTATACTCAGTGGTCTTAACGTAAGTACAGCTAAATTCACATACACACTAGATCGTTATAAGTGAGTTGTGGATGCGTATCTGGAAATATACAATGTATACATTGAATATTCACCCAATGATAGGAATATATACATATATTTATATACTCATCCTTCACTCGTCCATATTTGGTAGCGACGTTACTCGCTATATAATATATGCACATATACGGAGGACGCACTTCTACTATGATGCAATAATGGAAGACTTTACCAAGTGGTAATTAAGCTCAGTTGGCTGCATTCTACGACGTATGCCTCAATAGCTCAGTGGCAGAGTATGTGCCTTGTATGCAGGAGATGCTGATTTGAATCCTGCTTGGCGCAAAGTTTTCCACTCAAGTAGTAATCTCCTTTTGCAGCACAGGGCAATTTGCTCATCGTGATAGGTTAAAATGTCCTAAGGATGCTACTCAGCAATATATGTATAGCTTTCCTCCACTCTTCACCTCTCTTTCCTGCACTTTTCACCTCTCCCGGGTTTTCAGAAGGTGGTAGGAGTGTGGCTTAGGGCGTAGTCCTTTCACGAGCACCGCATTGGCAGGACTATATAGGCGGAGAAACATGGTCCTATGGCTCGTTTTATGAAATTATAAAAATGTTTCTCCGCCTAAAGATTCTCTTGTACAATTTTGATGGTTTGTCACAATAATACTCTATAAGTGGTACCTTCAGGGTGTTCATGAAGTTTTAGGCCAAGGCCCCATGTGGGCCCTGCAGTCGATCATATGAAATTCTGTTCAAAATGCTGCTTTTTGCACATACTTTGATGGATTTTTTATGTACCACAATGTTCCCTGAGTGATAAGTAAATTTGTGGTGTTAAAAATTTCTTGGTCCAAGGTCCCATGTGGACCCTATGGCCCATTTTATGAAATTCTGCAAAGTGCTTCTCCTGCTACCGATTCTCTTGTACAATGTTGATGGTTTGTCATAATGATACTCATTAGTGGTCCATCTTCGGATTTACATCAATTTGTAGTCCAGGATTCCATGTGGGCCCTACGTCCCGTTTTGTAAAATCCTACCAAAGTTTTCTCCTTCTTTAAAGGTGCCCTTTAAATGTCATTCAGCATCTCAAATATCCCTAAAACCTCCTTGGGGTAAACACGTAGACCTGTCTAGATATTAACGGGGCACTTTGAGTTATTCAGTTAGTCTTCCCAAACATGTCAACTTTGTGTCTAGTTTGCTGTAAGGTTGTACTGGCAGATCAATGGTCAAGCTAATAAAGTTCTCATGTGACTCATGCAAATGAACATTAATGAGCTGTTAGTTAATGATTTAATTTGGTTCTGGGAAATTTGCATTTTCCAAAATTTGTTCCACATTAGAACAAATTCATATGCCCATAGGTAGTACAAACCAGGTAGAAATTGTACAAAATCACTTTCATAATAATTGGGTATCAAACTTGAATTATAAGTATTGTAATTTGGTAGTGCCCATTAAATGTATCACAAATTTATTGACAAAGATCCAACTTCTGCACTGTTTGTGCTCTAGTTTATGATAATCTGCAAATTTTGCAGTCCTACAGATTCTCTTGTACATGCAATATGTTGGTGATTCAATATAATGATACTTCTTGTGGTTCTATGAATATGATATCATATACATAATACATAATACTGATATGTAAATGGTGCCCTTAGGGTTTTCAGGTACAGCGCGTAATTTGTGTGCTAATTTGTGGGCATGATACCGCCTTCCACGTACAAAATTTCTATGAGTTGGTCGCAGTTGTATGTGCGAAAATATGACTTTTCATACTTGTTTCGTTGTACCACGTGATACATATATGAATAATAATTATCCCGCAAAATGCGGGATTCCAGCAAATGAGAACTGGCCGAAGGTTGGCCGACTCTGTATATAGTACATAGAAAGGGTGTATTATGATTTCTGAGAGAGCGCCACCTGCTTGGCAGGCTACTGCAGAGTTTGTTCCGTACGCCACAGATTTCCGACTATCGTCGCTCCTAGACCGAAAACAAGAGGAGGGTTCCAAGCCTAATTTGAAAAACCTTCCACATTGTAAAGCACAAGATGCAGAAGAGAAACATGATTTCATAAAATTGTCCATATGGCCCACATGGGATCAATAATCCTGAACAAACTGAAGAAACCACTATCACAGTAGTAATGTGACACAATTGCAAACTTAACACTATACCTTGTGTAGTAGAGGCATTTGGCATGATTTCATAAAATGCCCCATATGGCCCATTTGGACCCTTGAACCCAAAAATCCTGAACAAACCGGGCTCCACTACCACAATGATAAGTTGACCTTTCATATTGTGAAGCAAAATATTCAAAAATGAACCTTTTGCATGGTTTCATAAAATGGTAGTTGTGTCCCATATGGGACAAATAATCCTGAACAACCTGAAGGAACTTCTACCATAGCAGTAATGTGGCACAATTTCAACCCAAAACCATGCAATCTGCAGAAGAACAAGCATTTTCCATGATTTCATAAAATGGCCCATTTTGACATCGGACCCAAAACTCTTGAACACCCTGGGTTCCACTAACACAATACACTCACAAACGTCCCAACCCCAGGTCTCGAAGGCCCTGAGTAGGATGTGCTGTCATTTCAGTTTTCAAAAGAACCAACAGACTGGCTTTACTTCCTAAAGTTGTGAAAAACTATTAAAACTTTGGTACTTTGGTTTATTTCTCCTAAAGTAAAAAAAATTCCCAAAAGATTTCCATTTTAGCAGAAAAAGGTCCTGTGGTACATGTAAAGGGACTTCCCGGCGAAAAACCCAATATAGGGAGGGGACACGGAATCGGAAGGTTGTCCTACTCGTAGTTAGTCGTTACGTCAGGCTTACCGTAGTCCTTCGTTGTTGAGAACTTGTCTTGGAGAAAAAAAAAAACACCTGACGAATATGTTCTAAAGGTGAAAAACAACTTGTATTTACGGTGTTACCAGTACTTCTAAAATGGGCAAAATAAAATGAGAATAAGATGGAGAATCGCATAGTTCTATATGGAAACTCGGATGGATCGTAGTTGCTCTAAAATTCACGAAAAAAGAACTCAAACACGTAAATACCGATCTGGCTGTTGCATTCCGCACCCGCTCTCGTGGCCTCAGTGTCTATGGAAGGCCAAAAAGCAGTTCTGCGCCAACACCAGCCCTTAATTGTGCAAACCTATGTATGTGTTTGACAATTACATTAAAGTATAATAGATGAATGAAAAATTATTCTTTGAGAAAATAAAAACAAAAAATAAAACATGCAAAAGTTGATCAAATAGTCCAAAAGTCTCAAAGGAAAATGTTCAAAATGCAGAGTTCAGAGTACACCAATGCGAATGAGCAAGTATTGTTAAACATCTCCTCCGCGAAACTAAAAAAATAGGTCTTCACGACCGTTGCCCAAGGGCGCTCGGCTCACCATGGTGGTTTATGTGGATACAACACAGAAAATACAAAACATTTCAAACTTGAAAAAACTTAAGGTACATCAACTTGCCATGATTTTTTCTAATGATTTTCAAAAGATAACTCAAACACAAAACGACGGAAAAACTTTAGACCTTCACGGTCGTTACCCAAGGGCGCTAGGCTCACCTTGGTAACCACAAATTCGCAAGTGGTGTCAGGGTTCTACCTTTAACAAGAGGAAGAGTTTAGTGACAGGACGCTAAAATTCACTAGAGGCAGTTTTAACCTTAACCCTCCTAACCTCTCCCTTATGATCAGGAACCACCAAAATAATGCGTTTAAACACCCAAGAATTTCTTGGGTCGTTATAATCTACCATCAAAACGATGTCCCCACACTTAAAATTTCTCTTTGGTTTAAGCCATTTTTTAAAACTGCTGGAGTTGAGGTAGATATCAACGAACCCATCTCTTCCAGAATAGGTCAGCGAGAAACTGTGCCTCTCTTCAACGTCGTCGCCCGTAGACATCTGTTTTCACGAAGGTTCCAGGTGGGAGGTTAGGTTTCCCTTTCAGAAGGAGCAGGTGGTTTGGAGTGAGGGGTTCCATGTCGTTGAGGTCAAAAGACACTGTTGCCAAAGGACGAGTGTTAATTGTCGCCTAAACCTCACACAAAAATGTCTGCAAACTCTCATCAGTTAACGTCTGCTACCGCAACAAATCATTAAGAATCTGACTTACTGTTCTGATCTGGCGCTCCCAGATTCCTCCATAACGTGAACCAGTTGGTCAATATTGACTTGCAACATTTCACTTCGAATCTGTGAGTCGTCGTTCCACTCCTTAATACTTTGTTTCAACTCTTCATCTGTTACCATTAAATTTGTACCGTTGAGATCTCAATGGCCTCTCCTGGCGACAAATCTTCAAAGTGGACTGATGCAACAAGAGTCGGTGTCTAAACTATTTGCTACCCCCAAATGCACTGCACGTATTGCCAGGCAAGTAAAGATGACTTCATATCTTTTCACCATCGAACGTCCCCTGCTTGACTTCGAATGGCCCAAAGGAATCCATTCCTACTCTTGTGAAGGGCGGTTCATCAGGCATTATTCCAGAACTCGGTAAATCGGTCATCTTTTGTTTACCGACCTTCGCACGTAAACGCCGGCAAGTTACTCATCGGTTAATGCATTTCCGTACCAAAGCATGGCCACTTACAATCCAATATTTTCTTCGCAGATGTGACACTATCAGTGGTCTGCCCGAATGATGGAACTTCATATGTGTATCTTTTATTATCGACTCAGAAACGATGGAGTTCTTCGGAAGGATAATCTGATGTTTTTCATATTCATGCATTGCTGACCTGTTGAGTCCCTCTCCGACTCTCACTACACCGCTTTCGTATCTTGGATCTAATTTGTAGATAGTACTGGTTTTCTTAACGGTTCCAGCATTTGCGACATTCCTCAAAGCATCAATTTCTTCAGGAAATGCTTGTCTCTGACAAACTTCACGACAGACACTTCCGCCCATTCTAAGTCTGAGACCGATAATTTTAAGTGGAGTTTCCTGTGGCTGGCCTGTTTTATTTTTTCAGTGATTTCCTTTACGTTCAGGCCTTTTAAACCTTTACGATATTCACTGAAGTCCTTGAGCACGGTCATCAATTTCAGCATCCATGCCACATGACATCTCAACTTATACCAGCTTGAATACTTTGCTAATAAATTCCATCATGCAACTGGGATAGCAGTAGCAGTTACCGTGGCCCATTTCTTCACTCCCGGATCATCTACTGGTAGTTGTTGTTCGAACTTCTTATTCGAGGTCCACTCCACTCTAATAAAACCAGACATCCCTCAAAAATTAAAGGATTGAAAGTAACATGTTGTTTTTAGTTAGTTAGGGTTCCCCATGTCTTTATTTTTGTTTAACATTCTCAAATACACCGTTACTTTTGTGACCCCATTTATATAGGCCTACACTTACAAACTTCACATAAGCTGCATACGCACATACACATGCACGCACGCAGAAAGCTACCTATCTATCTGCCTCCCCGTCTGTCCGCCTGTCGCACTGCCCGCCCATTTATCTACCTTCCTATCTACATGTCTACGTACATACGCACTTACATACACACATGTACGTAGGACCGTTTGAAATCGTCTTTAGAACAGTTTTTACACTATCAGTAATTTTTTTTACATTATTGGTAAACGAGCGTTTTTACATTATCGGTTTAAAGAGATTTTTACATTATCGGTTCAAAGAGTTTTTTACATTGTCGGTAATTTTTTTTTACATTGTCGGTTGTTTTTACATTATCGGTCGTTTTTACATTATCGGTTAATTTTTGGTTCGATGATAATCGCAACCTTTGTAATCATGCGTACGTGTATGTATGTATTGTGTATGTGTGCCCTTGTTTTCGGGTGGGATCGGGGACCGAAACAATAGATTTTAGGTCCTTTGTAGAAGATTCAATAGATTTCTCCGGTCCTCTCAAGATTAACAATAGACAGTCTATTGTTAAGGTTAGGGTTGAGGAAGAAAAAAACAAAAGAACGCACAATGAGATCCTCGGAATGAATGGAAAACAAAGTTGCGTGTGTGTGCGTGTGTATGAGTGTGTATGTATGACCGTGACGTCCTACCTTGTAAACACGATAACTCAAGAAGGGACAGATCCCATATTTGGTATGTAGGTGTACCACATTAAGTATTAAGAACCCTCATGTTTTTGGTGGAGATCAAAGATCATTTGGGGTCAACAGGAGTCAAATTGTGAAAACTTTGTAAACACGATATCTCAAGAAGGGAAGCTTGCACACATCTCATTTGTAGTACGAAGGTGCACCACATTAAGTAGAAGAGCCCTATTGTTTTTGGTGGAGTTCGAAGGTCATTTGGGGTCAACATGGGTCAAATCGTGAAAACCTTGTAAACACAATATTTCAAGAAGGGAATCTTAAACAAATGTCTTATTTAGTGTACCACATTGATTACAACATCCTTATTAATTCTGGTGGAGGTCAAGGGTCATTTGAGGTCAACGGGGTCAAGTTGTGAAATCCTTGTAAACACAATATCTCAAGAAGGGAAGCTTGGACAGATGTCATATGAAGTGTGTAGGTGTATCTTATAGAGTATAATGAAGTACAGTGAATGTGTATCTTATAGAGTACATATGAAGTATGTAGGTGTATCTTATAGAGTACAAGAACCATATTGTTTTTAATGAAGGTCGACGTTCATTTGAGGTCAACAAGGGTCAAAGTGTGAAAACCTTGTAAATTAACTGTGTCGATTTACCTGATATACGTGGGCATAGCATTGACACCTACACCTACGGTACCGAATTTAACAGCTAACAATTATACCAAACATACCAGGTGTACCCGGAAAATGGATGATTCGTCGTAAAAAGTAAAGTGAAGAGACCAATTGATACCCTGTCGCGTCTCAAGTGGTCTATCAGAGAGTACGTAACTGAACTGTACGTAGTTGGAATAGTCTGTGACTGGGGGGCTAAGGAAAATTCCAAGACACATTCTTCTAGTTGTGTACGCAAAGCTGTGCACCTTGCAGGACACATGAAACACAAATTAGCATTTTAGTAAAAAGAAAAAAAAACTTGGTGACAATGGAACATCAAAATAAGTAACAATGTTTGTGAGACATAAACACAAAGGCAAACTGCGAGAACGAGGAGTATTCCGAAATACTGTACATCTACCTACAAAAACAGTTGAAAGGCTTATATGGCCGTACTTGCCACCATATTAGATACGTGAGAATAACAAAAGAGGAGTGAATTGCATGCATGTTTCCATTTCGTCACTAAAAATTGGAAAACATGCGTGTTGATGAAACATGGAGTAACATTTCCCCAGTACTTCCCGCCAAAAGGAAACCTCAGTCGTATAAGCGGGAAAAAAAATCTAAATAAGGCTTTCACCCACAGTTTTGAACCCAGCTCCTTATACCTACTGAGTCTGCGCAGTTGCACACCTGTCTGTCTAGTCCATAAAATTTGGTCTAGTCTGTTTCGTTAACCTTGCATAGATTCGTATGTCGCAAGTAAATACTGCCCATGTACGTAACTAGCCGACACACATACAGTGTACATCGCTTATGCCTAACCAACGTTTATTCCAAATACAATTTCTGTTGATGCAAACTGCGATAATTGTGTTAAGGTTTTAGAGATTTCAGTCACAAAAACCATCGTTGGATCTCACAAGCTGTTTTGTTGTCTGTGTACACTTTGTACTGTAGTTACTATCTCATATTCAGGAAAACAAGATCGATCGTCGAAAGTATGAAACCATAATGCAAAAATGCATTGTAGTTTCGATGTAGTACTCATTACAGTTTCTTGATTAAGCTTGTTTCTCAAATATAACTCTAAAGCTAAGAATCAAGGGTTTATTTTTGGTGCAAAGATTTGAGGTCATCGTCTGCGGTGAAACACTGGGAAAACACTGGAAACGTTGTGCCTGTCATATTTCAAGAAGGGAAGGTTTCTTACCATGTGTTAAAATACCTTATATTTAGTACAAAACCCTTAAATTAAAGTTTCTTAAGCGCTCCGAGCCAACCGATGGTGGCGTTCCACTTAGTCCTGCCGGCACACAAACCATCCTGGGCTGAACCCTGTATTTGACCTCTGGTGACCCCAGCTGACCTTTGATCCCTCACCAAAACTCCTTCCGCTTAATATGACAAACCTACATAAAAAAGAATGAAGAGAATCTATCATTCCTATCTGGGGGTATCGTGTGCACAATGTTTTCAGTATTTGACCTCCGGTGACCACAGATGACATTTGACCCACACGCAAACTTTAATGCGAAGGTTTCCTTCCACGACATATTTTCATCCAGAGTGACTTGGGACTTTTGCTGTAGCCTAACATATGTACGTAATACTGAGATAGAGCCTAGCCAACACATGTACTGTATTAGCCTACTGTGCTGCCCTACAACTGTAGAGGAACAGACTAAAGATTTTCGAGTAAAGTTTGACCCAAACTGTTTGAAAATGTGCTTTACATTGTCTGATATATTGCTAAGCTTATATTGGGTCATCAGGAACAGGATGGCATATTTTACACTAAAACTTTGCACATTCAACTTAAAACAAAGTGTGGAGAAAAGTTTACCATATAACAGTGTTACGACAAACCAACACAATTTCATTACGTCAACTCAATGCATTTGAGAGACCAAGCTCAATCATATTGGCTCATAGCCACAGGGGATGGGTAAAAGAATTTACCGGCACTCGTAAATGTTCTACTTATTCTTACTTACTATTATATGTTCCATCCTGATCCTCATCCCTCACCCACCCCCAAATATGTTTGGCATTTCATTTCGTCAAGCTAATGGTTGCATATTGTCATTTGTATCTGGATTCCTCACTACTTTGTTAATAAGAAAGCAAACACATACTTTTTCAGGGTTGTTACAGAATGTATCAGGTCTTAATTGATGGCAAAGTTAAAGTGGATATTTTCCTGCAATTTGATGATGGTGACATGTAAGAATAATCATTATCAAAAATGCTGTGGTAAAACTTTCTTTAGCCGAGGTAAAACCATTTAACTTCAGTATTTTTATTGCTGCAGCAATTTTTCTTCCTCGAGAGGACTGTGTGTGGTTAACAACTTAACATAGACGTTGCGTGTACATGGAACATGTCTGTGCGACAACTAGATGGTATTTGTAATTAATGTAGTAAGCAGTGAAATCATGAATCTCAAGTTACTGCTGCTAAGGTTGTACCAAGTATACATTTCTATAGGAAGTAAGGAGCATTGCAGTGAGTAGCGGCGGGAATGAACGTTAATGTAATGCTTATTCAAAGGCAAAGTACACACATGAAACTGAACACATTTTTTCAAAACTCATTCTCATTTAAAGAAGATCTTGGAGAAATTGACACTGTTTACACAGACATATGCGTGCTCTGTAC
This sequence comes from Stichopus chloronotus, assembly GCA_021234535.1. Classification (NCBI taxonomy): domain Eukaryota; kingdom Metazoa; phylum Echinodermata; class Holothuroidea; order Aspidochirotida; family Stichopodidae; genus Stichopus; species Stichopus chloronotus. Next base: position 9,491,602 of record CM037849.1, read on the forward strand.
ATTCCTACATGACAACACCATGGTATGTACAAGTAACACAGTAAACAGTGATTCCACGAAAATGTTCGGTTTATCAGGCGTGGAGCAGCCATCTATTCCGATATATGCGTTTGCTCCTATACCGACACAGCTTACCTGTAAACACTATATTGCAAGAAAAGAAGCTTGGACAAATCTCACATTTGATATACATAGCTCAATGTGACACATACTAATGCTATTATATCAGATTCCGAAAAAAATTCTCTTAATCGGATCATCGAAACCACTATGCATTTTTGCGTTCTGGTTACATTATCGGTTGTAACACCTCTCAACCCTTGAGCTGCTCAACATCTGCGCTCCCCGAGACATGCGTACTGCCCGATACCCGTGCTGCCCGAGACCTGCTCAGTGCCCGTCATCTGCTCTGCCAAAGGCAGAGTTGCCCGGCACCTGCATGCTCCCGACATTTGCACTTAAGATTTATGTGACTGCCGTGATGGTTTAGGCAGAGTCCGACAACTGTATTAGCCTACATCCTTCTTTATGTGCGCAACCCCTGCGCATACATTTTATTTTGTTTGTAAGTGAAAAACGTTGAGTGAGCTGCAATTATAGTAACTTCACACTTGCATATGCTGCTCACTGGTATTTTTTTAGTTCGCCTTTGTACCACTAACCCCCCCCCCCCCCTTCCTTCCATTCTCTCACAAAATTATCCATCTGTTCCGGGAGAGACGTGTCCTCACCTTCAGACTTTCCACTTCTTTCTTCAGAAAATTGCATTTTATGATTGGTTACCAGCGTTTCTAAATCTGCGGGATGTGGATCTTCAATCACTTACGTATTCAGGTAACTAATTCACGCAATGATATAAACTAATGAAGAAGGGTGCAAGGGGAACTTCCGATAGGTAAGTTTTACTTGCATGCTTCATCTGTTAAGACAGCCAAACATATATAGGGATGGATTTCTTATTTGTAGTTCATAGATTGAAAGTGGTAACACATTGGGCAATAGAAACAATCATAGTATGAAAATTTTCTCAGAATTATCAAACAATTGCACAGAGAGAATATTTCTCTTGCAGATATCTGAGTTTAAAGAATATATGCAACGAAGCACAGCCGAGGCAATCGACTTCATTTATTGACTCATTCACTTTTTCATGATATGCGTTGAGATCTTATTTTGATTAATATAGGTTCATAAGTCCAGGATTATCGAGTAACAAACCTGGATTATCGAATGATAAATCTGGATTTTCTTATTGCACATTATTCTTGGCATATACGTTCGGAATAGAGTTGTGCTTGGAATGCATATAGCTAAGTACTAAGAATGAAGCTCCCTTCGTGGAGATGGGAACGAGCTGTACGCTATTGGATACAACTAAACAAAAGGAAATAGCGCCGTAGAAGAGAGATACAAAATGTCAATTTTACGAAGATGCCGAGCAAGTTCGCTTTATTAGCATGTTCTTTCTACACCTCCTAATAGAAACGACTTGAAAAAAGCAATCAATTTCCAAAGTATACGTGCAAGTCGGTCAATAATCGGTACCAAATAACACCCACTGTGATAAAGTTCAAACAGTATTAAAGTACACGATCAAAATATCGGACTGGCACTTTAATGCAATTCAAGTAGTAGGCTTATTTATGCTTTCAATGAATCTACACTTAACGTTCAAGTGTGAAAACTTCAATACATGTATTGTTAAGCAACTACTCAGACGAAAAGGTGAAAAAAACAAATGAGCTGTCCAATTAAAAACAGCTTCCCAATTTATCTGTCGGCTTTTATTAATTCGTTAAACAGAAGATGTGATTTTCCATTAGCACGAGAAGTCAACATGTTCGTCTTAGTCGAGTCTTTTCTTAAAGTACATGACTTTATGCCATTCCATGTGCCTTCCTCCGTCTTTTCTCTGTGGTTAAGTAATGATTCTTTACAAACTCATTGAACTTCACAATTCCAATAAAAATTCAATAAATGTATTTACATGTAATGAAGCATCTATAGCTACAGCAATTCTAAGAGAACAGGGGTGGCACTTCAAAAACTTGAAAGAGCTTAGACTTTAGAGACAATGGTTTTCCCCTTGATCTTTACAAGAATATTGACAGGTTTTAATTAAATAAACTGTTGAATCAATGTCAGCGAAAAATTTAATGTACGCAAACAGCAAATTCTTTATATCAATCTTTACTTTGATCAAACAGGATACAAGCCATATATAAATCCTGGAATAACTCATGAATTTGAAGCCGCTGCGATGAGATTTGGTCATACGATGGTTCCCGCTGCAGTTTACAAAAGGTAAGATTCACGCTATGGCCAAAGTAAAGTTAACTGTTTTGTTGGTTTGTTGTTTTGAAGCCAGACCGGAAGTAGTGGATTATCTGAGATGTATACAAATTTTAATTTATGGTATTGAAATAGAAACCAGCATTTTAATAAGATGAAAGTAACCCAGCCTGACATAAGTCAACTAAATTCTAGAAATCGTTGGTTTGTTAGAGTTAAACTATGTGTATATCTTTGTCAATCATCTTAATGTATTTGTTTTCATTTCCGTTTCTATAGAAACAAGTACTGTGTATTTGGTAACCTTACAAAGACAGGAGGAAATAGAATGTGCAACGTCTTTTGGAGATCACAGGTAAAACATTCAACTTATACGTTTTCACAAAAAGTTCATTGGATCACCTGCCACACAAAACTTGAATTTTTTCTTCGAAAAACTAAGAAGTTACAGAAGGAACACTTTGCCAACTTCTTAACATGCATGACCAGAAAATCGATATTAAAGACTGGTTGCTCAAAGAATCTTTCATTTTTCGTTGACTTACTCATACTGTCTCTCTGTTGTAAGAGATACTCTGATGTTTTTATCTGATATTTAAAAATGAGAACGTACAACAAATCGCTAACGTCACGGCAGTCTGTGGGAGACGAGTACAATAATTACATATTATTACTATATCCTACTTGATTACAATTAATATCTCTTGTGACGTCAGCCTCTGCTTGATAACTCTCTACAAACGTCACTAGTTTGCTCGGTTATTCTTTGCAAATAGCAATGAAACATCCGTACCGTGTGTGTATATCGGTACCGTGTTTGCATACATCGTTACCGTGTTACCGTGTGTATATAGATATATCATCCATCAAAAAAGAGTAGTGTCATTCGACTAAGTACATAGAGTAAATGTAAAGCAATAACGTTCTCAGAGAGTCATCCAGAAAAAAATGAAATCACATGAATTTAACATGACGACCGATCACCTTTAAGTCTCACTATGTATTGAAAGTGGGCTTTGATTTATTACATTACTGTCTTGAAACTAAAGAAGCAATTGTGATACTAAAAATATTTTTCGTTGTACTTGGTTGTTACATCATATTATTCTAGGCACTTGTCTGATGAATGTACCTTTGAGATCTCAATCGGTATAGCTTGTCATATACCTCTGGGCTATCAATACATGTTCTTAGATGAATAACATCAACACAAATTTCGCAATACCTTCTTGTGAAACGTCATTTCTGAGGATAGACCTGGGTTAGGGAACAGCTTTAGGGTGCTTATATAGTCCTCGCGCAGAGACAACACAAAAACAATATACAATAAACAGTATACAGTATATACAAAAAAGTTTCTCTTATAAGTTGATGGGCTGTCTCCTATTGGAATCAAGTGAAACTGAATGTACAGCTCAATTGTGGTCAACGTATAATCATTCGAAAAAAAATAATATTGAAAACATCACAATAAAGGAGCGGTCCTCCAATCAACATCAATCACCTGCGTTCTAAAATAACAAAAGGCGTCCAACATCCAAAGATAGTCTGACACCAGATCATTCGGCTGATACATACAACGAACGAGATCAGAGGAAGATCCAAAAACCGGACACGCACAAGCTAACAATAAAACAACACTTTTATTTAAAAAGCAGTTCAATAAAACAATTTTCTGACTACATTAACACAATTTTGTACGTTTCTTTATTCTTTCTAACCTAAAAGCTGAAAGGAAGGCAATTGAAAACGTAGGTCCATGGTCATGCCTATGAGATGATCTTCTTTCAGTGTAAGTCTTAAATATTTCATTAAAGCATTACATATTTATTTTCACCCCGTGAATAAAGTGTACCATAGGTCTCTAGCTTTCCTCTCGTTCCAACCTATACCCCGTCCCGCCCACTCCCCCCGCTCGCCCACTCCCCCCGCGCGCCCACTCCCCCCGCGCGCCCACTCCCCCCCCCCCGGACACTCCACCATCCAAAATTGTATATTGATCAAAAGGATTTGCAGTAAACCAAGGTCGCCAAGAGTTATACAAAACAGTGTAACACAACACTGAGTGATAACGACATCCTGTCTTCACAATACAACTACGGCAATACATCTCAAAAATTCTGTTTTCAGTTATTTTCTGACCTACTTTTGTCATTCAAATAATGTTCAAGTCGTAAGCGCTACAGACCCCAGTTTTTGTTGCAAACATTATTTTTACCACAAAATTAGAAAACTGTCTTTATCCACATCAACGTCCTGGGAGTTTGCCATCAGCAGCGTCCTCATCAAATATGGTGTTCATTATCCAAATAGTTTCCAAAATAAACTTGTAAACCTGAAAGCGTAAATGACTGTAAATTGCCAACTTAACAATGTTGGTGAAGGTTTGAGTCACTCAGTCAAGTGTTTTCTAAGAAATATTGGAAAACAACGCGCGTAATAGTGACACATTTTCACTTACACCGCGTTACAGGGCTCTTCTGTATCTAAGGCCAATGCAAGTTCGAAGCTCATGTAACTTTTATTTTTGACATTCAGCTTTCACAAGTTTGCCTTTTTTCCGCTGTTGACCTACGTTGGATTTAAAAGACCTTTGTTCTAAACAAAGAGATTGTGAGCTTATGTAATCATTATTATTTATTACTATACCAACATATTCTTTTGAAGTTTAAGCAAACGTATGGTTTACAATCTAAAACATTACCCACACACAGAGAAGACACACACTCACAATTTAAAACAACGACGTAGTTTCCTTTTGTTTTCAGAGAAAAAAGCGACTTTTTGAACTAAATGCAACTGTGACAGCCTGATCCTCATTTTTTTCAAATCCTGACCTAGAAATGAATCAAAAAATTAAGAAACGTATAGATATAGTTGATATGTTTTGGTGACTGGAATTTTGATGGTCCAACTTCAACCTCAACGAACGTCAAGACGGATAATCTATATTCCAATCGCTGTGTACTTTTCACAACTGTTCTAACAGTTACTCAGATACCAAGTAAAAATTCAGACAACTTTCAAGTTTTATAGATAGTAGTACAGTACCGCACAATACTTTCAGTCTTTGATCTCAGATGTAAATAATCTTTGATCACCATGAAAACAGGAGTTGTTACAACAGATAATGTAAAAATTAAGCATAAATGTGAAAAGAAACGATCTTGCAGTAAAACTTAAGCGATAATGAAGTAACCGATAATGTAGTGAAAACAGAATGAGCAAATGCATTGTGGCTTCGATTTTCCGATTACGAGCATTTTTCTGAATCTGACATTATAGCATTAAAATGTGTCACAACCTACCTATGCTTTATATGAAATATGGGATCTGCACAAGCTTCCTTTCTTGAGATCATGTCTACAATGTTTTCACAATTTGACCTCCTGCTGACCCCAAATGACCTTTGACCGCCACTAAAACCAGACGGTTCTTGTACTCAATGACATACATTAACATACTGAATATAAAATTTGTCAAGGTTTCCCTTCTTGAAATATGATATATACAGAATTTCATGACGTGAGCCTGTTGACCTCAGATGACCTTTGACCTTCACCAAAGACAATGGAATTCCGGTATTCTCAATGAGATACACCTGCATACTAAATAGGAAATCAAGTCCAAGCTTTCACTCTTGAGATATTGTGTTACAATGTTATTACAATGTTTTCACAATTCGACAACAATTGACCTCAAGTGACCTTTGACACTTCCAGCAGTCATTCTTCATCGACGTCACTGCTCTGGGCACCCCTCTGTTTTAACTGCCAGGTGTCAATTGCACGACAATTGTAACTATGGCCGTGTCTTATGGAACACAAAAAGGGCAAGAAATGATGACGATGACCGGAATGTATTTAATAACGACGAAGTAAATTTAAATGGTGACGACCGCTATCTGTTTCATGACGACCGGGATGTAATTTACGTCAAAACGATTACATGATGATCTCGCAAATGTATGTGATAACAATTCAGTTTGATGTAACGACCATGTAACTCCATATAACGATGGCGTGAATACATTTAACAAGGACACAATAATAAATTATGATGTAAATGTACTTGACACGAATTCATGTGATAAGCTGAAATCAGTTACTGTTAATTTTGGCAATTTCATTTAACAACAACACAATTACTTTCAACGACCTAAATCAAACAAGTTTGGTTTTAAAGGCATCATCATTTCTTGGAGCCTTAACTGATGTAATGGTAGACTTCGCTATTTTGATGATAGTTTGACAAGGAAAATGTATTTGACAAAATTTCTTCCCAGATTTCAAGAAGCAAAATATACTCTAGTTTACTAGCATATCTGAGTAAACTAACTGCTTCTGCAACAACTTGTGGTGTCTTGTCATGCTCCTTGATAAGTTCCAGTGCAAAAAGAAGGGCTGAATAATTATGTTATTAGCGTGTACTACTGAATGTTTACAATAGCAACGTGTTTTACACAATTGTTGTAACCTTTGATTAACCCTAGTTCTCTTTGGGCTTTTTCAAAAATGACTAAACTTGGATGACTTGCAGTTATAATTGTGCATATTTTCTCTGTTGTTCCAAAGAATGTAAAAATTTCTGTAACATTTGGACATGCTCCTGATAAACCCAGATTAATTCTATGAGCACAGCAATGAACATAGCATGCTAAATTGTTGATTTTCTTTACTCTTACTTGGAGGCCGCTGACCTGTCCTGACTTCTTTGCAGCACCGTGATAAACTTGTGATTTTATCAGGTTGATGTCGAGGTTCAGATCTTTAGATAATTCTTTCAGATTGTTAAAAAAAATCAGCTGATTTAGAACTCTCTTTGTCTGTGAACTTTATGAACCTTTCCTGTATATTGAAGGATGTATAACATCCCTACTGAAAAATAAAACTGATCTTAATGCGAGATGTCAATATTAGAATCAATCACAATCCCATAATATTTGGCGTGATGAACTCCTGAAATGATTGTGCTTAATATATCATAACAAATTGCTTTGATTAATTTACTCTGACACTGGAGACTAAAGTAGGCATGATTGCTTTAACCTTCACACAAATGCTTGGACAATACATCGTACCTGCCCAGTAACTTCACCAGCTCCAAGAAATTACCATCATTGACCCCTTCTACTTTTTCTAAACATGAAAATTGTGTTTCCCTGTGACCACGGAAAGGCATGTTCTGATTGGTAAGAAACAGATCTACATCTATCAACCTACTTAATACTGCCCTGTTATGTTTTACTTGCTGTTCATATTACTCCCTTCCTAGTGAAGTGGTTTTCTCCTAACGAGGTTTTTCACCTCTTGACTACGATAGGCCTTTCCCTCTCCAAACTCCAAACACACCGAGGATCCCCAAAATTAAAATGCAGTAGACCAGAAGTGACCCCGGATCACTGTCACTACTCATTGGCGCCCTAGTTTCCCTCCATTGACTTCCGAGGAAGAACCTCAGATGAGGGGAGGCGGGTGGGATGTAAGAGGTGAAAAACCTTGTTAGGAGAAAACCCCTTCACTAGGAAGGGAGTATTCTCCCACACTTCGGTTTTTCACCTGTTGACTACAATAGGCCTACAATACAAAGGTGTCTAGGCGGAGGGATCTGAGGAAGGCTAAGGACCCGGTTATACTCACAGTTATGAAACGAGTCTTGCATTACGGACCTTCTTCGCAAAGGCTGTGTTGCCCTCCAGGAGGTCCTTCAAGTAAAATGCTGTAAAAGTGGAAATAGAGGCCCAGGATGCTGCTTCCATCACCTCTGAAACAGGCATACCCTGACTGTTTGCCCATGAGGCTGCCATACCACGTACATCATGTGCTCTGACACGGCCACTAGGTCTCCCGGCCTGGGCTTTGTAAGCATCTATGATCACAGAAATGATCCAGCGAGAAATTGAAGTGGCCGATGCTGGGTGGTGCTTATCCTTTTGGTATGTGAGAAAAAGTCCTATCGTGGTCTCCTCTTATAACTTCTGTTCTCTTAATATAATACTTAAGAGACCTGTAGGGACACAGAAGTCTATCCTCAGGTTCTGCAGAGAACACTCCCATACGGGGTAGAGATATATTCTTGGCTAAAAAATTTAAAGATTCATTCTTAGCTAAATAACCTGGATAAGGGGTTAGAGTAACTTTGTCTCTACCCCACCTTATGTGGTTCTCCTTAACTGTTAAGGCATGAATATCTGACCTTTTGCGGCCCTGATGCCGCCGCTAACAAAAACACTGTCTTAAGAGTTAAGAACTTAAGGGAAGCTTTATTTAATGGTTCAAAAGGCTCCTTTGCAAGGTAGTCTAAAACCAAAGAAATGTTCCAGGAAGGCGCGAGTCGTCTTTCTGGGGGATTCTGGATAAAAAAGGCTTTCAGCAACTGTTCAAGTTCCTGACAAGTTCCTACCTTAATTCTACCCCAACCATGGTGTACCACTGAAATAGCAGCTCTGTACCCTGCTATGGTTCTAGGTTTTAGTTTCTTTATAGTAAAAAAGTACTCTAGGAAGTCTGCCACTTCCCCTACAGCTGCAGACAAGGGATCGATCCCTCTTCCCTCCGCCCAGGTATAGAATACGCGGAGGCGGTAGTCATATGTTCTATAGGTGGAAGGAGCGCCTGCATTCTGCTGCCCTACGTGCAGTCTTGCCAGAAAATCCTTTCTTAACATCTGTAACAGCTTCCAAGCAACTAGGTTGTAAGTCTCTGGGCTCTGATGGAACACCAGACTGTGGGGCTGGAAGAGTAATTGTCTGGATCTCGGAGTTTCACTGGATAATCTATTAGGAGTTCTAGGAGGCGTGGAAACCAACTCTGCCTCTGCCAGAGGGGAGCTATGAGGATTACTATGCAGTCCTCTCTCCCTATCTTTTCTAATACTGCTGGGATCAACGAGAAAGGTGGGAAGGCATACGCAGTCATCCCTGTCCACTGTGCCGCTAGGGCATCTCTCCCCACTGCTTGAGGGTCTGGTATCAATGTCATGTAACGTGGGAGTCTGTTGTTCAGGCAAGTTGCAAACAGATCTATGTTGGGTTGGCCCAAGCGTTGAAAAATTTTGTTTACCACCGCCTGGCTGAGAGTCCACTCTGCTGGACATATTGGTCCCCTGGAGAGGGAGTCTGCTACGATATTGCTCTTTCCTGCCACATGTGCTGCATGGACCTGAATGTTCTGGTTCATGCACCACTGGAAGAGCTCCCAAGTTACATAACACAGATGAGGGGATCTTGTGCCCCCTTGCTTGTTGATATAAGCGACTACCGTCGAATTGTCTGTGTAAACTAGAACGCACACGTTTGCTAGACGGCTTTTGAAAGCTTGTAAGCCTAGGAGTACCGCCTTCATTTCTAAGATGTTTATGTGAGCCTTTGATTGGTCTCGAGACCACACTCCTGATGCTTTTTGACCCTGACAGAATGCTCCCCAACCTATTTTTGATGCATCTGTTTGAATAGATATTTGGCTTTGTGGCGACTCTAGTGGAGCTCCTTTGAGCACATTCTCTGGGATAGTCCTACCACTTCAAGTGTTGGATTAGGGGTAGTTTTACTGGGATTCTTTGGAAGAGATCTCTTGAGGCGGGTCTCCAATGAGCCAGAAGGTATAATTGTACTGGTCTCATGTGGAGGCGAGCGACCGGGATTAAATCTATGCAAGAGGCCATGAGGCCTAAGAATGCGTAAGAGTTGTACTGCCTAAATGACCTGTTGCCTGCCCACTGCATTTATCTGTTGAAGTAGGTCTGAGATGCGTGCCTGGGTTGGGGCTACCATCCCTTGTACCAGATTGAATTCCGCTCCCAAAAACAGAATCTTTTGTGTTGGGGTCAGCTGGGATTTTTCGTAATTTATAAGCAGACCCAAGCTCGTAAGTACCCCGTTTACAATCTGTAGATCTTGCACCAACATGCACGCACTTCTTGCTCTTATAAACAATCGTCGAGATATGCGAAAACATGTATTCCCCTGGATCGGAGGAAGGCTAAAACTACTACTTACAGTTTTGTAAACATCCTGGGGGCGCTTGTTAGTCCAAAAGGTAGGGCAGTGAATTGGTAATCCATGCCTTGTAATGTGAATCTTAGATATTTTCGGGAGTGTGGGTGGATTGGTACATGTAGATAGTGTAGAATATAGGGGTTTTTAGGGGTTCTCAGTCGTGTTATGACTGCCCCAGCGGCGAGTTGTTGACACGAGAGAGACGTCAGAACCGAGAATCCAGAGAAGGAGAGTTTCCTTTGATTTGATCAGAGTTCCATTTACTGATGATTGGACTGGCACATAAATTGATTTAAATTAGTTAACGATGATGATTGCAAGAGAGAAACGAAAGGACGGAGAGAGAAAGTTTACAATTACATTGGTGACACAGGCCTACATAATACACGGAGACGGACGATGTTCACACTTCGATACCCAGAGAGCCAGTGCCGGCGGCGTGGCGAGGTCGATGAATTGACCCACGCTTAACTGCAAAGGATCACGGTATACATTGCCGACACTGACCAATCACAGGTCAAATGGTTGACCTACGTAACTAAGTGGGGCGGTTGCCATCCGTGATCTACCCAATCACGAAAGGATTTCTGAGAACAGGGTCTAAGTTTACTATTTTCAATGTATTGTATTGTCTAATCTGACTGTCGGAGGGAAATAAAGAAGAGGTTAAACAAATCTGGGGTAAACACCGGAAGACTGAACTTTGTACGACCTTTTGCGTACGGTGGGGTAGAATGACCATCTCTATACAACAATAGGCATCGTGGAGATCTATCGATGCTACCCAATCTCCTGTTTTTAGAGTCTTGATAATTGATTGCAGTGTTTCCATTTTAAAGTGGATTTTTCTTACAAATCTGTTTAATGGCTTGAGATTCAGGACTGGTCGGAAGCCTCCTGATTTCTTTGTCACAAGGAAAAGGTTGTACAGGAAACCTCTCTGTGTTTTGTCCTTTACCATTTCCACTGCCCCTTCTCTTACCGTTCGGAAGAACTGATCACGAAGGATGAAAGGTTGCTAAGGTAATAATAAGTTAAGTAACTTAAGGTTTTCGAGTAGAAGAGGAGACCATGAAGGAACAAAAAGAAATGGATACGTAATTGCGTGCGTTTGGAGAGGCACCGAGGAAAACAATGGAGGGAAACTTGGGCGCCAGTGAGTAGTGAGAGTGACCCGGGGTCACTTCTGGTCTACTGCATTTTAATTTGGGGGATCCTCGGTGTGTTTGGAGTTTGGCCTATTGTAGTCAAGAGGTGAAAAACCGAAGTGTGGGAGAAGCAGATACTTGTTCTTGACACACACTAGTACTTCTGTCTAACCTGTTCTTGCACTGCAACATAGCTCTTACTGCATTGATATTGATGACATTTTGTGCATGAGATTCAAATGCTTTCTGTCGCCTTTTTCCACTTCGAATACCCTCATTTTAGTTTTGAAAATGCTGGGTCATAGTGAGAACTGTTCAAGAGAATTAGCACACAGCCAGCACAGAAAGCAAAGTGCCAAATCCTTTTCTGAGGAGTATACAAGCCAGTCACGATATCGAATCATACCATTTTTCATCTTGATATAATAACTTTCCTCGGTTTCATCAAATTTCCCCAAATTATTTTCCAGGAGGTGCAACTTGCCCCCTCCCACCTCCCCAGTAGCTACGCAACTGATGCAACTTGCTTTTCCATATTACTCATCTGAATTTACATTTAGGCTTTCAGTTCACAGAATTATCATTCACAGGATAACATTTAGTATTTGTAAATTACAAAATGAAGAACTTTCATTCTAATTATTTTCATTCTGGTATATTTACATGGGACAGAACTAAAAGTCAACCATGCTATCAACACGTCATGCACTGGCAGTATAGGTGTCTTTCTTGACTGGGGCCAAGGCCCAAGCGGTGCTCATGATTACTTACATTCTAGTCTTAGTGGAGCATACTCAACATTTTTGCGATGAAAATGTCGCAAACACTCCTGTAGCAATTGTTATAAATTTCATGGCAATTTAGATATACTGAGTCTAAGTCTATAATATCTTTACAGGTAGTTTATGAAGTTGATTTCTTCATTGATATATCTTTATCAAGGACAAAAAGGGTGTACCAAACAATAGCAGGTATTGAATATTGATCATCAGTCTCAAACTTTGTGTAACATGTATTACTCTGCGCAGACTGTGGTATGGTAGTATACATAGCTGATTATGTTCTGGTAGTTATAGAATGGTATGGTACTGCTAAAACAGTTGGATAATTTGACTTTTTTTTTCAGATTGTGTATTTTGTCATTGGTTGATTCATTGCTGCATGTACATAATTTAGATTACCCCCCAAGTACCTTGAATGGCCATGGACCTGGGAATGCATTGCACAAATTCATTTCGCAGTAGATAAATAGTATGTAATAACACTGAAAGTCATGGCTGAAATTAAATTTACCAAGTGAGTGGTTCTATCAACCATTAGGAGTAGGTCAACTTTAAGATATCTGATTTACTGTCTCCCTGTACCGTACATACATATTGCATGTTATTAATACCTCTCTGTACCTCAGTGCGATGGTACATCCAGTGGGAGTCTGACTGTTGTCCACAATTATATTGATCATAGCTTATTATATGCAGTAAGTTGGCAAACAGTCTATACCATACAGGTTATTCACCACTTCAGCCCATAGCCATACGACGTGTTACATCGGAGTAAAGCGTTTCGGTACCTTCCGAAAAGCCACGGGCATGGGATGACAGTATAAAATGCATTCTTTGGGCATTCTTTCTTGCTTTTTTTGAGAGGTCTGATGGGTAAAGTTTGTCCATGGCGACGTTCCCTCTCCATGCCCCCCCCCCCCCCCCCCGCCACTGGCAAAAAGTCCTTCAGTAATCATGCAGGAATACTTTAGAAATTAGGAAAAAGCACAAGGACAAGCAAAAGAAAAATGACTTTCCCTTGGTTTGTTGCATTTACCTTATTTAGTCCTGACATGCCCTTTTTACCCCAAAATTCTGCATATTTTTCCTCTTAAACCTTTTGCAAAATTCATGCACTGTGGCAAAATTAGCGACCTGACAGGGAAAATTAGACCTGCAGGACCTAGCATCTGATAACGGAAAGGGTTGGCACCAGAATTTTAGATTGGGGCGGGGGCAAATAGAGGGCAAAAGAAACTCTCAGAGGCAGAAAAAGTGCGAAAAGGAGCGCGAGGCGCAAATTTGTAAACGCAATACCTCAAGAAGTGAAGTACAGACATATTTCATATTTAGTATGTAAGTGTATCACGGCAACCACAAAAACCTATTGTTTTTTTTTAGGACGTCAAAGATCATTGGGGGTAATATTAAGAAAACAAATAAGGAAACACAATATTTCAAAAAGGATCGCTTGGACAAGTATCATATTTGTTATGTGGGTATACCACATTGCCGGTGTACCACATTGCAATTAACTCCGTCAACAACCATAAACACAATATTTCAAAGAGGAGGAAAGCTCGAAAAAAATCATATTTCGCATGAGAGTGTACCACAATTAGTGCTAAGCCTACTTTGTTTTTTTTTTATTTACGTCTATGGTTGTTTTTAATAAGGATGATCACACTTGTGAAAATTCTGTATTCTCAGGAAAGGGAACTTGAAAAATTTTCATACTTGCTATGTATGTATTATGATGATGAATCTTCTAAATTTTAATGGAGGCAATTACAATGAATTTTGTTCAACAGGGGTTAATTTGTGTAACAGGATATGCATATGGAATCTCAAAACGTGGAGCTTAGAGATTTTATTTTATTTTTTTATTTATTTGGTTTTTTATTTAGTATGTCTTTCAACATGTTGAATCATGATGCCTATTGATTGTCATCGTAAGTCAGCATAGATACCATTGTGTATAGCAGTTGTTTCATATCAGTTGTTAACATGATAAATCACTGTGATATTGCAAACCAGAATCATAATAGTTTCATCGAAACAACAATGCATTTGTGCGTTCTGACTTATTACTAAGTAACATTTACTTACATTGGTTATACAATTGCAAGTTGGCTATTGCTACATTATCGGTTAATGTTTACTACATTATCGGTTTCTGCACTATCGGCAGTCTAATTACATCATCGGTTAATTTGTAACACGATATCGGTTTGTTTCACATTATCGATTAATTACTGCGTTATCGGTTGTTTTTACATGACTGGTTATTTGTTTACTACATTATCGGTTCGTTTTACGTTACTGGCTATTTTCTACATTATTGATTGTAACGGGCGTCTACCCCATTACACAGAGCTGTTGCATATATCGCATTTGAGGTTCAAGCAGCTTTTGACCACTGACTTGAGGGTACCGTTTTAACATTACTGTGACCTCCCTTTGTTTCAAGTATTCCATACGGCTGGGTGATTTCATTACATGAATTGTTATCTACTATTCACTACACAAAACAATACGTTACAGCAAAAGAGATAAATGTACTTAAAGTTAAAAATAAGTAAACACAATGTATAAAGTACATAAATTACATATAGTTACAAATTGTTCTCAAAGAAAGTCTAACTTTGTGTCTCAGTTACATTAAGATATGCTTTACCTATACAGAATATTTCTGAGAGTGTTGGCATAGAGGAGATCATACTTGGTATGGCTTCACAACGAGCTGAACGAGAAGATCATGTGATAGTGGAAGATCTAAGAAGTGAGTAAAGTGAAGAATTGAGATACGTCTGCACATTCAACAGTGGGACGGGATAAGTACAAAATTTACTGGATTGAATAAAATTTAGTTGCTACTTGCTACTATCATTATGATATTATAAGGCCTTTTCAGCATTTGAAGGCTTTTGTCCGTAATCATTCGCTCTTTTACATCTATGTATTATAGTAAATCGAGAGTTTGAACACACAGCCCTTAACATTATACACATACAAAGTGCATAGTGCAAAGTGCAAAGTACACGTAGTTAGGCGCCGCAAACTTAATCATGGATGCTAGATAACTCGCAAGTGTTGCGTAAATGTAGCAGTCATGCGTGCTCGTCAAAGTACATATTCCCATGCAGATCGCGTTTGCGTCAATGTAATCGTTTGATTTCCTTTATTTCTCAGATCAGCGTCCCCCCCCCCCCCCCACTCAGCGCGTTTTGTAATAGTTGTAAGAAATATGTCACAATCATTTGCATTACCCAATTTCTCTTCCTGCCAAAACGTACTGTAAGCCCCTCAATTCTTTGGCTAGTGTATACACGACATATAACAATAAAACACACTGAGTATGGGTATTACCAAAAGAATGCAAATGACCACTTATAAGATACAATCGCTCAGTCCAGAAATGGCTGCATATGTTGAAATATTAAGTCACATTGTATGAAAAGTAAAAATGTAAAGTTATGTTGCATCTTGCACTAGCAGAACCTATCCTACTGTATTGGTGCCTATTAACCTATGACGTCACCCATCGAGTGAACAGTACGTAACATAATCAGGCACCTAACGAACAAGTATGAACCTCATTAGACTTACTGTCCAGAAAGATATCGCAACACAATTTTCAAAGCATTTTACCGATTAAAACTTTGACCTGTGACCTCTGACCTTAAATTTTGACGAGAGAAACAGACCATTTGTCACCTATCTACAGACTTATATGACGTGACGTCATAGGTCATGTTTGTAAAGATCCCATGTTAATAGCCATTTTGGATTAAGAAATACAGCAAAAATAAGATTTTCACTTACTTGACCTCTGATCTTTGACCTCTGACCTTAAATTTTGACGGGAGACACAACTTCAGACCATGGGTCACCTATCTACCAACTTTGACCCTCATCGGCTTTCCGGTCTAGGAAGAGTCGCTGACGCAAACTTTTCGGTGATAAATTTGACCTTTGAATCCCTGAACTTGACCTTTGACATAAACACATAAAACATGATGTTTAGATAAAATCTTGTATGACAGTCATACATGTGAAGTTCCCATGTAATAGCCAATTTTGATTAAGAAATATAGCAAAAATAAGATTTTCACTTACTTGATCCCGACCTTTGACCTTTAATTTTGATGGGAGACACAGCTTCAGACCACTGGATCACCTATCTACCAACTTTGGCCTTGCGGCTTAGGAGTTGCGGACGCAAACTTTTGAAGTGGAAATTTTCTTTCGCGCACACACAGATACGGACATAAACACACCTTCACGCATTTTGACGCCTACCACAATAGGTGGTTCCGGATCAAATCAAGTACCATACCAGGTTAGACCCCCCCCCCCCATGTCTCATATATCAACCATATAATGTTATCATGGCAACCGCTGCTGTGGCAACTGAGAGAACCATAATACATTTTAACGTCCAAAGCAACTACAATATCTCATCCCGTACATTGCATGTATGGGGATTGGATAATAATATCCTTATTAACTGGCCTGAATGGCAACCACACCTATTAATGTAATTTTTTCACCCGAGTATTCACACTATGGTTGCTGAACGATCGTGTGAGATTATTCATAAAAATCGTACATTGCAGATATTTTGATCAGTTAAATTAATTGCAATTTGCTGCCTTTTTGTCTCTCGAAGCTTTTTCATATGGACCTCATGGTTACAGTCGTGTGGACCTTGTGGCAACAGATATTATGAGAGGCAGAGACCACGGCCTTCCAAATTACAATTCTGCAAGAGAGATGCTTGGGTTACAACCTTTCGAATCTTTTCAGGAAATTGTTCCTGATAATTCGACCATAACTAATGAGGTATCAATCGAAGTGTAAAAAGTAACAAGACCTTAAAAACTTTTGTATTTACAAGTATGTACTTTCGTATTGACCCACACAGTCTGTCCTAAGTAATTGGGTTAGAAATACGACAAGCTCTTTGTTGTCCCTTTGTCGTTAACTTTCACACGGGAGATACTCATTTGTAAAGTTTAGCTTAGGTCCTAATATTTTTCTGCCAATCGTGTGATGGCGTAAGCACTGTTATGAAAGGGTTATACCTGTTGCGTTTTTCGACATTACCTTGTTTCTTCTATTATCTAAAAGTGCATTAAGGTGTACGGAAAAGGTGACTGTCATGATTTTAATAACTGTGCAGAAACGAATAAGCTACTCTGTTGTCTGTAAAGAAGTTTGAACAGGAAAATGCCAAACGTTGGGCAGTGCACGAAATTTGGTGTAGGCCCAGGCTAGTTGCTATACTATTTATCACACAGGGCTCGAAAATAGACTGCCGCAAAAACAGAAACAACACCCACTGCGCAGGAGGCATATGAGAATATATCCGGCGCTGCTAGCGCGAGAAGCAACTGATCTTCAAGTTCATTGAAAAATCCTTCGGGAGACAACCTCAACATATGTGTTCAGTTGTGATAAACAGAACAATTTTTCCAGGTGTGTCCTCTAAACAATGCTACCGTATTTAATGTTCCCGTGACGCGTGATTGACGGGTGTACATTCCTTTGCCTAGCACGGTGCGTAGCGCCGATTTACCGATGAAAATGTTTCAGGTGTGGCAGTATTTCGCTTCACCTTATAGGTTTAAACGTAAACGGTTCACAAACCGTTATATTTTTATATAAAGTAGACTACATTACGTCTTAATAACAAGGACAAAAGTGTCTCATGGAAAGAAAGAGAAAAGATCGCGTGAGTAACTCCCAAAATATCATTGATATCGTAACATGTTGACGTATAGTGAATGACCTACCTTCCTCGCCCAAAGTGTTTCATCTTCACAGTAACAAGCCGACTACCCCCTAAGCCTTCTTGCAAATTTTCGGACTTCAGGTTAGTGGTTTGTTTGGTGTTGATGAAAGATGGCTTCGTTACTTAGTAGGCCAGGGCTGTACAGATTAAGGGGTCCCGGGTGTTATAATGACACACTAGGACTTGATCTCCATGTGTATCCGTAGCGAGTCACATTGAGTATACCTCATGAACAACGACGGTCTGTTTGATATATGTTTCACAGGCCATCTGTCCGAGCACTATTAGTCTGGGCAATCTTGGGAAGTTCTTGGAATTTTGACAGTAACTTGGGGGGGGGGGAGGGGGGACTTGAGCCAATTAATTTCAGACTAAATGACAAAATAACCTACACCGGGAATGTTTCTTGGTTATATGCCAAAATCTCTCATTTATGAATACCTCAAACAGGTGTTGACTGAAGCTATAGACTGCTGGAGTGCATGTTATACAAGTTACAACAGCTTGAACCCGTTTGAGGCAATGAAAAACTTAGCTCAGGTGTTACAGCTTGTGCAGTACTGCGTTAATAATGTATTCTTCTTTTCCATGATTGTGGAAAAATAGTTCTACCTCTGATAATGTTGATCATGTTGATTGAAGAAACTATACATTACTTACCCTCACCTGACCGAGATTTAAGGGTAACGACATTTTAGATGTGATGACGAATCACATTTTGTTCTGTTGTTGTTTGGAATGCATTGTCTGAATGTCTCCAGCAGGACTTATGTCTTTTGTTTCCTTTTTTGAGGACAAAAAACATGCCCTCCTAAAACTTGTAACTTGATTTAAATCAAACACTGTGATAGGTGTCATGATTGTTCGTTTCAAAGAAATTGGAAGCTTTGCAATCAAGAAAGAGTGTCTGTGTGTGTGTGAGACACCTTGCTTGTAAACATTATTTTAATGTCGTTTGGATTGATGTCATATTTGATATGTCTAAGTATGGGTGTGTGTATATACGTTTGTGATGGCTACAGTTTAAACACAATATCTCACTTGGACATACCTCGTATTTGGTATGCAGGTGGAGATTTTTGGATTTTTTGTGAAAGTCAAAGCTCATTTGTGGTCAAAAGGGTCAATCCTAAAACATTGCAAACAGGTTATCTCTTGGACTTATCTCCTATTTAGTGTGAAGGTATACCCTTTAGAGTGCAAGGAGGCTAATTTTTTGGTGGTCAAATGTCATTTGGGTGTCAGCAAGGGTCAAATAGTGAAAACCTCGTGAACACAATATTCACTGAAACTTTAAGTTTTGACAGATTCCTCATTTGATATTTGTGTGCACCTGATCGAGTACAAATAAACTTGTGACTTTTGCCTCACGCCAAAGGTTATTGGGGTCAATGGGGTCAAGTAGTAAAAACCTTGTACACAGGATGTCTCAAAAACAGAAACTTGGACAGATTTCATATTAGGTACTGTATCTAGGTGTACTCTTCTGAGTTCAAAATGGCTACGGTGGAGCTCATGGATCAACAGGGGTCAAATAGTGAAACCTTGTAAACATGTTATCACAGGAAGGGAGTTTGTCTTTACATCATATTTACTATAGGCCTTTGGGTGCGAGGTCCCATGTGGGCCGTTTGGCCCATTTCATGGAATTCTGCAAAATGCTTTTCCTCCTACAGATTCTCTTGTACAATGTTGATGGTTTTTCATAATGATACTGTCAGTGGTATCTACATGGTGTTCAGTGATTTTTCGTGTTCTAGGATTTCACATAACCTACAGACACTTGGTTGAAGGTATGAGCTTCTGCACCATTGGTGCTCTAGTTTTCATGTTTCACCTCCAGACATACGTTTTCATATTAATACTTAATCATCAAATTCGTTTTATAGCTGTCGCTTTCATCGAGTGCATTTCCTTTTATCCATTCGCTTTTACTTCAGTTGTTGATGGCTCTTCAAGAAATACACAAAAACGACTTGAATAACGTAGACCTCTGGACTGGAGGAATGATGGAATCCACACGAGATGGTCCAGGAGAGTTATTCAGACATATTATCCTGGACCAATTTACTAGAATTCGAGATGGAGATAGGTTCTGGTTTGAAAACCGTCAGAATAAGTACGTATACTGAATAATGTGGACTCAATGAGTATAAAAGCAGGTGCTAACTTGCGCTCACAAATTTATCCTATCTAATAGTATCGTAGAATATACTCCAACACTCATTTACAGTACATGAGTTTCTACATTTCCTAATATAATGTGGTAGTGATTGTAATCATGATCACAAAAGTTTCTCTATACTTGTATTAATTTCCTAATATTTCAGGTTATTCACAGAGATCCAAATGGAATACATCCACAATATCACCATACATGATATCATCACTTTAACGACCAGTATTGAAGAAGACGACCTTCAAAAAAATCCTTTTTATTATCGTGATGGTGAGAGAAACATTTCACTCTGCACATGTAGCATCACAAGTTAAACACTGCTTCTTACAGAAAATTATTAAAATAAATGTAATAAAGTAAATAAATGTAATAATTTAAAATTAAATTGGAAAAATTAAAATAAATGTAATAATTTTGTCCCACCCGGTTGCAGCAGCAAAGCTGTGTTGCCAAAAAAAAATCTTAACAGTCTCAGATAATAAATATTTACACAGAACATACAGATAAGTATCATATGTTCTTGTTGATGTTCTTTCTCTTCTCATATAAGGTGATCCCTGCTTCTCGGGAAGCCTAGAATGGTTCAAAAACCCCGGAAGAGCAGCCCTCGATTCTGGCTTTGAAGAGTGTGTTCCTTTACAACTTTTCAATTTTTTTGACGGTGCTTGGTATCCATTCGGTGCAACTGTAGTCAGTATCTTTGGATGGATAAT
This sequence comes from Stichopus chloronotus, assembly GCA_021234535.1. Lineage (NCBI taxonomy): Eukaryota > Metazoa > Echinodermata > Holothuroidea > Aspidochirotida > Stichopodidae > Stichopus > Stichopus chloronotus. The sequence goes on from CM037849.1 coordinate 9,512,488, forward strand.
CGGTAAAAAAATTTCACTTTTCTACTACTGGTATGTGTTTGACAACAAACTTGTCTCTCTCGAAATGTTGCAGTTACTTTTCATGCAGAATGGTTATTTGACTTGATTGGAACAAATTGACGTATACTAAATTTCAGTTGCGGAGCTAGGAATTTTTTGTTTTTGTTTTTTTAAGGTTTTTTTTTTTAAGGGAGTCCAGCATAAGAAGGGCACATTCAAGATTAAGCAGAGCGCTGTTACTACTGATAATGCAAACATTAACCGATAACGCAAAACGAACTGACAACGTACTAAAATTTAACCGATGATGTAAAACAAACCACTGACGTATTAGCAAATGAACCGATAATGGTATTACCGATAATGTAGTGAAAATAATGTAGCGATCAACAATGTAGTTATGACAAACCTGTAACTTTATAACGAATGTAATTAAGTGTAACTAAGTAATAATACCAGACGCGCAAATGCATTGTGGTTTCGACGATCCATTATGAATCTGGCATATTCAAACAAGGAGGTGTAACATGCTTGATTTTGTGTTAATCAAGCCAACAAAGAAACCTATGCAGTCGGGTTGGTGTGTGTGCGTGGGTGTGTGTGTGTAACAGTTGCTTGATTACGCTCTTACTTAATAAGTCGGATAAGAGTTAAACTTGGTAGACAGATCTGCCATATTAAGAAGAGGTGATGGGGGGACACTGGGGGCAAAATTCTGAAAACCTTTTAACTCAATATCTCAAGGTAGGAAGTTTGGAGAGATTGTATACTTAGTACATGGATGCATTATAGTGAGAAGATAAATTTGATTTGCTTTGGTGGAGTTCAAGCAAGAGGCAAATTTTAAATGGTCTATTTTAGCCTTAAACACTGTTATCATGGCCTTCTTGGGCTACCATACCACTTTTGCCTGAAACTCCCACATGGTACATTGTGTACAGAGTAATCATCAGTGTAGGGGAACTTGTTCCCTCAGTAAACTGTATATATGGACATGATTGTCAGGCAATTTTTTACCCTCTCTCCACCTCTCTCTCTCATGCTATGGATGATTATATGGTCCATTAATGTAATCATTGAGTTTGCTTTAGTGTAAGAACAATGAAGGTTCTATATAGCAAAATGAAAGGTAACTTAAAATTTGTGACTTAAACTTCTTATACTTCCAACCCTGTTTGAACTGTAATGGTGATAAGTCTTACAGCAATTTATCGACCTTATCTGTTCACAATTACTATGAATTGCTCTCTCTCTCTTTCGAAATGTTTGATGCATATTCTTGAAACTTGGAGAAAACGATCCTTGGGTTATGAGCCCTTTGTGAGTGCACAAAACGTGGGGTGAGCCATCACATGTAGGCCATGGGTGGCCCAAAGAGCTCAATGTTTGCAAGTACACCAATTGCTTCTCATCAGATTTTACTACAATTAAGGTTGTGGTTGTATCACATTGCTACTATGGTTGCGGCGCCTTAGAGGTGTTTAATGTTTTGGGGTCCAAGGTCTTAATAGGCCATGGACCATTTTAAGAAATTATGCAAAGTGTGAACTTCTACGGATTGTATGGTACTACTTTGAAGTTGTGTCACGTAACTACCGTGGTACTGGTACATTCAGGTTGTTCAGGAATATTCGGTCCAAGGTCTGAAATGGGGCATTTTATGACATTGTGCAAAAGTTTCTACTACAAATTGTATGGTGCAAGTTAAGGTTGTGACTTACCTCTACTATGGTAGTACTTTCTGGATGTGCGTTATCTTTTATTCCCATGGTACTAAGTTTACATTGAGTTGCATTACTAATTTGATAGTAGTACCTTTGGGGTATTAGAAATATATTGGTGGGAGGTCCTGTGGCCATTTTATGAAAGTGATCATGCGAAATACTTCTTCTCTTACAGATTGTAAGTAACACTGTTGATGGTTGCTTACATTAGCACTTTGGAATTGGTTCCATAAGTGGGTGTTTATTATGTTCGGGGTCTGACAACTGAGAGACGACATAATTTAATATGTCGAAATGCTCACTAAATATTAGATACATCTGAGCTCCATGTCTTAAGATATATGCTATTTCACAAAGTAAGCTTTGTCGAACAAAGACTTTGTAATTGCCTTCATTAACATTTACAGGATCTTTAACCCCTTTCTTCCCTCTACTGAGATATGTTCAAGCTTCCCTTGTTGAGATATCGTGTTTTCATGACTTCCACAATACGACCCTTTTGCGTCCAATTAACCCTAGACCTTAAATCAAAAAGGGGGTTGTAATCACTGTGAGTAAACCTTCATGTCAAATATGCGACTTGGTCAAGCTTGCTTCTTTGAGATACCGGGTTTACAAGGTTTATAATTTGACCCTTGTTGATTTCAAGGAACATTTTACCTCAAGAAATCAACAAAGTGATGTTGACCGTTCTGAGCGCAGTGTCGTACACTGACATGGAAAAGATTTATTTGTTCAAGGGTTCCCTTTTTCAATATTGTGTTACCCATGTTTTCACAATCTGACCCCTGTTGACCCTAAATAACCTTTGACCTTGTCAACATTACTATTTCCGTACCGACCAAGTGGGCACACATTACATCCTCATGAGTTATTTATAACCCTGCCTAGTCCGCATTATATATCAAAGAGACGATGACGTTCGAAAGAGAAAAAAAAACCCTTTCACAGGGTACCGTCCTAAAGAAGGTACATTATTTATTATTTATATTATTTCTTGTCAAATAACGGTGAAGATCTATGACCGTATTAAGGTATAAACATTATATGAGCAGAGTGCAATGTCTAATCAGCAACTTTTTTTTTTCCAAATATTGCATGTTTCTTTGTTCTCTATCCATGTAGGTGTTTCTCCTATTTTTATTAAAAGAACATCAAATTTGGAGTACAAAGCCCAGCCCGAATACAATTGTAGCAGATCTGCTAGAGCTTTGAAGCTAGCAGGATATGGCTCGCGACGAAAGAGCCTGTTCATTCCTCTGTACGTACACCGTGTGTCTATTGCAAATGTGTAACATTAACATGTATTGTACATACATAGGTGCATAGCATGGATCACTTTCAGAGAAAACATCTTCATCGGCCGTCATCCAAGTTTGCTGGCCGCAAATTTTCGGAGAGATATCGTTGAAAGTTCCCCCCAGAATTATCAAAAAGATTCTCAAAAAAGTACCCCCAGTAATGCCTAAACATACAGTAGCTTGACAAACTGGGTATGACTGTGATGGCAATCTTCTGCATTAGACCATTAAAGCCTAGTGTCAAGTTGTGTGATTTTTTGTCAATTTGGATAGGCGAAGCAGTATAACAAGAACGACGTTACCAGGTCAACTAATAGGACTGGCTAAGTGAAGAATCAAATCTAGGGCCTAAGTGGATTATGTCATAAACTTTATTGTGCTCTCGCCTGTCGTGATAGAATAGGACAAAGTGCTGGGAAAAATGTTCATGTTCAAGGAAGGGAGTCTAAATTTTCCACAATTTCTTGTCATATTTCTCTAAAAGAGAAGGGTAAATTTCCCTCAAGTGTTAAAAATTACCTCCAGATAACACACATTTCCCTCTGAATACACGAATTCCCCGGGAAGGAGCCTCTCGGTGTCCCAACTTATTCCATCCATGATCATAGACCATTCTTCTTCCTACATGGACCTGCATAGGTACTTGAAAAAAGGTCGGTAAGAATTGTTTATGTTATCCACAGTATCTATTTAAAAAAATACTGAACAAGTAGGCAATCAAAGGAGTTGCAAATCTCATCAGGCTTTTTGCATACCCAGTCTCCGAAAGTACGCGGAGCTGCATATTTCATCAGTAATTCAGATTGCTCGTTGTGGATAGAAGTGCTGAATATTTAGGTCACTTAATGATGTAGTACTGGAATACACAGCCCAAGGGTGGAACTTCACAAATACATGCAGTGCGCGTACATATATGCCTAACCATCGAGCGTGCAGTCAAAAGTATCCCCAGAAAACGCGTGAGCGTCAAAGTATTCATCATGTCAGCACGCCCCGTCACTGTGGATCCTTTGAGTGCCGTGAAAAGCGCGTTGAGTTATGCGTGGCTCTAATATTTTCTTCATAGTGCATAAACATCTGGACAATTGTGCAGTAGAAAGGTATTATCAACGCACGGGAAATGCCATTGCTACCAGACGTAAACATTCAGCCCAGAATTGGTAGTATAGGGTTGAAATACCGTGTCACATTCATGAAAAGGCAAATGTGTAAAAGTTATGCAGACACCATTCACTACCACCACCTAACATTGTATTATGCGTTACAGTAATCATGATGTTTGCCCTAACCTGTGACGTCATCAGTCAGGCGGACACTGCATCTCACACCCAGGCACCCACCCACTGTCTAGGGAGAGATCGTGACAAAAGTTCGGTTGTACACACACCACACACCCATACAGCTTTGTTTTCCATTCATTCCGAGGACCCCATTGTGCTTTCTTTTGTTTTTTCTTCCTCAACCCTAACAATAGACCTTAGCAATAGACTGTCTATTGTTAATCTTGAGAGGACCTGAGAAATTAATTGAATTTTCTACAGAGGACCTAAAATCTATTGTTTAGGTCCTCGATCCCACTTCAAAACAAGAGCAGGCTCACGCACACTCACATACATAGACACACACATTTGGACCCCCTTCTCACCCCAAATCCCCAGCAGGTAATCCCGATCCATATCATTTGTATCACATAAGGGCTACTGACCCACCAAGTTTCGGTTGAATACTACCTGTAAGGTGGGCTACCATTTAAGTGTCATGTTTGGCGACCTTAACCCACAAGTAAGTACAATATCTCCATACTCCAATATTAGGCCTAGCCTAAATCAGTGGGCAAGTGGGTTATGTCATAAAGTTTATTGCTCTCTTACCTACCTTTGCTTTTTCTTACGTAGCCTACATATGATACTTGAAAATTAGGTAAGCCTTGCTTATGTTATCTACATACTTTTGTCAAAAAAAATACTGATCAAGAGGGCAATCCAATCCACGGAGTTGCATATTTCATCGCCAACATACATGATTTCAATAAAGTCTTAAATACAGGGGCTGCACATGGGAATTTGTAAATGTTTACTGCAAACACATGTCACAGAGACTGAAAGTGATAAACTAGAACCTTCTCACAACGGCTTCACAATGTGTTACGTCATTTTTGAATATTCATATCATGATGCCACTTAGCGGGTGCACATAGGCAACTGAACGTAATAGAAACTTCCGACTAAAAACCGTAGTGTGTGTTATCAATTTCAGTCAGCTCTACCGTAATCCCGGTGGGAATATGTGTTTGACTTTGAGTTTGACAGGACGCATTAGGTGCATGGTAGGTGTCACATTTCATTGATTTTAAAGGTAAGTATCAAATTTTATTAAGGGATGTGCGGTTTATTCATGTAGTGCTACAATATAATTTCAAGAAATATTTAATATTGTATGCAACTCGGTGGCGTAGCTAGGATATTTCCCAAAAGAAGGGGAAAGGTATGAAATTTCCCCAAAACTCTCCCGGTCAATGTGTATGTATTTCATATAAAATATGTAAATTTACAAGTATAACAACATTACCATCTCATTATGTAATATTACCTGTATTTTAATCTTAAAGTATAACATAGCGCAATTAGAAATAACAACTCTTAGCATATTTATTTTGGTCAACAATATCTGGTTTATTTGTATGTATCAATGCAACTGTGAGGTAGTTAAACACCTAATGGTATATTTACTGAGAACAAATATGCATGCTTTCTCAACTAATTCCGTGAGGGAAAAGATCATCTAAAATCACACATTGTCAATTAAAAACACAAAGTCTTTCAGTTTTATTGTGTGCAATCTATTTATCAGAAACAATTTTTCTTTATTCATAGGAGAAATTTTCTTCTTTTTTTCATAGAGCTGAATCTGGTATTAACTGCATCCATATTAATCTTTTCAGCAATTTGTTTTTCGATACTGATCGGAGCAAGACTTGATAGTCTTTCTTCATGCATTGTTGATCTAAGATAAATTTTGATCAGTTTTAGCTTGCTAAATGATGGTTCAGCACTTGCTGTTGAAACACTTACCCTCCCGAAACAACATGTAGAGTATAGTCACATGGGGGAAATGCAATACCTAACCTGTTTCTTTTGAGAAACAAGAGCATATCCGGCACACTACTATTAACAAGCTCCACTTCCATTTCTAGAGTATTTTCTATTAACGTGCAGAGTTTGAAAGTGTGTTTCTTAGGGATCACAAAAATACCAATGACAACAACTTTATCCTGTATATGGGCCAAGACAGCAACCCCAAAGGGGTCCATGGCCCACTTTATTCAGTTGGAAGGTACATGGATAATTCTTTTTGCATCCCGCACAGGCCAAATGTACAGGATGGGCCCCGGCAGCAATCCCATTCCTTGATCCTGGGCCCCATCTTACATGTTGGGATCATCAAATAATGAATCGTAAAAATCGTACCTTTTCAGCTGAATAAACTCTCTGGGCTATAGTCACATGGTGAACTATAGTTACACTGAACTATAGTTACACTGAACTATAGTTACACTGTGCGTACATGAACGGCGACTGAGGTGGAAAAAAGGAAGGTAGCATTGGATTTCTGCCCATTCGAATGGGCAGAAATTCACTTTACTGTGATCTGTGGCAGGCTGCAGACGGGGAAAAACTCAAACAGCATGGTCATTGGTTAATCACCCTGGTCACTAAGTGTGTACATACAACTTAATACTTTCTGATTAGAAACAAATACAAAGAGTAATACTTCCATTTACGGGCATGAAGGAACACAATACGACGATCAAATTGGCCGCGTCTAACCTGGTGTCAAGTAGCTAGCAGCTGCGTCCTTTTTTACGTATTATTACCTAGGAGCTAGTGTATTAGAACGACAGCTCCCTGGTGTGCAGCCATCGTGTGCGTGTACTTGACATGGTCCGTTGTGAGGCAAATAAGCCACAAAAGAAAGCTCTTGTGAATGACTTGCAACTGCCTTTGCAAGCAAATACATATTGTAGTGCATGGTACTTTAAAAAAATCCGTTTGGTGTACAGGTGTCAAGTGTGCAATCTGATTGAGGTAACAATGACATGTTGATTTCCACGTATCTCGTAAACACTAAGCATTGGTGGCTAAAACAGTCATGATCGCTTAAAGTACCGCCCATATTTTTATTGTGCCAATGGAAAAATGGTAGCAGTTGGATCTTGTAGAATTTCAAACTGTAACAACACATTGAAGTTTCACTGTATCGTTATTGACACTTTAATTGCGTGGACACGCAATGTGTTTGAAACACATCAGTTGTTTGCCTGCCACCATGTCGGCAAAAACGATGGGTACTGTTATTAATGTAAGGACTATTTTATAAGCGAAGTATAATTAATATGTCACAATTCTTTGTCAACCACGTGGTATCAGAGTGAGCAAAAAAGTATGAATCTATGATTGAATACAAATAAGATGGAACTGAAAGAAAAGTATGACTTTCCATTTGTGAAGGAAGTTTAGAATGTAAAACTCAGTGTTTGGGGAATGGAAAAGGAAAAGGCAAAATCAACATTGCAATTAAAGTGAACAATGGCCAGATTAATTTTGCATCAATACAGTAAAAATAACATTTAATTGCATTTCCTTTGATATGGTGTAAGAAGGTAGAACGAATCAATCCTAGAATATCTCGTAAAGAGCATTGGACGATCACAGATGAAAACACCCAGTTTCTGCAGTTCTTTTTTAGAGTAATTTTATTTCTCTTCAAATAATCAAAGTGATTTCAATTTGAAAAATGGACAAGACTACTCTGTGTAAACCATTCAATCACAGAGAGAAGTCTTCTTGTCTTTTCTTGAGTACCTCTCAGCTTCAATTAATTTCCCACTTCAATACACTTCAACTGTTTAATATAGATCCGCTCTTGCATTTCCATACTTTGAACCTTGAAGAATGTCATTCCTCCATCCTTGAATGTCATTTCCACTTGAAGGGCAACAGCATGCGAGGAAATTTGAAATGTGGAAGATTGGGCTAGTTCTAAAACCTTACAAATCTGATTTTAATAAGTTGGGCAGCAATCGATGTTGCTTTTAGCCATATAGTCCCCTTTACGATGTAGTTGTATCAAAATGAGACCAACCAGACCAAACGAGGGTCATGTTACAGATACACATGTTATTAGGCTGTGGTAAAATATAGTTACGGTTTGTTGTAATGTTACGTTACCTGGCTTGCTGCTCTCTTTGTCATAGGAAGCAGGCTTTCTTCCTTGTAGTTTGACCACTTACACATTGCAACGAAACAAATTTCATTTTCAGACACTTAATCTTTTTCCCACAATGCAATCTTACAGTAAGAAGTTTTCGTTTCTTTGACGTCAAGTGCAATTTTGTGAACAGAAGCAGAATTTCCTTTAAACATGGGCCTGTCTTGGTAGTTCTTCCTGGTTGTCAGAAAAATAAAAATCAAGACAAAAATTAAACAGCATGGCTGAAGGAGTACCTTGAACATGTTACTTGTAAAATGTGTGTTCCAAACGGTAAGAACTTTTTTGTTACAGAAAGTTTTACAACCTCAAAGGCATTTTACAACAGCTTAGCCGTGACTGCAATGTAAGCAGTCTATACTGTTTGAGGTCATTATCAGTTTTGAAATATCAGTAAGCCAAGGTATAGGGATCCAACACCTCCAGGAAAACCATGAAGTAATAATCAAATAAAAATGGATCTCACATAGCATAAATGAATGATCAATAACTTAGGCATTGGCGACCTCTCTTCACCTGGACCAAGTAAATTATTTCCAAGACTAAATCATGTTCAGGGTACAAAATAGGATGAGTTACCGTAAGTCAGGATACAATTAGGATCCCGTATTTGGCGCCCCTACCACCTCCCCCCCCCCCCCCCGCAAACACACCCGAAGTCCACACTATACCTTAAAACAACCTATTACTGTGACAACGTTGCTGAAGTGAGCCGTCTTGATAAACTTACACCTTAATCAAAATTACGCATTTCAAAAATATGAATTCATCTTAGCTGTAGGTTTCTTCTAAAAATGGCTCCTTCAGTTGGCGCATTAAAAAAGTAATAGCGACAAATGGGTCCGTTGAGTACCTGGTCTTCCAGTCCTACTGTATCAACATGTTATATGATTTACAGGAATAAATACGAATTTATTTCTGTGATAAGATTGTTCAGTAGCCTGAAAGTTGTGCACTGGATGGCAAAGCACTAGAAGACGGGATGGGCGAAATTTGCAGCAAGGTAGTTAAGGTATTCGAACAGCCAGTGAAGAGCGTACTGTGCTCCTAAATCCCACTGAATGGTCGTTGAATACCTGCTTTCCAGCCAATGTAACCCACTCCAATCCATTAATACTAAACAGCTCGGTCCCTGCGATGAACCTCTCCGTTTTACTTGTAAGTTATACGTAGTCTTGGTTAGCCAAGCAATTTTAGCAGAATCGGGTCCTGATGTAACTTATGACTTAACGTTACAGAGCACGTATGACTTAGAATAAGGCCTCCTGTGATGTGTTAATGAATTGGCTGGTTATGTTTTCTGTGAAAGCTGATTAAGTTTATAAAAGGTTTTAAGTTTTTAACTGATTACAGTGATCAGTTACATAAAGCCACGATCTTACCGTTTTTGGTAGCTGATATGAGGCACTGTTCCCAGCCTGCTCTTCTAATAGCACCGATATAGTACGTGATATGGTACGTTGCACAGTACCTACTGTGCATAGTAAGCACAGGGTCAAACAATAAACTGCTGGCCGTACACCTGCACAGATAACACGAAGCCGATGAATATGGCAATTTCTTTAAATAATTGAGATAGTGTTACCTTATGAGTAATGAAATGTTACGTTTCGTATTTTTAGGAAAATGAAGAACCATATCTGTGAATTATGGGTATTTGTTTTGAAGTAATATCATATTTCAGAAGATCTATTTTATTTATGTATGTCATGGGATCGCATGTTATCCGCCCAAATCGTTGCAATTTAGAGAATCGAGAATTTCCTGCGTTGCAACCTGTGAAGTTGGAGAAAAGTGTGAACAATGTACGAACGAAATATTATGTTGAACAATGTGTTCTCAGGTAACTCCTTACAAAGCTTTAAGTTAATTGGTATATAATAGTTCTCAAAATATGCTGGAAATACAACTTTTGGGGCAAAAAATTTTTTCCTAAAAAATCAGCAAATTTGAATTAATTTACCATACAACCAAAACATCTTGGACATTTGGTATCATGCACACCCTTACCAAATTTAAACTTAAGCGCTCATAACTTTTCAAGGTATTCTGGAAAAACCGTAATTTGGACGCACATACACACACACATCGGCATGGACACGTTTCCATTTATGCCACCCAAAAGAACCCTGCTCGTCACTCTACCATGGCGTATCACTCATCCACTCCAAGCATTTCCATGGCAACCCTTCTCCAATCGGTATTTAGCTCCAATACCCAAGTGACTTTAATATACCATCTTCGCCCCTACCGGGTGATGAGATAATTATGTCCTCGTAGTCTACGTTGATATGATGATCACTTTGTAATCACACAATTTATGCAAGTTATTTTTTGTTCGTAAAGTAGTGGCTTTTTCAGTCTTGAACATCTGATTGTAAAGTTTGACTTCATGTGACTTTTAATTGGATTGATTTGTGCTTTTATCATCATGGCAAAAGGTTATTAATATCATAACAACTCCGAAGTAGATCAAGTACCAATTGATACTGTGCAAAAAAATTGTCCCTAAGTCATAACAGGTCATAGCAATGCCGATCGTAGAGAATTCCTTGGGGATTGCGGATTTTCAAAATCGCCATAAAATCATTACCGTTCAATCTTTTTCCACAAAACTTTGGATTTCTGTTAAGAATAATGTTTTCTTCCACATAATTTATCACTTGATTGTTTTTGAAAGTTTTATCAGTGTCATCTTTCATGTTTGACATCTCTACCTAAAGTGAATAATTGGTTGACTAAGATGATTTCCTGGACTATGCTAAGAATTATCGGCAAGAATCATAGGGCGATTTACCCAACTTCTATTCTCTCAACTTCAATATCTATCTCGCTATTCGAGCCTACGTCGAATTTGCCATGCAAATTCAGATTTCTAGTCTGTAGGGGCTAAGATGAGATATCGGAGTCACTTGGCTAGTCACTATCCTGTTTGAGCAATAGCCCTAACACTTTGTAAGGACTTACCTGATAACACATTGTTCAACATTACTTGAATGGTAGATGTATTAATATTTACTGGTTTGTGAGAAAGAAGAAGCCTGAAGTGATATGCATGATACTGTAGATCCAGGGATAGGAAGTAGGATTAGCTATCTAGAATATATTAGTATATAGAGGCTATCAGCATTGGTTGAGCCTATTCCCACGACAATCCTCAGTGTGAAGTGCGACCACTGAAGTGTCTCACAGTATATATGGTGGCTGCATAAATGCCTCTTCCGGCTTTGATACCCTAATCTAACCCCTAACACTAACAGCATTGTGACTACAACCTCTTCAGTTTCTCATCTCCAATTCAATTAGATGGGCACTTATTGCACCCGACGTCTGTCCATGCTCCTATGTATGCCCTACTGACTCTGCACTGATGGTGTATATTGTCCTTGATTCTACATAACTTACCTCTAAGAGTCTAACCCAACCCCTATACCATAACAATGACTACAGCCTTGTGACTGGACCCGTCCACTAGGATTTTCAAGCCAAACAATAACTTAAGCAGAACCAGGTCATGTGGTAAATGTATACTATAGGCATTCCAATAGCCTAGGCAACGCTTGAATTACTGTGAGCTAACATTAGTGTAACCGCAAGCTAAGCTGAACAATAGTTTTTGTAGAACTATGTCCTCCTGTGTTAAATGTATGTGGTTGACATGTATGTGGAGAATAGTTGAACAAGTTTGGCTGTGCATTACATTACACTGTGGAGTGTAATGAGCTTAGGGAAGCATACCCTATTAATTGCCATATTGACTAACCCACTAAATCGCAACAGTAATATGGTCTCTAAAGCCTTGTAGAAGTTTTAAACAGATATAAGCTACCGCTCTTTGAAAAGCTGACACATTGGCCATTCATGACTTTTTCAATTTTCCGTACCTTAGGTGGTTAGATTTTCTGCTAGAGGCCGTCCAAGTTACCAGACCGTATCACTGGGGAAATCACACATCGCCAATGATACTGCTCCACCCGCTAAAAGTCCATAACTTTTCCATAATTGCTTCAATTGGCACCGTTTTCACACCTTGTATACCTCAACTCGCCTTCTTCAATGTTCAAATCACAGAGAACCCATCTCAAAGGATAAAATACCAAGAAAGTTGTCCAAATGTCCTTGATAGTGACTTTCACCGACGGTGAACAAAATGCGTAGGGATCTCCGACTGCTATGTTGGGTATTCCACCTTAGACCTTGTAACGAATAACGCACACATCTGTTCAAGAGCCAGCGAATATGCTATTGCAATTGACATTACCTTGATATTACTAGATATACTGTAGTTGCAAGTAGGACTACTCGAGCTCTGTCTTCAGAGTCAGACTGACTCCAAGGTTCACCGCGTTAATTTCTTCAACTTCATGCGATCGTCTGTGTGTATTTGGTATAAAATCCTTTTTATCTCAGTGTAAAGTAAGATGGGAAGAATGTTGAAGTTAACAAGCTCATCCAGCTGGTCCGATCCGACGGATATGTAGTTAACACAAATAGATACGTGGAACAATGTTTGTCTATGACATCATTAGGGCAAAAACTTTGACATTTTTTTTTATTTCAGTGAGGCAATGGTGTGAAGGTCTACTACCACTAGACCTACTGCAAAATTCCTTGATCAATATACCAGGGATGTTGTTAGAATTATAACTTTAGGGGGGCCTGTTGCATGAATGAGGGGGCCTGCATTGCAAGAAACACACTCGTTTTTAAGTGTCAATTTTTTTAACCCTCGTAAATTACCCCCTACCATAGCTACGCCACTGCAATATACAGCACTTCTTAACTGATATTCTCATGCAGCAGTAGAAGCGTACAGAAAATATTGGCTTAACTGAATCAATGCTTGGTGGCGATGAAATACGTGACTCCGTGGATTGCCCTCTTCTTACTGACTTTTGTAGTCATGACGACCATTTTTAATTTTGCGTACATCTTGGTTTTAAAAGGATGGTCTAGCCACAAATACAGCTTTGATATGTGGAAGAGTAAGTTAATCTGACCATTACAGTGAAACTTCCATTCAATTCCCATGTGTGGTTCCGGAGATATGAGCAGTTGAAGTTGCCACATTTGTTACCAACAGTTGACGTGAAGCAAGCAGGAGTGATGTCATCTCCCCACATTGATAAATAATTTTACGTTTTTCTTTAAACTTTACACCAAATTTAATACTTCAATATCTAGTGCTAACATAATGTGAATGTATGAGGGGTATGAGAGTTTTGCGACCTTCACATAAGCAGTACCTAATCTGACCACCCATTGATTTCAAGGTCGAAATAATAAATTCAATAATAAAGAAAACAAAAGACTATTCAGCCATGTGAGGAGATGATGTCACTCCTGCTTGCCTAAAGTTCACAGTTGGTAGAAAAGGGGGTAACTTCAACTAGTAATAACTTGAGAACCACACATGGGAACTAAATCGCAGTTTCACCAGAGTGGTTGGATAAACTTACTCTTCAACATATCCAAGCTAAATTTGTGGCTAGACCACCCTTTTAAAGGCCAAAGCTGAGATTGTGCCTTCTTCTAGTTTTAATATATATGCAAAAGGCTACCTTTGTGCAAAATGCCTGCTGATTCCATTACGATATTGGCTACATCAGCTACTACATTATCGGTTAATTTTTGCTACATTATCGTTTGCCACATTACCAGTAATTTTTTGCATTATTATTATTCATTTATTATTATTGTTGCCCTCCCCGTTTGTAGTCAATCTGGTAGACAAACAAAAGGTGAGGACGATGAGAAAAGATATTTGTAACAGGTTGATGTTGGTATAACATGTGTGCTGGGCCGTGTGTATACTTGTGCACAAGCCACAACCCACCAGACGGTCTCCCCCATTTTCAATGGGGATTGCAAGGTGAGTTTGCTGCAAGATCTATCTAACTTTAGTGGATTAAGGTGGCAATATCCAACAAAAAATCCAAAAAATTGTGGGGTGCCCATTTTTGCACTTGCTACACCCTCCCCTGCCAAAGGAAAGTTGTCCTCAACTTTTGCTATCTAGCTGGCGAACAACATAGAAATGAACATGGAATACACATACAGTACGTAGTGGCCTGGTAGGCTGACAAGAACAACAGATATAACACTGTTAGATTTCACCATGGGATGGCCATACCCAAAGGGTTTGACACTCTTTGAGTGCCGGACTCTTTGCTACCAATGTGACAAGGTCATCTTATACTGTACTGTACAGAACATTAGTCCCCACAACTTGGTGTGCTCCATATAATAGCTTTTGGCACATCTACAATACCCAGCAGGATCATCCATGACACTATCTTGTTTCAGCACTGCAGTTACTGAAAATCTCCTAACTCTTGCACCTGCTGAAAATGGGGACATGAAGCATGTACACTACCGTTCTTTTCCATGCATCACAAACGTCAGAAGTCCCTAGTGCTTGATGACAGACAGTAGATCACTGACTAATCATTTACGTATAGTATACCGCGCCTTCTAGACCAAGGTGATTCTGGGGGATCTCGTTTTGGTATGGGGCAGGATTGCTCATATTAAAGGGCAGCCATGGGGGTTGTGAGTTTGGGATGTATAGTGGTTCCCCGGATAGTGGTCTAGGGAGGGTGTGTACTACGAGGGGTTGAGCTAGACTACTGGGTAGGACAGGAGGTAGACTTCTCCCTTGCCACAGCGTCATGTTTCCCGTCAAGGTCATGTCGTGGAGTGGTAGCTCTCTCCCTGAAACTGGCATACAATGTGCCTGAGGATCACCTGGCCCCTGGTAGCCAAACCTTACTGGTTCCCTCCGATGCCTGGCACTCTGTGCCCTGGGGGGTGTGTCGGGACTTACTTCCCTTTCCTCTGGTGGTGGTGTTTCCTGGGGTAACCCTATCTCCCCTACCGGCTGGTATGATGACTGGACCGGTGGTGCGGGGGGAGCTTCGGTGGATGCTGGTTGTTGACTTATGACCGGGTGATCATGACAGTCGTTGCCCAAGCTTTCCGTCTGTACCAGAAACCTGGCATATTTCCGCAATATATCTTCATTATCAGAATCCTCATCATCTGATCCTTCTCCTTCAGACCTTGATTTACCATTGTCGGCTAGTGGATCACGTCGTGGGGCTGGCACTTCTGTTGGTTTCGCACGCTGTTTGACCACTACCTGTTCGCTTTCCCTCGACAGGTGGTCACAGGGCATCAGAAGGTTCCTGTGAAGGGTTCTGATCCGTCCATTTCCACTCTCAGGCTGCACCTGATAAACAGGCAGCTCGTTATTTGGGCGGGAGGAAACAACATAGATCTTGTCCTCAAAGTAAGACTGAAGCTTTCCTGGCCCTTCTGGTTTAACACAGTTTTTGACCAACACGCGGTCGCCTACCTCCAAGGAGTGGTGATGTGCCCTTTTGTTGTAATGCCCCTGACTTTTCCCTGCAGCCTTCTGGATACTGTAATTAGCTAAGCGGTATGCCTCCTTCATCCTTTCTTTCCATTTGGTGGCATATTCGGTTGGGTCCTGTGTGGTACCGTCGGAATGTGGATGTAAGTCAAAGGCCAGGTCTATTGGAAGTCTAGGGGGTCTCCCAAACATCAGAAAGAAGGGAGAGTATCCAGTGGACTCGTGCTGGGTACAGTTGTATGCATGTATTACTTTGTTTAGGTGGTTCTTCCAGTCCCGCTTCTGATCCTCTGGTAGAGTCCGCAGCATCCCAAGAAGGGTCCTATTAAAGCGCTCTACTTGCCCATTTCCCTGTGGGTGGTAGGGGGTGGTGTGAGCCTGTTCGATGTTACAGTAGGTTTGTATTTGGTTAAACAGCTTATTCTCAAACTCTCTCCCCTGGTCGTGGAGTATTCGTTTCGGAAAGCCAAACCGGAGCACATAATCTCCAAACAACTTCTCGGCTGCTGTTGCTGCAGATTTATTTTTGGTAGGGTAGGCTTGAACAAATCTTGTGAAGTGGTCAGAAATGACCAAGATGTATTCAAATCCACCTTTGCTGCGCTCCAAGTGCAGGAAGTCTATGCAGACTAGCTCAAAGGGTTCACTGGTGGTGATCGGGACCAACGGTGCTCTTGCTGGTTTGTTAGGACGCTTCTGCTTGACACACTGGCAGACCTGTGTAACGTAATGCTCTATATCAGCTTCCATGTGTGGCCAGTAAAATCGTTCACGAGCCAGTTGGACTACTCGCGCTGCTCCCAGGTGTCCCATGTTGTTGTGTAACTCTTGGAAAACTCTTTGCCGCAGATGCTTTGGTAGAGCCAGCTGGTTTCGTGTCTTTGTTTTCCGGCGGAGGACATTACCTTCAGCCAGATGAAGATGTTTCCATTCCCGCATCCAGGCCACTGTCTCCTTTGGCCAATGGGCTCTTTCTTCCTTCTTGGGTAGTCTTTCCGGTTTAGCATTCATGATCTGCTTCAAGGAGTCGTCCCGCTTCTGTTCCGCTGCCCAGTTGACGGTAGCTGCCACTTCCGTCTGGGTGGGTTGTAATGCAGCCTCCACTTTGGCGGCCTCCTCGGCTACTTCCAGTACCCATGTATCCTCCTCATGGCCATGGTGGGTCACTGCTTCAATAAGGGCTGACATGGCGTTGGGGGAAATTTCTTCAGTACATGTATCTTCTGCAGTCTCTATGTCAAAGGATAATCGGGACAGAGTATCTGCGTCTATGTTCTCCTTTCCGGGCCTGTATTTGATCCTGAAGTTATAGTCAGCCAGTTCAGCTACCCATCTATGGCCAGTTGCATTTAACTTAGCTGAAGTCATGACGTAGGTTAGGGGATTGTTATCAGTGTAAACAATGAATTCAGGGGCATAGTACAAATAATCACGAAACTGTTCTGTGATGGCCCATTTAAGAGCAAGGAACTCCAGTTTGCCCGAATGAAGATGATAGTTCCTCTCCGCCTGATTTAAGGTTCTCGAGCCGTACCCAATAACACGCATCTTCCCATCCTGCTTTTGGTACAAAACTGCTCCGAGACCGTCTTGGGAGGCATCTGTGTGGAGGATAAACGGCAGAGAAAAATCTGGGCACGCCATGACAGGTGATGATGTCAGGTCATCTATGAGTGAGTTCAGAATAGCTTGGTGTTTGTTCGTCCAGGTGATGGGCATCTTTGAGCTTACCTGGTTTGTCGACTTAGCTTTTCCCATTCTGGGTTTGACTTTGTGGTTGCTGGTCTGGGACTTGGTTGTGTTTGACAGGAGGGAGAAAAGTGGGGCAGCCCGCTTTGAATAATCCTTCAGATATCTTCGGTAATAACCTGTCATACCCAACAACCTCCTGAGGTCACCCACTGTTCTTGGGATCTTCTTCTTTAACACCTGAAGGGCCTCAGTGTCTTTGGGGTCGGCACGGTATCCATCCTTTGAAACTAGTCTCCCAAGGAACCTGACTTCTCTCCTGAATAACAGACACTTGGAGGGTTTAAGTTTGACACCGTGGCTTGCCAGCCGCTGGAGTACCTTCTGTAAGTGAGACAGGTGGTCTTCAAAGGTCTGGCTAAAGACGAGGATGTCGTCAAGGTAGGCTTCACATATTTCGTGATATAACCCTTCTAGAATCTTTTCCATGTGACGCTGGTAGACAGCGGGTGCGTTGGTTAACCCAAACGGGATGCGGACCCACTCGTGCAAGCCCCAAGGAGTAACAAAAGCTGTCAAGGGACGACTGCTTTCAGCCATAAAACCTTGGTGATATGCCTTACCTTGGTCCAGAGTCGAAAACCAGCTACTTCCTTTCAAACCATCTAGGACATCTTGGATCTTTGGGAGAGGTTGACGATCGGGTATGGTCTTTTTGTTGAGTTCTCGAAAATCACAACATAACCGCAGACTCCCGTCTCTCTTTCTAACACACACTACCGGTGAAGAGTATGGTGATTCTGATTTTGTAATCCACCCCCGCTGGAGTAGATCTCGTAGGTAGTGTTTCACTTCGGCATACAAGGGTCTGGGTATTGACTGGTATGATTTCTGGACAGGTGTTTGGTCTTCAAGCCTGATGTTCATTTTCAACCCTTTAATACAACCGATATCATCATCAACCTTGGAGAAAGCATTACATTCTCTTCTTAGTAGGTCCTTAGCTCGCTGTTGTTGTTTGGGAGAGAGCATACTCACGTCCACTGGTGGGTCCCACCCTTCCTGTTCCTGATCAGTGGTGTCCGTTGGAGTATAAATAGTTGATACTTCACCTACTCCAGGTTGAGTGCCTATCTCCCTCCCCGGGGACACCTCTCCTAGACTTCCTGCTTCCAGGTGCTCGGATGAGAAAATTGATCGCACTAACTGCAGGTGGCCAAGTGTTGTACGCCTGGGTAAAACAACATCTTTATTTGAATTGTTTGTAACATGAATTGTTGCCCTACCTGAAGAACCCTTAGCTACCTTCACAACTGCTTCATGAATAGTCAATGCGCTGGGCCAGGTTTGCTCTAGGTCTGGTTCAAAAAGGGTGGTCATCTGTTCCGGTATGGGACCCATGTAGATGCGACACCTAATTCCTACGGTTTGACCTGGGGGTACAATAACATGCCATCTTCCGACTTTAACCGAGCACAAGTTATCTGGTTCATTACTTTCTATGATTGAAACCAGTTTGGTTACCTTGTGTGGCTGTAACTTACTAAACATAGCTGTCATAGTATCATTTACATTAGCTACATCACTACTCCGAGCATGGTGAAGGAACTCCTCAATGACATTGTACCCTATAATGGGTTCACTTAGGTTGTCAGGGGTCACTAAAAAGGGTACACTTAAACTTTGCTCTGAAGAAAGGGTCACTTGGATCTCCACCCATCCAAGATAGGGTAGGGGGCTCCCATTTGCCATCTTCAGTTTGAGATCGGTCTCTAACAGCTCACTTAGGCTTCGAAGAGGTGTCGTGGGCAGGTGACCCTTCCACCAACCCTGAGACACCAGAGAGACTTCTGCACCGGTATCCCACAATGCCTCTACGGGGACTCCACTTAGCCGACAACTAACTGTGCACCTTGAGCCTACTAATTTGACCAATTTCTGACGATTTCGTGGTGTCAGGTGACATACCAACCCACTTTGTGCCTTACCCTGACTCCCTGATAACGGTCCCTCCCCAGTCCTGGTGGGGGTTCTTTTCTGACTTATTCTGGTTACTCCGGCCCCCGGTGGGGTAACCCCTCCTCGTTTCCCTGGTTGCCATTGCTGGTACATTCCCTTGCCCGGTGACCCTCACCTCCACACTTGAAGCAATGACGGCACTGCCTCCCTAACCCGTGGTGTTGGCATGAGGCACAACCCCACTCACTGTCTGGCCTTCTAGGCCTCCCCTGCTGAGATCGCCTACCATCTTTCAATAGTTGCTTAATCTCCTGCATCTGCTCCTTCAGACTGTCCAGCTCTGTCCTCAGGCTGTTTGTCTTGTCCTTCTTCTCTTTGGGTTTGTCAGAACTGGGCTCTGACGTCAAGGTCACTAAGGGTTTTACGTTTGCTGATTTCCCTGGTCGCTTCTTCTGTCTCACCTGGTTTCTAGTGACTGCCACCGTGAGCTTTTCCAGGAGCACTTCGTCGGACGTATTAGGGTCCTCCAAGTCTGGCTGGAGGTGGATCCGAACAGATTCCTCCAGTCCTGTCATCAATGTCTGGAAAAATGTGTCCCGGACCAGGCATTCGTCATACTGGAGGGTTGATTTGTCTTCCTGTGAGGCGAACAGAACTTTTTGACGGAGATCCATTGCCCTTATTACGAAGTCATAACTAGTCTCTTGGGGTAGTTGGGCCGCCGCAACTAACTCCTGGTACAGTTCTATTGCCCCTCTTTCCTTGTAGTGGGCTCTCAGGACTTTTCGCAGCTGAGGGAGTGTAATTTTGTGCCTTCCTTCTAAGTACGCTCTCAAAGGAAGCCCGTACGAAATGGCCTTTACAACGCCTGCCACTATTTCGTTCTCTTCATGCCCCTGTTTTAGCCCCTGCTCGATCTGGGCAGCCAAACTGGAAAAAGTCAGTTTATCTTTGTGGCCGGGTTCACCAATTTGACCTTGGATTTTGAAGTCCTTCTTTTTCAGTGCTTCGGCCAGGTCCTTCAACTGTATGTTGGGTCCTGTCGAGCTGGGGGGTATGGTCTGGTCTGTTTTGGTTTTTTCTGAACCTGGTGGTATCCCCTCGTTGAGTGTGAGCCCTCTAAGGGACTTCTCCAGTGCGTCCAACGTGGCCTTCCGTTGTGCTGCCTCTACTCCGTCAAGAAATTTGCTGATATGCTTTATCACGCCCCAGGAACTCTTGGCATCACTTATCTGCCCCAGGGTGAGCGTCTCGTGGACTGTTTTTAGTTGTTCAAGCGAGAACTGGTACAGGGACCCCATCAGTTCTCCCTCAAGCTTGTCAAGGTCCGTCGTCGCCATCTTGGGTGTATCTGTCGGGTTTGACGGTCAGTATCCGGAAGGTGATTTTCCTTGTTGTCTGTGTGGGTAACCTTAAGGCCTATAGGACAATTGATCTGCTCCTCGTGATCACTACATGGCTCGATCGTCACCTGTGGACATCTCGGCGCTTGTCTTCTGCCGACCACAGGTCCTGGCAGGGTCGCCAAATGTTGCCCTCCCCGTTTGTAGTCAATCTGGTAGACAAACAAAAGGTGAGGACGATGAGAAAAGATACTTGTAACAGGTTGATGTTGGTATAACATGTGTGCTGGGCCGTGTGTATACTTGTGCACAAGCCACAACCCACCAGACGGTCTCCCCCATTTTCAATGGGGATTGCAAGGTGAGTTTGCTGCAAGATCTATCTAACTTTAGTGGATTAAGGTGGCAATATCCAACAAAAAATCCAAAAAATTGTGGGGTGCCCATTTTTGCACTTGCTACATTATTATTCATTTTTTATTTATTTTATTTTTTTAATTATTTTTCATTATTTTTACTACTATGATTTTTATTATTAATATTTTTATCATTTTTATTACTGTTATTTTTTATCAATATTGCTACAACATTTTCGGTTCATTTTACATTATTGGTTTTTGTTTAGTACATTAATTTTTTTCACTACATTATCGGATCTTTCACATTACATTATGGGTTAATTTCTACATTTTCGGTTGTAACAGGGTGGACATCTGGGGGAAAGGTTCTTACTTCGTGAGGTTTCCTTCATGTTCTCCCCACCCCTACCCCCCCCCCCACTTGGTGTCACCACCGCAAAAGACTAGCAGTGACCTTTTGGAATCAATATTTTAAACCAAACAGTAAATTATTAGAAGTTCTGATCAGGCAACTAAACCAACATGACGATTTGCACGCAAAAAAGCACATTTTATCCACCTTTCGTGTTTCGGGGCCGACAATATTCCGTAGTCAAATACCTTACCGAAAGTTTCAGCAATAGGCCTACATAGCTAGTGTTTTATTGGCGGATTTATCAATACTCGAAGACGGTACCCAAAAACTACGCTGAATTCAATTACTCTATACCTGTGAAACTCCTCTCTTTTGCTAGTGTGAGGGGGAGATACAATCATTTCAGGGAGGCCGGACGTTGCTGATCCCTTTATTAAGCATTATAATTCATCACCTTTATTTGAAGGATTCTGATTTTTTTTAATGAAATCGTGTAACTTTCTCTATTGTTGTTAAATATTTCTGCCTGTTATTAAATAAAATTAACATATTTAATGTGGCTTATAACTTTTCAACAGTAGATACTAATGTTTCCCAATCACGCTTTTCAATTAACGTAAATATTGTGACTGATTGTTTAAAATCAGGTACTTATCTTATGGTTTTTTCCAATAATTGTCAATGTATATAAGATTCTGAAGTAGAGTTGATGGTGACTAATGCTACGATAGATACACTGATTTCCTACCTTTCATTCAAGTCAAATTATAATACTTAAGTACACCGTCCTACTTTCAGGTATCATAACACTTGTGTTGATCCTGGCCAAACGACAAGAACGTATGGGCAAAAGATCACGGCAGTTGTACGTACGAAAAAAGAGTATCAATCGAAAACTGAGCCAAACAGTGGAACGAAAACGAAGTATTGGTAAAGTTACGCATTCTTTAAGAGTTCTGTTTTTGTTGCATACATTACATGTATTGGAATATTCTTACAATAGCCTAACGCTAAATGTGGAGCATTGCAAACGTCTCAGAGGTCATCATTTGAGGGTATACTTTGAAGAGTAACAGAAGTAGTTACTTCATTTGATTCGAAAAAAATGATGTTTGATGACAAGACTTACAGAGGTTGTTCCATTTAGTTTGATAACTGAGAGAATGTCATAGTACATCAATTCATACACTTATTCAATCAATAGATTTGAGCATCCAGCGAGTCTTTATTTCTTTCTTTTTTTATAGTATAACTTGAGATTAGGTATGGCTATAAGCTATTTAAAGAGAGTGTGGACTGAGTGCACTTTTGTTACTATAACTGAAGACGAATATGTCTGATATGAGTTAATTGTACTGCAAGTAATGTAAACAAGATCGGTGTCTCGAGGGATAAATGCATCCATTATCGGTGCAAAGCGATCAGGACTCATATTGTGCATACTGTGTCACCATATACCTCAACTGCATTTCCTCGTTTGAGAATTGTTGTTCCTTTTTTTAGCTGCACTTGGCAATAGCTATCAGTTTTGGAAAGGTGAGAATCATTGTACCATAACTCTATTTGCTGTCAAGATGCACATTTATCTCTACATAGTTTCATTCATGCCCGCTCCATTTGTACTTGCATTACATTTTTAGCCACCAATACTCCACTATTGGTTTACAAGAACTCCATGCAATCAGCGTAAGACGTTCGCTAGTTTTTACAATGACGACGATGTCTTGAGAATTACTACGATGTCCCACGTTTTGTTCCATCCACGCTCATTTTATAAAAACTCGTGCATTAAGTAAACCTTAGAATATAACAACCTAATTAAACTGACATTCGCCTCCATCATTCACTGACGGCAACAACTCTTTAATTGCAGTCTTCATATAAGGCGAATAAAACACTTTCTCTCAAATATGTATCTTTTTAATTAATATTAAGTTAAGTACAATAGCATGCTGTGATCATGCTGGGATATATACCTTGAACCAATCCCTGATCCACTCTAGATGTTCGAAATACTACTCTATGGAAAGCTGACGTTTTGAACTGTCATGGCATTTTCAGTTTTCCGTATCTTAGATGGTTGGATTTTACACTAGATAAACTTTTTGATGTGAGTGCCAATTTTTTTCCTCCTCGAAAGTTGTAAAAGGCCATAACATCGTCAAAATTGCATCAAGTTCCTAAATTTCACACTAAATATACTTCAACCCACCTGCTTTTACATCCAAATTACAGAAAACTCAACTTTACCTTACCATATTGAAAAAGATCTATTTTAGAGCCTGTCACAATGGTGAACACTTGATCACTTGCTGCGCTGAAATCTCTAAACTGATATATAGGGTATGCTACCCCATGACTCTAAAAAACGGCATTTCCGACAGATCAACAATTAGTTTCAAGCAGTACAGGACATCATGTAACAAAGCGAAAACATTCCCATAAGTTTGTCTAACATCTTTCAGTATCTCTAAGTTCAGCAGTCGAATAGCAGTATACTATTGTATTGGTCCGAGTATCCAATACCGCCCCCCCCCCACCCCTCGATATGCTCATTCACTCTTAAATTTCTCTGTTTTCAAGTTCCTCATTGTCTCTTTACATTTACTAGGTCTTCATTTGTTCAATATATTTGTATATGTCCTTTCACCCCCCCTTTTTTATTGTCCATTCCCGTTTTCAAGTTAATTTAGTAAAATTGTTGTGTTATTTGGGTTATTTGGGCTGTTAAATAGGGTGAGGCGACCGAAAGGTAGTGCAGGTAAGAGGGAAACATTTGGGTAGGCTTTGGAACACTTTGTAATGTAAAAAAGAGATACAGATTCACCCGACATTCCGTATAGGAAAGGAACTCCGTTATGAAGGAACTCTACAGTGTTTAACGGTATTATCATCTCAAAAGATCAAGCAAGTGCGACTTCCTTCACCACATTATAAAATTCTCATGATTTAAATGTGGTGAAAATTGGTCCGCAAAATTCCATACCCTGCGATGATGTGGCAAGTACTTTGGTCAAAATTTTCTCTCAGATGGTGGCTCTCCTAGATGCCAAGGTCAAAATTGCGAATTGTACGGAAAACTGGTTTAGTGTATCCTGTTATAGACCAAACTAAAGTCCCATGCTGTGTAAGTGATATCACTATAAGACTGATCTCTGCTTAAAGATTGCCTCATGTAATGATTTACCTATTTTACGATTCTGTGATATAACAAAACTTTCTTTTCAGAGTGGATGATAGAGAGAATTTGTGACTTATAAGTTACATTCACCATAACCATTGTATAACATATTCTATGACCTCTCCCTGTTAAGCTAGTCAGTCGTAAAAGTACGTACATGTAACGTGATGTTCACTGTAACTACAATAACACACCGTAATACACCTCATACGTAGCCGATTAAATGTTGATGAACGCAGTAAAGGAGAAGCCAATCATTTCTTCTGATGGATGTAGTGAAAGATTGATAGGTGAGGAAGCAAAATAATATTCTGGTTGCAAACTAGACTTCAGAGATGTACGGAGAGTGAATGTTGAAATGAATGAAGTGAATGTGGATGAGTAGGTGTTCCGTACATATCTGTACGGAACAACATGGTGTTTTTAAAATTATAGCAAAATATCAATTTGCCAGGAATAATATCAATATATTAAACATCGATATGTCAAAGAAATCCATTATTCCATAAACATATATCAATATGTCAGAGAAGAATATTATCCCCTTGCATCAAATTATTAGCAGGTCACAAAGTGATTTAATGCTCTTTGACTACCGTAACAGCTCAGATCATGGATTCTTTTTCAATAATGTTAGAAGTTCCTCAAGTACTGGAAGATATCAAATTATAAATGTCGTGTTTCATGCAAGAATTTTATAGACCTCCCCTCTTTTCCAAGTTAGTAATATTTAAATGGAGTTTATTACATTCTTGAAGGTCCCAAGTTCTCAGGCAATAATCGGAGGTCCTATCAAAGATGTAAACATACTGTTATTTATCCTGCATATTGATATGATTTCTACTTCAAATTATACAAGACATACCTCACAGTAGTATTATTGAGACCCTAGTACTAGTACAGCCTTTAGGAATCTAAGTGAGTGCGCCCTCTGTATACCTTCAGAAATTATTAGTTCTGTACTGTAAAATGTGAAGCATAAAGGAAAAGTGTAATAACGTCTTGGATAAGATTATTAACCTGATAATCTCTACAAAATTCCAAAATCTTTTGTTGACATACTATGAAGTAGTTTACCTTTTTAGTGACTCATGGTTCATACATTTAATTGTTCGACTTGAACGTATGCTCAAATGGTGCCATGAAATACAATAAAAAATGCCAAATGAATATGCCATGAAATACAATAAATCATTGCACATTCCCAGAGGGTGAACGTTTTGCTGATGTACTTGAAAGAACGCTTCTTTTGTGTTATTGGCAGGTGATTTGTGATGTTAACAATCGATTTAAAACAATGCTGTGCAAAAAGGTGCCTATCAGCTTGGTCGTGGTGGTTCACTAACCCATTTGAACATTGGCGTAGTTACTGGGGGGGGGGGCAGGGGGAAATTGCCCACTGAAAATAATGTGAAATAAAACTCTCTGTTCCATTTCTCAAAAGTTTTCTCATCATGAGAAATTGTAAGACATTTCCATGCCTAATTCGTATTTTAATGCTACAAATTTCCTCAAATTTCATGTGTCACTGCAACATGAAGCATACCTGATTCGCGTTCCACAGCAATGTCCCGTCGCTATAGCTGATTAAAGTGGATGCGATTGTGGTATTATAGTCAGTGCAGTGTAGTTGGACCTTATAGGTTAGAGTGTAGAGCTAAATAACCATAGGCGCTATGTACAACTAAACACTGGCAGGCATTTTTGTGACCTAACTAAAGAGCGAAGCAACCCAAAAACTACATGTAGGTCATGGAAGGTGTCTTCAATCATATATGTCAACAGGAAGATTATTCAGTTTACTCTAAAGTAATCTACATACATGAAGACCGACTGACCCATTCTGTATCAACTGACAAATATGCATCAAACCTTCATGATCAGAAATACAACTTTGGGGGGAATTTCCATATCTTATGCACCCCCCATCCGGAAAATCCTATAGATGCTGCATTAAAGCCATTGACTTCGACAAATGCTTATAAGCACTGCAAGTTCTGGTAATTTCAGAGTTATGGTAGGTTAACGTAAGACCATGTACTTTTAGCTGATTCACTTTAAGGAATTCTTGTAACTGAATTCAACATTGTAATGTCTTTGTCCTTTTAATATTAGCTGAGGAATGGTGCGGACCGAAGGTAACACGTATGGTAGAAATCGGCTATAAAGCTAATCCGCGTGAATTAAGGGTCTACAACGCGGAGGACGACGAAGTTTTACGGACGATAGATCTTGCCAACCAGAAAATCACGGTGTTCCTTTCGAGTGACAACAATGGCCGAACTCTTTTGCTGAAAGTAGAGAAGGAATATGATCTAGTTCTAATATTTGATCACATAGATAATCGAGTTCTTTTCCTGGAAGGCTTTGAAGATTTTGTAGCCGACTCTAATGTGATGACAGGGAGACTGGAACTGAAGGACAAAGAACTTAGAAAAATGGTTATTACAAAAGAAAAACGGCAGCAAAATCTAGAGAAATTTGTAAGAGCTGCTTTCGTTCAGGTAAATTATACTGCACTGAAGGAGAATATTCATGAAGTATTTTCTTTCACATAAGCTTTAACGAGGCTGTAAATTACATTCTGCTGGCCAAAAGAGATATTTCCCTTACGTAATTAAGGTCCAATCTTTTGTGCATTAGTTCAAAAGTATCATTTCAGGGTTAAATGGCGGAAAGAGTTAGATAATAGACAGACAAAGTTGATTTCAGGTCCTATACGTAGCTGACTGAAAATTGCAATTTGCTGCTGTTGGTACCAAATTAGCAACTTAAGTCGTTGGAACAGTATTCAACTTCATTACCTTTGCAGTTTCTGCATTTGAAAACACAGTGACACAGAGAAAGTAGGGGACTTTTCAAAAAAGGATTTTTGGTTTCAATGATAATTTTAACCTGTGTAATCCCCCTGCCGTGTTTTTTTTTAAATTATGTATGTATGTATGTATGTATGTATGTATGTATGTATGTATGTATGTATGTATGTATGTATGTATGTATGTATGTATGTATGTATGTATGTATGTATGTATGTATGTATGTATTGTATGTATGATGTATGTATGTATGTATGTATGTATGTATGTATGTATGTATGTATGTATGTATGTATGTATGTATGTATGTATGTATGTATGTATGTATGTATGTATGTATGTAACGATATTTCAAGAAGGGAAACTTGAACAAATCTCATATTAGAACATGACCCTATTGTTTTTGGTGGAGGTCGTAGGTCATTGAGGGCAAGAGGGGTGAAATAGGGTAAACTTCTAAACACGTTGTTTCAAGACGGGAAGCTTGTACAAATTTCGTATTTGGTATGTAGGTGTACTATAATGGACCGTATTATTTTTGGTGAAGGTCAGATGTCATTTGGGGTCAACAGGGAGCAAATTTTGAAAACCTTGTAACCACAAAATCTCAAGAAGGGAAATCTGGACAAATCTCATATTTAGTATGTAAGTGTGTTATATTGAGTACTGAACCCATTTTATGGGGGTCAAAGGTCATTTGGGGTCAAGCGGGGTTAATTGTTTAAAGGCGTGTTAACATGATATTCAAAAAGGGAACCTAGAGAAAATTATTATTTGGTATGTAGGTGTGCCATGTTGTGTACATGAACCCTATTGTGTGGTCTATGGTGGAGATAAAACGTCATTTGACACTCTGACGAACGAAAAATATTCATCAAGAAATCATCGAAGCCACAACGCATTTGTGCATTCTAGTATTAAAACTACTGCTTATGTTACAATAAAACGTAAGGTAAGCTGCGTCAAATAATGAAATCAGTCAAACGTAAACATGAAAATCATCGACAGTTATTTTGTTTACGGGTTTTTCATGTCGTGTAAATGAAACACTGCAATATTTAGATTTTGGTTTTCCGGTAACCATTATTGTTTTAAATTAGATGCAATGAGTAATAGTGAAATCAACAAATAAATTTGATCTGGAAGGTAAAGTTGTGTATGCTGAATTGTTTTAAGCTCCAAAAATAAAAGTAAACCATACGGATGTAAGGTTGATGTAATGAAACTTGAATAACTGTGGCTTTTTTGTCATAAGAAAAACATTTGCCGCACACATATGGTGTCGGACAAACATGTATCCTGACGTGATTGATACGTAAGCACAGGGAGCCTTTGTCAATAATGCCTGCATAGGCATAACCTGTCCTTAATAATGGCAGATTATACCCTTAAATACTAATGGGGACAAAAGCCAACAGCTCAATTACTCTGACGTATGTCAGAAACGTCGATTTTTTTCACCTTTAGATATTGCTGCTATTTGATCATTACAGGCATTCGAACCAGAAGTATTAATAGAAGAGTCTCACGAACCGGAGAACAGAGAGATCTTCTCTACTGAAATGACGAAAAACGAGTTTGCTGATATCCTGAAGCTGACCCAAGATTCCATGTTCGTGGAATTAATGTTTGAGCTGGCCGACAAAGATAAGAATGGGACAATATCGTTTCGCGAATTTTTAGACGTGACCGTTATATTTGCAGAAGGTAGTTGAATCCTCTTTGATTAATTAGGCCACACCTCAAAAGTTGAAAAATTATAAGTGCATCTGCTGAAGACGTACATTTTTAGAGACATTTTCTATGTCAATACTTAATAGTGTAAACAATGGTTTCAGTTTATTAAAGATGTAAGGTTTTTAAACGGATACTTTGGAGTGATACATAGCTTTGTGTGGCTGTAAGATCATAAAGATATTTGCAGCCGGTTAATTGATTGGAAACCATTCCACCTAATGATGGTGAATGATACTTTGGGGCTTGAATTGGTAGGGGAAGAATACTAAATTTAAACAATAGGATTATGTGAGTTGTCTTGATGGGAATGGCTTCTTCAAGATGCAACCAAAGGGAAGGGATTACGTAGTCGTAGTAGTTTTTTTCACATTACACACTTGTTCACTTCGTGTTCTCTTACACATCTAGAAAGCTCCAAAGAATTGAAAAAAAAACCTTTAAACACATTAAATGTGTAATATATGGATCTTTTGCATGACCGATGGTGTAACTTTAATGTTTACAAATGGTAACTAACTTGAAACATGATCGTAAATAATAGATGCTTACTTCAACTTTTTCTTTGGAGACATACTAATTCTAACTGGGAGGTGAGTCTGAATCCAAGTGTATGCTAGCCCTTTGACTATTTATAAATGGACTATGTCACTGTAAGTACAATTATTGCCGGGTAAAGAGATCTTTTTAACAGCTGGACAATATTTTGTAATGTAAGGGGGGTGGGGAGTATTTTGTAATGTAAGGGGGGTGGGGAGTCTCTCATCATTACGAAGACGTCATGCCACACTGCACCGACCCTGCTCGATGGGTTATCGTAGACCTGGGTGGCAGTGAATAATTATCTTATACAACAAACTTCTCTCAGTTCAATTTCCAAAGATGTCGCCAATGCATAGCCATATAGAAATGTGCTGCAGTTCTGGCTGTATTTATCTCAGTTGCGGAAGGGTGCGAAAACATAGCCCAAATAGACTTTTTATTCCTTTGTAAACTTTCATAAGCTAAAATACATGAAATGCATGTGACTATATATTACTTTCTCATTGGCTAACTTATAAACGAACGTTTGTCGGGTCGCAAAAGAGGAAGCTACGATTGAGCATGTTCAATGAAAATCGATGGAATCGTAGTCGTAGTGCTGGCCACACCGCCACAATATTATATCCAAAGCGAGGTAGATTCTCTTCTGGTCGTGGGTAGTCGGTCCGGTGTAAACCAGGCTTTAGTGTTTAGTTACTTTGTTATCACTTCGTTATTTTCATTCAACGTTACATCAGGTGGGGCTTTGCAGTTTCCTCTCGGCACATGAGTTCTTTTGCTTCAGTGTTGTGATAAATATTCACGAGCAAGTTATGTTGCAAAAGCTACCTTTCTTCTACGCAAAGTCAAAGTTGGCGTTGTTGAAAATGTGACTGAATTGTGGAAGTCGCATGGGTATTCGGTAACTGTTTTAGGATACACTCCAGTGTCACTCAGAATGGACGAGTCACACGACGCTCCAGGGAATCTTCGGTAGTAATTCTTTTGCCCTGATTAATATGTGTGTCTTCCTTTTTTGAATAATCACATCGGACAAGAGGAGTATTTAATCGTTTTAATATATAATCCTATCATTGTGTAGAGTTTCACTTTGCTCCGAGATTTGGAAGGTTTGTTTGGATGGGTTGCAGGCGTGGGTGTGTATAATGGAGGGGGTGCATATGGAAGGAGGGGACTGCCGACTGACATAGTTCACTGAGGGGGGAATCTCTGAATAGGGAAGGATTTGTGCCTCGTAATAGGGTTCAGGACAAAGACTGCATTTAGAATTAGAAAAATTTCAAATTTATGTTCACTCAGCTAATTTCTGCGTGTTTAAATAAAGGTCAAGTAAGATCCTCCAGTTTACAAAGGTAGAAACAGCAAAATTTCTATATAGGAATAGCACTATATTTCAATTTTGTACAGTTTGGCATTTGTTTTCAGGATAGACAAGCCTCGTAAAAAAAATCACTTATTAAATCCCTATCAATGTTATATATGATTTTTTTTTTACCAAGGCAAAGTCACATCCTCCAGCTTTTGTCAGGCTTTGTGCCTATACTTCTACTGCATCTTCATTCCTTGGCTGCTGCAGCAAGTACTGTGCTACACGAAACTTTATTCAGTTCCTTAAGGTGCTTTCATACCACCAGCAAAGCACGGCATCTCAGCGGTTTTTTTTTAAATAGCTTACTGAAAACTATTGTCAAATGATCACAAATTTCACACTGCGCGCAAGCAAAGCGTTTCGAGCGCTTAGCTTAGTGTGATGCCGCTTGGTCTGATATTGGCCCATTTCATTTGCTCGAAACGCTACACAAACAGGGTTGCACAAACACGTTCATGTACTATTTCTGTAAGGCAATCTGAAAAAGTAAAAGAAAATTTGCTTTGCACAGTTGTCACAAATTCCTGGTGCTGCATATTGCACTTTGTGCATACCGTAGCTATTATTCTCTAGTCGCGGTAACCATAATGCTTCGGTCACACTACGAAAAAACGTGTCTGCGACTGTTCTGCAACTCGTAGAATTGTAAATGGCATGCAACTGCTTGCAACTAGTGACGTCTACAATCGGGGCGGGAGTGTGACGCAGACAGTACTGCAACTTGGCTGCGTTGCTCTGCGTTGTACTGGGATGTACTGCGAATGGTCTGCAAACCAGAACGTGCAACTATTTGCAAAACATGCTGCGCTGTGTTGCGTCGATCGGTGAACGACGGCGAATGCGCGCAACACGTTCGGAGCCTGAGCTGCGACGGGGCATGCAACGTATGCAGACTGTTCCGCAATCTACTGTGATCGTTTTGCGATGTACTGCTACTATCGGCGCATGTTTGCAGTCAGACATACCCACAAGTGTATAAAAAGGTGACGTGTATGGCAAGCCAAATAATTCTAGAAACCTGAATTATCA
The DNA here is from genome assembly GCA_021234535.1 of Stichopus chloronotus. NCBI lineage: Eukaryota > Metazoa > Echinodermata > Holothuroidea > Aspidochirotida > Stichopodidae > Stichopus > Stichopus chloronotus. The sequence goes on from CM037849.1 coordinate 9,544,533, forward strand.
GGTGATAAACCAGGTTTATCGAGTTTCTCACTTACAACTTGATAAAGCTGGTTTATCAACTTGATAAACCAGGAATTTCGAATAACTGAGCATTAGGAGTTGATCTACCTGTTTTTTCGACTGATAAACCTGGTTTTTCAACTTGATAAACCTGGTTTATCGCTTCATGGGTGATAAACCTGGCTTATCGAATTGATAACCCTGGTTTATTGAATTGATAAACCTGGTTTATCAAAAAACCTGGCTTATCAGTTGATAACCCTGGTTTGTCGACGTCAAATGCTCAGTAAGTCGAAAAGCCTGTTTTATCAATTGGTAAACCTGGTTTTTCGGTCAAGAAACCAGGTTTCTCGAATTATTGGGCATTTGGCTTGCCATAGACGTGTTGTGGCTGTTGTATGAACAGTTGAAATCCGTGTGTGCAGTCGCCGTGCTGCGTCGTGCTGCAAACGTGTTGAGACTTGTTTGCAGCCGGTATCAATCAGGTGCGGTAAAGCATACGTTGGTGGAAAAGGGCGAATACTAGTTTGCAGTAGCTGCTGCGTCGTGTTGCGCATGTTCGCAGCACGTTCGCAGCACGTTCTCACGCAGGCGGCGTTTGGACCAGTTTTTAGGGAGGTAAAAGATGTTCTCCGTACTGCGCTTGTTGGCGAATGTTCGCAGTACAGGGCCGTACGACGAAGCATGGCGCCGCAAAGTGTGAGACTGTTGCAGTATGTCGTATAGTTGCTAGTTTAGACGCAGATCGTGCTGGGAGTGTTCGGCGATAAGCGCAGTAGATCGCAGCATTGTTGCAGCACATCGGCGAACAGACCGCAACCAGTTGCAAGGTATTTCTAGTTGCAAGCAGCTGCTCCATGTGCTCCGGTGGGCACCGGAGCACATGGAGCAACTAGCGACTCGTCAGCAACCCATGCAACTAGTCGCAAACTCAGTGCAACTCAACGCAGTCCGTGCGGAGATGTAGCAAACATTTTAAAAATGACCCAGTTGCAAGCAGTCGCAGTGCGTGATTTGCTATAGTGTGACCGGGACATTATGAACAGGATGTTTCCATTCTCGTATCTGTGTTTACTGCAGCATATGTGAAACAAGAATGTGGACAAAGCAAACAATGCGTTGTCACTCGATCTGTTAAAACTCCCTGCCCTAACAACAATACGTTTCAAGTATTCTACTGTTATTCTACATGTGAGCTTTCTTACAACACATTTTGTAACAACTTGGTCCAAAATGTAATAACTTTTGCCCAAAAGGTAACAGTTATGAAACTTGGACCAAAAAATGTAAGAAATTTGAAACTTGCTCCAAAATACAATTTTTTTCAAAATGTAACAACGTGAAAAGTTTCATCAGAGGTTTTTGAAAAAAAATCGAGATTTTCATGACTCAACCAAACAAAGTCGGGTGTCACTGGGAGTTATACCATTCAATTTCCCATGACATCTTGAATATATATTGTTGCCGTGTCCTCCTTGTGGTTGTCATCTAAACTGCGGTCATAACGACATTTCGGAATAAAACATGCTCGGTTTTATACCACTCTGAGTTCAACGGAGCAAGTTTTTCCCGAAATGACGTGACGGTGGCTACTTTTATTTTTCATAACAGCACTGATGACATTTAAGAAAATTTATATATTTCAGGAGTATGTCCTGAGAAATTTAATGTTGCAACTCCCAGTGCAATCTGACCTTGTTTAAGTTATCACACTTTCAAGAAATATGGCGACCATCTTAGATATTTTCAATATGGCTGATGTTAATCTTTATGTTGTTACATTTTGGCGGGCAGAAAGGTTTTACAATTTGGACCAAGTTTCATAATTGTTACATTTTGAACAAACGTTGTTGCACCAAGTTGGTTACATTTTGGTCAGTTGTTACAAATCTGATATACTAGCTTCAAACTTATCATAAAAACTTATCATATCACTTGATGTTTATTTTTTATTGAATTATGCTTATTGCGTATTTCTTGTTTTAATCAGATTTAGTTTGATATTTATACTTACCAGGAAAGCCAGAAGATAAACTGCAAATGATGTTCAACATGTACGATGTCGACAACTCTGGAGAACTATCGAGAAAAGAGCTAGAAGGCATGCTAAAGTATGATTTTATCTCTAACACATCAGTCACATACGTCATTTTTTTTAATCTTATTTTGTGTGCCCCATCTTTTTAGCTTTATGTACTTATGAATAAAAATCTAGCATGAAACCACATTGAAGTTAATTTGTGATTTCCTGTACCTGCTCCACATGTAGCGTCAGATTCTTGATGCTACCAAATCAAATGGCAGAAACTCAAGTTATGAGATATCTTGTTGTCATTGGAAGTGCTAACAAAAAGTCCTTGTTTTCTGCATGTACTTCTATATTTCTTTGACTAAGAATTGTTGAATTCCGGCCAGGCTTTCCGTTGCTCTTACCTGAAAGTTAAATGACCTAAGTGAATGGATATATAAAATTAAACGTCAGAAGTATTGTTTAAGTCAGAACAAAAGTTAACCTTTTAAGCTTTGCTATCTTACATTACATAGGTAAGTGCAATTATTATTATTTTTTTATCCGACTCTACGAGCATGACGACAAGTTTTTGAACAAGGAAGAGTAGTTTTCTGCTCTCCCATTTTATTCTCTTAGATCACTCTTGGAAATGGCTAGAACATCAATGGAACAAGAACAAGTGGAAGAGGCTATTGCCGCCATGTTTATTAACTCTGGATTAGAAAATAAACAAGAATTAACTTTTGATGATTTCAAGGCGCTCATGGCAGAACATATGGAACAACTCAGCAATGCATCTCTCAAAATACAAGGTATCATTATAGCTCTCATTAATTTTTCAGTCTCTGCCATGGTTCGTTTTATTTATTATCTTTGCAAATGATAAAAACTAGAAATAAATAAGGAAGTTGCAACTTAAAAAGATAACTTCAAAACTTCATTATGTAAACCCATTTTATCTTAACTTGATATCCTAAGATAACTTGATGGTGGAGACTTTTCTTTTAATACCACATGTGATCGTTTGACTTAAATGGTTTCTCATTAGGCTCTAGTTTGATCCAAAATGTTGACTCGGAAAACAGACGTAGTAGTGTTCCGTCAACATCTGACAACAGACGTTTCAGTCTGCTCCCAGACGGCAAGTCGGCTATCTCATCTATGGCACGCCGACTCAGCCTTAAAGATGGAGGCGAAAATAAGAAGGCTGGACCACCAACTAGTCCCACGAAGTAAGAAGTTAAAATCATCCATCCATAAAAATGAATGTATTTTCGTGCCACTGCCTTTCGTCTAAAAATGTTATAGACTACTATACGATATATTCCAGGTCAACTATCCGCCGTTTAAATTACAGTTGAATCAAGATGAAATGAGTAAAACTAGTTTCAACTGGGCCTTTTATCTAGGCTCAATGTGTATTTTGGTCTATGCTCAATCGGCTTTGCTAGGTTTTCGGATCTACTTTTCGTAATGCAAGCTCACCTGGGCTGGGCAACTCATTAAAAAGCAATACACGAAATTATATAAACGCTGATCAGCTTCCAGGAAGCTAATTTCTATAACATTCCAAGGTTGTAATATTCATTTTCTCGAACTTTGTGGGGCAAACGCAAATATCAACAAGCTTGAGATAGATGTAATAGGTTGTTGCATTAAAATATATTATTCGTATTACATAAAAGCGTCTTAAGCTATAAAAATGCCTGCCCAATTGTATTTCCATCAACCCATAAAACTCATACTCACAAAATGAAAAAAAAAAAAAACATTCCAAAATGAGTAGAGGGGATTCAGTGTAATTATAGGTAAATACAGGTCTTTGTCAAATGAGGGAACTAAAGTGACTAATACTGTTCAAACCACGTAACTGTTTGAAAGAAAGAAAAAAGATAATTCGAAAGCATATAAATATGTGACCCTTTTTGTTCATTCTGTCTGGAGGAGCAAAGAAGCTCTACATGTGTCAGAACAATTCATACTTGCTATAACCGACTCTAACTGAGACTTGCTTAGTTGCATAGTCAGACCTTTCCCATCAGTAGGTTTGATTTTTATTGACCTCTTCATCTAACAATTAGGCCATAGTGTAAGTTTTATCAAGCTGTATGGCGAGAATTGCTATAGCCATAACACACCTTCCAAAAGAGGAAACAAGAGGGTGAACTATGAGAAAACGGTGTTCTGTGGAATGTTGGAAGACTAAGCGAAGCTCAACCATCAGTTGCGTGCAAGAAAATATTTGCATAAAAATACCTCCAGATTGCCGCAAATCGCCCTTCCCATGCTGTGCACGTAAACTCATTGAGATAATGCTGTGTGTTCTCTGCTGTCAATTGTTCTCTTTAACATTATTGGAAAGATTTTGCAGTTTCCACTCAAACCTTTAGAACCAGTGACATTACACGTGTTGTTTGCAGACGTGACAGAGGGATGAAGCTCGAAATTGTGGAGAGATTTTGTTCTCAGAGAGGACTAACACGGAAATGAGGGGCCTTTAGGCCTGCGTGACGCAGAGATACTGCAGCATACTTCCATTACAGTGGGACACTCAGGATTTTAGACTGTACAGATTGGTAGAGGCTGTGAATTGTGGGAAAACTAAGCGGAGCGTTAACATTAGTGAACCCGGAGTGTATCATAACATTTTTGGATAAAAATACCCTTTGGAAACCCAAACTCTCCAGGCTCAACAAAAAAAAAATAAATTATTCTATCATTTCTTATGGAAAACCCCGCTTCTCAGCATAATTGGAAGATTTTAATTATTAAGATTCTGATAATTTTTTCTGATCATGAAAAGTGAAATACTTGAAAAGTGAATACCTGAATTTTTGAGGCTGAATATGGGCGATACCATCATAATGGGCGATACCATCATAATTCACCGAATGAGAATGGCGCTAAAGTAACAGATTATTCCCCCTTTCTCATATTTCTTCATTTGTGTACACAGATTCCCCGACCTGTTGCCCCAGTTGTTCAGAACTCATCGATAACTGAACCACTTTACTTCATTCTCTGATTACATTATATTGTTCTGGTTGTGGCGTTAACATCTCTTAAGTTTCATGTTCGCAAGGTAGCCTTCTTTCTCTGAGTTAGCTTCAAACTTGAAAAAAAAGTTGTTACGGGCTATTGCTGTCGTGCATATCTGTGTTTCTACATCTTTGAGATTTGACATCACATAATACTAGTATAAAATCATTAAAGAGCTTATTGTGAAAGAGGTTAAGCATTGAGTTGTTTTGTTAATTTGACTTTTTTTCATACCTGTTTACCCTCCCTCACGTACTCATGACAAATGGTCAAATTAAGAGGATTTTCCATGTGTTACATACAAAGGAACATTAATGAGTGAGTTATGGTCTATCCAATGTGGTGTTTAAAAATCACAACCAGACAATTTCAACATTAGCACTAATTCATATTTACATAGCCAGTACAAGCCATTGTTGAAAATAAAAAAGAAATAACGACAGTTTTCATAACAATTGACTGTAAAACGTGACTAGTTATGCTAATTATAAGCATATAGTTGTACCTTTTCAAAACCCTTACAAATTTACCGATATCAATGTTGAAACTCTTTGTTGTAAAGAAGTCAAGGGACAGCCGGAAATTCTCGACCCGACGATATTCACAAGGCCTTAAAAGCATACGAGGTTCTTGTATTTAGTGTTTTTGTTCTGAGGTATTTGTGTTAAAAGGAAGGATGAGCCTGAAAATTCGTTTGAAACTTCCCCCTTACTCTAGCAATGAGCTAATTTTGCAAATAGCATTTGCTGTTGTTGATGTGGAGAGATGGGGGTAGGAGTGAGAAAGGAAAACACCACCTACACTTGCATCCTACACTAAATAGACACAATCTTCAATACTTTCCTGTGCTTTGCATGTATATGCAAAACTGAATTAAAAGGGTCAACCCATGTAGTCAGTCTTGCTTTGTCATTACTATTCTAATAGCCAATGTTGGCTTCTTAACAATTTATAAATGACCAGTACTCTCCAGAACTTTGATCAAATTACTTTCAGTAGTGGACGTACTCCCTCAGTCAGAGCCTTAGTTCCCCCCCCCCCCTCCTCAGTTCCCCTTTCAGCTGAATTATAACAGTCCGATTGATAGGTTCCATGCATACACCTATTGCATGTTTACATATATATTGCCAGTCAAGTTTCTGTTTTAAGAAGTCATGAGACTTAATTTTTAATCCAGAAATATGCTGAAATCTCAGAGCACTGTGGGGGCGGGGGTGGGCCTTCTTTCCCTGAACCTTCACCTGGAATTGCTGCTGAAAAACACCAGATATTGAAGATCTACGTGAGATTTTATTTGCAGCCCAACAGTTTCTTTTGCCCTTCATTTGTCCCCCTCCCCCGCTGCTGAAACTGAATACCTCTCCATTTTTAATGTCCATCAATCGGGTTGAAATTGCTATCAGGATCGGTATGCTCCTGCAGATGTACTGTTTTTTCTATTCCTTGGTAACCTTCTTGTGTAAGCAGGGAAACACTACCGATTGATCTCGAACATATTTCACGTGACCTAGTTTTCTCTTTTCTTTCCCATATACTTTTATTGAACTTCAGCACGCTCACGCTTTTTTTTACATCTCATATTTCCAGTCTCTTCTCGCACTCCTTACTTTCCCCTTCCAGTTTCTTGTTGTCTGTCCATTTGCCTTTTTCTCATACGAGATATCTCGAACGTATCTTGTGACTCTTTCAGTCTGCTCAACAAAGATGAAATCATCGCAGAACCAATTCTTCATCCAAATCTACATTCATCATCCAGTTTACCTTTCGTACCATTTCTCAAAAACGTAACTTTTTCAATAGAGCAGTCCTTGCCCTGAGATTCACTGCCGGCAGCACCAATCCGCAAAAGCTACAGTAAAAACTCTTCTTTTTCTTCTGATCTCTCAATTGTTCAGGAGTTTTCAAGAATCATGACCTGAGCTACAGGGATTTGATTAACCAAATTTTACTCTAAAATCTACTGAAAATACAATTTTACAAGTTCTTCAAGTACTTAGAGTTTTGTACAAAACACTGTAAAAAAGCCAAAAAAAGCAAGCTTGTCTTTCCAAATACAAGTTTAAGCATCCCAAAATAAGTTTTTCCCCAAAAGCAAGCTTTTCCTTCAATATACTCAAAGTTTGAGTTCAGTATAATGTGTAAAGTTACTCATCGAAGCCTATAGCTTCGATTCTTGGATTTACTCAGCTCGTTGTGTTTTTTTTTTTTTTTTTCATTTTCATCTGCGTTATACGTTCTTGTGCACACACGTAAAAAGCAAATTCAACAATGAAGGTAAACAGTGACGCAGACATTTCTATTGTTGTATAAAGTGCTAATTGCCATTTTCGCGCTTTTGTAAGACCCATTGAATTTTATCATAGTATGTAACACTATGACAAATATTACCGACTTTCACTCTTGGAAAGCAGGGGATTTTATTGATTGATTCAAGTCGTCTCCAACTACCCAGCAGCACTCTGTTCATGCTAGCTTCAAACTGGCACTGACAGTCAGCTAATGCACAAGTTGCCTGGTGAGTCGTACCTATTGTACTGATATCGTACACATATATACCACCATACCACGACACACAGTATTAGGGCAATCATGGTGTTTCTTCTGTTCACTTCGCTACTTGAAAAAGTATCTTTACCGCCAGAATCGTTGCCTGCGGAGTATATTTACTTCCGCTACGGTTTTGAACAAGTTTGCAGGTTAATTTAGATGCAGGTATTACTTGGCATGTGTGAGTTTTCTTCCACTGCGGTGGTGTTTCGTGTGGGCTATCGAACCCATAAATAAGTGTCTGTAGGTATGTGCCGTTATACCATCTATGAAAGGCCTACTTGTGTTACACTACTTTATCAATCTCACTTTAGATGCACATGTCTCACAGCGTAAGCCGCACGTGTTACTGGGCCGGCGGATCTGCAATTAGGCGTTCAGCGTACATGTCCACAGTCCACAGTTGGTTTCGATGTACTTACCTGCAAGTTCAAAGCTTCTAGTTATCACTGAAACAAACCCATTTATTGAATGCGGTGCGTTTGCTGCGATCGGTGAAAAAAAAAACGAAAATAAGCTGAGGTTTCCAATAAAATAAACTGCGCCTAATTTGGATGCCAGTGCAGCGGATATAATGTTCCAGCAGTGTAAAGTTACAGTGAGCTATAACTTTACAGATATAGCTCATTATTTGAATTTTGTAGTTTTTGGGGTGCATAGAAGCATCTGCTAGCGTTATACAGACACCGAACAGTATAACCTCTTAACGTTGTTACGTCCTTACCTGCTTGATTTTAGGCATATGATTTGGATTTAACCTTTTAAAAGAGGATAGCTAATTGAAATGTGCATCTTACATAACGTTTAGTTATTCAGTTTCCTTTTCCACACCATGTATACTAGGGTATATACGTATACATATACTGTATATGAATATATTACAGGGCTAGGGGATCGGAGATGTACTGTGTAAATATATCTTCGAACACCCAGCAGCCGAATTAATCTCGTAGCGTAGTGGGTTAAGACTATTAAGCGACTGTTACCTTACCTGCATGGGTTCGAATCCTCTCCTAACCTCTTTCCTTTCGCATATCAAACTGATGTCATTTCTCTCCATAGGTTTTCACATGATGTGTGAAAATAGTGTCGGATAAGAAGGCAAAAAAAGCATCTCCGAAAAAAAATAAAAAACTTTAAAAAGTAGCCATAGTCCTCTGCGAAAACAGTCACTACTAAAACTTGGTAATTTGATAACTACTTGATGGCTGAAACTAACTACCCCGCTAGTTCTCCAGCATTTCACCACAGCTGGCCCTCGAGAATATAATGTCAAAGCAGTATACGGGAACAACAGCTATGCACAGATTGATAAATTTGACTAACAAGGGCTATTCTCATTCGCGGCAACATAATCTATTTACAAACCACGACGAGGGGAAAGTGGTGAACCGACTAATACAAATAATGATATAGCGCCATCGGCCACTGACACCTCCACCCAAGAGGTGTAATTTGCTAACTGGCCTTACACGAAACCTCGTATAACCAAATAGGGTACGTACTCCATTAAATGAAATCGGCATACCAGAAAAATTCTAAATACTTACCCCTAAGGCAATTAATAAAAGAGTTAATTCTACTGAGTGTGGAGAGAGGTGGGGGCAGATAGACGCCCTCCTCTTTGGCCCCCTCCAGAAATGTCATTCATCAGTTATTCCGCTTTGACACGTCTTGTCTGATTTTAATAGTTCGTGGTCTCGCACCTTTTCTGTTAAATGTCAGTTCTCGCAAACCACCACCTCTCGCTGATATCCTATTTGCAAGCTAAATGGAGTCCTGAGCATATGAATTCCAGGGTTTCTACGCTTTATTTCGTAATGTGACTATATTTGTATTCTATACAGCAACTTATATTTCTTGGTCACTCTAATTTTAACATCTTCGTCTATTTTTTTCATCAACAGAAGGAATTCTGGACGTCGTGTATCCCATGAGAAGTTATCCATCCAAACGATTAAGAAGCAGTACCCTCGTAATTCTCTTCAGCGAAAGATTCGCTCATACATTGCCTTCACGGAAAATCACATGTCACACATTTTTTGTTTGATTGTGTACTTACTGGTTCTTTGTGGGCTAGTCCTTTACAAAATGTACGGTAAGTATCGCTTGAAAGAATAACTATATATCCCGAGTTCCACCACATCATTTTAGTATGGGTGGCTGCACTAGTGACCCTTATTTAATAATCCCAGTATGTAAAAGTCAACCGATTTTCCAGATGACAACGTAACTAACGTAGCAAATAATAAGTGCTGATCCTCTTAGTCAGTACATATAGTCACACAAAAAAGAACATTGTTCCTAATAAAGTGTGAATTTAGTTTGCTTACAGCATAATTAGAAGAGCTTGTTTACATTTTAATCTACCACTGTCTTGAGTCCAGATCTTACCAATACCCACTTTTGACTTTTCATACAGTATAACTCTCCATTTCCTGTGTTCATTTTACAGTCCGATAATAAAATACATATTCAGTTTCGAATATTTAAAACCTTTAATACCCGTTTGTCTTCCGAAAATTAAATACACGCTTTCAAAACGAAAAAAAAAAGCCTTTGTCTCAATTTGCAAAAAATAGCTTTAAATAAGAAGAGACAAAGTAAAGGCACTCCACCAAGTTACAAATCTCATCCCTATAGATTATAAATTTGTGAGCTTTGTTTTAATGAGCCATATATCTCAGCGGTTAAGATCTGACGAATTTGCAACTTTACACATTATTGAGACAACGTATATATTACTTTGTTTTGTGCAATGATGACGTCATTAAAAGTAAGAATGTTTAATTCTCACAAGGGCAGTAAACTAGAGCCGTATTTTTTTAATATTATTCATGCAGTTGTTCGTAGCACCTCTCCCTACTTATCCATAGTGGCGATGTGTCAATAAAATTTTATAAAATCGATCAGCAATCATAGAAAGCCTAGTCAAAGGTCAAATCTTCTGTCTGAAAACTTGTATTTTATTTTCGGAGTGAAAACGAGTTTATTCTCGGAGTGAAAGTGGGACTGGGGTACATGCCCTCTCTTGCTTTGGTTATGTGGAATTCACAAAAAATCAATATGCTTTTCATGTATTGTGTGTTTGTCAACGCTCCCAACGTTTGTCATCCTTGTAAAATAATGAAAGTGCACAAATATGTGTATCATCGCGTTGATCATGACGTTTTTTTTTTTTTTTTCATGAAGCGTTGATCATGAAGTTACCGTATTAGTCAGTACACTTGTTGCACATATCAGCAATTGTGTATTAACATTACCAATTATTGGTGATTCCATGCAATGAATTCAACAAATGAAATATATCTCATCAGTTTTGGAAAGTTCCGTATGTGAAAATACAACCACCGTAATGTGATTTAGATTATTAGGTTATGGAAAGTATCTTAGTTGCACTACAGGTCTCGATGATATGATCTACGTTTTATACCAAATTTCCTAGTGTACACATATGAGAGCGAACACAAAGGAATGCGCACAGTTACAGGATTAGGACTTTCTATTACACGGGCTGCTGCTGCTGGTCAGATGTTCACCTTTTCAACGTTGTTAATTACTGTCAGTCGAAACTTCATCACTAAGCTGAGAGAGACGATTTGCAGCAAATATGTTCCACTGGATTCTTCTCTCGCTTTTCATAAGTTTGTTGCATACTTGGCAGTAATATTCTCAGGTAAGAATCATCATTAATTATTACATTCAGTGCATCCGTATTGCAAGTCATTTAAGATTTTACTCCAGAATTAAAGATATATTTAACTGTTTGAAGATAGCTTGAAATTATTAAAATCATCTTCAATTATTTTAAAGATATCTTCACCAAAGATTTCTTTAATTATGTAGAGATACCTTCCAATAATTAAAATATCTTTTATGTTAACAGTATTTCTGACAGCTTTTATTCAGTAACTTCAAGCTATCTTGAATTCATTTAAAGATATCTATAATTTGTCTGATTATACTTCTGTTTAGACCTCAAGATATCTTAAGTACTAAGTAAAGATGTATGAAAGATGTCTCATCAATAAAAAAAAAAATGTCTCTTGAATAGTAATTAAAAATATTTTTAACTTGAATTAAAGATATCTCTAACAGGAATTAATGATATCTTAAAATCAAATTAAATACATTTCTAATGAAAGATATCTTAAATAGGAATTAAATATATCTCTAATTGAAATTACAGATAGCTTGGATAGAAATTAAAGATATTTTTAATTCGTAGTAGGGATATCTATAATTTGAATTAAATATGTCTGAACAGAAATTAAAGGTATCTGTACTTAAATCAGTAAATTACCACGGCTAGTTTCCTTTCCCGTGGAAAAGCACAACATGGCTTCATATACAACATTGATTGGATCTCCATAACACGCTAACATGTATTTTGAAAGTCCTCTGTCTTTACTTCCAATTAGATAATCTGTTCGAATTAAAGATAATTTAATTTCTATTCAAGATATTTTTAATTTCAAATTGACGATATCATTTATTCCTATTTAATATGTGTTTAAAATTTGAATAAGAGAAATCTTTGAGTCATAGTCAGGATATCTTTAAATCCTTCCACGATATACTTAGGTCATTTAAAGATATCTTTTATTCATTTAAAGATATCAACAGTTCATGTAAACATAACCTGCTTTGATTTAGAGATATCTTTAATTCATTTCAATATATTTAAATTTGTTCGATTTAGAGATATCTTGGAGTATTTCAATATATCGTCAGCTAGTTGTGGATATCTTCTCAATTGAAGATATTTTAATTTTGCAATAAAAATTAAAATTGCTTTGCCATACATCAGTCTGAGTACTAAAGTGCTGCAAGATTGTTCACATGAGGTGAACAACGGCCTAACCAACAATCTGAAGCTAGCTCCCTACTTCGGACAAACAAACCACTGTAAGTAAATCTCACGTTTTCAAACAACACACCTTCATACTTATTAGGCTGTAGAGTACAAATATTTACTTGGGATGGTTGTTCATATTGAACATCACCAAGAGATTTGTCACATTGTCAAGATGCCATGTTAAAAATAACAGCATGCAGACAATTTGTCAAGTCGATGTCGAGGTAATAGTCGGTATTTCGAAAATTTGTAGTTTTACTACACAGTTGACTTGTAGTAAACACAGAGGGCAGATGACGGACGAGAACCTTCAAGATCGATGGAAGTCAACTTTCAAATATTCTCAATCGACGAGAGTACTTAGATTAAAGTCACTTGCTAGGACTATCCACACAAGAATCTTCTAAGAGCACCCGCTCAATAACATGATACTAAATACAGTTTCATCCAGAATGTACCTATTTGTAAATGAAACTCACAAGAAGTTACGCAAAATCTCGAAGTTCCGAGCATGTACAGTACAGCATTCGAACCTTCGTAGAGTAGTCACTACATCATCAGTGGAGGTCCAAGATAGTAACTTACGTAACGAAATTAAACATTGTCCATTACCCTGACAATAGCAAGTTATTTGTCACACTGTATCAACAATCTGATAATTTTTTTGCGAGGTGCCCCGTTAATCGAACTCGGTGTCTCGATAATTTTGTCTTGATAAGATTTTATTCTATCACAATAACTTTACATCTCTTTGCAAGTCACCTTATGTATACCGTATAGGATAAAAACTTTCAACTGAAGAAGTTCTTCAGTGTGATTTGTGCCATCATAGTGGAAGGTCAATCATAAGACTCATATTAAACCTCACAGGCTCATGTGCTTACCGTTCACCGTCTACAACATACATTATACAGTACCCATTAAGGGTGTTCTCAACTGCAGAACACTGTTTCTGCTATTGTCTTCCAGTATCTTTGCAATTTACCCAGAAGATAGGTGAAAAATGTAAACGTTCTATTACCGATGTGTACTACAATGTACATTAGTGAATAAACACAAAGGAATTAGAAACAAAGATTCTTTAGAAGTAAGTATTTTCTTTTAAGTAACCATGAAACGGTTTACAGAGAGCTATCAAGAACAAGCTTTTTTGTCAGGACGAAAAAACTTGTTTTTCAGATTGACACATATGGTCCATTTGCTGACTGAACCTTTCGTTTGGAGGCACCCAAATTTGTAAACCGGTATCGTTTGCTACTATGGTAACACTGAACGAGGTATCGTGGCCATTAATCATGTTAGGCTGAATAATTTCACGCCAAGCGACAATTGCAAAGAAATATTCAACCTCTGGAAAAAATCATATCAAATTCTTACAAAGATAATTTATATAGAAACCAACACCGATTTATCAATAAGAAGGATTGTAATGTTTGAACAGTAGTCTAATGGTTTATTTTCATAGCCAGTATGTTGCTCACAAAATGGACATTGAATGAAAGTTACAATTGAATGTCTTTAATTGGCTGTTTGTGATTTGTTATGCTTGTTTGTTGTATTTATCTTTTCCCGTTTTGCTTGCCCTAGTTATTCACACATTTGGTCATTTGAGCAACTTCATGCATCTAACGTCACAACCAGCTGATGACGTTTCATGTCTAGTGAGGGCGTCTTTCCACAGGTATGGTGTGTTTTCACCGTTTCCCTTTTGTTTGGAATTACCATGATACAAGGCACAATATCGATATAATGTACATTTAAGAAGAAAATAATTGTGCTTGTGCCGTTTAGTTGCAGTGTCACAGTTACTTGAGTGACAGAAAAGTGGGAGAAAGAGGAGAAGAACTAAAAGTCACCAAACAATAAAATTTGAAGCGGTGGGACAAAAGTGTCACAAGTTTGAAAGTCTGATATGAGCAAATCTATATATTCAACGACAAATTTTACTGTTCATATCAAAATTTACTTCCAAATTTAAAAAAAATTGATTCAAAATTGATTCTACCATAATATATATTATGTACTTAAACCTATTATGTACTTAAAAAGTTCTTTTCCTTTTTTTTTCCGTATGTGTGTTTCTGCAGGTCAAATGAACTTCCGAAATTCCATCATTGGGTTTGGAGTAGTCTAACAGGTAACGTTTAGAAAATGGACTCAGTAGAACAGAGACAGTAGGGTATGCTGTTGCGATGCTCACATGATGTAAAGATTCCAGAATTTGCATTGCTGTCATTTCACATTCTCTGTTCAAATATTGCTGAATCCCTGAACAAATTCAACCAGCCCAACAAAACCTGCTTCAAAGTTTATCATTTCAAACTAGTTTTAATGGTGACAAAGCTACCATGGAGTAATAAACATATTCATTCTAATTGACGTCGTAGAATGTGTCTGCTTGGAACGCTTACAAAAAACTGTAAATCATTGAGATGGCCGGCACTTGAAAAGTTGCTGCAAGCATATTTGTATTCGTTACAGAAATTGATAGCAAATGCTCACTTCCGACGAGCCCACAAATTGAGACAAAATATTATATTGCAGTTAGCAAGAGCAAGCTATAAAAAATCTCTAGCAGCCTAATGATTCCTTGGTTCATGGAATTTTCTTTCCATCTCTTTATAACGAGACCCAACAAATGCAAATACAAAAGGTGACTTTTTTTACTGATTGAGACCTCATTTATAAAATGTGTTATAAACTGAGATGGACATGCAATAATCTTTGATTAAAAGGATTACAGACTATGAGCTAGTTCTACAATCCTCAGCAAAAGTGATGGGACGCTTGTACACAAATGTGGCAATATTGAAGCAGATTCGTTCATCTTTCACAATCCCCTCCCCTCTAAATCAAAGTTATCCCAACCAAAAAATGTTCCAATTTTAACATTTAATGGATCGAGTGGAAGAAGGTGTCCCATGTATTTTTGTCGAGGATTATTAATCCAAATTTTGAAATCTTAACCAATTTCCTTCTTTAGATAGCTTCGAATATCTTTTATAATTGTTTACGTAAAGTCTGAAAGACAGCAACGTCAATTGATTTATAAATTATCTTCTTGTCAACTATACAGTTCAAGCAACATTTAATGCATTCCGAGAAAATTCATGTAAATTAATTTTCCATACTTAGTTTAATTTTAAGATCGTTATACTTTCATCTCGTTGACAAAGAGCAGATATTTGACGTAAATGGAAAATAAATATAATATCAAAAAGACATGCTGTCAGAATCCAGAGTTTCTACCTGATTTAGTGTCCAAAAGAAAAAAACCATGGCAGGAAATACCTTTCTACCAAATTTGAACGGTTTAGACCCCAGTTAGGTCTCTTAGACACACAGGTTGACTATGATCAGCAATAGCAAAATGGGCGATTAATTCTCACCAAAATATTTTGTGCTTCATTACAGCCTGGAAAGTTTAACTTATTGTCCTTTGTTCTGTTTTGCATACATGAGGTGTTGAAACCTAATACTTTGCAATGTGACGAGAGCGCTGCAAATGATATTAATTTACTGTATTAGACAGCAATATGCAAAAAGTTTGTTCCATACTCCATCAAAGCCATTATTTCTTTGTGAAATGTTACACATTTTGATCAAGTACGTACCACAATCCTATTGTTACAATACTTTCCTGGTAGTCAATATATTCATTTTGGTACTCTCTAGGAAAGGAGTAAAATCTCTCATCCTTGTAGCTGCACCTTTTGTAAAGAAAGTATTGGACTTGCGAAAGCATGCACATATATCCTCAATAACTTACATCATTCTGCTTTTATGATACAAAAACAACAGCATGCGGAGGTTTTTCGGTTATTGTTTTGTTGTATTTTCACAAAGAATAGACATTTTCACACTTACTTGTAAGTAACGATTTTTATTATATAAAATACACAGTGATGTATCATGATTGTAAAGTTATCGTTGTCATTTAACAGGTGTTACCGGTATTCTGCTGGTGATGGTAGCTACTGTCATGTATACTTTTGCCACACCTTACGCCAGGCGCAGAGTTTTTAGATTCTTTTGGACTGCTCATCAACTCTACATCGTGCTCTACGTCCTATGCATTATCCATGGAAGCGCCAGATTGGTCCAAAGTCCTGACTTCTTTAAATTCTTTCTTTTTCCTGCGATCGTGTTCACCATCGACAAGCTTATATCTGTAAGTCGTAGGAAGGTGGAAATACCAGTTTTGCGGGCGGAACTCTTACCGTCAGGTAATGAAAGAAATGACAGCAAATTAGCAGAGTTTGTATACATGGATCAAGGTGGCTAACCACAGGGAGGTGTTATTAGACCTCCCTGGTTAACGTGACATAATGTGTGCTAGCTTGCACGCTGACTGCGTCTGTATGTATGTATGTATGTATGTATGTATGTATGTATGTATGTATGTATGTATGTATGTATGTATGTATGTATGTATGTATGTATGTATGTATGTATGTATGTATGTATGTATGTATGTATGTATGTATGTATGTATGTATGTATGTATGTATGTATGTATGTATGTATGTATGTATGTATGTATGTATGTATGTATGTATGTATGTATGTATGTATGTATGTATGTACGTACGTATAGGCTGGTTTGTAAAGAAAACCAAACGGGTACATACACACAAGAACTTCAAGCTTGCAACTAGGGATACGCCGAAGAAAGAGGACATCCCCTTTGCTGGATTTATTAAGATAAGGCAAATTAGCGTAACAGATATGTGACCTCAGCTTTATAGGTCGATCTCACTTTTCCCCAATTACCTATTCTGTGGACCTATACCTGTGTGTGGGTGCATGTGTGTAAAAAAACATACACACTGATACTGCCGATAGAACTTGAGGATTATCACCATTGAACATTGTGTAACTGCCCTTTTTTATAGATGTGCTTTGATTGTTACATATCTCATCAAAACCTTTTAAAGCATAACGCTAACATTTATTGTAGGAAAGGAAAGGTAACATCACAGTATGACTTAATGTATCTCTCTCCGTTTATGTTTCTTTTTGTTTCGTGCTTAAATTGCAGACTTCAATGAAATTATCAAGAGGCATATTATAAGCTATTGTCATTGGTGTCATTATCAATTGACATGTGGTAATTTTGTCACATTATGTTTTCTTACAGAAGTTACCAACATTGTATTTACCAGGCCGTCAACATTCGAGTACAAATCTGGACAATGGGTACGAATAGCTTGTAGTGCGTTAGGAGCCCAAGAGTACCATCCATTTACACTGACGTCAGCCCCCCATGAAGACTTTCTTTCTGTTCACATAAGGGCAGTAGGTCCTTGGACAAGAGCTATACGTAAAGTGTACGACCCAGAGACGCTACAGGATAAACCTCTTCCTAAAGTAAGAATTTAAAATGTGCCAATATAGTACTTCAAAGTACTTCGCTCGCTACGTGCATTATAATCTTATCATAATTCTGATAGAACCACTACGTACATTCATCAAACAGACATTGTTTTTTTTTCTTTGTTCTTTTTTCAGCATATAGAAATGAAAGGGCTTGTGAAATAAGTGGAGAGTTTTGAAATCAGCAAAGATGGTACATTGCTTTATTGTAACTATGATAACATTTTTAATTGTCAAAGCTTTCAGACACTGCTTTGCATATTTTAACAAAACTTTCGAGCCATGCAGAGGTACATAACAATCGGAAAAGAATGAAAAATAACATAACCTTAATTAAATCCCCACTGATCGGTCTAAACCTCTTTGTAAAACTCTCTATTATATTTTGACAAGCTTTAAGGAGGATAGGTGGTTGTGGCAAACATCTTACATAATCTTTTTAAACTTTCTTTTTCCAAGCCGAGTATAAAGAATACCTCCTTTACAGATTTGTGGTAAAAATAATCCACCAATTACAAATTTTATCAAAACGTGCCACAGTAAAGAGAACCATTAAGTTTTATTTAAATGTATGCTAACGTCACACAGATAATATTCATGAGTATGTGTATTATGCCTCCACTTGAACATTGGATGTTGTTTGGACAAATGTTATTGTTTACGTGCAAAGTGCGGGTTAACATTGATGACCTGTGACCAAACAACATTTCTTCTTGCAGAAATAAGATTCCTATTTCAAGGCTGGGTACATACAGTTTAAGACGGCTCGTTTCCCGCCATCTGGAGAATATAGAGCCAAAATTGTCTTGTACGCTCGGTGGCGCTCCACTTAGATATTCCCACCGACACTTGCGCGCAAAAGAGCTTTTGCCTCAGGCTGCATTCAATCCCCGACAGAAAATCCTGGGGACGCTTCTGACGACTGCAGATATGAGGCACAGTTATAAAGTGGGACAATAGCAAAAATGAAAAGATAACTTACGTTTTCCTCATAATTATTTTTGCATAGTAAAGCACTTGTCACCATTACTTTTCAGTTTTCATGCAAATGTTGCCCTTGCTTGAGCGGAAGCTGTAATTTTGAAATGAGCCCGCGAAGAGACATTTACTGTTGTCTGGCAAGTTTTTTTTCAAAAGTTTTCTCGTAACCTTCCCTCTCCCCTTCCACCGATGGTGGCACTCCTCGTAGACACTATCGAAAGACGGTGACTGTAAAACCATCAGTCTGCTCCTGTGTATGAATCATTGCATGAACGATTAAATGAACGAATATGGAGTAATTATAATTCAGAAAATTCTGGCTACCCCACTGTTTAGTAACAGTTCCAAATTTCAATGGAAATTTTATCCCCCTTACCCTCGCCACAGAGTAAACACCCATGCAGGAAATATCCCTTAATTATGCAACGTTACTGTCTTCAGTAGTATTGCTGTTGTATTACCAGCCTTCGAAGTCACTGGACCCAGAAAAGTATAATCCGATTAATCTATCTTCCCTGACATAGTCAGTAACACGAATATTTGCGAAACAAAAATGTTATGTGTATCGAAAATGACACACCTTGAATTACTCGCAAAAAGCAGGGAAGTAACATTTCAAGTCTGGATTTTTAAACATGTTACAAGAGCAACCCTCTCTTAAATTGTTTTGAAAAAAATTTCCAAACTAGGAACCTTCTGAGTTTTTTCTTCATTCCCTGAACGAAGACAATATTCTGCTAAAATAGTCATTTTTGTCAAATTAGTCACTGACAAAGGTACATCTAGGATTCCATTATAACTGTAGCCTAAACCAACGAGTAAAACAATTCATTTTGGTCTAAATACTGTAAGGAATGATCTCGCATTGAATCAGTGCTATTTATGGTCTGTGCATTTTTCGCTTTTAAGCCTCTGATCAAAGATTTATTTAACCTTTATATAACCTCACCTTACTATCTCATCGCCCTATAGGGGCTAAGATGAGACTTGGCTAGTGGAGTTCTCCATATTGTACTGTGGATGAGTAGCGATACCCCCAGGTACCTCATGGTAAAGTGACCACGGATACAGCCTGGCCCTGATGGGTGGTATGAATAAAAACGTGTCCGTGCCGATGTGTGGGGTTGTGTAAGTGCGTGTGTGTGCGTCTGCACCTGTCCAAATTATGGGTTTTCCAGAATACCTTAAAAAGTATGTAAGCCATAAAGTTTAAACTTGTTTAGGTTGTTGCATAATGCCAAAATGTTCAAGATGCTTTGCTGATTTTTTTTACAAAAAAAAAAAAAGCCAATTTTGCCTCCACAATTTGTATTTCCAGCGTATCTTGAAAGCTATTAGACCAATTAAGTTAAAGCTCTAGAAGGACTTACCCTGAGAACACATTGTTTAACATGATATTACTGTAATGGTAAATGCAGTGAAATCTCAGTGCTGATTTTTGAGAAAGCCAATTTCACCTCAAACTTTGGATTTCCGCCGTACCTTGAGAGCTACTCTTGGGCATTCTATGCAAAATTTTGCAACGCCCTTCCTATGAACAAAATAATGAAGATACAGTAGTAAATCACTCTTATAGTAAGTTAGTGAGATTTGATGATAATTTGGTAAAAAACATAGCGTCAGCATCTTGGGTCAATAGACATCATCTTTCAGCTTTAGCCCAAAGAATTTCAGCAGAATTGACCCATGTGGGTAATGTATTTGAACATTCCTACCAAATATGAGAATGTTATTCCTAAGTCAAACAATTATTTTAGCAGAATCAGGTCCTGGATATGTAAATAGAAGACAAATGTGCAAATAACCCATAGAGGGATGCTCTTATAGCCACTAAGCCTAACCTAAGCTTTATGGAATAAGTTTAACCCAATGTTATCATTGCGTTATGTAGCAAAATATGCACAGATACTTTTGAGACGTTACTCTTATCGTTACTTGAGCCTCAGTTGTGACACCAGCTACCTGCTTAAACTTAACTTCTACAGTATCTTACAGTAGATATGAATATCACCATTTTATGTTCGGTTCTTCTGCTTACCACCATGTTTGAAGAATATTTGGCTCTTAGAATCAGTGCATGGAACTAACAACAGCAGGCATTCTGTTCCTCCTCTAGGTCTCTGTGACATGTGCTTGCAGTAAACTATTGCATATCCCCATGTGCAGGCCTTGTATTTAAGACTTTATTGAAATACATGTATGTTGGCGATTAGATACGCAACTCTGTGGATTGTTCTTGTCTCACCATTTAAAGGTATATCAACCTTTAAATTAGTTTAAAAAAGTTTAGTTTATAATACAGTTTTGTCTCATTATTTTTAACATTTGTTTATCTCATTATTTTCAACATTTTTTAATTTGTAATGAGTTTCTTTCTTTTACGGTATACATGCCACCGTTTCATATTTTTTCAGTTTTGTTCAATTTATAGAGGGCCTCAGATAAGATTAGCCATGACTACAAGGTTGAAACAAAATAAAAATGAATAGACTCCGTTGGGTCGGATTACTTTAAAAAAGTGTCTCATTCACACACCATTGTTTGTTTGTTCGTGCCACCCACAGATCAGGTTAATGATGAAATCTGATCAGGTTAATGATAAAATGCATGTAATGAACCTTAATGGCCTAATGGTCCTAACAAGTGCTAGGGAAGAATAGTCTGTAATCAGGTTTGCCAGTCACACCCATATACCGATAGTTAACATTGGTGAATTCCTCGCTCCATTTCTTTAAATGTCTCTTTGAAAAGATCGTGCAACCATGGCCGCTACTCATGGGCTATTAAAGTATTATTTGACGAATAATTTTGAAAATATAATAAAAATAATAAAATAATTATCATTCAAAGAATACGGAGGAGGTAGTATTTATGAAAACACGACTCCCTTTGAAGTTGGGTATCTCTGTTTTGATTGTAACAGTCGTTTTGTATCATGATGATACGAAACGACTGTTACAATGAATGAAAATTTAATTTTGGCTTGTACTGTCATAAAGAGTGCATCTTTGCTCAAAGAAAAAGAGTGAAATTCCCTAAAATAAAAGTAAATTTCAATGAGTGAAAATTTACTCAGGATGGGGCGATATTTCATGCAAATGGCATGAAATATCACCCTTTTTTGAGTGAAGTTTTACTGCGTTATGAAATTCACTTTCACTAGTTTCATCCTTAATACCTCTCTTTTTGGACAAGAGGTCACCAAAGTGTATACCCTACACTGTCAGTTGTAGTATCTGGAAATCGCACATGGCTTCAATTGTTGGAGAACATTCTTTTTTATCTTATTATATGTTGATAGTTGGTCCGTAATCTTCTTTTTGAGGGTTTACCTTAACGGTCGCATTTAATAATATTCAACAGATCTTTCTTGATGGACCATACGGCGAGGGTCACCAGGATTGGTTTAAGTTTGAAGTCTCTGTACTGGTTGGTGCAGGAATAGGTGTCACACCATTTGCATCCATACTGAAAGACATTGTGTACAATTCTGAGAAGAAAAATCAGTTTCCATGTAAAAAGGTAAGCTTATGGCTTTTTTATTAATTATTAATGACATTGTTGTATTTCATCATTTCATCCCAATATTATACAACGTAGAATAATCAGTAATGTTTTACTCCGTCGAGCTTCTTAATGCTTCTAACAGCCACTAACAAGTGGGTGTAAGAATTTGGGAATTCTTGTTACTGATATAAGTTGTCAGACAATAAAGCTAATCCTGATTGGAAAACAAAAATAAAACAGTACTAGATTTTAAGGAATGGAAGGAATCTATGCGATGGTGCGACGTCTTATTTCCTTGTGTTTGTGTATGTGTGTCCCTGCTTGTAAACACGATATTTCAAGAAGGATAACTTTGACTGATCTCTTACTTGGTGTGTGGGCTGGCGATGCTAAGTAGATTGACTTTGATGGCGGTCAAAGGTCATTTTCAGACACCAGAGTTCAAACTGTGAAAACACAATATCTCCAAAAGGGTAACCTTGACTGGTTTTATACAAATTGTGCGGGTTGGTCATACTAAGCAGATGAACCCAATTGTTTTTGGTGGAAGTCAAAGGTCATTTGAGGTTACCAGAGGTCAAACTGTGAAAACATTGACAGTACAATATCTCAAGCAGTTTAACCCTGACTGATCTCAAATTAGTTTAATTTCAAAGCACCTAATTTGAGAAATATGTTCATTTTGGGAAACAATTTGTATTGATGTGTATATAATATTACAAATCCATTTTTTTTGGGGGGGGGACAGATCTTGATTTATCTTTTAGGAACACTTTTTATATTTATATGTTTGATAAGCATAGAATGAGCTACTGTGCACCCCGTATGATCTGACCATTTTACTTTGGTTATTTTTAGTATAGTGCAAACATTGCACAAAAGATGTTGACTTCGAAAATTGTACAACACATAGTGACGTCATTGTTATGGTGTCATCAAAATTTGAAGAAAAAATGGTAGGTATGACAAAATTTTGTTTCACGCTTCTAAGATGGCAAAATGACATCCGCTCTTTACATAAGCATAGTTTGAACAAAAAAATTGTTTATGTTGCTATTTTAGCAAATATGTAACTTTATTTTTGAGTATGAACATATTAGTGGAACAACTTTTACGGACCTTTTTTTTTTGAAAATGTTTGTGTCTCTGTCTGTCTAACTATAGAATGACCTAACGCCTTATATGATCCGACCATATTATAGTTACATCAAATACCGTCCAAACATTCAACAAAGTTATGAACAATTTGGATTTTTTTCTGATTCATAGCCATAATTGACGTCATTTGTCATGATGTTATCAGAGTTTGAAGAAAATGATGGCAACATGATACAGTTGTTTTTATCACTAGTGAGGTGGCAATTAACTTACATCAGCTGTTCAATAATCACATTTTGAGCAAAAATGTCGCTAAATTCTAGAACTTTGAAAAGATTGGAACCCCTATATATCATCAAAACCTGAAACAAGAGTGCAATCCACAGAGGTATATCTCATCTCTATCGTGGTCCATAATCATATGCTCTTTTGTATTATTTTTATTATAGTTGATCAAGAGTTTGATCGAACACCCAGCTCTTTACGTTATACACAGAACATAAGCACACGTAGCTAGACACAGCACACTTGACCATGGATGAGTAAGGAACGTGCAAGTTTTGGGTGAATGTGGAGGTAATGTTCGCGTCAAAGTACATATTCCTATGTCGATTGCGTGCGAGTCAAAGTAATCCTTTCATTTCCTTTTTTTTTTCTCGGATCAGCGCGGAGCGATTCTGGGCGTTTTGTAATAGTTGTAGGAAACCCGTCACGATCATTTTCATAACTCAATTTATTTTCCCGCCAAAACGTATTGTTAAACCACTCAATTCCTTGGCTAGTGCATACACGACATGTAACAGTAAAAACATACTGAGCAGGGGTATTGCCAAAAGCTTGGAAAATGACATTGTTATTAGATGTAATCGCTTAGACCAAACATAGTTGCAAAAGTTGAAGTATTAGTCCACATTGTATGGAATAGCAAAGATCTACTAAGTTATGTTGCACCTTTCCGATTAGCTGAATTTGATTTGTTTGTTATGCAATGAATGAAGGATATATTTACTGTTTGAAGTGATAATAAGAACTGTTGCTTAATGCCTTACATAAGAAGAGATCATTTCTACACATACAGCGGACACCTCACAAAAGAACATTTACAAGCTACCGTAGCAGCCTATAGAGCTCGTTTGTTTAAACTACTTGTATGCCCTGGTCTGGGTCCTTCCTTTCCACTCACCTGGCTTGTGCGAGGATGAAACAGAAGGTAAGTCGTTCCCTCTAAACCATATCCTTACTAAGTAAGTGGCTGTTACTTACTGCGGAGACTGCTTGCCTCCTGGAGCAATTGCATAGGTAGTTTCCCACCGTAAAGAAGGTGGGACTCATTCAGATAGAAGACCGAAGGACCACCCTTTCGACACTTTTATCCCTTTTCTTCAAAACCGATAACAAAGCCGTCGAAGCAAGGAAGGATATGAAGTCACAGAAACACCAAGAAATATAAGCAGCCCCCACACTCCTTGACTATTACGTATGTCCTCAATCAAGCGCATGCAGGTCAATATCCCCTTGCATGCGTCCACAAGAAGTTTATCAGCTCGATAGGCCAAGTGTCACGTCCTCCGCTTTACTTATGGCACAACTTCCGCGTCACAGACTTAAGGATCTGTTCCATCCCTGGCTGTTGATGTAAGACACAGTCGTGGTAATGATCGTGTATACTCGGTCTCAGCAAAAAAAAAAAAAAAGGAGACCGGAAGACTATCATCATCTTCATGATATTTATGTGCATCCCCGTATGATTTCACTTCCACGAGTCTGCCAGAGTAGTCTCACGGATAAGCTCCCCAACCCTCTTACCCCTAAAGTTTCTAAACCCTCTAAGTAGGACCAGCATGTGCCGACGTAAGTGGGTTCCAACCAACCGATTGGCTCCTATCTCAGAGAGTCCCAACAGAGGACGACAGCAACGACGGAGGGCCTCCCTGGATGCTATCCGAATCCAAGCAGTCAATCAGGAATTAATAGGTACAATGTGGACAACTTTAGGCCAAATATAGCTGCCCTGTTAAAGCCGAGAGGGTCTTGTTAGGATGCCAGAGCGAAACAGGGTATGTGGGCCCATCTTTAATGATGTCCGTTTGGACAAACCACCACTTGAAAGCTGCTAGAGGAATCGACGGTCGTCGGGTAGCAATGCTCCTGGAACACAAGGACGAAAGGCTGCTCGGATAGACTAACAAGGGTCTTTGAATCGGTCCCACCATTCACCGATCACATACAACGAAGATGGCTGGAAATATGAATGAGAGTTTTTTTTTTGCCTCCCAGGTTCTGGGATGCCCTGGCGAATATGTAGAATCCGGAGCAAAAAGGAGTTCGCAGAGTCTCGATTTTATGAGTGAATGACTTCAGAAAATGGGGGTATGTGCAGCTTTTTTGGTAGACACTGCTCCCTGGTCACTCAACTAACTTTCTGAGAGTGTCCTCATTGAAAAGAGTTTGAATGATCGGGCTCTTACTCCCCACAGATGGGACGTGGTGACAGCAAGCAGGGACAAACATGTCCTCACGTTGTTGCCGGTCATGAGGCACATGAAAACTCGAAAATGGCCTCGATCATTATACGGATCGAACGCAAGAGTCCAAAACGTAACCAATCTCATTTTTTTTTTCTGAAAAGAAACCAAAAAAGTCTCAAATATTATATCAAGAAAATGGCATGTAGAATGACAATATCATTCCAAAATTATCGGAGACATCCAACGTAAAACAAAATTCTGCCATAAGTCTGAAACAAAAGAATCTCAAAAGTCAAATGGGGAAAATTAAATTTGAAGTAGCAATATGATACTTAAGTCAATGCAAATTGTTTGACTGAAATTATCATATCTCTAGAATCTTCAATTTTTGTTCATAACGTAGTTATTTAAAATAACTGGTGTTACTTTGACGCCTCACTAACGTAAAACAAAATTTTCCGTTTTTTCTTCAAATTGCGATGAGATTGTCATAAATGGCGTCACCGCCGCTGTGTGTTTTCAATGGTAACATCGTTTTTCTCCATCTGTGGACTATACTTAATGTCACCATGGTAATATAAGAGGATCCTGTGCGGTATACTGTAATCCACTCTAGCCCATCGATAAGGGATGAAAAGCAATGTGTTTTTTGGTGGGTAACTTAACATATGAATATAGTGCTAACCATAGATTTTTCGTTTTAGTGACCGTTGGCCTATGACGTCAGAGGTCGTAAAGTAAGTACACTTTGTACCAGGTCAACCACCGACAAAAATTTGAAGATTATCCGACTTACTGTCTAGATGCAGATCGCCACATGTTCTGAGATTTTTCTATGGAACATAGGTTACCAGTCGTTTCGCCCCCTTGCAAGTTCGTCCCAAGCAGTTTGTCGCTGGCATTTCAGCCCTTACAACTTCACCCCAAAATGGAAGAATGCGTCGCCCCCCAAGTATAAACCCAGTTTGTCCCTTAATTAACTGACGTCAAGTGTAGTTGTCATAGTTTTCAACTATTTTCACACTATGAAAATCATTTTTCACGATAGTAAAGCCGTTACAGCGACTATTTAGGTCAGTTGTGAAAGAAAAAAGGAAAACTTGAAAATAGGATACCGCCATTATTTATAAAAAGTGCCCGTGCTCTGCATATGTCCATACAAGTTGATGTTTGGATATTGTATGATGTTTTTAATAAAAGATATTTTTCGAGTGATATTTTGGCTTACTGACTATATTAAACTATAATTCCATTAATCAAGTAATATCTTTAATTAGAATTTTGAGGGAAAAGTAAAAAGATTGGAAAATATATGAACAAAGCAATGAATACTAGAGATAGTACATGAAATATACAGCCACTACAGCCACTAATCACAACTAACATTTACATAGAACGTTAAGGGACGAACGAGTCTGCACTTGTGGGCCAACTTGTAGGTCTTCGAGCGAACTGGTAAACAGCCTGTGGCAATCTGGTAATTTCATAATTTGTAAGTAATGGGGCTCAGTTGCGGAAGAAAGCCTTAAATGGTTCAAATTATTTAATGTTAGCATATAAAGAGAAATCCTGACTTTTGACTTTTAAGGAGCTACCATAGCTAGGCCCAGGGCGACATCACCGGTGTCCATACATAATGGCAGTTACTTGTTACTGTCGACAATCCTAGAACGACAAAATCGAAATTTCTGAGGGATTTTTATTGCATTTGAACGGTTGATGAACAATTGCACACCTAAGGAGGGTGAATGTTAGCCAGTGTTGATTAGAATTGTAGGTAACTTGGCTAAGTTGGCTTGTAATCTATGTACAAAAGTACGAAGAGGTAAATTCTAAAAAGACAAATTGACACATTCTATGACTTTAATTTGCAAACATTTGTAATGAAGTTTAAAGTTGTTGGCGGAAAGTTTATGATACGTAGAGTTGAAAGCATTACGTCACTAAACAAAGTGTTATGCATATGTTGGCTTGGAGATACTGTACTTAGGCAAAAATGTAGTTCCCTGAACGGCAAACTAAAATATTACTGAATTGCTGGTTTATTCAAGACATTTGTAATGATTTTAAATATGTATTTGTAATGATTTTAAATATGTACGACAGGGAGGAAAAATGCCTACAATTTATGGATGAAAAAAAAGAAAATAGTATCTTCTAAGTGGAGTGGTGCCATGGCTTGGCGTGGGGCAAAGATATCTCAAAACAGCAAAATTATCCTCTTGTAGGAATGGTTAATTTCTGATACCCAATACCAGGTCTTCTTTTGGCTTCGATGATAATCGTAACCTTTGTAATCATACATATGTGTGTTCGTGTGTATGTGTCTGTAACCTTGTAAACACGATATCTCAAGAAGGGAAACTTGAGCAGATCTCATATTTGGTATGTAGGTGTCTACATTGAGTAGATGAACCTTTTGTTTGTGGTAAAGGTCAAAGGTCATTTGGGGTCAACATTGGTCAAATTGTGAAAACCTTGAAAACATGATATCTCAAGAAGGGAAGCTTGGGCAATGTCATATGTGGTATGTTGGTATACCACATTAAATTAAAGCTCTCTACTATGTTCACTGAAGTCAAAGATCGTTTGAGGTAAAGGAGGGTCAAATTGTGAAAACTTTGTGAACACAATATCTTAAGAAGGGAAGCTTGGACGAGAGTCATACATAGTATGTAAGTATAATATATTAATTACAAGATTACTTTTAATGTTGGTGGAGTCAAAGGTCATTTGAGGTCAACAGGAGTCACATTGCAAAAACATAAACACAATATCTCAAGAAGGAAAACTTGGACAGATGCCATATGAATTACATATACAATATATATATGAAATACATATGAATTTCCATGTAAAATACATATACAATATTATACATATATATATTGAATATATACATTGAATGTAGTTCAATCTCATTGAGTACAGGAAAGATTTGGTGTTTACTGGAGGTGGAAGATCATTTCATGTCAGCAAGGGTCAAATTGTTAAAACCTTGTAGACATGATTTCAAGAAAGGAAGCTTGTGCAGCTATATATATATCATATATATTTCATGTAAAGAATAGGTAGCCTTTGACAAGTACTAATTCAGAAAAAAAATGCTCATAATAGGATCCTCAAAACCACAATGCGTTTGTACATTCTGGTTATGTAAGACAGTGGAGTTGTTTTGGTGCTTAAGTGGGCATGTGAGACATACAACTAAGTAACAAAGCCAGGACGCACATTGTGGATTCGATGATACATTATGACTGTGGCACATTAAGGCAAGCGGTAGATCTCTCTTCAAAATAAGTTTATCACAGATTAAATTTCAGTTATAAAATTATTATGAAATTCAGTTGCTCAAGAATAATTTGTTCATCCATACTTTCAAAAGTCAAAAGATAAATTCGTAACTCATCTATGATGTTTTAAAGAGATGGAGCTATTGCAGGATTAAACAAAGATTAATGGTATTTCCCGTTTATCCATGTTGGTGACAATTGTATTGATGTATATTTTCAATACTTTCATTTAAAGTAAATGCAGTAATACATTGCAAATTTTGCAAATTTTTTTTTAAACAGCAAAATTTTGGATGTGACATTGTTGTACTGTTCGAGAATTAAAGCAGGATTATGTTGTTTGAAGAAACAAAACAGGCTTTATCGCGAATTTTCCATTTTCTCGTTATTTGATACACACTTAAGCCAAACAACTATATATATTCTATGCTTTAAGATCTTTTAGAATTCGTTGACTTTTTTTCGTTATCACGTCTTTAGACGCGCAGTCACAGATCATAAAGGTTCGCGATGCACCGTTACCGTGGTGAACTTGGCGGCTATCTTGAACTCTTTGTTGAAGTTAGATTACGCCTTAAAAGCTATATTCGTCGTAGTTGAATTAAGACTTGATGAAGTCGGTTGGTTGCTTGCAGGAAAGGACATTTGAAGTTTACGAACTAAAGACGAAAACGGCGGCTCTAGATCAAATACAAAAATATTGTTGGCATGAAGTGTCCCTGCCATTTTTCTTACTTATGTTACAAAAGGGTTTTTTCTTTGCTGACTACTTGTCAGCTTCAGCTACTTGTCAGCAATCAGGCCCCATGGTCCACAATCAACCAAGCATGACTGACACGAATCTCCCTCATTAAGTGAGATGGTTTGAAAGCGAATAAGGAACACTGTTTCAGCTTTATTTGCCCTCTGTGCACTCAAGTGAGTTGTAAGGATAGTAAGGATTACTGACTGGTGGGCAGGTAGAAACAGGGTGCAATTTACAAGGCCAAAACTGCAGCACATTGACCATCACAAACTACACCTAATTGTCATTTGAATAGGATGCAGCATGCTAATTACTCTTCGTAACTGTTGCATCACTTGCAATCATCTGTGTGATTTCTTCATATGCAGTTATCCATTTCATGGTTATAAACTTTGTTAAAATGTTGCCAGTGTGGAATCTGGCAGTCAGAGGGCTTGTAAATCTGATAATAGGATGTGTGGTCAATTGCTGGAACCTATGTATTGTCCATTTTTTTTTGCTCCAGGTCATTTTCACAATAGAATAAGTAAATAAATGTACACACACAAGAAGATACAATTTTAACAGTGCTCTTTATATTACTCTCACTAAAACTTGTGGTAAGTAAGGTGACATGTCATAAAGCATTACGAGAAGATCTAAAAGGTGTTCAAGTCTACCACTATGATATGATAACATGTGTCTAGCAAATTTTGGATACAAAATGTGTTATAACATACACTTGAAGCACTTAATTCTCTTTTTTTTTTTTTACTTCCATGTTACTACATTTCAGGACAAATACTGTCAAGATCGACTACCACAGTTTCAAATAAAAATGAAAAAATAAAATACTTTTCACACCTAAAGTAGTTGCAGCACAGAATATTTTCACAAAGACAAAGGAAAGGGCAGTCATCACCATTGTCATCTCAATTTCTCTTTTGCTTGGCAAAACTATATAAACATGGTTGGGACATCACATTCTGAGAAATGATGCAACGACTATGGGCAACATGCTAAAATGAAACCAGCAGGATGCCTTTGAATTGTGGTGTGGATTAGGTCTCCACTACAAAAGGCTAATGTTGACATGTTCCATATATATTGACTGGAAACCAACACTATACAGTAATCATTCTGGCCTTGAAGGGCAGTTATTTTGTGACACCAAGCAATCACACATAGAGCTGAGCACAAATTGGGGGAGACGTTCACAAGGGCTCTTTGAAAGTATCTTACTCTTTAATGGAAGCAAATCATGGAGGGCACTTTTTGGGCAAAAAAAAAGCACTGTATTTAGATATTTTTGCTGGCCCGGTCAAAAGAGTGGAGGAAGCCTGTGGCCTTTGTATTAGTACAGTTAGCTTCACAAATGTGATTACAAAATCAACAATTTTAGATCAGATTTGACACTACTTTTAAGTAAGTTCAGATGGGAAAACCAGACTGCTCTTGGTAAAACCCTTCTTACCGTGACCTGGCCCATCATCGAACACCCCACCTCCCTGTTGCTAATGCCCCGGTCACACTATAGCAAATCACGTACTGCGACTGCTTGCAACTGGGTCATTTTGAAAATGTTTGCTACATCTCCGCACGGACTGCGTTGAGTTGCATTGAGGTTGCGACTAGTTGCATGGGTTGCTCACGAGTCATGCGCACCGGAGCACATGAAGCAACTGCTTGCAACTAGAAATACCCTGCAACTGGTTGCCGTCTGTTCGCCGATGTGCTGCAACAATGTTGCGATCTACTGCGCTTATCGCCGAACACTCCCAGCACGATCTGCGTCTAAACTAGCAACTATACCACAGACTGCAACAGTCTCATACTGTGCGGCGTCATGCTGCGTCGTACGGCCCTGTACTGCGAACATTCGCCAACAAGCGCAGTACGGAGAAGTACGGAGCAAAATGTTTTAACAGTCTATATGGTGGGGCACAAAGTCTTGCTGAAATCCGGCTGCCCGTTCTTGTTTGTCGTTTTCTGAAAAGAAAGTGTCTAACTGTCTATGCACAAGAAACAGCAAGAACTGAAACATCATAAACTGCAAATTGCCTTCTCAAGAAACAGCCTGGTCAAAATCAAACGAAGTGCCAGTGGAAGGCTTCTCAAAGTTTTTACCTCTGCCACTCCCGATTTCTGATAGTAGTGGTACACCATACAAGGGAAATAAGGCAGTTTCTTCCACTTTCCTCCAAACAAGGTATCCGCACGCTTTTCTGGGGCAGGTAAATGTCATTTCTAATGATGATACATGTGTTATATTGGAAGGGATGTTCATGATCAATGCTACCAGGCCTCTTGATTGCCACAAACTTTTGGAGACTTTGCCCTTTCCTTGTACAAGTAGTGGGTTGACAAAGCAGTCCGCATTTTCGATCCTCTGGAAATTCACATACTATTAGATCATCCAGGTAGACATGGTATTATGCCAAAGGATATAGAGAGGTGTAGAAGGGATAATAAGTCTTCAGTCTCTGATGAATCACATATCTATACAGAAATTACTATCACTATCCTCAAACCTAACAACTGGTTAAAATTCATCAGAAACCGTGTGAACAAGAGGTTGCTGGTAGCATTCCTATCTAACCAGTTACTCTACATAGCCAGGGATGCTCATTATTGACCAGAAG
This sequence comes from Stichopus chloronotus, assembly GCA_021234535.1. NCBI lineage: Eukaryota > Metazoa > Echinodermata > Holothuroidea > Aspidochirotida > Stichopodidae > Stichopus > Stichopus chloronotus. The sequence continues at coordinate 9,577,077 of CM037849.1, forward strand.
TTTTAATTACTGCTGGTGGTTTTGATGGTCATGATTCTCAACAGTTCTCAGGTGGCACTATCCATGAAAATCCAGCATTTCGATCTAATCATGAGGAAGGTGATTCACGAGTCTGGTTTCATGCTGTGAAGACAAATTGTAAAGTAATTATCATTTACAGTTCAGACGGAGGCACATTCAACATTGGTTTACCCTTAATGCAGAGTCACTCTGTTAAACTCTCTAGCAGCATCAATATTGTGGCAGATCACAAGATTATCTTGCAATAACTGACAGATTGAACACTTACGAGATGTATCCTCATAATACAATCGACAGTAGTGTTTGTGGTATATGCTATTTCCTGCCAAAGAATTAGGTTCTGAACCCAAGTCAACATTCAGACCGATTAAAAGTGACTCACTGGAAGTTGCAAGATTAGTGCTATGTAGTCTTTTTACATTTCTACATCTACTAAACGAACACTCTTTCAATGACCTCTTGAAGCCTTTTCTTGCAAATAAGTTTTTAACATCATTACTTTTTGCAAACTTTTTCTGACAAGCCTGACAAATACAATCAGTATAACCAATCCCTACATCTTTTAGCTTTTTTCAAGTTCCTTATGGATGCGGTAGAGCTTGTGAAATGTGCCAGTAACGAGGCTTAGAATCTTTGCATAGTTTGCGTGGGCCAGATGGCTCATTTTGATGCAACGACGAACAAGCACTTTGTGGCATATTTAAAAAACAAATTACATATTGCAAAAGTGAGCATTTGATGAATGCTGTCCACAACTGAACAAGTTAGCTGTAAATACTGAAACTATGGAAGGCCCACTGCAGTGGTAGCAGCATATGCTAATGTATTACATGCCTAAGTTGTTGACTTACTTACTGGCCATTTTGTTGGGAAACTCAACAACTACTTGCATACTATCATCCTGTAGTACTGCTTCGGGACTTACTCAGAGCTCACTGGCATATAGGACTGGCCTAGGCCTGGCCAGAAAAGGTCTAAATAATCATTAATGAGAGGCTAGTACAAGCTTCGTCTAATAATAACATTGTTAATTAAACTGCAGAGCCTCTGTCCCAAATTTCACAGGGGGTTGCGTACTGTAGCTAGAATACTGCAGGCTAAAATACTGTATTGATACAGTATAGTACATACACCAAAAGTCGAGCACTGCCAAGCTTCGGCACCCCTAAAAAATAAGCCCTTAAATTCGATGACCTAAGTAGCTGGACAAATTTTTGACTACAATGCCTTGAAATGACTAAAAGAAAGCTGAGACACTGTTTATTTACTCGCCCTTGCCTGGTTAGTCAACTTAACAGTACTGCATTAATTTGCATAGGAGAAATAGGCTAGGCCTAGATCATCCTATTCGTAGTTTCCGCCGAATGTTATAAATTTTCAAATCATGATTTTAACCCTTCAGTGAAATTGTTCCCGATCATTTTTGTTGCTAGCTTGTTCACAGGTTTGTGCGGTAGGTTTAGGCACAGGATCTGATTAAAAGGACACTCTTTATGTAAAGATTGTCACGCTAACGTTAGTAAGATGCGCAAAGTTTGGCAGGTTTAAATCGTATCGTTAACTCAAGTAAATGCTGGTTGAAATAACAGATTTCGAGGTACAATACTTAGCATATTGGATCAAATTACTAGTAAAACTGAACTTTCCACTTGCAAAAACAAGATAATAAAATTTGTAGGGATTTTGAATTTCCAGCAGCTAGACATTCCAAGCTTTTTCCGTTAGATGGGCGAAGTTTTATAGGCCTACATCAGTAGTCGTAAACTATGATCTACTTCTAGGTCTTTACTGGAAATGTGTGTTGCACTTAAAAAAATTTCCAATTTGATCGGAACGTTTAGACAGCAAAGCTCACAGATAAAATAATGGGCGGACCTAGTTAGTCTAGACTATATCATACTTAAGTTACACATGCCGTAAACATACAGTACAAGTTTAGAACACAACCATTTGATGGTCAAAATAAAGAAATCTAGACGGAAATATGGCAGAATGCTGATAACAGTTGTAGGGAAATATATGTTGCACTTAAAAAAAATCTTTCCAATTTGAATTGTTTAGACGGCAACGTCCCAGACAATATCGTGACACAGCTGAGTGAAAGCGTAGCCTAGGCCCACTAACTTACATTTACTACACAATACACCTTGCATAGGCCTACCCAATACATTCAAGTTTCGAACACTTCAAGTTCTGTTGCCGAAAAACATTTTTCCTGACGGAAATATGATATAAGGATACTGTATGGGGTAGAAAAATACCTTCTTCACCTAAAGGTAACAACGTCACAAATAAAATCGAGAGCGGTTTTGTAGTCTTACCTTACGAACCCTCCAATGATGTGCTTGTAGTATTGTATCGAATGTTCGAAAAACAAATTAACCTCGGGGTGAATTCGGGAATATTCACACGACGAAAAATTTTTAAGTCATCAATTGACAGCTTTCAAACTTTGAAAATATGGTGAAGATGTGGAAAACTATTAATTTTAATTTATTTGACTGAACGCTGTTTGTGAAATCTGCAAACCGGAAGTTAACGTTCGAAGAACTTCCGGGTCAAATTTTCGTGCATAATAATTTTAATTTATTCCTCATTATACGAGGTCAGATTTCCAACTGTGGAAAGTAAAATCTACGATGTCTGTCAGGAAATTCTCATTAATTAGAATGTTAATTAGAAAGAAGAGATTTTCCGTTAAAATGTTATTGGAATGTTTCAAAATGTGCAATATTTTCGTGCTAATTCCACAACGGAACCCTTATGCAAGCGCATTTCTTTTGGCAACTAGTCAGTATTTCGGCAAACAGACTACGATCTTACGTAGAGTTGTATTCATAACTTAACTGGGTTTTTTATGCCAGGAATTTGCACATCAAGTTTTAAGCGGTTAGGAATAGGTATGTTGTACATGAAAAAGGTAAAGATAATATTTGCAATTTTTACAATCGCTTCTGATTGATTTTTCAGGCATACTTTATTTGGTTGACCAGAACCCAGAAACATTTTGAATGGTTTACTGACATCATTCGAAACGTTGAAGAGAACGACGAGGACTTATTTGTGGAGTCGCATATTTTCATTACGCAGTTTTTCCAAGAGTTCGATCTACGAACCACGATGTTGGTAATAAAACTTTCTTTTTAGATTATTTCTTGATAAATCCACGTACGTATGTAAATGTATCAGCTATCCGTCCACTTATTATAACTTATTAAGTAATAAAGTATATTAATACTACAAACTTTGCGTCAGTCGTACACAACGTTTATGTATATCAAACAAGAGGTCAGAAATTAATTGCAGAAACACAAGTTCTGTAAAGAAACGTGACGATATATATGTATATATATCTGTTAAATGTTTTGTTTCGAACGTGTCCTTTTGTAAATTCTTCTTTAACAATTAAATTCTTCTTTAATTTTGAGGAATTTCCCCCCAATGTTAGTTGAAACATGTTACTGTTGAAACATGTTACTGTTCTTGTAAATACTATTATTGGCATCTTCTTTACAGTACGTATGCGAGCGTCATTTCTACAAAGTATCAAGTCGGTCTCTTTTCACTGGTTTGCGTTCAGAAACTCATTTCGGAAGACCAGATTTCGTTTCTTTCTTACAAGCCATCAAAGATAATCATCCTGGGGTAAATAGCCTCCTTTATTTACTACCTTCTGCACAAGTATGGGGTTGCAGTTGAGTATTGTGCTTTAATCACAATGACAATCAAAAAACGTAAACGTTAATGTCTCCACATTGACCTTAAGCCTAAGAGTTATCTTACTCGAGAATACTCACACTGAATAAAATTTGTCGTAGCATCACCAACTTTAGATGGCATACACATTCACGGAGCTAATTGATATTCCTATGGTATACTTGAGTTTGTGTTAAAAATCAAATGGACAAATCAGGACAAAGGATATTACGAAATTACTCACAGTCTGTTTTAAATTATTACTAAATGGAAATGAACTTCCTCTCAAGCAGCACGCAGTTCCGACAACATAGATGTTTTATGTTATATAATATTATCCAAGTATTCCGTTACTTACCAGAGTTCGTCGCATTAGTTAACTATTACTCGTCACAACTTGTCACATACCTGTAGTCAATGACATGTTCTGTCTTACATTCCAGGTCCATCCCATTGGAGTTTTCAGTTGCGGACCACCACAAATGAACACTGGTCTTGTGTCTGCTTGTACTGCACTGAACAAAGTTCACGGGAGAGTGGCGTTCAGTCACCACAGTGAAACGTTCTAATAGCCCAGTGTCCCGTAAAATTACGGAATCGCCATTTTCTTCTTTAAAATTGATATCCGATTTTACTGTGATGATCTACTTAATGACATTTTCTTCCTATTTGGGCATTTCCACGGTAACGGAATTACAATTCAGAAAAAGTTAGGCTATAATTTTTTCTATTACAAATTAGCAACAGCAGATTATGCCAACAGTTAGTAACGTTTCACTGTAATTTCTAATAAAATAAGATAATACAGTATGTCAGGGAAGAGTTCTCTGGTAATGCAATTATAAAAATGGAATCTTTTTCATACTTTCAACTTTGCACTAATTCCTCTGAAAAACTGTAGCATCTGTGAATTATATTGACCCTAATAATAAGCAATAGTGTTAGAATAATTCTTATGGTATCTTTGTTTCTGATATTATTTTGGTCACGTTTAAGCAAATAAAATATCCAACAAAAAAAAAGCAGTGGTAATGGAATTACCGTTCCCTGAAGTTGTTCTTAAAAAATGTTAATGAAATTAGAATAATGAAATTCCTAGATTTTGTCTATTTTTTTGTTAAAACATTTAGATTAGTGAGATAAGTTATTAGAAAAGCCTCATTCTTGTGAAGTAAATAAAAAAAGACAAGCCGGTAATTGTGTACTGCAATTAAAAGATAACTGGTAAAATTTAATTGTCAATGTTAGCTACATTAAATATAATCTGTGTATATACTCTGCACTTTTTTAATATGCTTTCCCACAGTTGTTCAAAAAGAACCGCAATTTTTTATAATGCGAGTAATAAAATTTGTGCACATGGCTTAACGGAATTAGTTACATACTATACTGTTTTTCTTTTCACACATATGACAATATGTTTGAATAGCATCGATGTGCAGTAAACATTTTAACAGATCCGTTGGAATACGTATGCATCTGCTGGTGTGGAACTGGGTTAATTCCTTCAACGGCTCTGTCAAGTTCACTGTTTGTAATTTCATCTTTGCTATTGTATTAGGGCACCTTCTTCTGCATGGCTACACTTGCAAACTCTTGAGATGTTTGAACCTTAGTCTTACTGCAATTACTCCCCCCCCCATGAACTCTATACGGTATCCTTCCCATAGCCAGTGGCAAATAAATAAATTCTTAAAAATAACCCTATATGTTCCCTTCATCTGGTGGCTATGTTGTTATCTGTTATACACTGGTGTAATCCATATGTTGTTACAGGTAGTTGCAGGGAGTCCCCCTCAAACAATCTCCACAACCTCCAGTTAAGATTCATCCTCCTGGTCACATAGCAATAGCGCAATGAATCTGTGTCACTGGTCAGGGTGCACAGGGGTTATGGATTTGACCCCACAGTTTGCTAAGTAAGTGGTAGATGAAGATACTGAAAAGGGCAGAGAAGTTATAACTGCAAAATAATTCAGCTACACTTAAATTTGAAAAGGAAGTTTGGCAACGGAATTTCAATCGTTAATTCAGAGGAGATTTTGAATTTTTCACCCACAAACATCGAATAGAGTAGTGACAAGGGATTCATAAATATTATGAATATAGATATATTTTGACTATACAAAAATAACCCCAAAAATAACGCACTAAAATTGACTTCAAATGTTTTGAAGTAGCAGACACTATGAATTCAGAAATTCCAAGATTAACAGGGAACAGTAATTTCTTCAGTCTCATGTGCATGGACTTACTACGTCTTTCAGTGAACGAAAATGGTTGTTCAAAGAAGCACACAGTTGATTTGAATGGAAACTGTCAACCGCTACATTAACGTATTTTACCCTTTTTGTAATTATGTTAAAGAACTTGAAATCATATTGGCGGGATATTGAAACCAATTTGTCTTCCAAATTGTCCAAATGGTGCAATGAAAAAGCCTGAAGAAACTTTTGGAGATGAAATTTCAATGTTATTACTTTTTGACTACGCACACAGTTTAATGGTATGGCAATTTTGAATTAAGATCACAAAGATTCATTAATCATCCTTTAGTAGTCACAGTGCCGCTACATTGCCAATAACATAGTTATTATATAATATAAACTGTCATATTTAAAGTTACAAAATATGAACTTACAAATAGCGACAAAAGTTAACTAACGGAAATATGGAATTCTTAACGGCTTAACGAGAAATCACATTTGTTGAGGGTTTGCAACCCCCTTCCTCCAGACAGTCAAAACGGCGTTTCTCCCAGTGTTCTCGACTGCATCATCCACTCAACCATAAAAGAGGGATATCATGTCTACAATTTAAAAAACAGTCTATGAAAAATGGTAGTACATATAACCTCCCAAAAGTTTTGAACTAGAAAAATTGGGGTTTTGCAAACCACCCACAGCAGATGGTCGGAAACGGTGAAACGTATAGAATCTTTATGTTACCGTAGTTTTCTGAAGTGTTATTACAACAATTTTTACTTTCTAACAATAATAGTTTTTCCTTTTGAGAAATTTTCAACTGGCAGGTGGCCCTTAAACGAAATTAATATTTTGCATCAATTGCAAGTTATTTTTCCCCAGAAATTATGGTTCCAGAAAAGTTTTTTCCAACAAATTTCACGCTCAACTATTACATTTTATTAGTTGCTACAACCGACGATAATTGCAAGACAAATCAGAAGTCGTTCTTGTACCGATAACGGTAGAACAGAACGAGATCGCCATACAATCGTATTTTGATAGATGGGAAAAGCCATAAAATGATGGTTGGTTCTAGAGCTGTGAAAATGTACATTATAAAATGCGCTAAACTGAGACGTGAAAATTTGTAACTTTGCCCTCTGCGCCAAAATTCTGTTTTCGCACCAAGGAAGATCGTGAGTTCCAGGCATGTTCACACCTGTCCATCTTTCTTCAAGTAATTCCTCGGATTCCTCAATTTTGCACATGTCTACATAAATAACAGTAATGTATATTGTGCTCTCGTAACCACATACTGCATGTCTTTGCGTCATTCACATGATTTTGTAGAGTTTTGACTCTTGAAAATACAGAGCGCTTCATCGATCCCCCAATGCCATCAACAGCTCCTTTGTAATGAGATGTGGCAAAGAAATGCCACTTGACTTTGATTCCTTCCTTAATCAGCTCTGTTGTGTAAATGAAGACAGCTTTCTCCTTCAAAGGCTGAGCAGCTCCATCAGAGAAGTTTGAGTTACACTGGCATCTTTGACTGCAATTCCTTGATAATGCAGTCATTAAAAGTGGCTGTTGCGCACTTGTCAGCAACAATTGAGCTGATTGAAGATGAAGATCTTGCTCAATTATGAAAGCATTTTCACTAAACTCTATTTTGATGACAGCTTGGTTTGGTTTTGGAGAAGAATAACATTCCTGAAAGTAACTTTGCTTGCTTGGTTTTAACGAAGTAATCTAGTTTCTCAACAAACATTGACAAAGCAACACTTAGAGTTCCACCTGTTCAGTTGCTCCCTCTGTTATAGCGTATCCATTGTAACCATTTCATTATTCTCTTTGAAGATTCATTATCAAATTTCAAGAGTGCTTTGTTAATGCTGGTATTGCGTTCACACTTTTCACATTTGCTGTACATGCATTCTTCATTTGTATTATCACAGACCAATATATCCAATAGTTCTCTGGGTTTATATAGATGGAACACTGCAAAGTGGACTCACGGCCTGTAAGAGTAGGCTAAGTTCTCATAATAGGTGCAGACGCACACATTATATGGCATGGTGTATTTGTCACTGTATCTGGTCTCAGTGACTTGAGTGTGGCTAATATTTTTTGTGATCAGGGAATTCAGGTACAAATGGCAAGCCTCTTGCATTTCCATCTCGGAGTGGTGTTATGGAGTCTTTTTTCCAAGGGCCATCCAAGTGATGCTGAGGCATCTACTTGTATTCATGCATATTTATACTGTTGTTCTAGCGATACCTTTAAATTTTAGATGTCTTATTTGGTATCAAGCCATGAGTCATATGTCTATGTTCTATGCATTTAATATTGAGACTAAACTGTTTCAGTTTGCTCGAACTTGCCAGTAGAGTAATTAGGCTGATTCGATGGCAACGTTGAATATGACGTTAGTAATGCTGTTGTGTTCAATTTGTTAGTTGACCTATTAGTATCATATTGAGTTCCAGCAAATTGTTTGGCCATTATACTACCTCCTCTACGTGCACCACAGTGACTAACTTTATTTGACAAATATGTCATGCAGCAGTTCTTTTGAAAAATTACATGTCATTTGCCATTCGAAAAAAAAAAAATTTAAAATCGAGCATAAATAATTACAAAACAACGGTGGCATTTCAAGAGATATTTATTGCTACCACAGCAATGTCAATAGTCACAGCAACAAATCTCAAGAACAGTTTGAAAATCCTGGAGCCAACTGTATGACTTGATTTATTGAGAACATGGACATTGAGAACATGGTACTTACATGTACTTACTTGTACTTAGAAATAGGGATAGAAGATACCAACATGACATACAAAGAAAATGTCTTTAATTATTGTTACGCCATTCAGTTTTATCGATAAACATCTTGCCAACGCCTTATCTCTCCTTAAAACATCATGCATGTGATGAGTAATGGAAGATGCATCATTTGAATTTTGAAAGATTTGGGTGAACAAATTAGTATTGAGCAACAAATGCACTGAAAACTTCTTCCTTGAAAAGATGGCTGCTGATCTTCCTTATTTTGAACAAACATTGGTTTTAAGAATATTGTTGTTTTCTGTAAAACAAACGCTCTATTTCCCTTGAAACCATATAGCATTACTTATATTGTGTCCTATATCAGTAAAACTGAAGAAGAAATGGGGACATTATTAAAAGACGTCAAACAAGAAGTACGTGATCGGAAAGTTAAATGATGAAATGCAAACTTACCTTACTTCACCAACTCAATATTTTGCAGAAACATAATAAATTCTTCAATAATCACAAGTAATCAATTCAACATTTTCGAGAAAAGGAATGAAATTCTCACTTATCACAAGTAAATCAATTCAAATTTTCGAAGAAAAAAAAGTTGAATTACGCATTTACCGTATGTCATCAATTCAACAGTTTGAACAATTGATGAATTACTCACTTACAACAAGTAATCATTTGAACATTATGCAGAAAAAGATGAATTATACATTATGAAAATGTCATCAATTCAATAATTATGAAATTCAGCATTTTGAGGGAAATTGCTGAAATTCATCACATCTAATCAATTCAACAGTTTGCAGGAAAATAATGGAACAATCTTTTACCAAAAGTTATGAATTCAACAATTTCCAGAAAATTGATTGATTACTTAGTTATTAATTCAACAATTTTCTGAGAAATAATGAATTACACAATTTACGCAAATGTCATTTATTTCACCATTTTGGGGACAATTGATGAAATGCTCACTTATCACAAGTAATCAATGCAACATTTTGCAGAAAAAATGATAAAATACGCATTGATCAAATGTTATCAAGTAAATAATGCTATTACGTATCAAAGCACAGCGAATTTTGTGTATAAATACTTTAAGACTGCATGAAAACAGAAAACAATTAATTTAATCTTAGTTTTGCTTTGATTTAAAAGAAATAGATTTTGGAATAGTTTTGACATTACGACGTTTAGTGGAATTGTGGTAAGTCGTTTATCTTATCTTTGGAAGTTCCCTTTCTCTTTACTGCAAAAATCGAATACCTGCGTTAATGTAAATTTCTGTTGTTTGAGACCTATTCTCTCTGCACTCACTTTATATTGCCAATGTCATTTAGAATTATCAGTGTAGAATTCGGACTTATAGACTGTGGAATCAATGGAATGTCTACATAATTATTATCGCCTAGATGCATTTCCAATGGGTTATCACAGTTGAAAAAGTATGCCATTTATGGTTGTATGCCGGGAAACACAATAACCTGTTTTTCATTTCGATTTTTCCTACTGCTACAACATTAATAGTGTAAAAAAAAAGCATTGATAGTCGAAAAAACGACATTTCGACATTTGCGTTGCATATTAAAACATGAGAAAGAACTTGGAAACGTAGGGGAAAATCTCAGCTATTTGTCTAAATGTAGACTTTTCCTAATCTGCGACAACTTTTAAAAAATGGGTTAAAGGTACTCTCATTAATTTCAAATAAGTTGTTTCTAGTCGTATGCCGTGTGTTCTATAAGTGCTGGCGGTACTAACCTACAGATCAAAGCATTGCTCTGAGTAGCTTAAAGCAGGTTGTGCTGTTTTTCCTGGAATGTCAAAGGTGCACCAAAACACTGACTATATTTTGTATAGTTGTAAAAATTATACAAACTACCGTAGCAAGGCCTATTTGTCCAAAATAAAACCTAATTTCCTGAAGCAATGCACTTTTGTTACGGGGGGAAAAGCCGCACATTCACTACAGGGCCTGGTTCTGCTAACTTTTTACCCGACAAAAAATGAATCACTCTTCTTTCTGCCGTAATTGACAATCTAATGAATGAAATTCCTCCTGAAAGAAACATATCATAGATGGTATTTTCCAGAATGGCATCGAATGGAGAATAGACAATGAAGGCTGTTTTTGCTCGTTCAAACAGCACATCCAACTTTAAATGACATATATTAGATGAATTATCCTGAACTGCGAGTGATCATTTCTAATAAAGGAATGAATTACGTCATTACACAGTTAATATTTACTCATTTTAAGTATAAGTATTGAAATTAACCTGATATTCCGTAAGGCTGACTTTAAATAAAAGCTCTCTGGTTTGTTTGGATAATTTGAGAATGAAACTTCTGGTCTTTTACTTTAAAAAATGAAAGACTTCCAAATCCTCGGCATTTGACTGATCATCGACAGCCCCTTATATAATTATTGAAACGATAGTGTTGTCGAGTCCCTATGGTAAGCAAATATTTTAATGCAGGATAGCCCGATACATTTCACCTAATAAACATATAGCAATATAGATTAATGTGTATCTTTATTGCTATTGTCACAATCAAGAACTGTGTTACTAAGGACTAATGTTACTAGTATGTACCGTACTATGTACTACTGTTTCTTTTGAAACCTTTCATGCACAATGAGAAATGTATTACTGGCTCCAAAATAATTGACTTGAAAGTCAACCCCGATAGACTGAAAACAAAGCATTCTTTGTTGTCATTGTACGGAAAGACATAAACCACTGCTTGGTTCCATCTTAGTTAAGTTCACAAATTCGGTAACTTCATTTTGTGATGTCTCGAGAAATGCACGTACGTTTTGAAATAAATGTTTCATCAAGTTAGTATTTTAATATGGTAATTATATTATTGCTTTAACTCCCACAAAGTCTTTATTACGATATTAATATATATTTCATTCCCATTTTAACAGGAATGCATACTCCTGATGATGTTGTTCCCAGCAATTATTACTCCTCACAATCCTGCTCAACGTAGAGGAGAAAGAGAGAGAGTGAGCTTGGGGCAGAACATGGAGATGGATTATAATTCATTACTTCAAGGAACGTTATCAAGCAAATGAAATAATACTGCTCTTTTCTCTGTGTAATGGCATTTCCATTAGTTTAGGTCAATTTAGACTGTTGTTCCGCACCTGGGGTTCCTATGATCGACTTCAAAGTGCTGTAGCGGAAAATTTCCCGGATACAGTTCCATGTGGCCAATCGATTAAAAGACATATGTACACATGTCAAGGACGTAATCATGGTGCAATCGGATTTTTACGACAATTTGTCTGGCTATATGCCGGGTGCGCTATCATCAACTGATTCATAATATATATACTAACTTTGTAAAAGATCTAAAAGCCGTACCAATGGTTGTTCGTTCAGATAGAGGAACTTCGAATCTGTGAGTCGTCGTTCCACTCCTTAATACTTTGTTTCAACTCTACATCTGTACCATTAAATTTGTACCGTTGAGATCTCTCAATGGCCTCCCCTGGCGACAAATCTTCAAAGTGAACTGATGCAACAAGAGTCGGTGTCTAAACTATTTGCTACCCCCAAATGCACTGCACGTATTGCCAGGCAAGTAAAGATGACTCCATATCTTTTTTTCACCATCGAACGTCCCCTGCTTGACTTCGAATGGCCCAAAGGAATCCATTCCTACTCTTGTGAAGGGCGGTTCATCAGGCATTATTCCAGAACTCGGTAAATCGGCCATCTTTTGTTTACCGACCTTCGCACGTAAACGCCGGCAAGTTACTCATCGGTTAATGCATTTCCGTACCAAAGCATGGCCACTTACAATCCAATATTTCTTCATTTTTTCAGTGATTTCCTTTACGTTCAGGCCTTTTAAACCTTTACGATATTTACTGAACTCCTTGAGCACGGTCATGAATTTCAGTACCCACGCTACATGACATCTCAACCTCTACCAGCTTGAATACTTGCTGATAAAGTCATATCATGCAACTGGGATAGCAGTAGCAGTTACCGTAGCTCTTTTCTTCTCCTCCGGATCACCCACTGGTAGTTGTGGTTTAAACTTCTTATTCGAGGTCCACTCATTCTCAGGTAACCACAGAAATTTTGGCCCATGGTGCCACATCTGACTTTAAATAAGGTCATCAGCAAAAAGACCTCTTGATGCATCATCAGCTGGATTCTCAGGTGATTGCACATGTAACCATTGGCTAATGTATCGAATGACTGCGGTACTATCTGTCCTAAATGTGACCTTGCTAGGTTTGATCTGCAGGTCTCTTTCCATAGATGTATAAAGTCTCACGGATACTGTGGCTGCCGTAAGCTCCAGACGTGATATGGTCACTTGTTAGAGAGGCGCAACCCGTGCCTTTCCCATAAAGAATGCACCTTTGCAGTCTGAGCTTTGACAATTCCAACAACCATCTTTTCCAGCGTGTTAAGGGTGTTTATTATCTGGAATATTTTCATCCCAAGACAATTTACAACTCGAAAAGGTTTTGCATTATCCCCTTTGTGACTAGCACAAAAGGGGCAAGCAAACCTAATGGATCGTATACTGACGCCTACGATGGACAAGATTCCTTTTCTGGTGTTACGGTGTACTGTCACTCTAAAACTGAAATTGATCTGATTCCAGGCACCACGTAACTCCAAGTGCACTGTCAAGTGGCAACTGATCTTTCTCCATATCTAAACTTCTGATGCCTTCTGCTCTTTCATCTCTAAGTATGGCATCTAAAACAGATTTGCTGACCCATTTAGTCAGGTGAAACCCTCCCTTTCTCAACAGTCCTCTCAATTGTCTCACAAGGGTTATTTGCCTCTTTTCCAACTGACTTCAACATATCATCTACGAAGAAGTTCTTTAGTATTGACAGTCTGAAAGCGATATAGGATTCCTACTAACGAATTTGTTAGATCTGGACCTCTGGTCTGTCGTTGAGAGATAGTCCCATGAACTTAGCTGCCGCTGTTGCATACCACATGGATTTTTTTTCTTCTGGGGTAGTAAACTTACCAGACCTTGCCATCTTCACGATGTAAGTCTTTATCTGGTATCAGAATTGAATATCGTTTGTCTAGCAATCTTTGCATGAAACCTTTGTAATCCTCAAGATACTTTGAATTTTTCCAGGAGACGAGCTTTCGTGTTCATTGCCCACTGGACTGCTTACTCTTTGTAGGTCTTCCTGTTTGAGAGAGAGAGAGGTGGAGAGAGAGGAAAGACTGTCTTATAGTGTCTTTCCCTCATCTTCGCTAACTTATCTAAACAAGGCATAAATAGATGATCTTCTCTTTCAGGTTTCTCTTCTGAATGCCTTTCACTGAAGTCGTAGTTGAACTGTGAAGTTAACATCTTATCAATGGTCTGCAGATTAATGTAGTGTGCATAGATCTTCTTAGCACTCTTTATTGGACCATTTACTGTCCAGCCCAGACATGTACGTACAAGCGTTAAGGTCCGTCACCCTATTTATGACTTGCAGTGGTTCTAATGCTTTGTGGAAATTGATTCCAATGAGCACACCAACTTCTTTTGCCTTTGACATTGGCAGGTGAGCACTTCTTAGATAAGGCCATGGCTTCCAGTCCTCTTGAGTCACTATGTCCTCTTCGTTAACTGGAATCCGCCTTTGGATATAAACCTTTGTCAGCTGCAGAGTGTTCTTCTCTCTTATTTCGCACACTTCCAACGCCCCTAAATATTCAGGATGGAAGAGTGCACTCTCGATAGCTTAATTGACCAGAAATTCTATCCTTTGAGAATGTATTATCGTAAGAAATATCTCAGTAATTCAAGCAAATTTTGCTGTTAAAGGGTACTTATTCGTATCCACAGAGGATGCATACGAGGAAGCAAAGAAATTATTGAATCAGAGATATGGAGATCCCTTTCGTAAGTACTAATGCATTTGGGGAAAAACTGGATTCGTGGCAGAAAGATCCCTCTGATGGTGAAGCCCTAAGAAAACATTCAGACTCTCTCAGACAATGAGAGACAGTAATGCAAACTACAGGCAGACTTCCCGTACTTTCATGACCCCAAAGAAAACAAGAGAGCTAGCTAAATTACCAGAGTGGTTAATAAGTAACAAGATGAGGAGATAAGTATCCGACTGTAAGGATAACGGCAAAGTGTTTCCACCCTTTAAGGAATTCATACAATATGATGATCAGGGAATCCAACATTGTCGGTGATCCGGTTGTATCAATTCAAGCCTTGAAGAGTAGTCCGACCAGTGAAAAAGGTGAGGCAGGAGTAGGAAGAAATGGAAGACCGAAACAAATTAGTTCGACTGCCTTTCCCACCAAGGTAGGAATTGCAAATTTAGACAGAGGTGAAGTGTCTAGGTCTTTTAAGGTCAAGTGTTTTCCATGCTGTTACGTGACGTTGAGTATAGGATGAGCTCGTATTGCAACAGTACATAATATATCAAAAAATACAACTTTAGCAGAAGGTTCTGGATGTTTCTGTCACTGTTTGAAATAACCAGTTGCTCGAGTAAATCATAACATCCAAGATTGATTGGTTAGAATATCAATTCATTCAATAAAATGAAAGGAATAACTCTTCAACTTCACTCACGAAAAACCACTTCCGACCTCTATGAAGATCAGATTCCGAGTCTCTCGTTTCTCTTTTCTTTTTCAACTCCTTCTAAAATCATTCCAAGTAAAAACAACTTTATAACGCATGCGACACACGCGCTAATACGCTCGTGCTAACCATCCAAGAAACTGGCTCACTCACTTCATGAGATGCACTATTACACGGGTGCGCATCAACCCTTTATTTTAAAGATAGCAATTGAAGACACTGGGCACGCGAATGAATAAACATGTATGCAAATGTTTGTTTATAAAGCAGACTGTCGTGAAAGTAACATTGTGGATGTAAAAACACGTCACTGCTACACGACAATGCAGTCAAGTACATCATAATTCACGATTGCCCATTGTTTCTTAAGTGGACATTAGGTGACAGGAAGGCATTTATCAAACCTGGCCACATGGCACAGGCATGAAGAAATAGAATCGTAAGTAAACATTCGTACCAAAAGGCATTCCAACCTCATTACATGGCGATATTGTGTCTAATAATGATGTGTCTAATAAAGACGGATCAACGGTGTAGTAGTGATAAGTCGAAGACCGATAATGTTACTTCTGTCAGTATTAATGTACGCGTCACTCATCTAAACGATACTAGGGGCTAAGCTCACGAGTTATCAATTCACGAAAACATGCAGAAACAAACTCCAGCCGATTCCCTTGAGTTATCCACTCTGTTTACATACGATTACACTGCTCTTCCACGACAGACTTTTGCTTACGTTTAGACGGAATTTAATTTGGAATAGTTTTGACATCATGACATCTAGAGGATGTCATATCTTTGAAGTTCCCCTTCTTTTACGCAGTATAAATAAATACCTGCGTTAGTGTACAGTATGTCGTGTTGTTTGAGACCTTTTTTTTCTGCATCCTACTTTAAATATTGCTAATGTCATTTGGGATATGAGTATAGCATTCGGACTGTGTAATCAGTAAAGTGACTGCGTTATCGGTGTAGCCCAGATGCATTTTCAGTTGAAAAAGAGTGCCAATAAGGACCTGTTTGTCGTCTGCTGCAGATGCCGAATTCCATTATGATTTTCTCTACTGCTTACAGCTTTGATAGTGGAGGAACAAGCCTTGTCAGTTGGAAAAAACGACATTACGACACCCGGTGGGGCGTATGAAAAAAACAATATTTGCATATCAAAACATGAAAAAGAATTTTTGGAGACCTTTGCTCATCTGCATGTGAAAACGTTTTTAAGACATGGGCTAAAGGTATACTCATATATTTCAACAAATTATTTTTTCGAGTCGTTTTCTGTCTGTTCTATAAGTGCTGGTAGTACAAACCTTTAGATCAAAGCATTGCTCTGAGTAGCTTAAATGACGTATATTACATAGATGAAGTATCCTGATCTGCAAATGATCCTGTCTAATAAAGGAATGAACTATGTAATTACACAGCTTACATTTATTCATTTAGAGTATTCAAAGAATTAGAATTCACTTGATATTCTGTAAGGTTCCCTTTAAATAACAGCTCTCTGGTTTGTTTGGATAATTTGAGAATGAAAACTCTTGTCTTTTACTATAGGCAAAAAACTTCCAAACCCTCAGCTTTTGACTGATCATCGACAGCCGCTTATATAATTATTGAAAAGATAATGCTGCCGAGTCCCCAGGGTGAGCGAATATTTTAATGCAGGTCAGCCTGATATATTTCACTTATTATGAGATATTCATATTTCAAGCCTAACCACGTACTAAAATAGGGAATAAATATATAGAACTGATTAATGTGTAGCTCGATTGGAATTTATACACAGGATCCATTGTTATCGATCCTCACACGATGGCAAAAGGAATTCAGTTAAAGAAAATGTTAGCATAAACCTCTTCAAACCAAAACTTATCTGTAAAAATTCAGTAAATTTAAAGTAAAATAGAGGAGGCAAAAATTATCTGTTTAATTTTTATTGCTATTGTCACAGTCACGGCATTAACCTCCATTACCTACATGGTCTTATCTGTACTTAATGTACCTACTAGTAACAATACCCCGAACACTACCAATGCGGCGACGACCTTGACTGCAGAACTTTCAATCTCAAGTTTCGATGTGTTAGAGCAAGAGGTTGTTAAAAAGAACTCTCTGGTTAAGGGTATTTACTCTAAACAATCTTGTGACATTTCCATTCAAGATTTGTGTGTGGTTTCAGTATACCATATGCAGTTATAACTTTTTTACATTTTTACACAAAATGGCCGTGTAGCATGCAATTGACGCCCTGTTAAGGCGCATTTTTTTCTTTAAAATTTACAACTGTTTCTTTTTGAAATCTTTAATGCACAATGAAGAATCTATTACTGGCTCCAAAATAATTGACTTGAGGGTCAACCCCGATTGACTGGAAACAGCATTTCTTCTACGGAAAAACATAAACCCCTGTTTGCTTCCATCTTATTTAAGTTCACAAATTTGGTAACTTCATTTTGTGATATATCGAGAAATGCATGTACGTTTTGAACTAAATGTTTCACCAAGTTAGTATTTTAATAGAATTGTATAATTGGAGAATTGTATAATTGCTTAAACTCCCTTAAAAATCTTGATTACGATATTCATATTTCATTCCCATTTTAACAGGAATGCATACTCCTGATGATGTTGTTCCCTGCAACTACCCCTCCTCACACTCCTGTTCAACTAAGAGAAGAGAGAACTTGGGGTAGAACATGGAGATGGATTAATAATTCATTACTTCAAGGAACGTTATCAAGCAAATGAAATAATATTGCTCTTTTCTCTGTGTAATGGAATTTCCATTAGTTTAGGTCAATTTAGACTGTTGTTCCGCACCAGGGGTTTATATGATCGACTTTAAAGTCCTGTAGCGGAAAATTTCTTGGATACAATCCCATGTAGCTTTGGATAAAAACCAAGTATGGACTTCGAGTCACCCAGCTAACAGTTCGTATGATCCAATACGCGATAGAAAGTCAGAAATCAAAAGTCGGAGGTCCAATCGATTAAAAAGACATATGTACACATGCCAAGGGCCAAATCATGGTGCAATCGACGGATTTTTAAGAAAAGTTGTCTGGCTACATGCCGGGGGCAGTAACAACGACCGCAGAGTCATAAATAAGCTAAACATTAACTTTGTAAAAGATCTAAAAGCCGTGCCAATGGTTGTTCGTTCAGATAGAGGAACTGAAAATGTTGGCGTTCGTCAAATACAAACTGCCCCAAGATGGTATCACAATGACGCTATGGCCAGGGAGAAAAGCTTTCTGTATGGGAAATCAACAGCAAATAACGGATCGAGAACTGGTGGGGTCGCTTAAGTCAAATGTGTACACTGTACTCTTCAAAGACATGACAGAACAAGGTTTATATGACAACAGTGACCGTCTATAGGTAGAGTGTGTACGGTTTTGGTTAGGCCAACTTATTCAAGATGAACTAAACATGGTGAGGCAAACCTGGAACAAACGCAGCCTGAGAACTCAAGGAAACATCGTATGCCCCTCTGGAAAACCAGACCTGTTGTATTACTGTCCTGAGTTGTATGGTGCCTTGGGCTGTACGAGACGCTTAGACTTAAGACTACCTAAGTCGGATGAAATTGCAAGAGATTGTGGTTGCGAAATGCTTCAGTATAGATGCCGTGAAGACTTTACTTAATTCGTAGAAGAAATTTGTCCTATAAAACAGCTCTTTTCTCTAAAAGATTTGCTATTATATTTCAACACAGGTTAACAGCTCAGTCATCGTACACGCTATTGTTTGGTGTGGCTTTATTATTGCAATTATAGGCCATAAAGTTTACGTTGATTGTATTTAAATTGTTCAAATTGATGCCTTCTGTGTAGACTATTTGAATTCACTTATGCAACAAAAAAGTGAGAAGAAGAATATGGGTAACACAGGAAAGAAACTTCAAAAGAATTGTCAGGTTAAGTACGTCGCAACGTTATGTTTTGGTATATACACATGGCAGTGTAAATTTTTGTTTCAGCTAGCCCACTTGCTAGGATGTATGCTATTTGCACATAGTGGGTTTTCATATGTTTCCAACAGAAAGCTTGATTTGCCAGATTACATATGAAGATTGATGCATGGAGCAATCCCATAAACAACCCCCCTCCTATCTAAATGAAGATTTGAACAGTTGCAACATCTAGTGCATTGACTGTTCTTTCATTTTGTTACATGCCATGTAAATTTATGAAGTGTGTGATACAGTACCTACAAGTTCTAAATATTCTCTTAATGGGGGATAATGGTTTATCGTATCTCTGCATATTTTTGAAAGTGGTGAAAAAAGTATATATTGTACACCTTGCTGTTCATATGCTGTACCTGCATCTCTGAAAAACAGTGAAGAAATATAGAGATTTTCCTTAAAAAATGTAACAGTTGGGAGGTGTTTTCTAGACTGAGAAAACAATATGATAGTTCTCTTGTGTGAAATCTTTTGCTCGACTACTCAATTTCCTGAAAAACATTTGGCATTAATTATGGTCTAAATACTTATATCTAGCTGGAATTGCATCAAAATGATTTCATTGTGAGACGATATCAGAAACCATTGAGGTGGTGGAACCAAAATAAACACACTTTTTATGCAAATAAGGTGACAACGAATTCCTTCTTTTGAACATGAGCTTTGTTGTTTTTACAAATAACTTCCCAGTCCTTTTCTTCCAAAACTTGGAATATTGACACTTGATGTGCATTTATGGCCAGCTCATGAACTGACCCATGTTGGCATTATATATATATTGGCATCTGTTGGCACTATATATGTACATTTTCTATTAAATAAGAATCAAAAGTTTTGAATGGCCCACATCACCCTGGTACAGCAGAAGCTGTCAACTGTACACAACTGTACAGCAGAAGTTGTATGAACTACTGGATGGCAGTAGCCATGTTTCTGTAGAGAATAGGTCCATATTAATAAATTGTCAATTACTTGTGCAGATCATTTGGGTGTATGTTCTGGTTAGCATCTAAATGGAAGACAAGTAGCTTTTCATTCATACTTGGGGGGGGGGGGGTCATTTGAAAAAAGGGACCATCTAAACGAAGCCACAATAAGTCACCAGGTATTTTATGAACATAGCTCAGCAACCTCGTCACTGATATAATTGGTAAAAAGTCACACTACTCACAGTGGCGTCACGATGAGTCTGGTGGCCCCTGGGTCCAGCGAAGGAAGGACTCGTGACTGCTGCGGAGAAGCGCACATCACGGGCACGTAGCGCGAAGTCCCAAAGACTTTGGTCCAGAGTCCGCCATATTGCCCTGGAAGCTCCGGGGTTCTACAAGTTGTGCGATTTAAGCCTTATATGGAACATTCCGTGGTGACCTTATCGGCTGAGATTTTGGGGGCAATCTGTGTTCATAGACATTTTTGGTCCGCCTTGTCTGTTATACTGAAGTGGGAACAAAAAAAATGTTGCAAAGCTAGAATACATCAAAACATTGCTTTGCCCGATAGGTACGGAAAACATCAGCTAAAGGGATTCAAAATATGCCAAATTTGGCCAGTTATTGGCTAATGTCATGTGGCAACCTTCACCGAGAGCGAATCAATAAGATCTAATTCTGTGGAGCGAATTCACTGAAATTAGAGGCAGTATTTCACTATAATATGTACCGGCGTATAGCTTATCAAGTTCCAGTGTGTACCTCAGGCGTCTGAGTCAGTCGTCAGTCGTATATGTATACATCGCACACGTGCATATACACGGAAATATCTGGGAAAAGGATGGACGGCGAGATCCTAGGCCTAGTTTCAGGAAACTAGGCCTAGGTATATGTTAAAAATGTTACAGACATGTACATATATCGAAATTTTTTACAGTGTACTCTAAGCTAGTCACTGAGTGAAGTAGTTTGTACTTTCCACTGTCGGGGTATTAAACGGGATGAAGTGTCTAGAAACCTGAGAACACTAATTGATTACGTTAATCAGAATGTCTCTAACTGTACCATAACGCTTTCCGGCCTGTGTCCAAGATCAGATGAGGGAATGGATCAAGCACACTCAGACAATGAAACTATCAAGAAAGTCTTTCGCGCAAAGTCATGTCACTTTCTTGACAACATCTCTCCGTTTACTTTTGCTATTGCAGATAAGGTCCGCCGAAACTGGAGAGGTACAGGTAGTTCAATCCAACAATTTAGCACTGTGGTGGCATCCCTTCTGCCACAAGCTGTTCCAAAGTTCCTCGCGGTCCTTTCTTCACGTAAACGAACAGCCCAGGATTAAGAATCAACTCCATCACCTTCGCCTCACACAAAATCACGGATGATTTAATGGATGGTAGTGTTGAAAGTATCTGCCTAGAAGTTTAAAGCTACTGTACCTTCCCCTTATGTATTCCGTTTATCGGTCGCCTAACTCGCCTGTTTTATTTTTCAACAATTTCTCAAATATCCTATCTAAGGCATCGTGTGAAAAGAAAGAAATAGTAACACTGGGTTGACTTTAATTGAAATGTTGACCCTAATGTTACAGATGTTAATGAGAGACATGTAAGAGTTATTATAGACCTGTACCAATTGGAAAATATCATAGAAATTCCAACCAGGGTATCAGAAACTTAAGCACAATAATTGACCTTATTTTAACTACTATGAAGGAGAGACATAATGAAACTAAGGTGTATGCAACTTGTATCAGCGATCATTTTCTAATTGCCACTACTTGCTGGTACCAAAATTCAAATCAAGAGCTTTATTAATTGTATTGAGTATAGAACTTTTTCTAAACTTAATGAAAATAGTTTCAGAAATGACCTACAAACTTCAGGTTTTGATGATGTTTTTCCTGCAATAGTGATGATCATGCATGGAAACTGATGGAGTAAGTTTATGAAAGTCGTGGATAAACATGCTGCACAGCGCGCAGTAAAAGAGTGCGGAGTCGCCCGCAGTGTCCATGGTTGTCACATAATTTTCTTAAAACGATGAATGAACGTGATATCTATCATAGGAAAGCCCTAACCACGAAACTCTCCACAGATTGGGAACGCTACAAGGCAGTATACGGTTAACATGGAGTTTAAATGGTCACAAAAAGAATTTTCTTGGTACAGAAATCGTCAAAATAAAAATGGTGAAAACATTTGGAATTGCTTAAAACTGTTAATTCCATCGAATAATAAAGAGCTCCCTGCCAGTATAAATTATGGTACAGAAACATTTGAGGCAAATAATGATATAGCCAATGCTTTCAACGACTATTTTGCAAAGATTTCCCTTGACATAGTAAATCATAATGATGAAAAAGTATATTTAGATTTTACACTACCAAATGTACCAACTCAAATGTTTTCTTGCCTCGTATCTCTGAGAAGTTTGTGATGAAAGAAGTATTATCAATGTCACCTAGTAAGTCAACAGGCCTTGATGAAATTACGTGCAACACAGCAAATGCTTGAACACTTTTAAAGAAAAGCTTAAAACCCATTTGGTTTGTAAATAGGATTAATTTCACCATTCTTCGTTTGTCCTCGTTTTTTCTCTTTGTTTTCCTTGTTGTCTGTTCTCTTTTTCCTATGTTTTTGTATATTGATTAAGCTTTGTTCCTTTCCTTTTTTAAGGATGATTACCCCGAAAAGCTTTATGTAATCACTCCTCAGTTTCTTTAACTACATTTTTCATTGTAATGTTTCATTTTATCTATTCATATCGAGGATGCAATAAAGTTACAGTTACATTACAAAAAAAGATTCTGAAAACTGCCTTATCTATGTAACCTTAATGGTCTTACTTATATTATCAACCTATCACTCAGAGAAGGGGTTTTTTCCAGAAGAATGGAAACATGCCAAGGTTACTCCGACATTTAAAAAGGGTGATGTATAGCTATTTGTATATTACAGACCCATTTCTGTCCTACCTATAGTGTTAAAATAATTGAAAGAGCAGTTCATAGAGCTTTGTATGAATACCTATAAGCAGCAAAAATCTTTTGTGTGATAACCAGTCAGGCTTTAGACCTTCACATTCCTGTAAAACTGCCTTGATAAATATGGTCGATACTGGTTGGAAAATATCCACAATGGGGTATATTCTGGAATTAAACTTATAGATCTTAGTAAAGCATTCGACACAGTAAACCACGACACTCCAAATCAACTGGGAAGTGCTTTGAGGCCATTGTCCCTAATTGAATCCCTGTAGCCTTCTCCGTAGCCTCCTCAAATAGCCCAAACGCTTTGATAAACATATGAATATCATTAGCATTTGAGGTGACGCAAGTTGCATCATCTGCATACTGAGTAAACTCGATCTTTTTGTTCTTTCCCCCAGGCAAAGAGAATCCCTCGATCTGGTCACTGTTGTTAATGTAACATGGTATAACGGTTCAATGAAGAGTGCAAAACAGGGCATAGAGGGCAGCAGAGCCGTATATAAAGAGAGTTTGGCCAACTGGCATTTTGTGACGTCACAAGTGAGCAAAATAGGTCCAGGTAGTAGCAGTTGCGCGAAGTACGTTTTACCAGTTGCGCGAAGTAGGAACTATCGTGTGCACACAGTGTGCGGATTGCGGGGACGTAAACGTTACTTGCGTAGAACGCAGGCAATTCTTTGTGGGATTAAATAATTGACTTGCAAAAAACTCAGAGAAAGTACTATAATTCTCAGACTAATGTAAGACTGGCATTCCATTAACGAATTACGGATTTATGTTTTGTGTGAAGTCGTGGTAGGAGTTGAAGTTGAACAACTAGTTGCACGCCAGTGCAACTGCAAGTGCACGTAAAACTGACTGAAGTCTGACAAATAGACAAAAAAAAAACAGTCATTTTGATGACAAGTGCAAATATCGGTGTGAAAGTAATCTAAGAATGTAGTGCCTGACTTACTGCCACTTCGACGGTAACTTGCTAATCTGGAGTATAGCAGTATTTTTTTAAGGTTTTCTTTTTGCAGGGGGGGGGGGGGGGGGGTGGTGTGCACTTCTGACTGTTCTTGTGACACCTGCATGCTGCTAATACCTGAGGTTAGTCTTTGCTGCAGTTTGGATTGACATCACTAAGTTGTTTTGGGGTTTTCCAGTGGTACAGTCTGTTAAGTGGACTAGCCCTATTGTTTGGGAATGATGTAAACACGGGTTTGTTTCATATAGAACTGTACTGTATATGTCATTGTACGGTTTGCTCACTGTTCTTTGTATAGTCTAGTTATTCCTGGGTACAGTGTATCTCCGCTGCGATTGTATCCTATTTATTGTATTCGTATGTAAGTAAAAGTACTGTTTTCCTCTGTATTAGTTCTGTACATTGTGTACGTTGGTTCTTTCGTTCAAAAATGTTTTGCCCATGTTCCTTGATATTGGTACGTGTTGCAAGCAGTTCGTTGCACTGTGGTCTTATGTACTGGCACAGGTTAGACGTGAGTGACCTGTGTGTACTTGCGTTAATATCGATCCAAATATTTTTCTCAGTGGGCCAATTTGGAACTTGCCATCTAATATGTGACGTTTTTTTCTTTTTCCAAACAGTACCATTTACCATCACCATCATCATCGTTTACTTTAACATGGCCTTTAGCAAAATATAATGTCTATTTCGGGCAGTTATACAGCAGTAGTCCCCACCCAGACTTTTTTTTTTGCGTGTTTCTGCTTCTACTGCCTGTCTGCGTTTTCTAGCTGTGTCTTTGCCGGCTACGTCTGTTATTTGCCATGCAGTATCGCGTTGATCGAAATGATCGAAATAGTACAATTTGCCATCATTAGTGTAAATTGTTTGTGATGTTAACATCATGGTCAAGAGCTAGTTCTGTTTCGTGCAGTATAGCATCCCCCCTCCAACATATTTCTATTTGCGTTGTTCGTGTATCTGCGTAAATGTTATTCTCTGTGCTTCTAACTTACTAGTTAGGGCTGACGCTAGTTAATTACGCCTAGTATTTTGATGCATTTAAATTTCGTTTATGGCCCATAGGTTGTTTGATTGTTTCACTGACGTAATTGTACTAGAAGTATATATATTTTGCCTCCTATGTTTCCATCTGTAGCTAGTCTAGCCATCTAGGCATAGACTAAGCCTAACTGATTCTTTTGTGTATGTGTGGTGTTGTGATGACTACACAAGCGTAATCTATAAAAGTTAGGACAAAAAGTTGGCATACTTATAAACCATATGCATGCCTAGATTAGGTCTACCCTCAACCTGCAGTCACTAAGTCTGCAAGACAGTCGTTTAGATGAAAGCGAGTAGGCCGAGGTCTACCCTTTGACTAAATCTAGCTGTGTCGATTTTAATGTTTCTAGTTCGTAAATTTGACAATGGTTAAGTTTTACAGGTTAACCTAACTTTGGCGTATATATTAGGCCAAGTAAAAAAATTATTAGTTTCTCGTCCCCCCGCACGCTTTTTTCACGCCGCACGTAATTTTTTTTTTTTGATTTTTCATGTATAAAAATATAAATAAATAGTATAACTTACGTACAGAACCTGCATACTACAGTTGCTGTGCTGCCGAAAGTGCCATTCAGGATTCACCGGTAAAAAAAAAGAAAAAAGACCCTCATGCTCAATTTTTCTCAAAAGTTAGGACGAGAAACTAATTTTTTTTTTACTTAGCCTTACACTTTATGCATGCACGAACAGCAGCTAGGTCTAATTTAAGTGTGCAAGTTAACAAAGGCCTTCTGGTAATATTTTTGATGGAATGTGATTTACCGACGCCGTAATCACAGGTGTGCCTAAATTTTAACGCCAGATTTAGCAAAGTATGAGATGTCTAACGTAAGCCAAGGTCTACCTCACAGAGTTTCGTGTTGTTTCCATTTGATTTTCAGTTTGTTCTTCTTCGTTTTGCCTCCCAAAGTTTCCTTTTTGCAAGGTTTGTTGGGAAACAATGCAAACAAACCCCATTTTGTGTCCGATTGCTGCATCTCCATGCAGCACAACAAAGCATTTTCGAAAGTTGCACACAAATATCATCATAACTCTCAAGTGATTCCATATACGTCTGCTCTGTTCAACATTTGTTTTCAGGTATCTCATTGATTGACCATCATTCACAATGAAATCTCAAACAAAAATGAGCCGTTCATTCTGCAGCAACAGGCGGCACTGCAAAGTGTATGTGACAAGCACACGTTTATGTGCTTTTCTTTATTTGTCTGTGAAAACCACACGTTTTTCTATCATTTTCTTTTGTTTTTCGATCTGTGAAACACACATACGTATGTGCGTGTACTTTTTTTTTTTTTTTATGTGCGTCACTTTTTTCCTCTTGGTTCGGCCAAGGTCCGCTAAAGTCGTCGCCGTACCACGCTCCATACATATAACGTGTGCGTATAATCTGTAGTAAAGATCAACTCCAGACTGAACAAAATTTAGGTCCAAAGTGGGCGTTGTCCCCTCTCGACCAATCCAAACAGGTTACACAGTTGGCCAAACTCTCTGGAGGACAGCCTTGTCTTACCCCCTCGATAAATGCCAATAGGTTTAGACAATTATCCATTAATTAGCAAAGGACCAGTGCTGGGTTAACAGTAGGGTCCATAGGGCCCTGGCCCGGCCCCCAGATTTTGAGGGCCCCCAACTTTTTAGGTCCCCAAATTTTTGTTGAGGCATTTCATCAACTATCAGTTGTTTGCCTTGCAGGAAGTGAAGTGGACATGGGAATGTAGTATGTCTCAGTGAAGGTTCATTCAGAATCAGACTTATATATATGTGTCAAGTATTTCCGGGCATCTGTTATTGACTAAAACCGATGCCAAAAATATTAAATTGAAATCACCCCATTAAAAACCATAAAATTTTGAGCTCTACATTTTAAAATTTCTTAAATTCGGGCAAATGATATGAAAATTCGGGCAACAGTCCTTCTCAATTTACCAACATAAATTACATACTAAGGCCTCAAGTACCCATCGAGTACCCATCAAGATTTCGATGTATTGTCGGCAGTGCCGGATTAACAATGAGGCAAGCGAGGGGAATGCCTTGGGCCCCCCCCCCCACAAAAAGGGGCCACCACAAAAAAATCAACCAAAAATATTAAGGGTAAATGTATGTGTTGCAACAGTATGTATCAGTTGTATGTAACAGTATACTTTGGATATCTATAGACATGGGAAGTGCCATTTCCTGCAAACTAGGGGACGTGTTAGCCCAATTTTTTCTTGTGCGATCCGCGCCAACTGATGGTGGCGCTCCGCTTAGATAGTGTTAAAGGCCCCCACATTGACATAGGCCTCGGGCCCCCACATACCTTAATCCGGCACTGCAAACAACTCTTAATTCCATTGTAGAGAATGGAAATCCATTTCACAAAATTGCTGCCAAATCCCAATCTACGAAGGATTTTAAACAGAAATGACCAATCAACTTTATCCAAAGCCTTTTCTTGAACAATTGAAAGCGAACAAAGTCCTAAGTTATCCATATGAGTACAGTCAATAATATCCCTAAGAAGTATCAAATTTCTATGAATAGTACGCCCCGGTACAGCACGATATAGCATTTATTTATTTATTTTTTTGAGGTTGTTCCGTTCTGTTTGTTGGTTCTCAACCAAATTTACATAATTATACAGTACAACACAAGTAAAGAAAGGAATAAGTTAAAGTTCAATTACAATGTTACTATTTACAATCTTAACGAAAGAATTACCTTTTATCCATGTATCAAGAAATTTAGACGAAGAAAGTCGATTAAAATCTACCTGTACCCGAAACTTTATTTATTTAATAATGGCTTGTTGTATCTGCTGTCCTGTTTTAGCATGACCTTCAAACACATGAGTGCATCTGGTCTTCCACACAATGAATTTACATATGCCAAATAATAACCATATCCTATTTAAGACTATTTTGCAGACTGTGTCCGTAGTAGAGCCGTAAAGAAAAAAGTCTGATTTTAAATCGGTTTTGTTGTTTTAAATCGGTTGTTGTTGTTTTTTTGTGAGGTTTTCTCCTCCGTTTACTTGTTCTTCATTGGACACATTACAAGCATAAGTTATTGTTAAAGGTTACATACATAAGTTTTGTTGTTTAACAAACGACTGTAACATTTTTTTTTTTTTGAGGTTGTCTCCTCCGTTTATTTATTCTTCATTGGACACATTACAAGCATAAATAAGTTATTGTTAAAGGTTACATACATAAGTTGACAAAATAAGGAAAGTCAAGTGAGAAAAATAGAAACAGATGGGAACGTAACTTTATACTGGAAAGGTAAATATATACAAATCTGCAGATGAATGGGAAGTAGAAACTTCTGAAGCCGGCTACAAAATACAACCTGGGTAGCATTACTTAAATCCATTACAGCGAACGAATGAACAGCCCTTTTAAGAATAAAATTACATCACTTTATTTGAAACAGTTTAAATATAGGCCTGTTAGAGGGAGTAAAGAATATTGTTCCGTTTTATGTTCACAAAGGAGTTGCCGTTTGTCCAGAGTTTCTCGAACTTGTTTTTGGTCAACCGATTGTGATCTGCTTCAACCCTGTTCATAATCGACTTTAAAATAGAAGCTTTTATTTCTTTCTCATTCTGGATGACAGACTCAAAAATTTGAAGACAGCGAGACTTCCACAAGATAAATTTGGTAACACAAATAGTAAACCAAATCCTATTGAAAACATGCTTATTGCAGTTTATTTCCGGGAAGCCGAACATGAACAGGGAAGGTTGAAAGTCAGCCTTTGAACCTGCTAATTTTCTGAAGATTTTTAAGAGCCACTTTAAAATGGGCCTAACTTTTGGGCATTCCCAGTAAATGTGTTGTAACGTCTCGACTTCCTCACAGCCTTCAACTGGGCAAACGCCGTCACCCATACCCCAGTCTTTTATTCGTTTGCCCGTGTAAAGAACCTGATGTGAAAGTCTCCACTGGAAATCTTTAAGTTTGTTATCTAAAATATCATTAAAAGCCAAAGCCCAGACTCTCTCCCAAGGATAATTAGGATGTTT
Organism: Stichopus chloronotus; assembly: GCA_021234535.1. Lineage (NCBI taxonomy): Eukaryota > Metazoa > Echinodermata > Holothuroidea > Aspidochirotida > Stichopodidae > Stichopus > Stichopus chloronotus. The sequence goes on from CM037849.1 coordinate 9,606,296, forward strand.
ACGAACAATAGAAATAGAAACATCTTCTGACATTAACATATGGACAATGTTCTTAGTACGCTTACCGGAGAAAGTAGAGTTGTCATCCAAATTGATCAACTGTTTCAGAATGCCACAGGCATGAGTTAACGTTTTAGAACAAGTATCACTGTTTGGCCTGGAGTTAGACCAAATGGACGGTTGGACCGTACGTAATTGCTTCGCTATGTTAAAACGAGCTAAGACGAGGTAAGAAGGCGTCGACATGTTACTATCACAGAACAAGGGAAATAGTGGTTTGGAAAGCAATGCGTTCATTTTGACTGTTAAGTCTTCTAAACCTAAGCCTCCACATCGCTTCGGGAGGACGATGACATCACGAGAAACCAAACGACTGTAACATTTAGCATACAGCATGAAAAAAAGTATTATCGACAATGTATGAACAAGCCTTGTAAAACAGTATCATAGAACAGGCGCGAGAGGGGGTCGAACCCTCGATCTTCGGTTTACGAGACCGACGCCTTAGCCACTTGGCCACCGCGCCCACCACCTTTAGTGTGGGTAAAGAACATTATGAAACAATGCTTTTCAAACGGGCTTTTTTTTCACTATGCAAATTTCGTATACTTCCACTTTGAAAGGAATGGTGTACATTATATTCTGCATGGGGTATGTGGCCATTTTCACATTGCAAGGCAACTTGTTAGGTTTTTTGAAACTAATGTTCAGGATTGAGTTAGGGACTTTCTGACAATCCACGGAACGATTGAGCGTTCAGGTCTCTTATGAAAATTGTGAAAGAAAATCGGCCGGCATCGGTTAGATGGTGCACACGTACATCCGGGAAAGTTCCCACGAAATGTGGAAGCCTAGCCGAGGCAGACAGAACGCGTTCCGTACCCTAGCAAAAGCAATGCCAGGATTGTAATGTATTTTACGTTTTAGGCCTAGCTAGCTCCAGCTGATAGACATTGCTTACACTCCGTAGTACAACTAAGTTAGTAGTGGCACCGTGCATCAAAGAGGTAGGAGCCAGCAATCACAAGAAGAAATGGCAGTACAAAGTAGAAAGTACAATGTTATTTACTTATTAACAAATGTTCGTGTTTTGTGCCTGCGGTACTTGTGGGTGAAAAAAAGCCACTCACAGCTTCCACAGAAAACTAACTTTGTTAGTGGAAGCAGGTTGTGGAACACAGATAAATTATGACCCTTTACATAACTGTGGGCTAAGTCAGTAAATTACAGGTGTGCGAACCGGTACTGTAGTCAACTGAACTTATCGTTTGTTTTGGTAATACTAACTTACTAAGTCGTATAACTTAGTAGTAAGTACTCTGACCAGGCTACTTAGTTGTTGGGCCTATGGTTAGCGTGTTATAACGCCAAAACTTGAATGAAAGTTTGTTTAGTAACATTACTAACCAGCAGTAAGAAGGCCCAGACCAATTTTAGGTCCCGAGACAGGCCTAGCCTAAGTTAGGTTACAATCGAGAACAAACCTCTGGTTTGTTTTTAATACTTTCACTTCTAAATTAATTACAATTTACAAAAATTAAGTCTTTTTTGTGTTAGGCTGTAGACCTAATGTTATACTTACTGGGAGTAATTGCAGAATAGGCTTCCAGCATGCCAAAGCTATGCCAAGAAAACGGGCAGACAACGCAGTTATGTCATCTTCCTTTAGTGCGAGGTTAAATTATACTTTTTAACTCAGTCAAAATGAAGTACTGTAGGGCTAGCCAATTTTTATTTTGTTAGGCAGGCTGTTAATGAAATGACTAAAAAAAAAACAGTATTTACAAGCTGGAATTTAAAATCCATGACCACATGTACATGGCACACACAATGTACCGCAATATGCTTGAATGGGCACTGGTTGTACTGCCAGCAATAGCATATACATACAATAGTGTTAGAGTATAAACGTATATAAATGTAAATATTACAGGGCTAGGGGATCAGGGATTTATTGTGTAAATATATCTTCGAACACCCTCCACCTGAATTCTCTCTTGTAGGGTAAAAAGTAAGGGATAGGACTCTTGAGTGACTGTTACTCTACCCGCATGGGTTCGAATCCTCTTCTAACCTCTTTCCTTCGGCAGGTTTTACTGCTATCATTTCTCTCCACAGGTTTTGACAGGATGTCTGCAACTTTGTGAGTGAAGAACAAAAAAAAACCATCTTCGAAGAAAATAAATACAAAACTTAAGAAAGATACAGCCCTATTAGTCACTATTTAAATTGTCTGATACCGTTATTGTGGTCACGGATTCTAAATTCGTATCCAGTATTTAGCTAGGTCCACCCATGATAGCGTGTCCACACATACGGTAACAGAGCGGTGACAAACTCTCACAGAAATTTTGTACACAGAAATCTTTCAAAACCTCACGGTTACCCTTTCGCTCAGGCTTCCAAATCCAGCTCAGATACACCAATTGAACACGAAAAGTCATATTTCATGCACAATTTTTCCATTTGAAGGGCTTTGTTTCTAAAAATGTAGTTTTTGTCAATGACTACCAGCTGCGCTGTCGCTGCTATGACAACACAATGTAGAATGCCATAGACCATGACCACTTCAGCACCTATGAGCACATAGCTCTTACTTTGTAAGGATTTTGAAATGTTTCAAACGTGAGTACACAGTAAGTTGTATTTTTCATTATCGTTTTTAAAATTAAACATTTCCATTCACATGGATTAAGAATCTTTGTTTCATTACCTTTGAAATGATATAACACTAGTAGCATTTAACCACCCAGCTCTTCCCGAAAATAGTGATTAAATGATTGCTTGTGTAGACAAAAAGGAAAAAAACATTGAAATTTCACCTCCAAAAGTTTGGTCTGGCTTTAATTTGCACTGTTCAGACAATCTGGGAAAATAAGTAGGTCTTAGTTGATTGTTTCTGCCATATGATTTCAATTCTAACACAAGGACAAAAAATGTAGAATACGATAATGTAGTGGTTGACAGTTTTCATTCAAATCAATGGTATGCTTCTTTGAACAAGCCAATGGGAAGTATACTAGTATTGAATATTCAGTTAGTCAAAACAACTCAGGATCACTGACCAGAAATGTTGTGATCAGTTCGTAGGTTATTTGTAAATACAGTGCTTCCTTTCACCAAAACTACAATTCCTGATACCAGCCAAGGAGCGATGACTTGAGTAGTATATTTTTGATACACCAGTGAGATCTGTACTGTTGCATATTCATTACGTAGGCGCTGATAGTAAGAACCGTTAATTTTCAAATATGAATCATGTTTTTTACTGGTTTAATGCCAGTCTTGTTGCTTTTCAAAGTAGTTACTGTCATTTTCCTTCATTGAAAAGTGTAGTTCGGCCATGTACAACATGGTGTGTACATTTAAAAATAAAGAAAAAGTTAGGATCAAACATCATCTTACCCTTCTAATTTTTCAGTACACATGCAATCACTGTAATTTCAACCTAGTTTCATAAGCTTTACATTTTATACGTCCGTAGGCGCCTTTAGCTGTTTAGCTTTCACATCTCACTGTCACGAAAGCTGGTGCTTATTTCTTTTTTAAGATTTTGTAACATTGAAGAAACCAAATTCTTTCAAATGGAACAAGGTTTAATCTTTCATAAATACTACGGTATTGAACTATTTTGTGAAAACCACCCAGCTCATTCCGACAATGTGGTGTTACTTGGGAAGATCCGAGAACAATTTGTGAAAAAATAATGGAGAGGGAGGTGTGTTTGTAACATAGACTGTGATTGGCTGAGCATTACAAATGGAGCATGCAAACAGCTGTTCAGCATCGTAGTAGATAGCTAACTACATACAACCTCGCTGTGTGCTGTGCAGTGGTAATTTGTAATGGACAGTGAATGTCGCCTGAACAGTTCAAAAATAATATTACATAGAAAAATCATACCCTAGCCGTCACTGATTTTAGTGATTTTTGTTTTGTTTGCTTGGTTATTTGACGCCGTATTTCATCGTTTTATGTTTGATTAGGAATTATCTTTCTACTTTTTTCATGTGGACAGGCTACCCATGAAAAGGCTTTGAGGATATGCAGTACGAAGAATACACAGTTTAGAGGCTACTAGGAAACACACTCATATCGTTTGATATGTTTATAGGAGACTGTGAGGATAAACAGTCACTATGTGATGTTCGGCTAGGAGTGACTGTGACACATACTGGATACTACATATTTGTGGACATCATCTAAGACCCATGTATTTTTAAGAGTCTTTAAGACTAGGCAGTCAAGATTCCATCTAGGCCTATAGGCCCTCTCTGATTTGAGAATGACTCATCATCAGTCCATTTAGTGATTGCATAGCTCCATGGCCTGTAAGAAAAAAAAACAGAGGTAAAACAGAGGTTAAGTCGTGCAGGGTATTCTACAGTTGTGCCAAAGACTGGAGTGAGTTGCAAGGCTTATCTCAGGCAACCTGTATGAAATTCCTCATCTTGTAATTGGCCTTCTTTTAAACATGTGAATAAACCTAAATGATTTTGTATGATGGATTTAACATATGATTATGTGCTGATAGGCTTATGTCCATTTTATACATTTTATTTTGTATGATTTTCTTGTTTTCAATATTTTACTTCTTTTGCTTTCTTTTAGTGTGTTTTACAACCATGTTATGAGAAAAAATGTTAGGATAAGAGTGTAGTAAAAGAGGGATGAAATAAGCAAAAATAAGCAAACGCAGGAATACAGAGATAAAAGAAGACATTTGCACACTCTGGAGGCCAGTGCAACTCTGTTTATTCACATGCCTATCTTGTCTAACTCTGACAAAGCGTCCAATCATGAACCAATAGACCAATCATAAACGTATTAGACCTAAGCAAAATCACTATTCAAATTAGACGTACATGAACTGCCTTCTCTTACTTGCACAACTTGCATCACTGTACAGTACAGAACACCTGTAGTAGCATGCCTAAAGTAGAATAACAATGCTGTCAATATCTATTATGCTACACCACACTCAAGAAGGAACATTTGTGACATACTCTTACTGCAGATGGGTAGATTTGAGAAGGATAATACACATAGCATTGCCTGCTGTTAGGTGCTACTGTGTGCAGGTGTCAATCCAATTGAAATGTGGAGAAGGGGGACATGTTTGACTAACTGACATGTTTGAATGATTGACTTGAAAGCTGCCTAAGGAAGGGTCTACACAGTGCACTTTTGATGGCTTTAGGTATATTGGAAAGGTCCAATATGTTTTCCCATGGGGCCTGGGGTAATGTCCATAAACATGATCAAAGAAAAACCCAGGAAACTCTGAGGTATTTGCAGAATTGTGAGCATTTTAATGAAGGATTCTGTAGCTTTGAATCATATCAAAAGTTCAAAACTGCTCAGACATTGCATATTTTAAGACACATGATAATTTTGCTGATTGATACGTCTGGGCTTCCATGGTCTCTTGTGCCTGAAGACACATATTATCAAAGTCTATGAAAGGGCAATTTCAGGTGAGTGTCCAGCGCTTGTAACCGGGGACAGGCTGGTCTGAGGGCGTGTATGGCAGGACTATCTAAGCGGAGTGCCACCACTGGTTGGCATGGAGTGCACAATAAAAGTTTGGGCTTTCCAAACCTCCCAGATGGTTAGAAATGACATTTCCTAGCTGTCCTAAGCTGCATATACCAAGCCTTGAAATAAGGATATCATGTCTTCAATTCTTAACTTTGTGTAAAAAAAAATCAGTCTGTTAAAAATGGTATGGCAAACACACATCAGAAAGAGCTTGAGGTGATAAAAGAATCATAATGAATTGCGCTTCCTGTTTAATTTTCTTTGAGTACTTTGCAAATATTTGGGGCTGTTTTTTTTGGGGGAAAGGGGGGATTTTTGCCCAAATTTGTTTGTTAGTAATTAATGAGTGGGATTACTGTCTAAGTGGATGGTAGTGCATATATGGGAATTCACAGCAAAACATCTCTAGATTGAGAGTGGTTGAAAACCCTCAGCAAAATTTAAAAAAAAAAACAAAAACTATTGGTTAGGCAGAAGATGAATGTGAATTGAATGTAAAGTGAAATTCCAATAGCACTGCCAGGGTATATTGATTTGGGGCATATCTTGCTTGTACATCATCGATATCAAGTATGAAGGGCTTGTCCAGGGTTTTGAGCAAGGGTGGGAAACTGGTCTGAGGGCAAAAGTCTGCGTTCACTGTGGGCATATAAGCGGAGCGCCACCGTCAGTTGGCACAAGTGCACCCGAAAATTTTTGGCTTTACAAACGCCTAGATAGTTGGAAACAGCAGTTCCCGGTTGTTCTGAGCTTCATGTACCCAGCCTTGAAATAGGGTTCTCAGTTCTGCAATTTCTCAAATAATGAGAAAAACATTCAGTGGGAAACTAGTACAAATTTGGATTGCTCTTATCTAGAAGATTGATATTGTCACAGTTTCTGAAAGTTCATTCAACAGATTTTGGTTCCTTGCAGCAACAAAGGAACCTATGCAGTCAGGTTGGCATGTGTGTGTTTGCGTGTGTGTATGTTTGTGTGTGCATCTGTGACACTTGCTTAGGTAACTCTAATTTAATAGGGGAAAGTCAGATGAAAGTCAAACTTGGTATGTAGGTTTGTCATATTGAGAAGGTGTACCCTATTGTTTTTGGTGGCAGTCAAAGGTCATTGTAGGAATCAACATCTTTCATTCATAGAAGATGCATTAATTGAACATGCATTAATTGAAATGGCTTACAAAAGTGAGGGTTCATGGTCAGAACTGGGCCATATGGGCTATTGTACAAAGTAATGCAGAGTGATCCTTTTACTTCATAGTTTACATTATGTACTGTACATCTGTGCAAGGAACCACAGTGCCCTTGGGCCCTTGTTGTTACTTGCTTTTTTTTTTTTAATCAAAGGTCATTTTTGGTCTGCAGATGTGAAATGATGGAAACCTTGCCCTTGTTGCAACTGCAATATCCTGAGGTTGACATTTAGTACAGATTTTATAATTGGCATGTGACTTCATCGTAATTAGTTGACGGTCTTTGTTAATTTTGGTAAATGTAAAAGGTGATGTGGGGTCAGCAGAGGTCAAAACAAAAATGTCTTAAAAACCATTGTATATCAGGGCACTGTCAGCATCTGAGGATTGGAGATGAGGGGGGCAGGGTAGGATGTATTGCCTTCATGTAATTGATATAACATATGAGGTGCATGTTGAGGGTTTTCAGCATGGATGGGGTCTGATCGTGCGCTTTTGCGCGCACACAGCAAGGGCAGGGCTAAATAGAGAACCACCATTGGTTCATGCGGAGTGTAGCAGGAAATTTTGGGCTTTACAAACCCAAAGAAGTCTGGAAACTTCACTACACTATTAACCTGTATATATATATATATATATATATATATATATATATATATATATATATATATATATATATATATCAGTTGCTTACATTTCAGTGTTCAGAACACGTTAAACTTTAATTCATGTAAAAATTTTTTGATTTTCACTCATAGATTGTGAGGGAAATGACACATATTTAGCATCACTGACTTAAAACTGCCTTACGTGTAGGACTCTTGCTTTACATGTAACATGCTATTATGGATTATGTGAATTTTTGAATGCCATACATACAAAACTGTACATGCTAATAAAAAGCTAACTTTACTACAGTAGTAATATAAAGTATAAGTTAGTGACTTCGCTGGTGTTGGTAATTACAACTTGCCGCAACATTTAAAGCCTATGTAGCATGACGATAGCCTACATCTCTTTTACCTGCACAAAATTATCCAACTGCTGTGGAAATGAAAATTTATAGCAGTTTTTGTATTCACAGTATGCCTATTAACGTTGCGACATTCACTGATTTTGGGACAAAGAAAGGTAGTACAAGTAAAAGTAGTGGCCTAAGCCTTCACAAATTTTCTATTCCCTGATGAGGCCTAGCCCATAGCCTTATTCCTTTTTAGAAGAGTACTATGTAGGCCAATTAAGCCAAGTAGCTGATATAAGGCATAAACGTAACATGTGTTGGGTTTACTCTTGGAATTAGTCTTAATTACAGTAGGAGATCTGACCTCGTGACCTCGAAATTTTTTTAACATCTGTGCATCTCATTAAATTTGAATTTGGGCGGTCTTACACTGTAGATAAGGACTACATTTTACACACAGAAATGTTGATGCAGAATTATTTTTTCTCACCAAGAAGCTCCCATTCAACGGAATACACAATACCGCTAGTGTAGATGGAATGAAATTCGAGAAATATTGTACCAATTTGATAGGGGCCTTTCGAAGTCCACAAACACCATATGATGCCCCTGACGGAACAAGTACAAAAACTGGTCAAAATCCACATTCTGATTTGAATATAAGTTAATGATATTCACCACATATTACCGCTGAGTGATTGCGAATCATAATCCGTAATGATCAAAAGTCCTAGTAGGCTTAGACGGCAGTTCACAAAGCGTTTATAGACTAAACGTACTGCAACTCACGAATGCGGCCGCCATCTTCTCTGATCCGACTTGCACCAAGTCGTTTAAGTCTGAGAGTTATGCACCAGTGTAATTGAAGTGCAAGACCAGTCCTTTTCAATAATAGGAAAACACAGCATAAAACTGTCTTTCTGCACCAATGCGAAGTGTACAAGATATTTTGTCAACTATAGTCATCAAAGTGGGTGGTCCCATATTGTTTTCTTCTTTTCTTGTGTTAGTGGTGATTTTCTTGGTGGTATGGAAAGGCATGTTGCTTTTCCATGTAGATGAACTACTGAGACCAGCAAAATGAAACTCTCTGATCAAAATACTATTGGTTTTGCATAGTTATGGTGCAGAAGCTTATTCTCTGTTCAACATACCACACCCCAGTGGCATACTAACACATATTTCTTTGTTATTAATTCATAAAACTGTCAGGGTGATTGGTCCACAGTTGCCTGGTTGCACTAACTAGGATGGATCAAGGGGTCTCATTCAGTAGTTTGTGACTGACATGACATAGAGGATTTCATTTTATGGGTAGAGTTGTATCCAGTAGCAATCTCAGCAACAGTTATCCTGTCTATAGAAGTATAGGGTTAAGGAGGTGGATGTGTTCTTTGACTGCAAGTTAGGGAAAGGGCAGGCATCATGCTCATGATATCATTTTAGTTGTTTCCTTTTTATTAGTAAATGTTAAGAACTACTGAGACTGCTAAGCAGGCTTTCAAGTTGATATTATGCACTGACAATGGTGGAAAAAGAGAATGTAAACAAGCCATCAAGTTCAATTTTCTTTTATTATTGCAAAATTCCTTTAACACAGACTTTTACACTCGAAATAGAAATAATGCACTATCAGGATGGAATAGATACATTATAAAACAATGGCATGCAAGTTAAAGTTGTCAGCTCCTTCAGAAATTTATATGCAACTAAGCTAACATGCACATACAAGACTGATGACACTGCATGCTGCTCTGAAGTGGATTGTACAAAAGAAATGTCAATAACACACAAATACAATTCCCTTTCCTTGGATACCAGTGATTACAACAAACCTTTATCAAAATTAATTTTCCCCCTCGCACTGCATCATGTTAACACTTCTTTACTACACAAGTTACAATTGCATGATAACCATCACACATTCTGTGTAAACGTAAAAATATGAGTGGTTTCCAATTTGAGAACCATAAAAATTAAAAGTTTTGCAAATTTACTACTGTAGTTGCGAATATAAACATATAGTGAAGACAGAATACACATCAAAATATATCCACCTATTTGTGTTCTTATCACCCAGCATTGTTCATAGTTCTGGCATAGATCACACACTTTTCACTGTATGTAACATCAAATGTATACCCTTATTACCAAACATAGCAGGACTTACTTCCACAATATGACACAATCACATGCTACTACAAAAATGACATCCCTGAGCAGTTCTCAAGACAAAAATTGCATTAGCATTGACATTATGACTCCCTCAAATGATATGCAATTATGCATGTTTGTGAAATTAAAACAACTGTTCAAATAGCACACATTGAAAATGTCAGTTCAGCAAGAAAAATAAAATTGGGAGAATTCAGAGGGTGCACACAAGTGATTCAAAGACTGTGAATTGTTGTTTATTTCTGAAATTTGGTATTCTTTATATGACAGTACAATAAATTTTGAAGTTCCCACCATGATGTCTGTCATTGTTAACTTCCATAGGTAATATGCTATATAGGCATTGAGTGCATGTTATTATGTTCACTATCAGACTCAGTTTTATTATATATAATAACATATTTTAATTTCATGCACCAGCCTCACATGGGTATCTGTTTGAATAAATCTGTATGCACTATTGCTGTTCTTATCACTTCAGGAAGATGACATACATATGAAACAATGCCTTTGGACACTACCTCTTATCAAATTCCTTGCAGATGCAGTTGCCACATCTTGAACAAATGCTTTTGCACTTGTTCAGTTTGAAAAATCTTAAGTATATCTGATAACCTGCTTTTTTTCAAAGTGCATAAAGGCAACCTCCTCTTTCTATATTAAATGAAGCTAGAACTATCAAATTGCTTCTTACTGACAAACTAATTGAATCTTATGCCATTCAAGCAAACTGAAGGTATGTACAATATGAAAGTGATAATTTTTCATTTTCTCTTCTTAAAGGTGATGAAAAATCGCAGGGTTTAGGCAGAATAGTGAAACTATAGTTGTTCAGCTATAGTTGATCAATACTGAAGAGTTCTCCAAATGCTAAATTTGAGGTGTTTCTGTTAAGTCACACTATCACCGCGACTCTCCAATCTCCACATACAGCACACTTAAGAATGATGTTGGGAGGTTCCTTCTCAGCATGATGTTCCTCTTCTGTCTGCACCAAGAAATATATCAGTGTGGCTGATGATAAAACAAACACAAAACTAAACTTCAGGCAAAGCAGTAACTCGTGAAGGATGTTAGTGGATGCAATAAAACAACTGTTGGTTAAGATTTTCTTAACATAGAAGAAATGTAATTAGTTCACATTAGACATGTGTATGATACGCTGTGAAAATGTGTCTCAATATTGGTAACCCTAGTAATATGAACCAGAGTTTCTCCTTTCAAGGACACTGACCAAGCATGCTCAGTGTCAAAAAATGTACAAGAGGTGAGGTCTCTACAGTAGAAGAAAGGCAACATCCTTCCGAACAAAATTTAAAAAAAAAAAAAATTGCTAAAACTCAGAGTCACTGTGAGAGAAAAGGTTAGTGGGTGGTTCAAATTTGAGGAAATGTTCATTTGAACTGCTGCAGTCTGATGAGTCTGAAGTTTTGGACTCTGATGAACTGGATGATGTACATTCAAATTCCTCCATGGGAATCACGTGATCATTTCTCTGATATCCTTCCACTGTAAGTCCACAAATTGAACAAGACTTGAATACAGACTGCTACTAAATACTATACAATAATGTTGATGACAAGGCAGAGGTGGTGGATGCTCTACTTGCAGTGTGAATGTCAAAGTCAGTGCCATAAATATGCATCACTTCCTGTGAAAAAGATTTTAAAAATTAGTTTCATGCAACCTGCTATCATTTTGACAACCTGGAACAGCACACGATGGTTGGTGGTATCTTTTCACACCCTTTTCGATGGGTTTCACTCCCATTTTCAAGAATCTTTGCTGACACGCTTGGCAAGTACAATCCTGATCACTCTATCCAGCGTCTCTCAAATCAATTACTGTTTGAGTATGTTTAGCTTGTCCTTTCTGCCAGTATCTATCTTTGAAAAGTTTGCATACTGAACATGGTCCCATCGGTCTCTGAGGATGTAGAGACTGACATGAGGTTTGTCTTGGCATATTAACTGAGGGTACTAAGTTTGATAGTTTAGTTTAGTTTAAAAAAGGATCAGGAGGGACAATTAAGTCCCCATCAAGGACCCTGAAAAAAAAGGTGACAAAAATTAAACCCGGTCACAGATCCTAAAGTACTTGTCCAGTGCATTCTTAAACCCATTTACACTTCTCGCCATCACTACATCCTCAGGCAACCCATTCCACTCATTCACTACCCTCTGAGAAAAGAAGTAACGACGAATATTGATCCTACTTTGAACCTTCTGGAGTTTAAGACAATGACCTCTAGTAATTCTACTATTAGCAAACTTGAAAAAATCAGAAAATGATAAACTATCAAATCCATGAACAATCTTATAGACTTGTATCAAATCCCCACGTAATCTTCTCAAGTGAAGTGAGATTTAAAAGACGTAACTTGCTGTTATAGGGGACACCCTTGAAGGCCCTAATCAATCTAGTACCCCTGCGCTGGACTTTCTCAAGTAACTCCTTATCTTTAGAAAAATATGGGTTCCAGGCTTGAACAGCATACTGTAAATGGGGTCTAACCAACTGCTTATAGAGTCTAACAACAACGTCTTGCTTAAGGAAACTAAAATTTCTCTTAATCATACCTAAAATCCTATTTGCTTTTTTAGCTGCTTCAACACACTGCTTAGCTGGCTGTAAAGAAGAATCTATGTGTACACCTAAGTCCTTTTCAACAGAAACCTCTTGCAGTGACTGTCCATTTAAAGTGTACGAATACCTAGGATTGTTATTGCCAATATGCATTACCTTGCATTTATCAATATTGAACAGCATTTGCCACTCCTGAGAGCCAAGTGAAAACCCTGTCTAAATCCTTCTGAAAACTTTTTGAATCACTTTCAGAGGAGACCTCAGAATACAATTTGGTGTCATCAGCAAACTTCTTGGCTCTACACACAATATCAGCATCAATGTCATTAATGAAAGCAATAAACAGGAGAGGACCCAACACAGACCCCTGGGGGACCACACTGGGGGTTAGGAAGGACAAAATGCTATCTATGAATGTATACACTACAGTCGCCAACAATGTATTAAATTGTATTTCATCCAAAGCTGTAAACAGTTTGTTAACTTAGAGTATAAAAGTATAACAGATAAACTTGATAAGTACTTACATTATAACTAACCTTAGATACAACCTATGCTAAACAAATCTTAGCTAAGAGGCCTATACACACGAATCCCTTTTTAATGTTACACCAAAAACTCGTCGGGTTAATCATACATTATCTTGCTAATATTATACCAAGGTCTAATCCAGTAATGCTTTGAGGCATTAATAACTTTGTAAGGTTTAATCTAAATTAATTAAGTACAAACGTTAGACGTACTGTAGCCTAGGCTGTCCCCGTGAATCACCCAACTAGATTACGCTAGTAACATAGTACACTCAGTACTACAAAGACAAATAGGTCTATTCTAGCCTTCTTACCGTTCCTCAGTCTTACCAATAATTTTAATATCATCCGATCCGGAAGGTTTACTGTGATTTCCGTCAAAATGTCTTCATGTGGACTCTAGTTAACTGAACCCCGTTTTAAATCGCTTACACAGTGATCTGATTACACGTTGGTTGCTTAATTAGCAACCTAGACTAAATGAAATGCAGTCCTATACTGCGTAAGTATTACTAAGGTCTAACTTAAAAGCCTAGCGTATAGCATGGATGTATAAAACTTCGCGCATCTAACGTAAAAACCTTGGAATTTCTAGCTGTTGTAAATTCAAAATCCCTGAAAATCATATATCGTGTTTTCGCAAGCCTAAAATTCAATTTTACTAGCAATTCGATCCAATATGCCGTGGATTGTACCTCGAAATCTCTTATTTTAAGCAACATTTACTTGAGTTAACGATACGATTTAAACCTGCCAAACTTCGCGCATCTTACTAACGTTAGCATGACAATCATTACATGAAGTATGTCCTTTGAAACAAATCCTGTGCCTAAACCTACAGCAAAAACCTGTGAACAAGCTAGCAACAAAAATGGTCAGGAAAACTTCCACTGAAGTGTCAAAATCATGATTTGAAAATTTGCAACATTCGGCAGAAACTGTGAATAGGATGCTCTAGGCCTAGCCTACATCAACTATGTAAATGCACTACCGTAAAGTTGACTAACAAGGCAAGGGCGACTAAATAAACTGTCTCAGCTTTCTTTTCAGTCATTTCAATGCATTGTAGTCAAAAATTTGTCCAGCTACTTAGGTCATCGAATTTTAGGACTTATTTTCTATGGGTGCGCGAAGTTTGGGAGTGCGCGAAGTTTGGTGTATGTACTATATACCAAAACTATACAAAAGGATAGCAGTGCCACTGTTTACTATTACTTTACTATGTTAGGATACACGACACTCGTCGTCCACTCAGTGCCTTTCAGTATGAACTTCAAAAAGCTAAAAGTGATACTTAAAGTTCGAATAAGTTCATTAACGTAAGATATGTTGTTGAGATATTAATTATGAATCCATCGAGACCATTCTCTATGAAATCCCCTGGATTAGACGGAAAATTACCGTTAAAAACTAAACGCAGTTAAACATTGACCGCCAGAGTCAATCGGACTGGATAAGCCTGCTGCAATCTACGTTTTCTCCTGTTCAAAAGGGAATTTTTCCGTGAAACTTTGGGATTCCGATCTTCACTATATTTCTTTTCAATTGTTGATCACAGAAATATATAAAATTAAGAAATAAATATATATAATTAAGAAATTAATAATTAAGAAATAAATATGTATAATTAAGAAATATATAAATGTGAATATTCAACAGACCGGAAAATCCCGAGGGTAGTTTTCCGACGCTCTCCAAGAATTTTCCCGCAATTCGGCTATACCTGCACTTCCGGTTAAGGTCACGATGTTAATAAATATTGCCGTAACGGCTATAATCCGAGGTCAGACGTCGTACTGATTAGCTCATACCAGCATGCTGGTGTGAGCTTATGCGATCTTGCAGCGTCATTCTATCCTTTATCCTATCTGTCCACAATTGTTCAAAATGCTTCTCCTCCTGACCTCCTACATGCTTTCATGGATTTGTTTGAAACTTGGACACAATGGTTCTTGGGTGGTGGACCATTTGGGGTGTACAAGAAGCTTGGCTCCATGGCACATCTGGGCCCTTTGGCCCATTTTGAGAAATTTTACGTAATGCTTTTCCTCCTATCGATTCCTTTGTACAATGTTGATGGTTTGTCATAATCATACTCCATTGGTAATGCCGTCAGGGTGTATTAGATTTTTGGGTGCAAGGTCCGATGTGGGCCCTTTGGCCCATTTTGTGAAATTCTGCAAAATGCTTCTCCTCCTGCTGATTGTCTTGTACAGTGTATGGTTTGTCATAATGATACTTCATTAGTGGTGCCTTCAGGGTGTTTAGGAATTTTGGGTCCAACATCCCATGTGGGTCCTTCGGCTCATTACGTGAAATTCTGCAAATGCTCCTCCTTCTTCAGATTCTCTTGTACAATGTTGATGGTTTGTCATAATGATACTCATATAGTGATACCTTCAGGGTGTTCAGGAATTTCTGTTGTAAGGTCCCATGTGGGCCCTTTGGCTCATTTTGTGAAATTCTGCAAAACGCTTCTCCTTCTACAGATTGTCTTGTACAATGTTGATGCTTTTTCATAGTGAAGTTCCATTACTGATGCCCTCATGGTGTTCAGGAATTAGGGTGCAAGATCCCATGGGCGCCCTTTGGCCTATTTTGTTGAAATCTGCGTAATGCTTCTCCTACCGATTCTCTTGTGCAATGTTGATGGTTTGTCATAATGATACTCATATAGTGGTACCTTCTGGGTGTTCAGGAATTTTGGGTCCAAGGTCCCATGTGGTCCCTGTGGCCCATTTTATGAAATATTTCAAAATGCTCCTCCTCCATCAGATTCTTTTGTGCAATGTCAATGATTTGTCATAATGATATAAGTGGTGCCCTCAGGTGTTCAGGAATTTCTGTTGCAAGGTCACATGTGGGCCTTTGGCTCATTTTATGAAATTCTGCAAAATACTTCTACAGATTCTCTTGTACAATGTTGATGCTTTTTCATAGTGATACTCCATTACTGATGCCCACAGGGTGTTCAGAAATTAGGGTGCAAGGCCCCATTGGCGCCCTTTGGCCTATTTTATTAAAATCTGCGTAATGCTTCTCCTCCTACCGATTCTTTTGTACAATCTTGATGGTTTGTCATAATGATACTCACATAGTGGTACCTTCTGGGTATTCAGGAATTTTGGGTCCAAGGTCCAATGTGGACCCTTTGGCCCATTTTATGAAATACTGCACAATGCTTCTCCTCCAACAGATTCTTTTGTACAAAGTTGATGGTTTGTCACAATGATATAAGTGGTACCCTCAGGATGTTCAGGAATTTCTGTTGCAAGGTCACATGTGGGTCCTTTGGCTCATTCTATGAAATTCTGCAAAATGCTTCTCCTTCGACAGATTCTCTTGTACAATGTTGATGATTTGTGAAATCGATACTCTGTCAGTGGTACCTACATGGCGTTCAGTGATTTTGGGTGGTCTAGGATTTCACATAACCTACAAACACTTGTTGAAGGTATGAGCTTCTGCACCATTGGTGCGCTAGTTTTTTCTTTTTGCTTAGGTTCAGCTGTGGACTTGACAGCCTAGGCCTTGTTGCAATTGCAGTGATTACAAGGAGTGTCTTTCAACGATCTTTCACTGTACTCCAAAGAAGTTAACTTGATTGCCTGTAAAGTACAAAGAATTGATTAGGTCCTTGTTGGAATATGCTTTACCTGTCTGGGACACACAGACTTTTCTTTCTGACAGATTGGAAGGTTTGCAGTGACGTTTTGCAAGATATATAGCAAATGACTACTCCAGGGAAGTTGGGCAAATGACTGCTCTTTTAGAAGATGTTGGTCTTGTTTCTCTAGCTGATTGCCAAAGGCGTTGCAGCCTCTCAATTGTTGCTTCGTCCGGACTTAACAAATAGTTGTGTTAATCTTACAATACGTTGCATGTTTTGCACTACCGACAATTGCTATGAGCTTCGTTTGCCCCTGATACTATTTGGGACTAGAACAATCTCCTTAGGTGTGTATTGAGGCTTCCCTAAGTAATCTCAAGCTGGTGGAATTCATTGCGAGGTTGGTGAGAGTTTGACTACATGGCACACTAGTGGTGAATTAATGTTCTCATATGTGTCACCATCACTCAAATGAAGAAAGCAGACGTGACTGAGTTGGATCCTGATCATACCATCTGGAAAATGATTTATTTGCAAAGTGCATTCATGTCACATTCCATGCAAGTGATGGGGAACAATATGTTATTCTTTTCACAATGTTTCATGAATAAGATAAATTATGCCATGGTTCTTGTTTTTTATCCAAGCATAATGAATCAGTCTTTTTACATACAGTATGCTATTTTTTTTTCAAACTTGCAGTGAAAGTTTTTAACTATATATCCATGTAGTGTCCTTGTTATATCCTGGAAATGTTTTATGTACTTCTTGTTTGTCAAATTGTCTCACTGCACATTCAATTTAGACTTAAGTCACAAAAAATAGTGGTGCTATGTGTTGTTAAGTTGCTACCGTAAAGGTTCATGGACATCCCATTTCTTGAAGTCAATGCAAATTGTTTTACAGGGAGTAGATCCAGGCTAACAATTTCCAATGTTTGTGATTTAATTTCTTTCTCTTTTAATTTTTATCATTCCCATACAGTAACAGCCTAACAGGTAAGGGACTATCAACTATATCACACATTTAACCTGTTGCACTCTCTAAAGATGCTGTCAACATGTCTTGTGAAATATGTAGGTGAATGGACATATGATGACATTCAACATAGACTTATGTATCAGCTCTGGTGTTATGTGCTTTACTGTATTAACTTTAAGCCTATGTCTATAACATTATATTCTTTTAAGTTAGGCTATTTATCTTGTCTTATCAACACTGTCTTGTTGTGTCTGTTAATTATTGAATTTCTTCAGCTTCATGCCATCTATGGTTAATACAATACAGTGCATGTTTAGTGGATGTTGACAGTGATTTCACCATTGCAGCATCTATTAAGCTGTTCGAAGTGCTTCACATTTTTGTAAGTGTTGTATGCTTTTTATGATATTTAAGTTGGACATGTATTG
This sequence comes from Stichopus chloronotus, assembly GCA_021234535.1. Lineage (NCBI taxonomy): Eukaryota > Metazoa > Echinodermata > Holothuroidea > Aspidochirotida > Stichopodidae > Stichopus > Stichopus chloronotus. The sequence continues at coordinate 9,624,297 of CM037849.1, forward strand.
TTGATGTATATATCACTTTTACCCATGCTATGTCTTCTCAAAATTTTCTGTTTTCATGTCATTTTGTGTGTGCCTGAGTATGTGTCATTACAGACAGCACATGCCTTGCATTTCTTTTGTTTAGTGTGCCCACAGCTTTCAGAATGAAAATATGGTGACAACTTTAATTGGTACGTATTACATAGTCTCTGTGGACCATCAATCATGTGCCTTTAAACAACTCGTTATGTACATTTTTGTAACATTATGTATGGATTTCTTATGTCATAGTATCTGCCATATCAAGTTTTCTTTCTTGGATTTCAAAGTTATCAATTGATGTCCGTCTACCACAGGAGGATTTAATAAAATGATAAAGTCAAGAAATATTTTATTTGTCTTTTAATTTGTGATTAATGTTCACTTTTTCACATATCACTTTGCAAGCTTGATTGCACAAAGAGAGTATAGGGTAAAATCTGTGGCTGACCATCACGCATGATATATGTTCGAGGCCGTAGAAGTGTGAGACTGATTATATTGTGGCATTGATCTACACATAGTTTAGATGGGTCTACTTAGTAAAACACAACAATATCAACACTACTAGTTGTGTTCTGTAATAATACAGTAACTATACTAGTTTCTTGTGAAGGGGTAAACATTTAAATGTGAATTGAGACTTGTAAATATTACACCCACAAGCAACTGTGTTGATTTTCTCAGGGGGGGGGGGGGTCAGTGAGGGGATCAGTAATCTCTCGTCTTGAATCAATGAGAGAGTTTGGAAGCTCTCGTGTACAGGTGTACCCAACAGGAGGCACTCCAATTAAAAGCTTTCATCCATTTTTGGGAACCCTCTCTCATGTAGATTATATTTTGTGGCTTTCAGACCAGGGTACCATTTTAATTTTCCATAGACAAGACATCACAATCTATTAAAAGTTTTGAACTCAGTTGCAATCCAGTAGATTGAAACAGTAGTTGCCTATGACGGTATTAGTGCTTAACAGGTATACTGGTACCAGGGTTAATGCTAGCTCAGAGACTAATTGGTTTAACTTCAAGCCTGAACCTCGGCAGAGAATAGGTTGAATAGTTTCATACTTGTATTAAGCGACATCATTGAAGAAATCTACCAGGGCATAGGTATTTGATTTACTTGTTTTAAAGGGGGGGGGGGGTTAAAGTTATCGTAAATAGTTCTAAAGTTTCTGAAACTTTCATGTTAGAGCTAACTTCCAAGGAATCAGTTATATTCATAATATGTTGCCGATGAAGCATGTAACACTTCTGATTCTTTGATACCGTTTTTCACCCTTGCCTATAGGCTACGCTTCGTACCTACACTTCATATGTCACTTCAACGAAACAACCCACAATACACCTCGATATACCACCATGTTTCCAAAATGATGATCCACCTGTTAAACATATAAGTTTACGTGATACATATACCTCATGGCTAACGCTACTGTGCTATTTGATTTTGCGTACATACGACTCCACAAAAGTTACTAAGTGTCATTTTAGGTCGACCGTAGCTTCTAACAGCAGAAATCCTGGGTTCACGTTGCGGTCTATGTCAAAACGAGAAGGGACAACTAATGGCAAATTCCCCCCACGTACAAAGGAGCTACAGAGAGACATCAAACACATGACATTGTGGCCTACTGTACTCATGGATGTATCTAGCCAGGTATGAGACATCCGGATAAGAATTTAAAAAAAAATAATGGTTTTTCCCCCAACTCGGGCGGGCACTTTTTCAGAGACTCATATCATTGACATGTCAATTTTTTCGTCTTTGCGTACAAGTATAGCTGTGTCAGGACTAACATGTACACCAAATTTAGATGAGAACAATGGAATGCAAAAGGTTATGTAAAACGTATTGAAGTTAGATCTACACAAGGTATCCTTTGATAAAAGCTCTTGAGTCCAAGGCACAGTAGTATTTGACGGTAATGCCATACGTTACGTACTGTGATTGCACTTTTCAAACCACACCTGTTCAGCCTGGGTAAATTCAGTCTGACCGAAGTTACTACATGCTAGGCTAGTGACTACATTCGGTTTTAACGAGAACAGGCCTACTTGCTGGGGTGCCTGCAGCCTAGCCTGCGGTGTGTGCCATTATAGTTCATACGTATGTGTTATGGGCTATGCATGATGTACGCACACGTAACGTTATTGAATTGTGCACGTGATGTTCAACTCACTGGGGTGGAGATTCTGTGGGCCTGTAGTGTCGGAGTCATTGAGGTGTATGCAAGAGATAACTTCAGGGCAACCGAAACGGTGCCACCGCTCTCGGAACGACTACTCATTAAAAACGTACTACCACACAACGTCAATGCAATGGCGGTCTATCGCGACGTATTTTTAAACATATCTTTGCCACCGTGAACTTGCGCGACGTATAATTATTCAAATTCACCGACGAATGTCCAGCTGCAAACTTCTAAAGTGTTTGTGATTGATTTTAGAGATTGCATTTTTCTGGATTCGGAGGAAAAGCGAAGCCTAAGCAAGTCCTAAAAAAATAAAGGCGAAGCGACTGTTAGGCTAGTCAGACCTAGCCTACCCTCCTGTATACTGTAGTCAATAGCAACATGTATACGAGGCCCTCGGGCGCGCCTGTAGGCTGTATACGTTAACAACATCGGGCCTAGGCCTAGACATGTTTAATACACGTTTTAGGTGTAGACTAGGCCTAACAGTTGGAGCCGTGAACAGAAAATGAGAGAGCCTTGGCTCCATTTAACTTTGTCAGGTCGACCTTGGCTTTGGAATTGAGAGTACAGTATAGTATACGTTAGTTGTAAGGCCCCAGTCATGATGACGTCGACCTGGGACCTAGCATAAGTTAACTAGTTACGCTGGTTGGTTTCGTAGGCCTACTTAATTCAGGACCCCGGCTTTTAAAATTAGGGTAGTTAAGCCCAGTTTTTAGGCCCATTAAAATTCCATTTCAGTTTTGGTCCTAGCCTAGGCCGTAGCCTATTAAGTAACTTACAGTTGACACTTAGGCTAGGTGTAGGGCCGGCTATAGAGTCTGTAATTTTATTGTTCGGTGTTGCTGTTTCATGTAGGGAATTGCTTTTGTCTGTGAGTTTGGCAATTGGCCTAGGCTATGCTTTCTGTGTACTGGCCAAGTCAGGATAGCCTGTCGGGGTTTTTTTTTTTTCATTTCCAGCTTCAGGACTGTGGATCAGTGTTAAACAAGTTATGGTTGTCTTAATTGTTAGGACCAATAGCCTCCAATAATAACCTAGGCTACAGGTGGTATAACAAAGCATTATAGAGAGACCTACCAAAGTTGAACTGCACTACTTTGTGGGATTTCAGCTCAACTGGTGATGTTTGCGTTCTTTTTGACATCATGGGGTGTAATTCATGTCTTGCATGACTTCTGAAATGATGCATGTGTTGCCAGTTCCAATCATCACTGCAGATACTAACTTGGAGGAGTGAATGTGAAGCAACATTTTGTAGGCCATCTATCGACATTTCATCGTGAATCCTAGCATTCACCTTTCATCAATTAATTACCCGACATTTAAACAGATTTTGAGGCCTTACCTTGTAAAGATACCAGGTACCAAGATGGAAATCAGTTGAAAATTTGACAAACACTTGAATAGTACCTTAAATACTCTGGTGAGAGTCACTGTTTCAAGCATTCTGAGGATAATCTTTCACCCATTTGGAATTTGAATGTATGGCATATACAGTAACACTTCAATATTTTGTAACATGTATGCAGGTCTATGGAATTTTCCACGCACAATCTTGTCCTTGGATGACGAAATTGATCTGAACGATCGCTATGATAGTACTGTAACAGTTTCAATAAGTTGGCCTTGTTATAGTTGCAAATTGTGAGCAGTTTGTGTATGGTTGGACCCTGATAGCCCTCTCCTCTTAAAAAAGAAAAGAAAAAAAAGTGCAACACAGGCATCTTGTTTACCTGTTTTGTGCTCAGTGTAGTTATCCAGGCATTACTACCACGCTCCACAGCACAATCCCACGTTCACAGTGTGCTTTCCCTCAAGCTCCCATCTCCCTGAATCATGCCCCATCAATTACATGGCATCCCCCTCCCCCCAAAAAACAAAATAAAATGGAAATTATATCTTCAAAGACATAGCAAAAATGCACTTAAACGTCTTCAGTTTTATTTACGACAAATACTGAGAAGTTTACATCGTCGATCATGCATAAGACATGCGTAGCATCATAGAAATTGCACAGTGCAAAAAGCACTCCTCGATAATATATTCTGGTAAAAATAGTATTTAAATTGTTACAACCCTAAAAAATGCATCCTATGTATAAATGAAATAGTTTATATACCATTTCAAGCGATGAAACAACGGCATCAGAGAAGACGGCAAACTCGAAGAAAACGACAGCGTCAAATGAAACAACGGTATGAAAGAAAGCAAAGGCATTTCTGTAAACAGCGGCATTAAATTAAAAAACGGCATTAAAATAAACTACGGCATTAAAGTAAACAACGGCATTAAAGTAAACAACAATATTAAAAGAGACAGCGGCATAAATGGAAACAGTATCAAAGAAAACAATAGAATGTATTGCCCTTTCGGCGTTCCATAGTATAATACCATAAAATGCTGTGGTGACTTTTGGTCAGAATGATAATTGTCAGAGTTTAAGTATCCTGATCGGATAATGAGCAGTAGTGGACCTTTCACCGCTTTGGATGCATGGCAATTACCGTGAGCAGACTAGGAGATCTCCCAGTAACACTTCACTTTCATACTTCAATATTTTGTAACAGGCATGTAGATCTACGGAATGCACTACACACAGTCTAATTAGGATGTAAGTTGCTAATTAATGACAAAATTGATGAAATGATTGCTATGATAGTAATACTGCATAACAGTTGAAATATATTTGCAATGTTGTAGTTGCAAATGGTGAGCAGTTTGTGTATGGTTGCGCCTTCTCTCCCTCCTCTTAAAAAAATCTTGTTTTACTGTTTTGTAATTATCCAGGCATTACTACTAGGCCTATTTACAGTACCACAGTGCTAGCACAGTGTGAGTAGTGGTTCGTCCTTTAAATCCTTTTCCTCAACTCGGCTCTGGATTTCTGCCTCGCCTAATACATGGCATCCCAAAATGGAAAGAATTGTATCCTTGAAGACAAAGTAAAAATGCATTCGAACGTCTTCAGTTTCATTCTTAAACATTACGACAAATGGTAAGACTCCCTGAAGTAAAAAAATTCAGTCACAAAAACCATTGTTGGATCTCACAAGTTGTATTGTTGTCTGTGTACACTTTGTATTGTCTAGTACATACACCAAACTTCGCGCACCGCCAAACTTCGCGCACCCCCCAAAAATAAGCCCTAAAATTCATTGGACAAATTGTTGACTACAACGCCTTGAAATGACTGAAAAGACAGCTGAGACACTGTTTATTTAATCGCCATTGCCTGGTTAGTCAACTTACAGTCCTACATTTGCATAGGAGCGGTATGCTAGGCCTAGAGCATCCTGTTCGCAGTTTTCGTCAAATGTTACAAATTTTCAAATCATTATTTTTACTCTTCAATGGAATTTTTCCTGACCATTTTTTTGTTGCTACAGTAGCTTGTTCACATGTTTATGCTGTAGGTTTAGGCACAGGATTGTCACGCTAACGTTAATGAGGTGCCCGAAGTTCGGCAGGTTTACATCGTATTGTTAACTCCAGTAAATGTTGGTTAAAATAACAGATTTCGAGGTACAATCCATAGCATATTGGATCAAATTTCTAGTAGAATTAGACTTTAGACTTGCAAAAACAATATGATTTATGGGGATTTTGAATTTGCAATAGCTACAAATTTCAAGGTTTTTACGTTAGATGCGCGGACTTTGATACATCCTTGCTACTGTACTTACTATCACCTGTTCAGGAACATCGAACGTATCAAATTCCTCAATCGGTCAAAACTGCCAAAAACATTTACATGTTATGTGGAAAAGACCCAAAACTAGCAATACGCATTATTTTCGCAAACTTTAATTCGATGGTTTCCTTCTACAAGATATTTTCATCCAGACTGACTTGGGACTTTCTCTGTAGCCTAACATATAAACATACACACTGTGATAGAGCATAGCCAACACATGTATTTCTAACTGTTGTGCCTTGTACTAACAGTAGAAGAACAGACTAGACTAAGTTTTTAAGTAAACTTTGATCCAAATTACTTGAAAATGTGCTTTATGTTGTCTAATATATTGCTAAGCTTATATTGGGTCATCAGGAACAGGATGGCATATTTTACACTAAAACTTTGTACATTCAACTAGAAATAGTTTGGAGAATAGTTCACCATATATAACAGGGTTACGACAAACCAACAACTCAACAACTCCAAGCATTTGAGACCAAGCTCAATCATATTGGCTCATAGTCACATGTGGGTTGAAAGAACTCTACGGCACTCCTAAATGTTCTACTTTAGATGACCTTATCTCTTAGATCTTCATCCCCCCCCCCCCTTCATGTGTTTGGCACTAACCACTTAATTTGTTCAAGTTAATGGCTGCATATTGTCCTTTGGATCTGGATTCCTCATTATTTTGTTAAAAAGAAAACTACTGCATACTTTTTCAGGGCTGTTACAGAGTGTATCAGATCTTAAAGGAATTGATGACACAGTTAAAGTTATAAAGTGGATATTTTCCTGCCATTGATGGTGACATGTTAGAATAATCATTATTAAAGATGACGTGGTAAAATTAACTATAGCTGAGGTATATTTAACTTAAGTATTTTTTATTGCTGTAGCTATTTTGCTTAGCTTAGAGGGCTGTGTGTGGTTAACAACATTTAACATGGACATCCGTGTACAGGGAACGTGTCTGTGCGACAACCAGATGAAATGTGTAATTAATGCAGTAAGCGGTGAGTTCATGAAATTTCAAGTTTCTGCTGCTATGGGTATATACCAAGTAGTGCTACAGGACGTTAGGAATATTGCAGTGAGTAGAATATCGGGGACGAATGTTAATGTAACGTTTAGGCCTACTCAAAAGCAGAGTTCACACATGAAACTGAACACATTCATAGGCATTGTTTTTGCAAATTTATTCTCATTCAAAGATCTTGGAGAAATTGACACTGTTTACTCCGATATTTGCGTGCACTGTACATTCCTAGGTTGTAGGTGTATCCCATTGAGTATACAAAGTTCCATTGTCTTTGGTGAAGGTCAAAGTTCATTTGCAGTCAACGGGGTCACAGTATGGAATTCTTGTAAACACGCTATCTGGGGAAGAGGGGAAGCTAGGACAGATGTCATAGTCATAGTCGTACCTCGTTGAGCACAAGACCCAATTGGTCTTTTAATGGAGGTAAAAGGACATTCAACGTCAACAAGGGTCAAATTGTGAACATGTAGATGTAATCTCAAGAAAGGAAGTTTGTGCAGATCTCATATTTCATATAAAGCATACGTAGCTTAATGTGACACATACTAATGCTATTATATCAGATTCAGAAAAAATTCTCTTAAACAGATCATCGAAACCACAATGCATTTCTGCATTCTGGTTAAATTAAACATATGATTTTGGATGATGGCAAAAGTGATATTACTTTAAAAGATGTTTAGAAGACTGCTTGTCCTTTCAGAACAAATTTCAGGTTTTTAGACAGAAATTGTATGAAGTTCCAAAGTCCTCAAAGAAACAATCATAGGAAGTGCATTATTAAGTTTCAGGAAGCAACTGCAATCCAACCTTCGATGAAGTCCTCATTACATGTGTAATGTTGACGTGTGTGTGTGTGTGTGTATGTGACGCCTTGCCTTGTAAGCACGATATCTCAAGAAGGGAAAATTGCTTAAACGTCGAAGTTATTGTGTAGGTAGTCCATTGTGAGTAGATGATTCCTATTTCTTCAGGTAGGTCAAAGGTCTCTGAGGTCACCAGAGATTCAACTCTGAAAATCTTTTAAGGAAGATATATCAGTAACTGAACGCTGCTGGAACTTCAAACTGCAAACAGTGGTTGATCCTGATGATCTCTGTCACGCTTTGGAGAGCTCAAAGGTCACGTGAGGTCAAGTGAAAACTTGTAGACGATCATGTCTCCTGAAGGGAAAGTTGCTGAAACTTCAAATTTAGTGTATATGAGCAGACGACTGTTATGGTTTTTCATGGAGGTCAAAGGTCATTAGAGGTCATCAAAGGTGACAGTTTGAAAACCCTTTGAGGAAAATTCTCTGCAACTGAATGTTGGTGGAACTTCAAACTGGTAACAACTGGTAACTGGTAAGCCAGCTCTTGATGGGTAGATGATCTCTTTCTTTTTTGCCATGGTCAAAGGTCACATGGTCTCAGCAAAATTCAGTTTGAAAACCTGGTTGCCATGGTATCTCAAGATTTGCAAGGGTATTGAATTTCATAATTGGTTTGTTGGTGTTTTTTTTTTTCACAAATATTAGCAAAGAATCACAATTAGTCCTTTGACTGTCTGGTTTAGCTTAACAGCTAGTTTCTTTGAGGGGCCCTGAAAAAATTGATTGGATGATCATTGTACACGTGATGCCTTTGGCTATGCAACTGGTCACACAGGCCTTCTAAGAACTGATTTTTTTCCTGACAAGGGAATCAGACTTTTCGATTGTTTTGGTGACTTCACACTCCATGTCTTGAAGGAACATTAAGAAGACTTTCAGGTCCCTGGACAGAGGAGTCCCCACAAAAGTTGTCCTTTTATGCCTTTGTTCCTTTTATAGAACCCGTACATTTATCGCAACCCTTGATCATGGAGTTTCCATGGTCCAACTTTGCAACACGTGGACCCCCTATGAGACGCATATAAGCAATGGTATCTTTGAAATACATGAACCCGAGGACACCAGATACCATTGCCACTAGCCCTTTATCCCCCACGTTTAGTTCCTACGACTACACGAGAGGCGAACCAAGGATACAGAATTTATTGTCACTGAAAGCAGGACACCGGACCCACGAGTAACTGGAATTTGGGGACACCAAATCGATAGGTGCCTGGACCATGAGAATACCACCCTATTGGAAGCAAAAGTCCCAGGTCACCAAACCACTACGACAGCTGTGTTGGCAGAAAACATGTTGAATTCCTCACTAATGATCAAGTAAACAAGTTAACATTTTGCAGAAAAATGTTTAATTGTTAAGATAACAACCGAACAATTGATGTGATGTATACAGTTCGCAGAAAATTGTCAACTTTTGAGGGAAAGATATTCTTCTTTTGACGGCAGTTTCAAGCTTCTGAACGATCATCGCTTATAAAAATGTTTGTTGCGATAAGGTGATAAGACATAAAGGTTTCACTTCGTCTGTCTTTTTCTAGTAATTCACATGATTTCCCTATAAGCTTAGTATTAATCGGTAATATATCTACGTGTCACATGGTCTTCATATACTGGTGCAATTAACTGGTATTCAAAGTGTACAGCGAATCTTCTATTCAGATATGACACTGAATCACTGCATAACTTAGGTACACTCCTTGGCCTCCATTGAAGAGAAAATAATAAATCAACGCAATTAACATGAAATAGAATAAATATAATATGAAATAGAATGAAATATACCTACATTGATATCCGCTAACAAATTTGCAATTTCACTCGACACTTTCTTTATTTGTATAACTGCAACTTGCTATCTTATGACTACCACATTGCCACTTTCAAAAAAATAAAAAAAAAGTACAACAACAAAAAATGAGAAAATACTTTAAAAAAGCGAAGTTTGCTCGTTAATGTTGAACAATACTGCTTCATTTCATTTACTTTTATCAGTAACAAGCCACTGCGCTATTAGATGATCATATATTCCATATGTCATCATGCGGTGCTTTATGTAACCGTGCTTGATAAAACTATTGAGGTTGCTGCTAATGTGGGTAATGCTGACCGACATCCTTACTATGACACATAGACCTAGAAACTTGCTTTGTAGGATTATACATTTCCATTCATTCTTGTTATATCCTACCTTATAACGAATTAATAGCCATATCATAGATAAAAGACACCACCTAGTGCTATAATTTTCTTAAATCGATAGCATCTCTTCGGAAGGAAAACCGTCCTAAAGACACAGGACACTATTCCCTGCCACTCCGGTCCTGGCACGTAGCCGTGTCTACTTTCCTTGGACAAGTTGAACTTCCAGCATATCAAGTTCGATGGTGACGATTGCAACACTCCATACATTCATGGAGGTCAGTGTTAGGCGGGCATCTTCTGATTTTCTCTGACCAGTCTCAAAACCTACTAGCCCATTCAACAAGGCATAATGGTCATTTGGCTGACGTGTCATTTTGATGACATGCCCTAGTCTTCCCTTTTGGTATTTTCTTTAAACCAATAACCATCCAAGGTACTTGGAAGTAAATGGTGGTAATGATTAAATTGTAAGAGGCACCTATTGCAAATTACATAAAAGTGTACGCTAATTCGATCCACTGTGGTACAAAAGGTTGGAGAAAGTGTCCGTAGGACACTCATCCCTTAACTAGCACGATTTTCATAGGGGAAACTTTCTTACAGGTAGGAACACTATTTCCTGACACACAGGAGGGCACACCTCAGATGCACTGAGGTTACATTGTAAACATTCTAATTTTCGTTTTTACGTACTATTCTTCTATTAAATGGTTACTAGATGGTAACAGTGTGCACCACACCGACTCCCACTATCTTTCTAGCATGTGCTGCCAATCGGGCACATAACCGGTTTACTTTGGGTAACGAAGAGAAGCGATCAAAGCTACGATGATTTTGTTTCTCCTGCCCTGGTAGTTTCCTTAAAACAGAAGTGGTTTCTGTGTCACTTCGTTAGTTAAAGCCCAACAGTCTTCACAATTTTCATTTGGCGCTGAATGTGAACCTACATGTTTATCCGCGCACCCCGTAGAACTGACAGAGCTGCCTTATTGTTTTAAAGTGGTTGGTAAAGACAAGAAATTAATGAAAATAATTCAAAGCGAAAAACAAAGTCTGTTCGAAGCTCCACCGTGAAAAACAAAGTTTGTTTAAAAGTTGTTATTGTTGACAGTTTTATCCTCAGTTCTTTGCATCTTCATGGCTGCTGTTCCCACTGACGTTTCAGTCTTCTGTATATGAAGCTTCTTTACTCTGTTGGACGTATTTTCATGTCGACATACTTCACCAAGTCTTTATATTCATTTGAAAACCCACGGTACCAAATGATTCCTTTATCACCCAGTTGCCCAAACTGGCCATTTAAGTTTGCATGCCAACACCAGTATGATGGTGATCCCCCATTGTACCACCATCCGCCTCCAGCAACTCCAGCACAGTTTGCACCAGATTTCAAATCCACGTCATGGTCGTACGTGGTGAACTTCATATTCAAATGATGCGTCATTGCATTGAACACTGTGGGTAGGATTATAGTGCGATATTTCAACTTTAACGTCACTTAATATATGGTCTAACTGTTATATATATCGCCTATGGTAAATCCATTGAATGCATGTTTCTGAGTAAAAAAGAAAGGCATAACCATTTAGCTCCACATATGAGATTACATGCTGCTCCACATATACATATACACATATTGCTTGACAGGTTCTAGGTAAATGAACGGATCGATGGACGCACTTATGAATGTACGGACATCTTTGGATGGAGGGTTGGACAGGTGAAGTGATAGATGAGTTAATTGATGGATGGGTGGATGGACAAACAGATGAATTGACCGATGAATGGCTGAAAAGATAAATTTATGGATGATGATGGATGATGGACGTACAGGTGAATTGATTGATGAATGGATGGACAGGTAAACGGATGAAAGGACGGACACGTTAATTGATGAATGAATGAATGAATGGAGGTGTGAATTGATGGATGGATGGACGGACGGACGGACGGACGGATACTTAAATTGATGGACGAATGACTGAAGAGGTGAACAGATGGATTAAGGGAAAGACAGGTGAATTGAAGAATGGAGTGTCGGACATGTGAAGTAACAGATGGTTGGGTGGGTAGGTGACTTGATGGATGGATGGATGGATGGATGGATGGAAGGATAGAGAAAATCATGGCGGTTTTAACATGGTGTTATACTCTCATGATGCTGACTTATGAGCTAATACCTACATCCACTCGTCCCAACGAAGTTTCCGAGGGAAGAAATGCGAAAGTTCTCCACTTCATCTCCAATCTTGAACAAATCGTATTCGGCATACGCATGTATGTCACCCCACAACACAAGATCAATGCGTAACTTGTAATTAGTCTGCTGCAATAGGAAGTACAGTGGTATGTTTCCAATCCAGAATTCATGACTAAGAATACCAAATCGTTCCCTGTAAGCATTGTTGTTTCTGTAAAAGTTTACGGAGCCATTAACACGACGTTGCATTACCTGTAATACAAATGATCGAATACTAAATTTGAATATGCCAACTGGGCAGTTGAAAGTTTTTGGACGTTATCTTCTTCTGTAATAGGAATTTGTTTAATGGATCAGGTGTTAAACGTTGGTGTGTTCCTACACATTTTGCAGCAACTGACCAAAATGCAACAATTTGATCCAAATGTAAACATTTTCTGCCAAACTGCAACAACTATTGAAGTTGATCCAAAAAGGCAACAACTTTCTGCCCAAAATGTAACAACATGAAGATTCACATCACACGGCATTGAAAAACTTCAAGATGGTCGCCATATTTTTAAAGTGCCATAACTTAAGCAAACAAGGTCGGATCGGACTGCGACTTTTTACAACCAAAAATACTGTTTAAAAATGATTTCATATAAGGACCTATAATGATCATTCACAAATCACGGGATAAATGAAACCTTTGAAATTCAAGCAAAGGTTCCTGAATAGGTAAGGAATAAAGCGATTAGAACTAATTGAAAATGGTACCTTTAGACAGTGGAAAGACGATTTTCAGCCTTATAGACATATTTTTATTCAAAACTTTTCTGGTACGCTCAGCGCCAACTAATGCTAGCACCTCTTTTAAATTAGTTCCCCACAAGTTTAGCTACCATGATGATGGGTGGCTCTTGAGCCTCGCCCCTCCCCCGCACCGGAAAAGATGGAGCCAACACTCTCTGAATAAAGAGCTTTCTTGGCATGTTCTCTATTTTCAGGTTCTTTTCTTGTCACATTCATTTATAAAATAAAGCGAGAGGAATATCATTTGTCTTAAACCCCTCACACACTCGCTGTACTACCAGTACTACCTCACAAACAAACGACCTATGTTTGCCAGTGTTATTTCAGTAGGAAATCTGACCCCTTGACCTCGAAAAATTTCACGCGGGAATGACGTCACACTTTTTGAATTTGCCACTGCTGAACATGTGTACGAATCGACAAAATAATACACAGATTTCATCGAAATATGCTCAGTTTTAAGTATATCTATATACGGTATATATACTTCGAACGTTGCAGTTTAGGAGGACGCAAAAGCCATGTTTGGACAGTGCAAACTACATAGCCTAATTTCGCGAACAACTTTGAGGCTTAAATATGAGACTTACGGACATGGTTTGAAAATTGGCGCAAACTGTGCAAAACATGAGTGAAAAAAGAAAACATGCAGGGAGATGTTACAGAAATTTGTTTTTCACATAATGCAACCGTCAAGAGACAAAATCAATGACTAATACGGTTAGTCTTAGATGAAACTTACCCCTATTCCGTAAAGCGCTAAGACAAAGTCATTGTCATTGAAACAGTGTACACAATATAATACTCGCGGACCAAACCAAAATATAATGTAGGGGGTTAACTTAAAAAATGGTTATTACAAGGCAAGTACTTTTATGACAGAATAATTTTGATAAATTTTCATTGCACGTAAAATATTTCATATATTCTTCATTTGCACTAAGCAACTTTGAAAAGACTTAGTCAATGGATAACACAGCTAGTGTTTAATGAAACCCAACTACCCATAATTCGAATTGGGTGCACACAACTACTACACTTGCAATTTCGGTCTTCAATAATGGAAAACACATTAAAATACGAATTTGGCTTTATATTGTTAAGAATAAGGATATACCGAGTAAATTTAATATAACAGAATGATATTAATATAAAGATATTACTACAACATGTTGATCTTTATGAATGAAGATGATGCATGCCTGGGGTATGGGACCTAAGTTTAGCTTATCCTAACAAATGAAGCCCATAGTACAAATTATATTCATGGCGAAGAGGTGGATCTTTAGATCTATTTATAATTTTACCCCCCCCCCCCATAATATATACCCCTTCACAAGAAACTACAATAGTTATTGTATTATTACAGAACACATCTAGGAGTGTTGATATTGTTGTTTTACTAAGTAGTCTCATCTAAACAATGAGTCACACTCCTACAAACTGAAACACATATCATGCGTGAGAGTCGGCCACAGCTTTTTACCCTACATTCTCTCTGTGCAATCAAGGTTGCAAAGTTAAAAGAGTAAAGTTAACATCAATCACAAATTACAAGACAAGTCAAATCAATATTTCTTGATTTCTAAGTTTTATTAAATCCTTCTTTGGTACAGACTGACAACACAATTGATAACTTTGACATCAATGAAAGAAAACTTAATATGGAAGACAAGTCAGTATGACATACAAAAATCCATACAAAACATTAACAAATGTATATAACATTGTTGAAGTTGTCAACATATTTTCATTCTGAAAGCTGTTGGCACACTAAACAAAAAAAATGCAAGGCAAGTGCTGTTTGTAATAACACATGCACAAGGATACACAAAATGACATGAAAGAGAAAAATTGGGAACACATGTCATTGGTAAAAGTGATCTATACATCTACAATACAATGTACCTCCAACTTAAACATCATAAAAAAGCATACAACTCTTACAAAATGTGAAGTACTTTGAACAGCTTAAGAGAGGTGGTGAAATCACTATACACATCAACATCCACTACACATGCAATGCATTAACCATAGATGGCATAAAGCTGAAGAAACTAACTAACTGATACAACCAGGGAGATATACTTAAAAACTTGCATACTGTATGAAAAGGACTGATACATATGCATGAATGAAAAACAGTAACACCATTATTCATGAAGCATATTGTGATAAGAATCACATCATTGTTCTCCACCACTTGCATGAAATGGCAGATGAATGCATTTTGCAAACAAATCTTTTTCCATATTGTATGATCAGGTATCAATTCACCCTGTCACTTCTTTCTTCTTTTGAGAGATGGTGACACATCTGAACTTCTGAAGACATTAATTCACAAGCGTGCCATGTGGTCAAACTCTCAATGACATAGCAATGAATTCCATCGGCTTATGATTACTTAGGGAAGCCTCAACAAACACCTAAGGAGGTTGTTCCAGTCCCAAACAGTATTGGGGACAAACTGAAGTTATAGCAATTGGCAGTAATGCAAAACATGGATAGTACTATACCAGTCAGACAAGTATTTGTTAAGAGACCAAGATCTTCTAAAAGAGCAGTCATTGGCACAACTTCCCTGGAGTAGTCATCTGCTATAAACCTTGCAATACGTTGTTGCAAACCTTCCAATCTTTCAGTGAGAATTGTCTGCTGTGGGTCCCAGACAGAAAAGCATATTCCAACGAGGACCTAATCAACTACCGGTACCTTTATACTTTATAGGCAGTCAACTGAAGTTCTTTGGAATACAATGAAAGATAGTTGAAAGACACTCCTTGTAATAACTGCAATTGCAACAGGGCCTAGGCTGGCCAATCCACAGCTTAACCCAAGGAAGGAAAAAGAAAATAAAAATTAAGACTCATTGCAAAAGCAAACCCAAGACATGTTAGGCACATGCCTTGTATCACTAGCTACTTGGCTTAGTTGACCTACATAGTACTCTTCTAAAAAGGCCTCATAAAGGAATACGAAATTTGTGTAGGTTTAGCCTATTAGTTTTCATTTGTATTGCCTTTCTTTGTCCAAATTGTTCCAAATCAGTGAATGTCGTAATGTTCATAGGCATAGGCTACCGTTCATACAAAATCTTCTGCTACAGATTTTTATTTGCGCAGCCGTTTGATAATTTTGGGCAGCGAAAAGTCATGTAGGCTATTGTCAAGCCAGATAGGCTTCAAATGTTACAGCAAGTAGTAATTACCAACGTGAGTCTAGTCACTAAGTTATTTATCTACTTCTACTACTAGGCCTACAGTACTATTAACGTTACGTTAGCTAGCTTTTAATTCGTACGTACTGTATATACGGTGTTAAAAATTCGCGCAACCTATAATAGCACTTTACATATGGAGCGAAGAGTCCTACACGTAAGGCGGTTCCAAAATCAGTGATGCTAAATATGTGCCATTTACTTCACAATCTACTGGTGAACATTAAAAAGTTTCACATGAATTAACGTTTAATGTGTTCTAAACACTAAAATGTAACCAACTGCCACATATACAGTTTAATACGCAAACGTCCGAGATGAGAAAAATGCCTCTCGGTTTCTACATGTTACTTACCATTTTGTTCAACCCCTCTCTGAAATTTCTGATTATATGATCCCTGAGGAAAAGCACCTGCATAGTTTGACAACGAATACCTTTAATACGGTTTTGGTTAACGGTTCCGACCATTTTTTTCTTATTTTTTTACTGAATATTCATAGGAAATGACGACATTTTAAGGGATCCTCTCAGTTCATATTTCACACAGTGATGGTTTTGACGGCAGCGATATGTGACTTCCGGTGTTGCTCGCAATATCTTGAAATCTGCGCAATAAACGGTCAAATCGCGGAGGCCTAAGGAAGACCTCCAACTGACTTGGTACCATCCAATCTCTTTTTGGAAGTGCATACAGGTCCGTCGATGACCAATAGTTATCGAAGAGAGTGGAATGTACGTTGTTATATTGTAAAGGAAATTGACTGTACACTCCACTGTATAACATGTTGTCTGTACCGTGTCCCACCTAGCCCTCAATAAATTCAATAATGTGATAAAATCATGTCTCGAGAAAACCCTCTTATGCATGATAGAACATGAGGTGATATCGAGACATACCAACATGGCTAAGATTTGTTCCTTCGCTGAAACCTTATCATGTATGATGTCATGTGAGGATTGGCTGATTGTGTCCGATAATTCATGAATATTCAATTTGTAAGGCAAAATGTTATTACTTTAATTAATGGCTAATTAAGAGGTTTAGGGGTGGAACTAAATCAGCAAAATGTTTGCCTGACATGTGTGCATGGGTTTCATGTAATTTTTGTTTTGTTATTAGAAAATACATAAACGGATTAGTGATCAAACTTTTTTTTGTATATACCATTTCAAGCAGTGAATAAATTCTTTATTGTTATCAGGTTTCACAATTATCAATTCTTTATTATCATGATCACCACCATCAGCGTCATTTTAGCCTTATTGCCCTACTTTAAACTTTTGCTACGTTTTTTTGTTCCTTTCTTATATCTGTGTACATATTTCTGTAGTGTATTATGTAGTGCAAAGAGACTACTAAATATCGAGAGTAAAAGTGTCTTTTGACTCTTCTAACCAAAGAATAAGACTCTACATACCGTCCAACCTCCATCTTGATGAGTCATGTTGCACAGAATATCCATAGGTAACTCCCCATTCCTAGAAGGATAAATGCTGTATAGACCATCGTTACCGATACCTTTACTGCGGAGCTTTTCACAGTCACGTGGGAGCCACACACACCTTCCAGAATCGCTGCTCATTTCATCACACTGGCATAAGTTAACATTATCTACAAATACTGCACTCGTGTAGTACACACTGTGTCCACCAGAGAGTTTGCAAGAGCAGTTGTAATTTGTCAGATCTGAAGGACATTGTGGTTCCAAGGTTTCTTTAGAAAAAAGAAGACAATGTCAATTGTTTTGGAAGCAATTTATAAGACATTATGCAGCTTACTATGAAATGCTGCGCCCTCGTGCATTAGCTTGCATTAACCCCTATCGTACATTATCCCTTAGTTAATGCACAGGTCTAGAATTCTTTAACCTTGTTCATTCATACACTGTTAATTTTTGCTGAAAAGAAGGGAACGAAAGAAAATTTTGGTTGCAAAATAAACACGTATTCATTGAAAATAAACCTTGAGAAAAGGTAAACACGATTCACAACATGTCAGCAATGTTCGTGCGTTGTAGACAAAGCATCACCATTATTTTGTGGGCGATAGCAGATAACAAAACACTGTCGATCTACCGGTACGTGCTTATTGTATTCATCCGCCAAAGATGTTACTAAAAACATGATTTGTATTATCCACAGGAGAATGCACGGCTACCTGAATGTAAAGGGCCAATAGGTATTGAGGATTATTCCCAAGCATTAATAAATACAAATTCATAAGTCACTTTGGATAGAGGTGTTGCTAAATATCGCAGAAGCAGATCAAATTGTCAGTCTGTCTTGTATAAATTTGAAACAAAATCCCAACAGAGTTTCCACAACTTTTCGATTAGTAAGACACAATTTCTGTCATTGTCTTAAACACACTCATTGATTAGTCAATCAAATAGTCACTTGTCATTTCAACTCTTTGCTACAAAATGATGAAATATTACTTGATAACACGTCAATTCAATTTGATTAACTGTTAGTAAATTTGGACTTTGTATGCTCTCTTTGCCACAAATTTAAAATAATGCGGCTATCATTTGAGTAATAAAATACAAATGAAACCCTAGAGTTGAAACAATTCATGACTTCGTCACTTAAATGTTTGCTAAAGACTGCTGTTGTGGATGAAATCGGCTGGTGACAAAAAAGCAACGGGATCCATCCTCCCGAGATATGAAGATACCACGCAACTAGCACAAGAATTTGCTATTTTTTTTGGGGGGGGGGGGTGGTAAAAAGATAGGAACGTTGCTTGATAGATTCTGTGATGCCCCGGCACCACGCTTGCCAACGAATCCGCTCATTCATAGTTTTCCACATTTTGTATCAACATCTTGTCAAATTATGTTTACCTGAATTAGTTGACATTTATTAGTCAACATTGCTAACACATCATTTACTACCGGGAGCGTCCAACAAGCGTTCTATTGTTCGATCTTTATTACAAAATCTTAACTATATCTCAATGTCTTAGCAAATTATCTACCACTTTCTAACCTTTTATTCGAACACAAAGTTTTAGAAAATATCTGCTCCAGTCAATTACACATTTATTTCACCAATTTTACTCTTTATTCAAACTTTCAATCCGCTCAGTACTGCAATTGTTTTGTTCCATGTGGGAAATGATATCCCGATTTCTATAGACAATCGCAAAGAATGCATTATTATTATTTTATACCTTACCGCGACTTTCGACGCAATAGACCGCGATATTTTACTCCAGCGTCTAGAACATCGGTTTGGTATTAATGACATAGATTTAAAATGGTCCGAATCGTATCTCCGTGGTTGTACCCAACGTGTTACTATTTTGAGTCACACATCACAGGAAGAACAGTTGCTGCGCAGTTTCACAGGGTAGAGTTCTTGGTCCTGTACTTTTTACCTTGTACACATCTCCATTAGGGTCGGCATTACTCATGTCAAACCTGTCCTCGTAGTCGTAACTTAGGTGTGCTCTTCGATTTTAAAAATTTGGAAGTCTCTTTCTTATTCTTTGTACCGAATCGGCAAAATTCGTAACTTTTTTGACCGTGTCAGCACTGAAAGATTGACAGATGCATTTGTCACTTCCCTTATAATAGTTTATTATATGGTATAGAGCGCCACCAACTTTTGCGACTTCACCTGATCCAAAACTCTGCCGCCCGCATATCACACGCTCAAAGAAGCAAGAACATATCACCTCCATTTTGACTGATCTCTACTGGTTGCCTGTTTCTGCACGAATTCATTTTAAATTGACTAATCGATGTTCAATTATTTTTAAAGTTTACCACTTCTCATGATCTGTGTTCAATGGTCCGTCATCCATCTTCGTCCATCTCCTTCTCATGTTGACAACCACACCAGGGAAAGAAGCAGACAGCTAGTGGAGCTTCGCGTGGAACCTGACAGAGTTATACAACAAACTTTCGTCGCAAGGGGCTTTTCCTACTTTGCACTAAGTCTCTGGAATTTTTCCCCCAGTTTCATCAGGAGTGCGCCAACTTTTACTACTTTTCAATCACTCCTTAAGACTTACCTCTTTCGAAATTGTTTTCAGTTTGATGATCGTTGTGAGCTTTGTTTTGCATTGTTGACATGCTTCACTGTTTTATTTTTGTTTTATTGTTTTCTCGCATTTTGTGTCTTTCTTTTCTTTTGCGCCCTTTTGGTTTACTCTTGTAAGGCGCTTTGAGGTCATCAAGTGATGTAAGGCGCTATAAAAGAATAAATTATTATTATTACTATTATTATTACGATGCGGGGCCGTCGCAACCGGGAGTGTGGGATGTGTCTCACCCCCTCAAAAACAAAAAAAAAACCCCCAGAATGCAAAAATGCATTGTGGTTTCGATGATCTGATTACGAGAATTTTTTTCTGAATCTGATATAATAGCATTAACATATGTCACATTAAGCTTCGTATGCTTTATATGAAATATGAGATCTGTTACAGTTTCTTACTTGAGGTCATGTTTACAAGGTTTTCACAATTTGAGCTTTGTATACATCGAATGACCTTTGACCTCCATTAAAGACCAACTGGTTCTCGTGCTCAATGAGATACAACTACATACTGAATATGACATTTGTCCGAGCTTCCCTTCTTGAGATATGATGTTTACAAGAATGCCGGCCCTATTGTGACCCTGTTGGCCTGAAATGACTTTTGACCGTCGCCAAAGACAATGGAATTCTTGTGTTCTCAATTGAGATACAATGTAATTGGGAGATCTCAAGTTTTATGTGTTGAAATATATCGTGCTTACACTATTTTCACAATTTGACTCCTGTTGACCTCAAATGACCTGTGAACTCCATCAAAATCAACAGGGATCTTGTAATTGGTGTATTACACTTACATACCAAATATGAGATTTGTCCAAGCTTCTTTCCTTGAGATATAGTGTTACAAGTAAGCTGCGTCGGTAGGAGCAAAAGCAGATATCGGTATACCGGCTGCTCCGTACCTGGTAATACCTGGTATATCAGTTTTCGTGGAAGTTTTCATGGAATCACTGTTTACTGTGTTACTTGTACGTACCATTGTGTTGTCGTGTAGAAATTCACACACACATGTCTTTGCAAAGAAAGTCAATTTCTTCAAGATCTGCTTTAAATGAGAATAAATGAGAAAAAATGTCTATGAATGTGTTTCATGTGTTTACTCTGTCTTTAAGAAAACATTACATTAACGTTCATCCCCGATTCCACTCGCTGCAATGTTCCTTGTTCATAGAACTATGATACCTGTGTGTAGGCTCTTATCTCAGTATGTACGTTTATATGTTAGGCTACAGCAAAAGTCGCATGTCACTCTGGACAAAAATATCTCGTAGGAGGAAACCGTCCAAGTAAAAGGTTGCGAAAATATTGCGGATTATTAGTTAAGGGTCTTTTGCACATGTCATGTAAATGTTTTTGGCATTTTTGACCGATTGAGGTATTTTTCGATACTTTCGACGTTCGACCCTGCTTTCCTGAACAAGTGGTTTCTTCACATGGCTTTACTTTTTACTAATTATTATCCAATTTTCCGATTATACCTAGTATATTTAGTATAATTGCTAGCTGTTAATTTTAATACCGTCGGCATAGATGTCAATACCATGCCCACATACACCAGGTATATCGACGCAGCTTATTTACAAGGTTTTCACAGTTTGACCCTTGTTGACCTCACATGACCTTTTACCTCCATTAAAGTCGGTAGCATTCTTGTACTTTATAAGATACACCTACAAACGTATTATTACATCTGTCCAAGTTTCGCTTCTTGAGATATCGTGTTTACAAGGTTTTCACAATTTGACTCCTGTTGACTCCAAATGACCGTTGACCTTCACCAAAAACAATAGGATTCTTTTACTTAATGTGGTACATCCTACATACCAGATACGAGATTTGCCCAAGCTTCCCTTCTTGAGATATCGTGTTTAGAAGCTTTTCACAATTTTACCCCTGTTGACCCCAAATAACCTTTGACCTCCACCAAAAACAATAGAGTTCTTTCACTTAATGTGGTTCAGCTACATACTAAATATGAGATCTCTCCAAGTTTTCTTCCTTGAGATATCGTGTTTACAATATTGCGTGTGACAACATACATGCATACATACTCTCACACACACCCACACACACGTATGCATGATTACAAAGGTTATGATTTTCATCGAAAACAAAAATCTGTCATAGCGACGAAAGTCGGAAAACCTGAAATGCCTATCAATCTGGAATTTTTTATACACAGAAAATAAAAATTGGGTCACTGTCCTAAAACTGAGTCAATTTGTCCCCATAGTGACTCACCCTATATAAAGTGAGTCACTTTGAGGACAAATTGACTCAGTTTTAGGACAGTGACTGATTTTTATTTTCTGTGTAGCTCAGTCTAGCTTATTTTATGGCATAAAAAGATGCCAAATATTGCTTTAGATTTTGCCTAAGGTTATCTGGTAATTGAAAACTTTCTCCATATATCTGAAATACTGTTAACATTTCTCGTATTTCAGCATAGTAGTAACGATGGTCTTCAAATCTGAAATACCAATTAGGATTTTTCATATCTCAATCTAGCACGGTTTATGATATAGAAAGATGCCAAATATTGCACAAGATTGTATTTAAGGTTGTCTGGTATTTGGTAAATGAAAAAATCCCAGTAACTCTGAAATGCCAGTTGGAATTTTTCATATCTCAGCCAAGGTGCAACGATAGTCGGAAAATGTGAAATACTAGTTGGAATTTTTCATATCCCAATCTAGCACATTCTATGACTTCAGAATACCCCACATGTTGCACTAGATTGCATCTAAGTTTACCTAGTGGGTGACAAATTTCTCAAACGGGATGGAGGAGACCTCCTTCCTTACAGCCTTTTCACAGGACAACCACCACTCATCCAATGTTTTCTCTACCTATCAAAATATTTTACTGCATGACATTTCTTCTCGTCAAAACTGACTGTTATTTTCGATACAAGAACTAGCTTTATATTCCAATTTGCAATCATCGACTACAGCAAACTGATAAAAAGCCTAATTGCCAGAAAGTAAAAATTGTTGGATCGTATACAGGACTATAATTTCTCGGGGAAAAAATTGATCGCAATAATGCAAAATATTTACCTGATTTTGTCTAAGGTTACCTGGTAAGTGAAAATTACTCAAAAAAAAAAAAATAAATAAATAAAAGAACTGTTATCGTTAGAAAGTAGAAACTAATGAATTAGCTTTTCTGGAAATGACAATATATTCTAGATAAGATCAATCGAAATAAGTTCCATTTTAAAATGTTTTTATCTGTGATTGAGAAATTGCAGACGTAAGACCTTATTTCAAGACCTGGGTACATGCAGCTCAGGTATACCCGGGAGTGCAGTTCCCTGCCCTCTGGAGGTTTTGCCAAGCCAAAATTGCTGGTACCCTCCGCTCCAACTAATGTGACGCTCCGCTTAAATAGTAATCCCACTAGTTAGTAACAAACATAATACCTTCAATCGATCTAGGCCTCCCCCTATTTCTAGGCGCCGGTGTAAACCAATGTGTTCATAAAAACAAAAAAATCTTGTCAAAAACTCAAGTAAAAATGAATCAATGAAAAAAAAAAACATGATACGTAGCTCATTATCATTCTTGTATCATCTCAAAGACACTGATTTGTATTACCATTTTTGATAGACTGATTTTTCTTTTCACATGGATTGATTAATCGCAGACATGGTATCCGTACCACAAGACTGTGTACATTTAGCTGAAGTACACCCGGGAAGTGCCGTTTTCTGCCATCTTTAATTCTTCACTCCCTCTGGAGAAGTCATTCCTAATGTCTGAAACTATTGGGTCGTGGTCGCCCCGTAGGTGGTAGAAACACCCAGCCAGTCGGAATTTTTTACCTTCCCCCCTACAGATGATAACCCAACCTAGACCCTGATTCAACGCAATAATTTCTACGAATTTTTAGGCCATATTATCTTTTTATGGCACTTGTAAGCTATATAACTACCCTGTAAATGAGATATTGTAGTTGCATTGGGACGCTACAATGTATCATGTCTCTCTCAGTTGCCATAGCAGCAGTTGATGTATGAGACATGGGGCCTAACCTGGTATGATACTTAGAAGATGAAGGTCAAGGTTGGTAGGGGACCCATGGTCTGATGTTGTGTCCCCGTCAAAACTTTAGTTCAGAGGTCAAATGAATAAAAATCTTATTTTTGCTGTATTTCTAAATCCAAAATGGTAATTTTACATGGGACCTCCAAATATATGACCGGTGTACAAGATTTTATCTATCTAAAGTCATGTTTGTATATATTCTGAGGTGAGAGGTCAAGTTTATGGGTCAAAGGTAAAATTATACATCGAAAAGTTTCCTACTAGATCGCAAAACAAATGAGGGTCAAAGTTGGTAGATATGTGACCCATGGACCTGAAGTTGTGTCTCCCGTCAAAATTTAAGATCAAAGGTCAGAAGTCGCAAGTCAAATCTTTAATCGGCAAAATGCTTTGAAAAAGTGCGTCGCCATTTCCTTCTAGATAATAAATCTGATGAACTTTAAACTTGGTTGTTAGGTACCTGATTATGATATGAAGTGTTAACCCGATCGGTGGCGTCATAGGTCAATAGGGTACATAATACAGCACGGTAAGTTCTGTTAGCACAAGCTGCAACGTAACTTGTTAGATTTTTGCTTTTCCATACCATGTGAATTAATATTTCAACCTATGCAAGCATGTTTGGACTGAGCGATTATATCTAATACGTTGTCATTTCACATTCTTTTGGTAATACCCCTTCTCAGTATGTTTTTACTTTTACATGTCCTGTATACACTAGCCAAGAATTAAGTGGGTTACAGTACTGAACTGAGAATTAAGTGGTTTACAGCGAATGATTATGGACAACGATAGGGATGCAACTCCGTGGATGGCAATCTTGTTTTAAGTTATTTTTGTAGATAAATCTTACTATGTTTACATTTTATAGCTGAAACGGTTTTTATTTATTTATCCCTTGTACTACAGCGCCTTTGAGTTAAGCACTTTACAGAATTCCCCATTTTATGAACAAACTTTTTTATTACTATGTGCAACTGTTATGAAAGGCATCTACCATTACCGAGATGAAGTTTTTTCTTTTAATCCACTTTTCAGTTTCAGGTCACAAAATGTGCCTGCCATTGTTGTATGCTCCGTGGTGGTATAGCCGTCCAACTACACTGCACTAATCGGTGATCACTGATCGGTGGACAGGCCATTTCCCCAATTCCACCTGAGCGTATACATACTCAAGCTGCTGCAGGTCAGATGCCACCAACATTCGCAGGAGTGTGTTCACTTTAAGAAAAAGTGCCTTAATTGATCCACAGGGATCGATTTTTCATGTTTTCAGTTATCATCACTACTGTTTTACTTAGATGTTGTAGATCACCAATTACAGTACAAAATTAAAAATTAGGACGATTGACGGGGATTTTGATTGTTTTAGAAAGTCGAAGTTGTGGTACTAATAATATTTATGTCGGAGAGCCTTGTCAAGGGGGTTGGAACATCTCTCAAAACAACCACCCTTTGTAGCTCACAATCTGAATAAATGGTCGAAATACAGAAATGTTTAAATGGAATAATAGACCAGGCCGTTACCAATCACATGATAGGTATGAAATTTCTGATGTGACGTACCTTGCATGCACAAGGGGCCGTTGAAGGTCGATATTTTAGTGTGTAAGTCAATGGGAGGGTTTAATGGCGGTATGCAACGAGGGCGGCATTTCTATAGAACGCAGATCATTCACGCTACAGGCCGCAGTGACACGAAACCCGAAGAATAATGGTGTTGAAATAAAATTATGTAATGTAAAGGTTTCATATATTCTTCTGCTAACAAATTGTTTTGAGAAATTAGAACACGACTTATCATTTCCCAAATTTCTCCAACTTTCCTCACGGTGGCTAGGCCATTTTGGTTACGCAACTGGATTGAACAAAAATGTCTACAAAGTAACTTGCAAATTCTTTGGCTAAAATTATTGAAAATATGTCTACAACGTAAGCTGGAAGTCCTACACCAATATTAACATTACCAAAACAATGTGTCTACAACCTACCCTGAAAGTAAATGGAAACTGACAGCGAATGTGTCTACCTTTTGGTAACAACTGTACTTCATAAGTCAAAGCGTACACGTACATGCTTAAATTACACATTTTGTCATGACCACACTAGACGGATTGCTGAAACAGGCTTGGCAAATCTGATGTTAGGAATGCATACTCACCTAAATCACAAAATTTAAATTCTACACCATCGATGCCGTCAGCACGATAACCAATGTACTTCACTTCAGATAAGTTAGGGTTTGTCCACTGCATAAATGATTCAGTCCCATATCCTTTGCCGACTTTGATAGTTCCATTTGATATAAGATTTATCCAGAAGTGTGTAAACAAGGAACTATTCAAAAACTGTGAAGGAACACTTAATACCTCTGGACTTGCAACTTAAACAGCTCATAATGGCTGATTTGGAATTATCCCAGCCGCCGATTAGAATTTTAGGAGCGCTTAGATCACCAAACGAGGATAACAAAGCTATCTCAACATCTTTATGGGCTCGTACATCAAACTCGAGGAAACCGTTGAATACTGGTGCATGAAGTATCTTATAAGAGATACCATCCTCTGCCCCCAGAAACGTCATGCATCCTAAAAAGTAAATAATACATAACAAAAAGGAAGCAAATCATTTCCTTGAACACATTCAACATATAACGTATTATAAGTTATAGAAACATGAGCGTCATCGTATCAAATTTTCACATCCACAAAGGTGTCGCTACGTCACATGTGACTACTTAATTTATTTTTTTTTGTTATTTGCGTAACGCAAATAGCTGCTTTGCCCGCCTCTACCATCCGTTTTTACCGGATTCAGTCACTAACCCCTGCCGGTATGACAAGCCATTTTTACATGATGAAAACATTCCACTTAAGTTAAATGAAATTTCACTCAAGTAGAATTCTATTCCACTTAAGTGGAATCATTACTCCATATATCAATTTTCATTTCAGTGAAATTACTGGAGCGTAACGTGATAGTAAATATGCAGCAGGATGTATAGCTACGCGGTAATGCACAAAGTTCTCCTCCTTTAGTGTGAGGCGTTGCATTACAGAGCTAAATGGTATTACCTTCACGATATATTCGGCGAATTATATGTTTAAGATTCTCGTAGGCCACTGTGTGTATATAGAAGGGGGTCTGATTTATATGGAATGGTATGTATATGTCATCGTGTTGACCAAAAGAGATCCCCATGGGATTTGGGGACGTGCACGTGAAGGTGTGCGCCATAAAAGCCAACTAAAACTCTTTCCCCTAAAAGTAGAATAGAATTCTTGAGTGAAAATCTATTGTACTTAAGTGGAATTAGGGTAAATGTTAAAATGATTACTTGCAATATGCTTCTCTCCTTTCGGCTAATTTAAATACTTTATCCTGCTAAAACATCTGGCTGTTACATAGTTAAGACAACAATTCCTTCAAGCTATTCATTCTTGGAGTGGAAATTCTTGAAATATGAGATTTCAAGAGTCAAGGACGTTACAACAGCATTTTAAGAAGTAGTCAGGTCAGAGAGTTGCTATGAGTCAAATAGCAACTCCCTGGTATAAGCTCCATCACTGTGATGATAGTGGACGTGTATGCCTGTCAGCCGCTGCATCAGTGACGTATTTAGGATTTTGTTATGTTGTGGGCGCCGATGGACCGTCGTCCCGCATGGGGGAGGAATACCCTCTGAAGTAGGTCCATACGTTAACGTGGGCAAACCTATATGAGAAGTCAAGCTTCTGCTTGATTCATACATCATGGTGTCTTACATCAGTTGTTTTCCCTCTTCCTGTCTTGTCTCTTATTTTGAAGAATTTTTTCTCAGGTCATTAGTCTGTAAGTTGGCTTCTTCTGGACCCGTCATTGCGTCTGCTGATTATACAAGTTGCTGTTGATTGTAGACTCTGGGACCAGGGAGCCGAAATAACAGCTCCATGCTGAGATCGTGTGTGCGTCACTGCAAAACGTTTTGCCTAATCATTGATTAGTCACTCCCTGATAACATTCGTTGCCAGATGCACTTTTTTGGTTCAGTGGAGAGAGGAAGACTGCATAGAAAATTCCTCAGAACTATCTTTTCTCTTTTTTTTCCACATCATATGCACATTTTGCTCCTTTGCTGCAAGTGACAGTGGTGTAGCTGTATGGGCGATCTTGAGTGACATGTCTAATTACTTACGAAGTGTATCACTTACCCACCCTCTTCATGCCTTGTAGAAAATTTTGGATGCACATTTTTATTTATTCATCCCGTAGAGTGAGAGGAATTTAAGAAATTGTGCCCCAGACAAATTTGTGACACGAAGTTAGTTCCTGTTAAAAAGTCCCGACTACCCCACTGTCAAGTAATAGAAACTAACATAATGTAAGACACCCCTTCCGACATTATCCTCATTTCAATAAAAACTTGTAAATGATAACCCCATTATCTTGCTCCTGTTTCAACGATGTGGCAAATAAAAGCCAGATAGTCTTGACCTAAAACATTTTGTCATTTGTGACATGATTTAATCGTTTGTGCTCCTGGCCTATGAAAAGTTATTGAAAGTAGAGTGACATGAAAACTATAGTTTGGAGTATTAATTATATTAATCATCAAACATGTTGAAAATAACCACAAATTCCATCAAATATTGACAATTTTACGATCAAGTTTCTTACGTCTTGCATTTCCATCATGTTATAAACATTAACTAAGTATTCAAATTTGTGACGTTAAGAAAGGGACTCTCATGACATAATTTATGTTATACTATCTATCTGTCTATCTGTCTATCTGTCTATCTGTCTATCTGTCTATCTATCTGTCTGTTGATCTATCCATCCATCCGTCTTTCCATCCATCCATCCATCCATCCATCCATTAATCCATCTGTCTATTGGGTGGTGGACCATTTGGGGTGTTGAGGAATTTTGGGTCCAAGCTCCCATGTGGGCCATTTGGCCCATTTTATGAAATTTTGCAAAACGCTTCCCCTCCTACAGATTCTCTTGTACAATTTTGATGGTTTGTCATAATGATATTCCATTAGTGGTGCCCTCAGGATGTTCAGAAATTTTGATTGCAAGGTCCCATATGGGCCCTTTGGTCCATTTTGTGAAACTCTGCAAAATGCTTCTCGTATTACAGACTCTCTTGTACAATGTTGATTGTTTATCATAATGATACTCCAATAGTGGTACTTTCAGGGTGTTCAGAAATTCTGGGTCCAAGGTCCCATGTGGGTCCTTTGGCCGATTTTATGAAATTCCGCAAAATGCTTCTCCTTCTACAGATTCTCTTGTACAATCATGATGGTTTGTCATAATGATATTCTAATAGTGATATCTTCAGGGTATTCAGGAACATTGGGTGCAAGGTCCTATTTAAGCCATTTGACCCATTTTATAAAATTCTGCAAAATGTTTCTCCTCTTCTAGATTTTTTGTACAATGTTAATGGTTTTTCATAATGATATTCCATTAGTGGTGCCCTCAGGATGTTCAGAAATTTCGATTGCAAGGTCCCACGTGGCCGGCCCTTTGGCTCATTTTATGAAATTCAGCAATTCCTCCTCCTACAAATTCTCTTGTGCAATGATGATGGTTTGTCATGATGCTATCCTAATAGTGGTACCTTCAGGGTATTCAGGACTTTTGGGTGCAAGTTCCCATGTAGGCCCTTACTCTGTCAGAGGTACCTACATGGCGTTCAGTGATCGTGAGTGTTGTAGGATTCCACATAACCTACAGACACTTGCTTGAAGGCATGAATTTCTGCACCATTGGTGCTCCAGTTTAATTTGACAAGTTTTGTGGTCCGCCTCTTCCTTTCCTTTTAACATTTTCTCTTGTAAACACCGGATGAAATAGTGAGTCAGATGCACTCACTTAGAGAGTAGATACGTCGATCATGTTTACATCCTCTAGACATGCCACGTGCTCTCCAACTATACCCCTTTTCACAACCCCTTTGCTTGCTAACTATTATATGAGATACGAATGAGGAATCTCGAATGCGGGAACCATCGCAAATCATGCTTATGGTATGTTTGCGACTTGAAATATTTCTTGCTCCTACAAAATTACTTCAGCAATAGTTCTTCGATAATCGAACAACTGGAAAACATAAGGTACTCTTTGAGTAAGAGCAAATCAAACCTTAAATATTTTTTTTTCATAATATCTAAAAATGTAACAACAAATATCTAAAAATGAAACAAGGAAAATGCTCACCTTGTCAAGATCTTTTTTTTTCGGTGTGTGTATAAAATTGTCAGACCGAGAGGAATTGAAGAAATGTCGATTCCATGACCACCCACCGACTTCGGTTTCAAGTGATCTTGGTTGGTCCCGGTTTTGTGTACACGGTTTGTAATCCACATCATCATATATTTGCATTTTTATGTAACTTTAAAGAGCATTATTGCACAAATATTTCTCTCATTTGTTTCAATATATAGGGTATATTTACCGATGTCAGTTTCAGTTGTTGAGGTAGACGTTGTATCAATACTGGTATAGCTAAATGTTTCGCGGCTTGACGCGTCGTCTAATAAACTTGTCGATTCTAAACTTTCTGTTGTAGTTACAGTTGTTGTTATGCTGGTCGTAACTGCGTTGGTAACTTCATGACTTGATAAGTAAATAGGCTGAGTCCCTTCATGTATAGTCGTCGACGAGAGTCTTGTAAAGTCATGATGATCGTTAGTTACAGCTTCCCCTTCAAGGTTTTGGTAACCAGGCAGCTTCACATGGTCTGGGAAAAGGATACGTTGTAGAGATCATTAAGAGGTGCGAAGGTGTTTACAGTATAAAAAAGTACATAAAATACATAACAAATGAATAAAATAGAAAAGAGGATCAAACAAAGTAATGATGATATGAATATCATTTACACTAATGCTACAAAACTGATTCCATTTTGTATTAGTAATTACACGTCATGATAAACAATGGCTTCTTTAGCTCTAGCTTCTATTACTAAGTTATTGTTTGACTCCAATGTAATCTCCAGGAGGAGATAGTAGCACATTAGTGAAGCATGACCTTTAAAACCTTTCCTACGGTGTACACAATTTTCCTTCATAAAGTAATAGTTCTAGTTACTTTCATTGATCTGCTACAGCAAATGCTTCGTTCTCATAAAGTCAAGGGCGTAGAAAGCGAAATTACCCCTGTCCGAAACAGGTGTTGGCCGAGATATGACTCCGTTCCCCAGTCTCCAAGGACGAAGCCCCCTTTTACGAGTCTAGACAATAGGAAGTGCCATTTACTGCAATATGAGAGGCATTTTTATGAAAAAATCCCTCTGTAAACTTCGCGCCAACTTATGTGGCGCTCCGCTTAGATGGAGTGATTACTCCGTACCCCACACTTCCACATTTTGCCCACCTTCTCTCATTCTAAAGTCTGTTTACATCACTGATGGGAGAGAAGGTTTAGGTCAGATCACTTCCTCCCCACACAAACAAAGACTGGATATCTACCTGTGTTCTGTGTAATCACCAAAATGTGTTCTTTTGAAGGATTGCTTATCTTGGTAACTTTTCACATTTTTTTTCTAACAAAATTGTAAATGCCTGATAAATAAGTCACGAAATACAAGAAGCATTACAAATTCAGACAGTTGGTGGCGCTAAGCAGTGTCTGAGGGCCACTAATTTTTCAAAAACTTAAAGCTGAGGGGGGTGCCTCCTTTCACCCCTCGCAATGCACGTCACAATCTATCGGATTCAGTAACTGCCAGGACAAATATTCCTTCCTACTCTTATGTTAAAACCATTATAATGAAAAGGAAATCGGAAGATACAATCGGTGAAAACAACATGTTGTGACACAGCCCATTGAAAGTTAAACATCCAGTTCTCCTTCACAATTGCGTTGAGAGCCTAATATAACCAGAAGTCGAAATATTTTGAGATTCCTTGTCAATATTGACGGAAAGTGAAGGACAACGCATACCAATTTTAAAGTTCAAACACCTTACCCCATGTCTACAAGGTTAAAACCTATGATTTAGTAACCTCAAATGACCTTTGACCTCCATAAAAATGACAGAGATCATTTGCTTATGAAGAACTACCAATGTTAACAGTCTGAAGATTCAGCAACATTCAGCTCCCGAGATATGTTCCTTAATATATGCTTTTATACTTCAACCTCTGATGACCTCCAATCACCTTTAATCTCCATAAAAAGCAAAAGTGATCATCTACTCGCAATGGACTACCTAATACTTACTTAGTGTGAACTTCAAGCAACATTCAGTTGCTTAGGAATCTTTCTGTAAAGATTTTCAGACTTTAAACTCTGGTAACCTCAAATGACGTTTGACCTCCATGAAAACATTAGCGATCATCTACGTACAATGAAATCTACAAACCAAGTTTGAACCTCCAGAAACTTTCTCCTGTTGAGATATCGTGTCTACAGGTGTCTTCATGGCCGAAAGCTTACGATAAACTTTAAGACAGACGTTTTAAGCAACGCCCATCTCATTTCTCCCAGTCTTTCGAGTATATAATGAATGAGAACGGAATACGTTCTGGACAAATGGGGAAATTTCTCTCTTTTGTGTGTATTTTACAATTACTCTGGTCCTGTATTCAGGAGGTCATCCTCTTTGGATCCGTATCGGCACGGACGGCCTTATGTCTACACTAACACTGCCTGTCATACTGCAAAGGAGGACGACACTCACGTGTGATGATGCAATTAATGTTACAGTATAGGCAAAGATCACCTGGAGTTATTTTTCTTTTTGTAAGCCTTCATGCACTGGAGTTCATATTTAGTGTGTGTGTGTGTGTGTGTGTGTGTGGTGTGGGGGGGGGGGGATAACCTTTTTCCTTCTTTGCATAACTTGTCACTGTGGTCTTGTGGAGGATAGCAGTCAAAGGAGATCCCTCGTTAGTTTGTGCCCATGCACGTCCTGCACTAAAACAGGAATGTTTTTTTGAAAACCTCTTAAGCTATCTCAGCTGCTGAAAGTTGCTGGAACTTCAAACTCTTAACCTTGGTAGCTCTTGATGATTAGATGATCTCTGTCAGGGTTTAGGACGGTCAAAGGTCACACAAGGTCAGTAGAGGACATAGCTTGAAAACCTTGTAAACACTGTATCTTTAGAAGGTCACCAGCGGTAGGTTTTGAAGAACTTGCAAGGAAGATATATATCAGTGATTGATTTGTTGTAGACATGGTATCTCACTGAGGGTAAGGTGAGTGAACTTCAAAATTGGTATGTTGGTTATCCTTTCTTTATCATAAATTTTGGCAAGGAATCACAAAGTTTTTTGACTCTCTGGTTATTCTTTTTAATGGAATTGAATAGTTCTCCTAATGCTAGACATCTTGGTATTTATTTTTTTTCATATTGTATTCTATTTACATTGTATTCTATTCATATTGTTTCTACTATTATTCAGTGTACACCCATCTTGGGTCTACCCATCTCGGAATGTTTTTTTTTTAATCATGAATTTTAATTATGGTGAGGTGCATTACACAATACGCTGTACAGATATCAGATTTATTTCGCATATGTACGGACTGAGAATATAAAGGTTCATGCATGGAAATTTCAGTTAATACAGAATGAACATGTACTGAAAATTTAAGAATATCCATTAAATGCTTGAACAAACTAGAATGAACAAACTAGAAAGCTAGTTGGACAGCTGCTTTCAAACATGGATTAAAATAATGTTATGTAACACATCGTCCTGTTTGTGAAATGTCTTCCTTACAGAATATGTTGCAATATCTACATATGTATATCTACCACGGACATACATCTTTTTATCAGATACACTGAAATTTAATTAATGTAACCAATTAATATTATCACATTGGTGGAATTTCTATTCGTGACGGGATGAATCCAAATGATTGTTTGATATAGAGATAGATATAGAGTGATGTCAGTGACGTCACAGACGGCAATGGGAGGTCAATTTGGTAGCGTTAAAAGCTCTGACGTGTGTATCAGAGGATCGTTGATTGAATCTGGATAAATCTCTTTTACCATTTGAAGACCATTTTAAATTTAAAAAAAAAAAATTACGACCATCTTAAATTCATGGGTTTTTAGATCGAAAAGAAGTTCCACCCAACTGACGTGAAAGCGTTCATCATTATGCTGTGCGAGTAGCTCCATCATCCTTATTTTACTTTTTTTCTGCTAAAGTAAATTAACACCTAATACAGCCACCAGAACAAACTACCAAAACAAACGGTGATAGAATCATCCATATCGTCTAGAATCTTATGTCTCTTCTTTAACTGCCTGAATAATCTTGATTTCTTTCAAGCGATTACACGAATCACGTGAGTTGGGACTGCCAATAATTTGGTTAAGATGGTAAAACGGGATGTCGAAATATAGTGTTGACCTATGAATGGTATGTAAATGAGTTTCTTTTTCACAAGTGCTTTGGGACCGGTGTTTCTAATTTCTCGTCAGTTCTTCTCGAAGGAACCGAGGAGCAGGACAAAAAAAGAAAAAAGTTCACATAATGCTCGAAGTAAGCTCGAGTCATCATATTCTCTTTCGGTTTCCCAGCCCATCTCTCGTCCGGTTTGTATCCGAGAAAACACTCTACATTTGTTTAAGCTTACCTTTGGAAAAACGACAGGAAAATGGAGAAGATCTAATAGTTTCCTCATGGTAACGAAATTTGTATCCACCAACGTTTCCAAAGTTGCACTCAAAAGTTACGGATTTGTGGCAACCATTTCGAAATGGATACTTGTCTAGCACACAGCCAATGCCTGTATATTAAGGTAAATATTCACAATGAATTCTTTAATGCTCTAAAGAAGTAACCCTGAGTGAGAAATGCAATGTGTAAGATCAATAAACATATCGCGCATATGATATTCCATCAACGCGCGCCAGATAGCCTCTCTCCTTCCCTCTCCTTCTCTCTCTTTTCCGCACAAGATACTTCAAAAATTAAAACTAAACGAATAACTTAGGGCATAAATGTAATATAATGACCAGTGCTGATAAAGACTTTTGTATGAACCATTATTTGACGTCTCCCAAATGCGATTCAAAAAATGTTTATACATATTGTCTCAAGAGTGTACAATTTAAGGGTAACATTTTTTCAACAGTTTCCATTCTAACTCAATAACAAAATTTTCAAAATAAAACCACAGAAAAACACTTAAAATAAGTCAGTATTATCACGACACGAAGTGTAAAAAAATACAACTTACAATATGTCTTTGCACAGTTGCTTTGATTAAATGTTATGAGTACATTTTTCTTACCTGTAGAACCATTCAAGAATGTTGCCACAAATATAGAAAAACTAAGTCGAAAAAACGAATTCATAGTTTCACTCACTAGGTCTGCACCAATAAAGACTAAATTTCTTGTGACGAAACTACATCAGTATATTTCATTTATCAAATTGCCTTTATTAGAAACGAACCAATGACAAAATTCTGTAAGTGTATCATATGTTAAAATCAATAATTCGGTATACTTCACGATACGTCAGTCTTTTGTTATTCTTTGATTAAAGCATGTTTATTTTGACAATTGCATCAGATACAGTACTTAATTAAAAAAAACCAAGTGATTGAAAACTTTATCGCTTGGTTCAGTCCAAAACGTGCAATTTTAAACATATTAAATGAATATTCAATAGTCATATGTATTGTAAATGCCGCTTTTTAGCTTTTATATGTCACCTCGTAATTCTATTACTTCTCTGTTTCTTGTCTAAGTGTCCCATAAACTTTGTCACGGTCATATCTTGTTTAACAGGCATTCTCATAATTCATATCATAACATATTAGAAACATGTAGAAAGGTAAATGGCAGAAAACATATGCTCGGTACTGGATTTGCAAAAATGAATGCAAGCCATCACATCTGAAAACGAAT
Organism: Stichopus chloronotus; assembly: GCA_021234535.1. Taxonomy (NCBI): domain Eukaryota; kingdom Metazoa; phylum Echinodermata; class Holothuroidea; order Aspidochirotida; family Stichopodidae; genus Stichopus; species Stichopus chloronotus. The sequence continues at coordinate 9,660,441 of CM037849.1, forward strand.
AACGATTTATGCGGTCATTAGTGTCCATTGTACTATTATTGCAACAATTAGTTAAAAGTGAAAAATATCAATACATTTCTATTGGACTTACAATGAATTGATCTAGGGCAGCCGCATACGTTTAGTAATGATTTAAACAAGAATTGATTTCAAGAATATTGAACAATGGCGTCATCATAGCTACTCAGAATAAAGATATCAATACGAGTTGATACCACCACTGACGCTTTAATATTAGGCCTAATGCTAATCGGAATGGAACTGCAATATACGAAATAGAGAGCACACTGCGTAAGAGAGGTCGGTCGACCTTGCCCTGTTTAACCAAGAGGAACTAGAATTATACACACACACACAGCTTTACATTACATACAGACTGAGGACTCCATTGAATTTTCCTTTGTAGTTTCTTCCTAAACCCTAACCTTAACAATAGACTCCCTATTGTCGTTTTTCTGAGGACTTGTATATATATATATATAAAATATATATATTGTGGATATATATATATATTGTGGATATATATATATATAGGGGAAGTTAGGGGAAGTTGGGACCCTTAAAGCACCATTCCACTAATAACATGCTATAAATAGAGCATAGTAAAAGTTTATTGTTTATACCTTACCCTACCAACACTGCACTAACTACTCATATGTGCAGAAATGATAATATCACTGGGTTAGATAGAGCAACACCAACTTTAAAAAGAAATTAATTGTCCCAACTCACCCAGGTATTTGGGGTAAGGTGGGACAATCGCTAAGACTATGCTATCTCAGTTAGCACTCTCCTTCCAATTTGAAATAGCAATGGCTATGGAAATGGAGAGTAATGTGCCCTTGATTGATTTTACTCAAATTTCCATGCATTATTGAGATGATGTTACTTCTTTCTTCTAGGTCTTATGATGTAATATCAATTTCAATTCGGAAAAAATCACAAAAAACTGATAATTTCCGGCGGTGTTACATGTTTAGCAATGAAACACAGTAATACACTTGAATCCAAATAAAAAATACACTAACTTCATGAAACGTACTCAGTAAAACAGATTGCTGGCAAAGTTTCTAATGTTCATTCCTCTCTTTACACTGCCTACAGATTAACCCCCCCCCCCTCACTGAAAATCCCCAAACAGGACTCATGATACCACTTAAGGCATCTTTTACAATACAGCCAATCCTCATCATCATCACTTTCATCAAAATAGAAACTTTCACAGTGGTCACAAAAATTGCTTGGGTCCTGATCTTTTCTCACCTTATTTCCTTGGGCTTTCACATTTCTTGTTGGGTCCTTCCCCTTGCCCTTTTCGGCTACTTTGATGTTTTGGGGGAGGAGCCTTAGTTTTGGATGAGGATTCTTTCTGCCGTATTTCACTCTCCAGTCCTGAAATATAACCAGTTTCAATTAATCGGCATACAGTTTGTTACTGTCCCGACTTAACCCAACGAAATGTTTACATTGGTGTGAGATGGGACTAAATGTGATTTCAACACTACGACCCGACGAGTAATACCTACGAACAAAATCACCAGCATAACTGCTCCTGCTTTATTACTTTCACAGTAGAATCACCTGAATTAGGAATTTAAAGTTCAGGGATCGGTGAATAGTGTCAACGACATTTATATACTTACCGAAATGTGATAGTAAGGGTAGAATTTTCCACTCGTAGGTTTTCAGTTTCGGTAACTCTGTGCGTGCTGTGTTACGGACGTAGAATATAACGACCAGTCTTTTGCTTCAGATTGACACAGAGGTAGTCAAGGACTCTGTATGGAACCCTTAAGTGACAAAAGCCTCGCTTCGTGTAGTATTGGCGGTAGGACTGAGACTGTCCCAACTCGCCCCGTGTCCCATCTTCCCCCGACTTACCTTATATATATATATTTATATATATACTTCTCATTGAAATTGATACACGATGGAGAAAAGAAAATGCTACACTGAAAAAGAAACGCCAGACAAATTCCAAATCGTATTTTGGCCTAATTCCCCTTCCGCCAAACTGGCAACACTGCCTGGACCACTCTGCCACGAGGTTAAATACTTCACGTAGGAAGGCCGCATGTCGGGCGAGGAACAAGGTCAAACCTGATTGGTTAGATATTTTTAGCTAATTTTACAGAAAAGGAGAAACAGAGATCGACGCAGCGGATATACAACACAAGCCAAAGAAGAGACTCAACATCCGGTTTTCCTGGAAAACAAGCTATAAAACAGAAATGAAAGACAAACTGAAAAGAAGATAAAGTCCAAATGGCGCTACACCATACCGGTTCAATCTATTGTAAGAAAGTGGTACATACGTGCAACTCAGCTGCATGCCTTAGGCCTAGTTGACATTTGTCAACATGGGAGCGCACTAGCGAAGACTTTACTGTACCGTATTAATAGCTGTGTATAACTCAGTGATAATTTGGAAGATTGGAAGGGTGAGCGATTGGAAGGGTGAGCGCTGTCAAAATGTAGTAAACGATGCTCATCAATGGGTTTGCAACAGAGAGAGGTTGAAATCGCCCCTGCTTCCAAACAGTGGCGGCGCTACGGGGGGGGGGGGGGAGGGGGCATGAGGGAGCATTTTTCCCTCCAGATTGTTTCCTTGCCCCTCCAGTTGCCCCCCAGTTGTTCTCACCCTTCCCAATCAGATCTTGTACTCATCCAAAATTAATTTAATCACAAAACTATGTATTGGCATTGGACTGAATAAGAACAGCTTCCGGGGAACCATGATTGATAAATGCCTAATCTATGTAACACAGGCTGCCAGTTTTCATATCATGCCCGTAGCCACTTCAACAGTAGGCCAGCCTGGTCAGACCAATTTTCTCTGGAATGTTTACCGTCCAGCATAAGGGAAGGGCGGGTAGGTGGTTGTTTTCCTAAATATAGGAATGTCGTTGTTGAATTGAACTGTCAAAGAATATTGGTAAGTACTGCACATTTTTATAGAATAAAGTGACTGGAATGGAAGTGTATGCAGCCTATGTGTGTGTTTGTGTGTACTCGGTGGCCCCGCGTAAATGTGAAATGGTACTCCCAAAGAAAAAAGTTGGAAACCTTGGAGTACGGTCAACCAAAAAAATAAATAATATAAAAATAAATAATATACCTCTCTTGGGACTTAATTTTCCACCCAGAGATATGCTAAAATCTCAGAGCTTCCGGAGGCTTCGCCCCCTGGACCCTCACCTGGACTTTGCCCCTGGACCCCACCAGGGGCCCTAAGGCGGGCCCCGGGACCCCACCTACGGCCTCACGCTTCGCGCTCGGTTTCTTTCTTCTTTCTTCTCGGAAAATCTTTGCTCCCAACATTTTCCTCTGCCCTCAGTTTGCCCCCCCAAGTCTGACATTCTGGCGCCGGCACTGCTTCCAAATTAATCTGTGTGTCAATAAACGCCATTTGATTACTAGACACCCAAAAAGTGAATTTAATGCTTTATGATGGAAAGAATTGACGTGGGCTTTGAAACTATAAAGGGCATAGTTGCGTGGGTCTAAATGAAAAATATTATCAATGTGAACATAGCAATGTATGGTTTAAACTGAAAATTAGCTAAGATGTAATCTTCAAGTTCATGTATGAAAATATTAGCATAACTAACTAGGTGCCATTTTTTACCCATTTCTTTCCCTTTCATTTACCTGAAAAAGCAACTATCATAAAGGAAAAAAGTTGTTCTTAAGGATGAAATAGAGAAGTTTGGATATATTGCAAGAAAGCGCTTGATGAGAAGTAGTGTTAAAAAACAAAATTTTTACAAACAAGGACAGCCTCATCCTGAGAAGTATTCGTGTATAATGAGGTGACGACCATGGTAATAAGAAAAATTTCGTCTGTGGGAAGTTGTATATGTGCAAAGTCAATGGACACCCTGATGTTAGTGAAAAAGCATTAGGTATTGCGCGCAACGCCCATTGAAGGATGTTGAACTTGAGAAGATTTGATCACCCTGTGTTGATGATTTAGTCTGTGTCAGTGCTATAGCCTCTTCTGTCGTTTCAACATACCTTTGAAGTTTGGAACACTGTACTAGCAGCAATAGCCCCACCTAAAGTTAGCATCAGGTAGCATACCCCTGTTTATTTCCTCATTGACTTACAACTAAAAGTAATGTGGTCTCTGAAGCCTTGTAGAGGTTTTCAATAAGCTACCACTCTCAAGAAAGCTGACACCGTACCTTAGGTGGTTAGATTTTCTGCTAGAGGCCGTCCGAGTTACCATACCTTGTCACTGGGACAAATCACACATCGCCTCGAATGATACTGCTCCGCCAGCTAAAAGTCCATAACTTTTCCATAATTGCTTCAATTGGCACCGTTTTCACACCTTGTACACCTCAACTCGCCGTCTTTAATATTCAATCCACAAAAGGACTCATCTCAAAAGAGGAAATACCAACAAAATTGTCCAAATGTCCCTGACAGGGACAACACAGGGTATGTTACCATCAGATTTACATTCAAACACACACGGTAGCACCAAGTTCAAACACACGCTGTGAAAATGCAATTGCAGACTGTCGCCATCACCAACACGAGCTTGGTGATAGCCTTCAACGGCTTCTCAATTTGTGGACATATGGACCATGTATTTATTTCTATAATGTGGACGTATACAGCGCGCCAAGTGCGCAATAAGTCTAAAAATTAGGCGCCTATGTTAGTTTCTCCCAATCTGATTGGATGAAATCATCTAATCTTCAATGAGTCAACTTATGCCAATTTCTGCTACATATGGCAGTTTCAAGTCCTTTCATGGTTTAGATTTACACATTTTAAAAAATGTTGATGGGAAGAAAGTGTCATAGGCCTATGTCGAATTAAATCGTACATATATCAATTGAATCGGCATCTGTCAGTTTTTCGTGATGCTATTGGACAATATAGGGCAAATGGAAGCTCCTAGAATTCTGATTGGGAGAAACTGTCATATATAAAATTAAATCGACACATTACGCTTTACATTGACATATGTCAGTTTCTCGTGATGCTATTGGACAATACAAGGCAGAATGTCAGCTTTTAGAAATATGTTTGTAAGAAACTGTCATTTGTAAAATTAAATCGAACATTTGTAAATTTAAATCGACAACTGTCATTTTCTGGTGATTCTATACAGCACATCATGCACATGGCACCTTGTAGAATTCATTTTTTTCTTATTTTGTTGTAGGCGTTCAAGCTGCTTAACCTTATCAAAGTCGCGTGTTTAATGGGTTAAGAATAAAATATATATACTGCAGGTGTGCAAGTGTTTATTAATATTTTGCCTGCAATAACTTGAGAGACTTTAAAATCCTCGGGTATTTGATATAATGGCAAATCCAAAAGTATATCCTCTTTTGCATTAGATGCTAAAGGATCTTAAACAGATCAATGAATCTTTTTGCAGGTGTACTGGGCGTAAATCGTACTCTAGCGACAAACAGTTTTGAAAGTAGACTTTACCCAATAATACGCATAATTGTGTGTGACAACATTTAAGATAACCTCTCCAACGATATACGTTTCATGTGAATTGAGACCGTTTCACTTCTTCATATTGATCTATAAAAATTAAAGCATTTCAGATTTGCATAGCAAAATACCATTTTCAGAAGTCGCGCGTTTAAGGCGTTGAAACTTCATGTGTATACGTTTGTTGACGTTTTGCCTAAAATCACTTGAAAAATCATAACATTGTCGGGTGTATGGTATCCTGACAGATACGAAACTTCATTTTTTTTGTAGGCGTTAAAGCCTTTAAAACATATTCGTGATGCTTTTCGTCATGTATTCTGGGCGTAATACGAAAAAAAGACGTGATCGCAGAATGCGCTCACTTGTGCATGATACCATTAGAATTTACCTTTCCAACGATACATCTTTCAAGTGAATTAAGACCGTTTCAGTCATTCATAATTAATTCAGGCTTTATTAAAGGCGGAGTAATGAGATACGCCCTCCTGTGCGACAATGAAAGTGACTTTGTGGGAAAATGTAGCGTTCACAAACAGACTGCTTCTGAGGAATTACAAGAGAGGGAGTAAACAGCGCCATCAATAATGTGGCCTTTGCTGAACGGAAAAGCCTCTTTCTGAGAAACCCCCCAAAAGAGATATACCGCCATTAGTCTTCAAAATAGTTTACAGCCACCATATTAAAACTGTGCATCTCAAACGTGCCTTCACATAAGACTGGCACCTTATCACTCAACACACGCAATTATCCAAACTGTTCCCGCAACAACCTATTATCGTTTACAAAAGGTAAAAAAATCTGAAAGATTTCCATGTTAAATCAAGGTTTACGAGTTCTGGAGAATAAGAAGAAATAGATCCAGACGATACTTACTCAGAAGCAATCAAGCTTAGAAGCAATCAAGAATATTTAAACTCCTGCCGCATGGTACGGCACGCTACTGATGAGGCTCCGCCATACTAGACGAGAGAGCAGAAACTAGTCTAGCTTGGTCATAAGAACCAACAATAAATATATATACCAGTCAAACTTAAACTTAAAGGGGAAACAGGGTTTGACTGAGAAAATTCACCTTTAGTTGATTTTTCTTTCTAAACTGATTTTCCACCTAAATATAGAGACGTTAGGGAGGTGTTTAAAGGTAGAAGAAACGGTAATTATTGCGTTAATTATTGTTGAATGAGAACTCTTAATATTTGTCGGGTACAAAAAATAAAGGTTCATGTACAAGACAAGACAGCCTCCTCTATAAGACTGAGATGGCGTTATATGAATAAACATAACCGAATGTTTACGGTTCCCATGCTGTTCGTGCATTGCGCAATGCCTAGTAAACAAGAGTTTAGTGATATACTGTAGTTGATGGTACATACAGCACACGTAGGCTACGTATGAAACTGTTCGTTTGATATTTTGTTTACTAAATAGGAAGCCCCACCTGCTCATACCTTGAAAAGGCGATAGTATTGAATATTCATATTTGATTCGATGAATATGGATGTCACAGACTTTCGGAGTTCTTCACATATATTTTTTTTTGCGACTTTGACTCGTTTCTCGAAATTGTCTACATGTTTTGAGATAATCTTGATCATATTTGTTAGTTATAACTCATTGTACGGTACCGGTGGGGAATTGTAGTGAAGTAAATTGTGAAAATAAACCCTGATTTCCACTTTAAAAGCAAAAGTACCTTTCACATGAAATCACGTACGAGGCTTTCCCGCCTAAAAATGTGCAAAATTCATATACTCACTGTAACGCCAGACAGTGCACCGCCTACCCTTACTTTTCGTAGCGTAAATCTTACATTTGTGTGTTGTTTTGCCAAATGAAGCTTTAACAACGCAATCTCTAAAACGTCGGCTTAGCTCTTAGATATCGGACAGTTGAACCCATTACGTGTAGATTGTGCACTCCTGAATTAGTGGTGATGTCATCCATACTGAGTGAGTGCAGCTTACTGTAAAACATTGAAATTATTTCCATCACTACGATTTTTTAATTTTTTTTGTTTGTCATTTGTGAAACAACATTCTGAACTTAGCGAACCAGCGCATTGAGATGCCATGTAGCCAATGGGTATCCATATTGTTTAATGGACATTTCTGTTCACATAATTATACTTATTCTTGGTACAAACAAAACAATGGCGATATCAATGTACAGTTGAAACAAATTGGAGACGCAAATGCTTCATGACCGAGTAAGGAAATAGCAGTAGTCAAATGCTTTTACTAACAGATCATATGGAATTTTACTACGGGTAATACTTTTTTCGACTTGAAATGTAATCTTAAGTTAATGGAGGAATTCATTAACATGAGGTAAATCATTATTTAACTTTTTGTTAAAAATATAATATTTTAAATGCAAAATGAAAACGTTTTAAGGGTGTATTAAAACCAAATTATATCCAAAGAAAAATCCTACTTCTTCATAACATACTGCCGTTAAAAAACGCATTGCTCAACATCTAACATAAAATTTGCGGTTATTTCGCACTCCCAAAGGAGATGCTAGATTTTTTCGTCATGTCTCCCACAAAAGGTGCAAAGGGGATTTTCATATATTTTCATACAGAAAAGCAAATAATTTTTTCCCTAGAGTTCTATGAATAAAACGATATTGAAAATAACACACCTTACTTTCACTGCAAGAAACAAAAGGAGAACGAAAAATTGTCTGCCATTGCTTTTCACTGAACTCGAAAATAGTCTTCCATTTATTAATTGCTGTTGTGCTGGTACAGAAAAATTCCGTAAGTATATTATGAATGTGCCGAGATAAGAATGAGATATGTTGTAGATCGTTAATCTTACTACTTTCGATGGCTACATTATTATCACTGATAAAGTGATCCTTCCATTGTCTTGGAATAGCTGAGGTAATGATATACAGGAGAAGAGTAAAGGGAAAAAAATTCCATTTGAAATTAACATAAGAAAGGAAACCATTTTATCATCTAATAAGTCTTTTACTCTTTTAACCCCCCTACTGTACATAAATTTAAAGAAGAAAATTTTATTATCAATTTTCAAAAAAGAATTGTTCCAAATAATTTCATTTTTAAAGTTTTCAATGGGGTTCTTGAAGTTATATGAAGACCAAGCATTGCAAACATCCTTAATAATAGCATTTGACAATAATATCCTTTGCAAGAAAATTACATTGAAACAAGAACGCACTTCCATAACCCTTCAATAAAAGTTAAAAAAGAACAATTTCCAATAAGCATTGATAGTGTTCGTTTAGCGCTTGATCCAAACATATTTAAGACTTTGAATGAAAGAATACGAATGGGGTTCCCGGGGACCACCTTTATCAATGGTACCAATGAAAGTGTTTTGTTTAATCTTGTCCTGTTTCCCAGTCCAGATAAACTTATAAATAAGGATCTCCAGTTCTTTTAGAAAAGAAACAGGGGGGTTCGGTAAAGTTTGAAACAAAAAAAAAAAACAAGTTGGGAGAGGCCTAGTGTCTTAACAATCGTAATTCTTCCTATCACTGTTAAAACTCTAGCTGACCAGAGATTTAATAAATTTTTACGGCTGGACAGTTGGGAGTATAGTTAAGCTTATAAAAACTGTCCATATTATTTTCAAAAGTAATGCCCAACACAGTGACTGGACCAACGGTCCAGTTAAAGTTGAAGTTGGAGAGAAAAAGAAGGTTTAGCTGAAGCAATAGGTCCAAGAGGAAAAATATTTGTTTTTTCATAATTAAGTTTTAGCTCTGAGGAAATCTCAAAAGAATTGAAAATATCAACAATTGCATATAAACTCTCCACGGTGCCATCGATTAAAAATAATCGTATCGTCCGCATACTGTAAGATTTTTAACTGATGATCCATAACAGAGATGCCACGGATAAGTGGTGAGTTAGTAAGGTTGATTGCGAGTATTTCGGCACAAATAAGAAAAAGATAAGGGCTAAGGGGACAACCTTGTCGTACCCCACGAGAAATATCGAAAAAAGCAGAAAAGCATCCATTATTACAGACACAAACCGAGGCATTAGAATAAAGAGTAGGTACCCATTTAATAAAATCATCGTGGAAATAATAATAAAAAAATAAGAGCTAAAAATGAACTCCCACTCCAGTCTGTCGGAAGCCTTTTCAAAATCGACGAAAAGGAGAAATCCTGGGATAGCATTTTCTTTACAATAATCAATACAATCCAGAACACAGCGAATGTTTTCGCCAGTAAATCTGTTTTTAATAAAGCCAGTTTGATTAAAATTAATACTAGAAGGGAAAACATTTTTAAACCTGGCAGCGAGCTGGGCCTTAGCAGCAATCTTATAATCCACATTCAACAGCGAAATTGGGCGATAGTTTCTCACGAAAGTTATATCTTTATTAGGTTTTGGGAAAAGAGTGATCACCCCTCGTCCTTGTTCATCTGACATGGCGAGTCTCGTCAAATGCATAATTGAGCGCGTTCAGGACCACGTCACCAATAATAGGCCAAAAATGTTTATAAAATTCTGATGAAAGTCCATCGCTGCCAGGAGATTTCCCATTTGAAAAAGAGCATAAAGCGTCAAATCATTCATTCATGGTAAGTTTACCGTCACATATAGCAGCCTGCTCATGTGAGAGTGAATGGTCACAATGAATATTACGAAGATTTGGGTCACAGTTGTCGCTAGTATATAACCAGTGGTAAAAGTTCGATAAAATATTCAATATTTCATTATTATTGGAAGTCTCAACCCCTTCGCAAGATTTTAACTTTCTAATAACATTATTACTCTTATTACGTGTCTCAAGATTAAGGAAATATTTTGTAGCCTTTTCACCTTCTTCAACCCAACGAACGCGGGAACGTAAAATAATGCCATTAAGTTCGTAGTCATAGATTTGATGTAAACTGTTTCTCGCCTGCGTAAGGTTATTAAAAACACTGATCGAGTTTGAATGGTAAAAGGATTGTTCCAGGCGGGCAATGTTATTAACAAGATCGACTTCGTGTTACCTTCTCTCTTTAGCCTTAGTTTTACTGTACGTAATGGATACTTTACGAATAGAGTATTTCACATACGCCCATTTAGCCATAGGGTTTTGGACATCATTGTAATATCTCATCTCAAATTTCCAAAGTAGTTGGTATACTTGGACGTCTGAAATATGTACTCCCTAGAAACGCTCTTCGAATTATTTATCTTACTTTAATCTATCCACATCTTAGCTATTGTTCTGTTATTTTGGTCTGCTGCCAGTCGTTGCCAACTGAACAAGTTAAATGTCTTACAAAAAGAGCTATTAGGCATATCACCTGTTCCAAACCACGTGACCACACAACTGATTTATTCAAGTCACTGCACCTTTTGAAATTATCTGACGGAATAGACTTGGGCACTGCTACTTTTGCTTACCGTTCTCTTAACGGCATCTTACCCGATCACTTTCTAAACTTCTTTACACACAACTTTTCAGTCCATAATCACAATACCCGTCAATGTACATTCCTGCATCAAGACGCTATTCAGACTTCTTCCCAACAAAGTTCTTTCCGTAATCGTGCAATCGAACTGTGGAATTCTCTTCTACAAACCCTTACTGACAGGCCTAGTATCAAATCTTTTAGGAGAAACTTTTCCCGATATTTAATTGGAACCTACTAAGTAGACCGACTTAATTGTGTTTCTTGTTCTTGTGCTGCACTAGATTGAATTCATGATATTGTATTCCTTATACGATTGTTCTCAATTCTGTATTTCCGCTGTTACACAGGTGGGAAGGGAGGGAGGGGGTGGGCAAAGCGGGGTGGGGTAGGTCTCTTCTTTTCGTTTTTTTTCTCTGTATTAGTGGTTAGGTTTCTCGAGGGTTGGTCTGTTATTTTCTCTTTTTTATCTATTGATTTTTGTTGTAATACTTTGTTCGTCGTTCGATTTGTATTGCCAGGGAGTGCATAATCCAAGCCCAACGGGGTTTTTTCGTGTACTTCCCTTCACCCCATGCCTCTTTTATTCATCTTGTGTTTGTAATTTTCTGTTAATGCATGAAGTGATAAAACAAATAAACGAAAAGAAACGAAATCATAAGAATTAGACACGTCAACAACAAGGTCGGTAATGAAAGTGATGTAGGCGGTATCTTTCAAAAATGAATTATTTAATTTCCCAAAATCAGGACCTCTTCTCCACTCAAAAATATTTACCTCTAAACTACAATTTAGTGATCTGAACGCAGGCCAGGAGAAAAATTATTATTGGCCACAGAATGCAATAAATTACGAGAGATCAAGAAGAAATCGAGTGTACAATGAATACCCGAGATTATATTAGAAGAACAAGTGAATTGTTTTTGATGAGGATTCCTTTCCTGCCAGATATCAACCAGATTTAGTGTGGTCATAATTTCAAGGCACTTGTCTCTCGCACGGAAATTCGTATGAGGATTTCCCCCAACTTTATCCTGATCTATATTGAAAACGAAATTAAAATCACCACCAATGAACAAACAATCCCAGTGAAAATCCTGCAGTTTCTGAAGAAGAAAATAAAAAAATCTGGGTCGTCCAATAGTCAAATAGATAGATATGTAACTTTAAGAGAGGGTTCTACAACTTCGGCGTTTATGTCAATAGTAGTTTTCTTCACCACGAAAAACTGCATATTTTTCTGTTGATTATATACGCTAACAAAATTGACTGCGCATTCAATTTCTAAATTCCTTCATGACGTAGGTAAGTCAATAGACACTACATATCATCTGTTTTGTTTCAAGAGCATCTTCCACTGCAGTAATACTGACTGTACTTCAAAGGCCTCCCGTGCCTTTATAGTTACACGTCTTCATTTTCATAAGGTGGCATCCTACATTAAATCTGTCACATGGGAGAAAATCTAATCAGGTTATCATAAATTAAATTTCCCTATTTATATCCTGCTCTGGTCACCTTCATGATTAATCTATGCATTAAATAATTTGTTAGTCAAAATGAGATTTGTCACATTATTTTCTTAAAAATAAAAAATATTAAATATGTACAATGCATATGTACAAATATGCATTTTTGGTTGTATTTGAAGGAAACAAAAAACACTGAGAAAATATGATATCTTTTTCACAAGTTCATTTTATTTTTCCTTTAAGTCATATTCATGTTGAAAAGTAACGTTTTATGAAAAGTTAGGAATGTAACTGTCACCTTTAAGTCGTCTTTACTTCACTGGTAAATCGTCATTATTTCAAGTCCTTGTACGTTTGTACTCAACTCGGAGGCTGTCAAAGTATCTCTTAACTCATGGAGAAATCTTCGTTTCAATGATAGAGATTATAAACAATGTGACATTTTTGACGTCAGCTTTAAATGAGCCGACAGGTGTTTTTTTTTTATCCTTCTTGAAATGAAGAGTCTTTCATTATCTCAGGTTTTTTTAAGAGTGAACACCATAAATCACGAGTTTGTCCGTATTAAATATAACGCCTTTGTAATTTTTAAACTGAAGAAATAAGCAAACTTTCAAGCACGAGACAACAAAAACATGGTGGAATTTCTGTTGTTATTGTTTTCCTATTTTCTTTCAATCGTGCTTACTTAGTTTCACATTGTTGGTCGACCACCATATCCGCCCCAGTATCGGTCCAAAATCCTACAATTATTTATTTTAACACCGCTGTTTCATGATTCAATGATTCCACACAATATGTTTGAGTCAATTGCGTGTAATCATATTGCATGGTGAATTATAGAAGTCATGTGTGATGGAATCTTAAAAATAACGATATATACTGCACCTAAAATTATTTTAAAATACTGCAGCAAAAGAAAAAAGAAGCAATAACAAAACAAAAATCGTGTGACTTGCTAAAATGCTACGTTCTCCCCAGATCATGTACTTAATTGAAGGATTTATTACGTATTGATGAGTCAGAACTGGAGGGGGGGGGGGTGGGCACGACTTGTAAAATGCTACTTCCATACCAATGTGACCATTGTGAGTAAAGCACGCCTTACAACGGGAGTGGTGAAAAATGTATTACAGCTCAAAAGCTTGTAGGTCGGAATAACACACACGAACGGTTACGTATATATACTCCATGTGTTAGAGGGCGGTGTTTCCGACGGAAAACTAGAGTACCTTTATAGGAACTAGCGCGTCAATGACGCAAACTTCGACTAAAGACGGCATACAAGTTAGTAACGCTAGATTAAAAGTTGAAAGGGCAATGTCCATAATGGTATAGGAGTTGTGAATGGGGGGTGGGTTACTATTTTTCTTCTGTTTGCTGGTCATTTTACTGTTTTTCGTTTTTCATCCTTATCTGGTTTTTCTCATTAAAATATTTAATTTTCTTAGGTTTAAGGAGGGGGATGCCTGTTATGAGGGCGGCCAAATGCAGTCTGGAACTGGTAAATAAGTAGCTTGTTCTTAACGCTATTTCGGCAAATCAAAATCAGAATCTTGCAATCGTCGTTTTGTTCTCATACTTCTTTTTGTTGTTTCGCAACAGTTTCTTAAAATAAGCTGACATAAGACATAGATATAGACATAAGACAAGATCACAAAAAAGAATAATGGCAATATCTTAAAGTTTTATTTGAAACGTTTCGAAGCCATGCTTTTTTATTGTTGTGAAAGTGAGTACAAAAAAAAAAACCCTTCAAGTTTAGCAGTGAATTAATTCTAACCAAATTCACGGACGACCTTTACAACAAGTGTAACATCTAAATAAGATGAGTTAATTTTCGATTTTTTGCCTTATTCAAGAGAAATTGGCCATTTTTCGAAAGGGTCCATTTCGGACGCCCAACCGGTCCAGAAAAAAACCCCCTTTTACCAAATTTCGCTTAAAAAAGTACACCTTTTGTGCACGAAAGACCCTTCTAACTGTGCAAAATTTCAAGAGGTAACTCCGAAATCGATAGGAGGAGTGGGCTTTTTGGCGAAAAAAAATGGAGAATGATCGCTAGCGAGAAAACTAAATCGCCGATCCCCACCAAATTTTACAGACACGGTCCAACCGTCCACCAAATTTCAGCTCCATAGCTTCCGTAACGGCCGAGAAATCGCCGTCGAAATGGCACCGAACGCACTAATCGGTACGCATGATTGCACAAACTGCCCTGGGGATTATATTACTTCGACTGAACTTCGTTCAAGTCGAAGTAACTAGAGCGTCAATGACGCAAACTTCGACTAAAGACGGTATACAAGTTAGTAACGCTAGATTAAAAGTTGAAAGGGCAATGTCCATAATGGTATGAGGAGTTGTGAATGGGGGGGGGGTTGGGGGTGGGGTGGGTTACTATTGTTCTTCTGTTTGCTGGTCATTTTACTGTTTTTCTACCTATCAGTTGTATCATCTTGATGCAGCCTTCGATAATGAAGGCCATGCCAACAATAATACATATTCCCCAAAGCAATATCATTCACCTTTGGTTAAGCTATACCATAAAAAGTAGGGGGTTAAACTCCCTGTTTTGCATCAGTTTCTTAAAATTAGCTGATTTTCTGAAGGCAGTCATCATCGAGACATAATACAAGATCACAGTACGAATAAAGAATAATGGCAATATCTTAAAGTTTTAATTTGAAACGTTTCGAAGCCATACTTTTTTATTCTTGTGAAAGTGAGTACAAAATACCCCCTTCAAGTTTAGCAGTCAACAACAGCTTTTGCATATTCATATTTGCTATTAGTTTATACCAAATGGTGATAAAGGGTGTATCATATATTTAATGGAAAATTGACATTAATTACAATCAACCATCACGACCAAAATACGTAACCATGTATAATACTGGAAAAAATTAAATTTTCATGTAAAATTTAAAACTAACTCTTTATACGGGCTGGTTTCGTTGTTTAATAGTATCAACGAAAATACTCCTTCCTCAACCATTATCCTAAATGGTTTCCACTGACCTAGGCATGACAAACAAGTAGACTGCATGCTCTGCATCAAAGACAACCGGCTTGCGTATTACACTTTGACTACTGTAAGAAAAACATGGCACACAAAGCTACCGTACATCCCAGCCAACCAGCAGGACTAATCCACGCTGCCATACCAAACCATGCTTGGCGTGGAGATTGAAAATAACAGAAACTTGATTTTAAACACAAACAGGCCAATTTCATTTCGCATTTTCTCCACGGTTTCGCAATCAATTCTCACCAAATTCACGGAAGACCTTTACAACGAGATTAAAATCTGAATGAGATTAGCTAATTTTCGATTTTTTGCCTTATCAAGAGAAATTGGCCATTTTCCGAAAGGGTCCATTTCGGAGCCCAATCGGTCAAGAATAATGCCATTTTACCGAATTTCGCTTTCGATTGATACGTCCACTAATCGACTGCCACGATTGTTACGTCATTTTTGAGCCTATGCGCATGCGTCACGTCGTCTCCTTCGTCCACTCTCCAAATCGATTACGACAAAACCACGGTTTACGCGTTCTTGATTTGTTTAGTGGACGAGGGAGTACGACGTGGCGCATAGGCGCAAAACTGACGTAACATTCGTCGCAGTCGACTAGTGGACGTATCAATCGAAAGCTCCCTATTACTTCGACTGAACTTCGTTCAAGTCGAAGTAAAAATGGTTTTTATTGGGGGTATAGCATGGATACCGAGGATCTGTACATTACTAACCCCAAACTTCGTGCACTACACCGTTTGATATTCTTGCTGGCACTAAACAATGCTTCTAGCTGCTACAACCACATTGATCCGTAGGGATTTAGATCCCTTGTCTCAAAACTAATAATTTCCCAACCATTTTTAGATAACTTGTTCAGTTTTTGATGCTCTCCAGTGTCCACTCTAACGTTAGACTGGTCCACCACCCCTTAATAAGGCTTAACTATTAGAGTCAAGAAGAGTAAGAATATTGGTCCAGCGTTCTTACTGCTAACTTTATAACTGCCAGGTATGAAGCATAGGGCTAGTCACATACTAGTGAAGTACTACCTGCAGGCCAAAATCTACTAAATAAAAACCTTACTTGTGTTGTGTACTAGCCTATATAAGATTAGAAACATTTATAGCCCCTGTCTTTTTAAGTTGCGATTATTTGTCCAATTTACTTTTCAGAATACTAGCAGTAGTTGGGACTGGTCACTACTCGCCTTGTGACAGACAGTGTGGCAGAACTGTTTCCAGAAGATGTTCAGAAAGACTTAATCAAAAAAAGAGACTTCTTTTTTTTAAGCAGACTAATGACAAGATTCAGCTGAAAAGATACAATGATTTGAATAAAGGGGGGCGGGTGGGGAAGTTATGATAAATGTTCTTTGGAAGGACCTATCTGAAAAATACTGAGACATGATTATATTTTCCAGAGCCTGAATCACCAGGTATAGGTATTACATTATAGACCGCAAACTCAGATTCGAACTATTGTGGAAATGTTTACATTGAGGACATTTGAGGTGTAGTGACATTTGACCTGCTGCTGGCTTCAGAACTTTTCAGAGACAGTATTACAGGTATTGTCATAGAATGAGGCACTTATGCCGTTCCGTAGTTTGGTTGCTTAGCTACGACTCGAGTTTCGACATTCGTCACGAGGTTCAAGTTACTTCTAGGCTTGTTTAATCGCATCTGAATTGTTGTGTTTTCGTAGAGCTACGTTGGTGTGTTTAAGGTAAAAACACAGTTGTTGAATATCGTATATCATATACTATTCCATGTACCACCAAACCTGTGAGTTCAATAAAGTTCTGGTTACTGGAATAATTGCAACAACGTGTCCAATTCGTCGTATATACACTCAGGCTACAGAAGTCATCCCACCACATCTTCAACAACTACCAACAACATGAGCAACACAAACAAACTCAAGATATCAAGGAGAAACTGTAAAGGACAATTGTCAAGAACGCTTACATCATTGGAGGGCCTAGCCAGTGACGGCACTACGGACCCAGATATCATTAAGCAGTACATTGCAAAGGCTGAGAACCAGTTTCAGAACATAGAGGCCAAACACTCTGAATTAATAGACCTAATCGCAGACGAGGATGAATTTCAGACGGAGGAAAAATGGATGATGGATTGTGAACAAGAATTTGTAGAAGCTCTCCTAAAGGCAAGGAAGCTAGTGAACCGAATGCCTCCCCCCACACCATCCCCACCATCTACTTCCACCCCGGAGCCATCTTCTGAGACCACACAAGAAGCCTCATCACCTGTCCTTCCTCACTCCTCAACACCATCACCGATGATGGAAAGGATCAAATTTCCAAAATTCTCTGGTGATATAAGAGACTACAGAAGATTCAAAGAACTGTTCATTCATTGCACTACTGGGTTATCAGAGATTGAGTGTTTTTTTCCAGCTGACAGAATCGATGGCTAGCCCAAGAGAACGAAACAAAGTTAAAAGCTGCGTCAGTGTAAAAAGAGCTTGGGAAGTGTTAGATGAATGCTACGGGGATCAAGACAAGATAGTAGACAAACTTCTCCAAGATCTTGACAATCTGAAGACCTATGAAATTAAGGGCAAGATTAATCTCCCAGCTATGAGTCGTTTCGTCCAAGCGCTACAGGTCTTCGAGAACCAGGCAGTAACCGTCGGTTTATCTGGAAAGCTCAACAGTAAGATAATGTTAGGTCAAATAAAACAGAAAATGCCAGAAGAACATCGCCTGGACTATTACAAGAGCGTGAGGGATGAAGCAACCGAAGATTCCCTTACAGGCTTGGTCAAGTGGTTGTACAGCCAGCAACTATTACTGGAGAAAGTGAGGGCAGTCAATGCCGAGATCCTGCCTGCCTCCTCATCGGCGCAGCAGCGCACCCCAAGATCATCCCATGCCGTTCTCCTCGAATACTGGTGGTAGACATCAAAGAAGGAGAGCCGATGATTCAGGTGTCCCAAAGTGTGCACTCCATACAAATTCGAGCACTCATTTCCTGAAGACATGCAACAAATTTAGGAGTCTGCCATTGAAAGAGAAGTATGAAATAATGAAAAGGAACAATATCTGCTTCCGGTGTGGTCATAACAATTGTATTGCAGGGAAATCCCCGTTTGACCGAAACGCTTGTCACTTCGTGGCCCCTTGCAGGACAGAGTCATTTGGTAGTGATTCGCATTTTGGGGCAATCTGTCCAATCGTATATGGGGAAATTGATAGTGGTAGTAGGACTCAACTGAAGAGCCAGGCACCACCTTTTCGCCCGATGACTACTTCTAATAATGCCTCAACGTCTGTCAAGGTGGAAAGTACTGAACTAGAGGGCATCTTACCTACTGTGATGGGTTACTTGCAATGCGGTAACACCCATCGTTTGGTGCGAATCTTATTAGACGGTGGAAGTCAGACAACGCTTCTGAGGAAAGGGATCTTCCCAAGAACAGAACACGATATGTACCAAGATCATGAATTGAACGTCGTTGGAGGTGTCAACTTAAGAAACAAACTAAGACTGTTAGATTGTCATATCACAGACATTGGGAGAAATTGGTCATTTCCGATCACCGTGACCGAAATTAACAAGCCATGTGCCGACGTTCCAGTTGTGTTATCTGAGCAGCTGCAATGCTACGACCATCTGAAGGACATACAAGTGCCATTAGCCCCCTCAGATACCGTTGACCTTCTCCTTGGCATTGACAACACCCACCTAATGGTATGGGAGGAATACGTCCTAGGGATTAAGCCTGAGGATCCAATCGCCGTAAGGTGCCCATTTGGATGGTTTATACAAGGAGGACAGTTGAAAAGTTCAACCTTACTGTCGAACTACGTGAGTGTATCAACCATCGAATCAGTAGAAGAATTCATCGGCCTAGAATCGGTAGGCCTTGAGCCAAGAGGTGCAAATGTACCGAGGATGCTCTTAATCTAAATGCCACAGAGACCATGCAAAAGAGTGTGTCACAACTTCCAGATGGCTCGTATGAAGTTCAGCTCCCATGGAGAAAACTACCTAAGAACCTACCAGATAACTTCAGCTATGCGGTGAAAAGGCTAAAAAATCTTGAAAACCAGTTCAAAGACAGACCCAAGGAGTGGAAAGTCTACTGCAAACAAATGCAAGACCAATTTGAGAGAGGTGTTTCTCGCCACGTCAGTGACGAAGAGCTGCAACAAGACAGGCAAAATGGCAGAAATATGTGGTTCTTGCCACATTTTGCAGTGACGAAAGAATCGAACACTACACCAGTCAGAGTAGAGTACGATGGGAAGGCAAGGTTCCAAGGCCATTCACTCAATGACTATCTAATCAAAGGCACAAATATCAATGCCAACTTGTTTGAGTTGGCGCTGCGATTCAGGGAAAATGAGGTCGGAGTCATTGCTGACATTAGCAAAATGTTTCAAGCTATAAGACTGAAACCTGATGATGCACGCTTTCATCGTTTCGTATTTCGTGAGAAGCCAAGTCAACCCATTCAAGTGTACGAGCTTACTACTGTTACGTTTGGTGATAAACCATCCCCAACTGCCGCCATCATTGCTTTACGACATATTGTTGCAGAACATTCTCCGGGAGATGAGACACTGATGAGAGTTGTTACAGACCAATTCTACATGGAAGATCTTAATGAGTCACTCGTTGACGTCAAACAGGCCCTAGATCTTAAGACCAAGCTTATTGAAACTCTGAAAAAGGGCAACTTTGCTATCAGGAAATGGCAATCAAATGCACCTCAGGTTTCAGATACAACAGAAGATAGCAGCAGTGCTACAGCCCTTGGAACGAAATGGGACCTTGTGAAAGATACTTTGAGGGTCAACGAGGTCAAACTTGCCACCGACAGTGTTCTAACCAAACGTAGTGTGTTAGCCCACACTGCAGCTTACTATGATGTCTTCGGCATGCTTTCAGGGATTCTTGTACGGCCGAAGATAGTACTACAGAAACTATGGCAGTTAAATGTTGATTGGGATGAACCTTTGAGCCAAACAGGGCAAATCAGTGCAACTCTGGCCAAAATTAACAAGGATCTTGAAGAGGTAGGAAATGTCGAGATCCCAAGATGCCTAATCCCAAAAGTGTTCAGAGGTAAAAGGCCACTGCCTGAGGTCTCTTTACATGGATCAAGTGATGCATCCGAGGACGCCATGGGTATTGGAATTTGGTTAAGATGGTCCACTTCAGACGATTCTGAGGCACACTTGTCATTTGTGTGTGCAAGAGGCAGAGTAACGCCACTAAAGCAATCAAGCATACCTCGTAAGGAGTTACAAGCTTGCCTGTTGTTGTCGAGGTTGATGCTTTCCGTGAAGAATGCCTTAAGATTCAACATTTCCTACATGAAGATTTGGACTGATAGCATGACTGTGAACAGCTGGTTGAGAGGAAAGTCCAAGTCATTTCGTTCCTATGTCGCCTATCGCGTTGGTGAAATCTCCTCCGAGTTCGATACTCTCACTGATGTTGCATTCGTTCCATCAGGACAGAATGTCATTGATCTTGTTTCACGAGGAGGAACGGCTGCAGAAATGCAAAGAAGTCTTAGAAGGTCCTGCCTTTCTGAGGCATCCACCCAATTGTTGGCCTGAGACAAATAAGAATGTACCAGTGGATCATGGGGACAAAGAACAGAAGAAAGCAGTCATACGGCACGCCAAAACTTTGTCCCTGAATGTCAATCCACACCCGGAGCTCTCTGCAATCGTTGATCCAACTAAGTTTTCCAGTTGGTCCAGACTTAAGATGGTGACTGCAAGGGTGTTGTCAGTGAAGGATCTTCCTAAAGCCCAATGGTTGATCAGACTCACTGATCAGATTTCCAAGTGGCCATCCCACAAGAATGTAGAAGACGCTGAATTGTACTGGATAAGGCAAGCCCAAAGGGAGCTAGACTTTGAAAATCCTAACATCATGAAACTGAATCCATTCTTTGACGAAGAAGATCAAGTATATCGTGTTGGAGGCCGTATTGATAAAGCTCCGTTGTCTTATGATGTTAGACACCCATATCTCCTTCCCAAAGGGAGCCACATAAGTATGCTGATTGTACTTGAAAAACACAAGCACGCTCTCCATGGAGGACATCTGAGAACGGCGGCAGAGGTCAGGATGAAGTACTGGATTCTAGGAGATGTGAATCTGTCACGTGCAATTGTGCGTGGTTGCATCAAATGTAAAAGGTTCAGAGGGAAGCCAGCCCAACAAAAGATGGCAGATCTACCAGAATTCAGAGTTAAACCTTGTACACCACCCTTTCGAACAACACTAGTCGACTGCCTTGGACCAGTAAACGTAAAGCTCAACCGAAACACCACAACCAAAGGTTATTGTGCTGTATTCACTTGTGCAGTTACAAGAGCGGTACACTTGACTTGTGTGCAGGATCTATCAACGCAGTCTTTCCTACAAGCCCTAGATAGATTTGTGAGCATTCGAGGAGCTCCTGCTCTGTTGATAACCGACAACGCCACATGCTTCAGAGGAGCCAACAACACTGTGAATGAACTGAATCTGAGATTAAAACAGGTTCAAATAAGAGAACATTGTCAGAGATACAACGTTCAATGGAAATTTGGACCCCCAGGAGGACCCCACCATCAAGGGGCAGTGGAACGAATGATACAAGAAGGTCAAAAAAGGGATGAGACATTAGGTGAAGGCTGAGAGACTTTCATTTGCAGAGTGGGAGACCGTTTTTTGCCAAATTTCGGGACTGATCAACAGCCGACCATTGACCGCCAAGTCATCATCACCTTTGGATCAGCCACCGCTTACTCCCAACCACTTTCTCATAGGTAGGGGTGACTTACCCTCTCCTGAGGTACCTTGTGAAGAGTTTGGGAAAAACCCTTGGAAACGTAGAGAACTATGCAAGGCTATGGTGGATGGGTTCTGGCGTCGTTGGATGCAGTGCATCCATAAACTCTCACCACGACAGAAGTGGACATCTTCAAGCGAAAACCTTCAAGAGAATGATGTCGTCCTTGTCATAGACGAGAATACAAAACGGGGAAATTGGAAGATGGCAGAAGTCCAAAGGCTCTTCCCAGGAGCAGGCAACCTAGTTAGGGTAGTGGAAACCAAGTTCGCTGATGGCACGATGACCAAGAGACCAGTGACAAAGCTCGTTTCCTTAATCAAGAAGTCAGAACGTACTGACATTTCCTGATTTGCAAGCTACAAGGACATCAGTTTACTTTACTCATATTTAGTTATAGTTTTGACATTCCGTCAATTTTGGGGGGTTGGGATGTCATAGAATAAGGCACTTATTCCGTTCCGTAGTTTGGTTGCTAAGCTACGACTAGAGTTTCGACATTCATCACGAGGTTCAAGTTACTTCTAGGCTTGTTTAATCGCATCTGAATTGTTGTGTTTTCGTAGAGCTACGTTGGTGTGTTTAAGGTAAAAACACAGTTGTTGAATATCGTATATCATATACTATTCCATGTACCACCAAACCTGTGAGTTCAATAAAGTTCTGGTTACTGGAATAATTGCAACAACGTGTCCAATTCAGTCGTATATACACTCAGGCTACAGAATTCATCCCACCACAGGTATCATGATATTGAGAATGTTGAACACAAATGAGTCATCTCTTGTTCAAACCAGGAATGACCAAGTAGTGACTGCATTAAATAAATGTCTTTATTAGCTCAATTATATGTTTTTTTATTTAGTGATTAACATTTGCGTAACAATTTACAAATTATTTTGTACAGATTTATTTAAAATCGAGATAATGTTGGCTAGAAAAGTAGCCTAAGTGGACTGAATACAGAGCTCTGTGTACCAATTTGAGAAGAAATGCTAGAAATAAACTATTGCCTAATTTGAATTTGGTTAATTTTAGAATTTGTCTGTATCTTCAGTGGAACAGCTTTTCCCTTGGAATGTGATGATAAAATGTTATATTATAGTTTTTCTGTAAGTACCGGTACAGGAGTTGTTCCTAAGATTTTTGTTTTAAAGAGGGTGCATGCAATGCAGCCTGTGAAAAACTGTCTGAAAGAAAAACATGAAATATGTGATGGAAGTAGTAAGAGCCTGGGTGCTAGTGCAAGTTGTGATGACATAACTTACTACATTGTGCATGTACGTTAAGAAGTTGTAAATTTGCATGTAGTATCAATTGAAGATAGTGCAAATGAAATGTGTGCAAGGAACTAGTTCTGCTACTGAGTTTATGATCATGTCTGTGAGCTTGGGTCATCCTATTGACCAAATCACCATGGAGCTATTGACTGATTGGAATTAGAAACTGGTATGTTACTTTCTTAATTTTAGTAGCTTAATGTAGACCTCCTTCAAAATGAATGTCTAGCCCTCACTTCTTAACTTAGTAAGCCACATTCCCATGTTGTTACTGGGGATTAGACTTTATTAAGATAATATTTCCTCTACATCTATTTCAAACTGAGTTTGGACTTCATAAGGCATATTACACCTGAAAATTTCTTAGAATAAACTTCTGACGAAGCAGGTCAGGCTTAACAATAGCCTAGGCAACATCCTCGTCTAGGCTACATCCTCGTTTGATTACGTTCACAATAAGACGTTCAGCATCATCTACTTACAACTAGCATATGCTACTCATAATTTGATACACCGGCTAGTAAGATCCCAACAAAGTTTATCGAAGCTATGTGTTCCAAGGTAAAGTTACTTTCTTGTGAAGTACCATAACGAGTATAACGTTGCAAGTAATCCTTTTCATTTGTTCTTTTGCAAGATGGGTCTTTTCTGGTAGGTGCATAGGCCTAACGTTAGAGGTTACTTTAACACAGCTCAACAAAATGTTAGAATACCCAAAATCGGGCTCAAGTCCCCTGAAGTCAGATGCTAACCTAACTTAGATCCAAGTTAGTGACAGACAGCATTACATGCACCCACCCCCTAAATCCCTAAGTGAGGTACGTAGGCTTAATTAGCCTACCTCCGCCTAAGTCTACCTAGGCCTAGGCTTGGGCGGAGTTCGTATATAGAATTGTTCTTAGGATAGCTAGGAGCAATGGAATATTAGGCTACTCCGGTACATAGGCTAGTATCAGTCTAAGTTTTGCCTGGGCTAGCTGACGTAAGCAATAACCAAAAATATAGGCCTAGATTAACACAGGGGCCTATGACATTAGACGAGACTGACCGGAGATTTGACCTATAGGCCCTATGCCCGAATACTAAGCATAACGACCCCGAGAGAACTTTCCAGGCTTAGGCCTAGCCTAGTCTAATCATGATTACCGGCAAATGAACCTCATTGCTATTTTCAGCATTAAATTCAGTGGATTAAATCAGCTGTCATGTAGATCTAACTAGATAGTACATTAGTAATCAGGGTAATAGCCTACTGTGTATGATATTGATATAACGTTACTGTAATGTACGATGGCCCATTAGTGCCATGAAAAAGAAAAATTGTAGAAAGGAAGGCAAAAAAATTGGAGGACTTTGGTGACGAAAGAAAAAAAATGCAGGACTTTGGTGACGTAGAAAAAAATTAGGGGACTTTGGTGACAAAGAAAAAAATTGAGGGACTGTGGCGAAGAAGAAAAAAACATTGAGGGACTGTGGCGAAGAAGAAAAAAAAATTGGGGGACTGTGGCGAAGAAGAAAAAAAAATTGAGGGACTGTGGCGAAGAAGAAAAAAAATTGGGGGACTGTGGCGAAGAAGAAAAAAATATTGGGGGCTTTGGTGACGTAGAAAAAATTTGGGGTGTCATGCATATACCACAGCTCACAAAAAATATTACAAGGAGAATGAGAATTTTCAAACAGAGAATCACTTCAACGCTTCAAAGTCAACGTTCAAAGCCAAAGATATCATGATCATTTGGCATCTATTCTTCTTCGCCACAGTCCCTCAATTTTTTCCTTTGTCACCAAAGTCCCCTAATTTTTGTCTACGTCACCAAAGTCCTGCATTTTTTTTTCTTTCGTCACTAAAGTCCTCCAATTTTTTTCTTCGTTTCTACAATTTTTCTTTTTCATGGCACTAATGGGCCATCGTAATTTTGAGCTTGGCATCTACCAAATGAATTATCTTAGGTAGAAACAAATACGTGGTCCATGTGGTAGCATACACCTATTTATTTCCCCATTGACTTACGCATTAAATCGCAAAAGTAATGTGGTCTCTGAAGCTTTGTAGAGGTTTTCAACAGATGTAAGCTAACACTCTTTAGAAAGCTGACACATTGGCCATTCATGGTTTTTTCAATTTTCCATACCTAAGGTGGTTAGATTTTCTGCTAGAGTAGAGGCCGTCCGAGTTACCATACCTTGTCAGAGCCGTATATCTCTATATATGGCTCTGTACCTTGTCACTGGGGCGAATCACACATTGCCTCGAATGATACTGCTCCGCCAGCTTTAAGTCCATAACTTTTTAATCACTGCTATAATTGGCACCGTTTTCACACCTTGTATACCTCAACTCGCCTACTTCAATATTCCGTCCACAAGGGCTCATCTCAAAGGTTAAAATGCCAAAAAGGTTTTCCAAATTTCCCTAATATGGACTTTCACTGTACCAAAATGACTAAGAATCTCTAAATGTCTACATAGGATACCCTATCACTGAACTAAAAAACAACCGTATGCTATCATATACACACAAGTCGACAAAGCTTCCCACAACAACGCCGCGCCGAGCCTTGATATGTGATGGCGCCAGTCTGCAATTGCAACTAAGAATTGCAATTTTGTTTGAATCTGCTACCGTGTTGTGTTTGAGTATGAATCTGAAGCTAACTTCAGGTGGGTCAATAGTGAGTTGTTCCAATTCTAGATTCTAAGTGCAATGGGCGCGCTTACGCTGCGCTGGCCGCCAAAATAGTTTTCTTACCACTACCATACCCGTGCAAGCAAGGTCAGCGCTTAAATCCAGCCAGCATGGATTCTGGTGATACATCGGAAAGGGTCTTCCAACCAAATGTTGAGGTTCAGCAGGGTGCCCATGTGAAGAACCTTGATGAGTATAGAAAGCTTTACCAAAAGTCTTTGGACGATCCAGTCCAGTTTTGGGGTGATATTCTCAAGGACTTCTATTTGCATTCCCCACCTCGACCAAACAAAAGCTTGGAATACAACTTCAACTGCGAGGATGGGCCAATTGGTGTGAAATGGTTTCAAGGCGCAACTACAAACGTATGCTACAATGTCTTGGACAGGATCATTCAAGACAAGGGCAAGGGAGATAAAGTCGCGTTCTACTGGTATGGCGTTCTCGGACCTACGTTATGAGCCTTACGTTTTCCTAGGCCTAAGTTAGGCTCTACGCCTAATGAAACTGCAGTCATGTTAAGGCCAGGGTATACGGTAGCTTAGCTTAGGCCTAATGTAGGGTTAGGCTAAGGTTAGTAATCCTGTGCCGACAGTAGTGCACATTCGAGTGACACGCCTCTGAAATTTGTCAGTGGAATGTCTGGTTTCAAAGAGGGATTCCAAGCTTGAACACAGTACTCCAGAATTTGATGCACCAAAGAATTATATAGAGGTAGCAAAATCTCCTTGTCTTCATATATGTAAATGACCGTTTAATAATATAATAATAATTCCATGCACTCTGTTGGCCTTACAGTTTCAGCAATACGTCTACCAGGCTTAAGAGTCTCCTGAATTACCACCCCCAGATCTTTTCTTCATCAATAGTCTGCAAAGTGACATCATTCATCTCATAAATAACTTCAGGATTATAGACATGCTAGACGTTACTCTTAATGACTATAGTTTTAAGATAGTAAGGTCAGGATCTTGTCCCATATCTTGCCGGTTTGTATAGACCAGACTGTTCCATTATATAATAGGTGAATAGAATGTTGTGTATAGGTATGAAGTGAGTATGTAGTGTATAGTACGTAAGTTGCGTCGAAACGGACAAACGTAGATCGATAATGGTGAATGAACCATTGCGACCATCGGTCATCAAGTACCCAGGTAAACTGGGTGAAAGATGCAACTCAAGATGCATAATGCGGGGCACCCTATCGATCGATACTGCGTCATCAACTGCCCAGTTAAACCGGGTGAAAGGCATTGACAATGCCTGCATACGGTAGCAATGAAAATCAATATTGCCCATTAAACTCTCACTAAAATGTATTCCGCACTGTACTGTAGTTCACTGTAGTAAGCCTTTGCCGTTTACCTTACAAATGCGACACGCAAAAGTAAATTTTAACTTAGAGGTCAGAGTTAATGTAGAAGAGTTATGGTAGAAATATAATGGAAGAGTTTAGAGTTATGGTAGAAATATAATGGAAGAGTTTAGAGTTATGGTAGAAATATAATGGAAGAGTTTAGCATTATATCAGCTGATTTTACACATATACCCACCTTTTTGAGTGCTTTTGTTGTCATTCCATTTGTGGTATGATGAATAGTATTCCTCCAGGGTGTGGACCGAGAAGAGAGGAGAGGGTTATGGAAGCTACTTCTACCTCACAGTTTATTTACAATTATCTTATTAATAATTTTACTTGCCAGAGCTTCAGTAACCTCACAGATCTTGATTGGCATAATATTTTTGAAAAGAATGACAAAAAAAAAAAAAAAAAACACTACCTGCAGTTTTATACATCGAATTGTAGCTACTGTTAAGCTTTCACGTATGAAAAACTATATTTATAGAAGTAAATGCAAGGAGGTGCAACTCTCAGTTCAAGAATTTCTGTACAAGTTTAAGTTTGTAATTAATCTAGAAAGGTTTAATGCAAAGAGAAAATCTATTAGATAAAAAAAAAGGAGATCAGTTATCATGATTTATGTGATGCTTTTCATGACTATATTGATACTTGTATTTGTATACCTGTATTTGTATAATTTTTTGTTCCATAATTCTTGTAATTGCTTTTGTGCGATCAGAAATACTATATATGTCAATGTGTGTATGAATATTTCTGGAATAAAAAGAAGGAAAAGAAGAGGTCAGAGTTTAAAAAAAAAAAGAAGAAGGAAAAGCTGGAAAATTAGTTTATATGGTACTAAGATTATTGGTTCTAACCTGCTATTATATATTTCAACGTTTTAATTATATATTGAACAATATCTTTTTGGAAGACAAGTTAATCTCTCAAAGAAAGACTCAGTTTGCTTTTTTTTTATAATTTAGTCCCAAATCATTTGTTGAAAAGAAGGTATTTCTCGTAAACGAGTTAAAAAGTATAATGAAATCTGCCACTGCCTGAGCTATAGACGTAATTTTGGTTATTAATAAACTTTTTCGTACGATATCTCCATTTAACAGAAGACATTTTTTTTTACATTGCGAATAACTTTACAGTTGTTTGACGTAAATAAACGATTGCAAATAAATAAATAAATTGTTTAATAATTATGGAATGAAGACAGTCGAAAAGTCGTGTCGTACGCTCTTGTCCTATTTTCTTTCGTTCCTTCATATTTTTTTTTTCTGCAATTTTCTTGATTCAGTATTTAAGCTATAACTAAGTAATGTCATGGGACAAAATTACACCATCAGTAACTTTACTAAGTGATAAGATAATAATATTAAAGAAGTAAGTTTAACAAAATATTAATGGAACGAGTAAAAAATGTGTCAATGCTTGCAAGATATTTACTTGATACAAATGCAGAGATAAAAAAAGGAAAGATTTGGAGGTTCAGTTTATTACAATAGATGCCGGCATGCCAAAGGGGTAAAGAGTAATTAGTATGTTTTTGGTGCGGTTAGTGTCACCTTCCTATCACAATATACGTCGGCATATTCAAGACTATTAGTGACAATAGGAGTAATCGGATTAGTGTAATAGACTACTAAACATTTAAAAATCGGCATGATCAATTGTAATGGTGAAGAGTTGTAACCAAATAATTTTAATCAGGATTAGTGATAAGCCTGCATGTTTTCGGCACACATCAGTGGGATTAAAAAAGACTACAGCCTGTCACTTATGATTTGAATAGATGGGATAGTTGTCAGTTTGGATTACTTTTACTTATATCATCTACTCCATTTTCGTTAAACCGAATAAAAACCCTCCAAGAAAGCAGAATCTCATCACTTCTGATTGAACATCTCAAGAAGAAACCATGGACATCGTCAAACAAGTTGGCAACCTTCGCTTCGAAGACATGGAAGACCATGTGGAATTTCTCCGAGAAAAGCATCTGCTGAAGAGAAGACTAAGCTGTGCCTGCGGGAAGGACATGAAGCTGTCTCCCTTCTCATCATCCAGTGATGGTGAGGGGTTCAGTTGTCACTCCTGTGACACAAACAAATCCATCCGAACTGGCAGCTTCTTCGACGGGTCGAAGTTACGGCTTGACCACTGGATATGGGTCCTCTTCCTATGGGCCAGCGGCATACAGGTCGGACAAGCGGAGAAACTAACTGGATTCAGCCGGAAACGGATCGCACAGATGTACGAGTACACCAGGGACGTCGTTTCAGCGAAACTGATGAGGACGCCCATCATGCTCGGAGGCCCTGGTATCGTCGTCCAGATCGATGAGAGTCTCTTCGCACACAAGAGGAAGTATAACAGAGGAAGATTCCCTGACGACGGCTGAAAGATGGGTTTTAGGGATGGTGGACACCTCAACATCACCAAGCACTGGATACATGGAGGTAGTGGACCGTCGGGATGCTGCAACCCTTCTCCCGATAATACAACGACATGTCCATCCCGGGAGCATCATTCATTCGGACCAGTGGCGGGCCTATGCTGGAATAAATCAACAACTGGGGTTTCAACATAGCACTGTCAACCACTCCCTTCATTTCGTCGACCCACTGACAGGTGTACACACACAGGCCATCGAGAGTTACTGGGCGAAGACCAAGGCCAGCATGAAGAAGACCATGGGGATGAGGAGGGAGCACCTGCCGACGTACCTGGACGAGCAGATGTGGCGACAGCGGTATACTGGCGATCCGTTCCAGCACATCATGGACCATATCGCTGAGCAGTACCCGGTGTGAACCAAGCACAAATTTACAACGGCCCTTTTTAGGGCCAATCTTTCAGAAAGAGCTGGTCTCTTCCTCTTAAAACATGCAACTTTCTCCTAAAACATGCAAACCTCTAAAACATGCGAATTTCTGTCTTTCCATTCGTTTTCTTGAGTAAAATCTGGATTTGTTTACAAAAAAAAAAATCTTGAATGCAAAAAGAAAGACAAGATAAAAGAAAAGTCTTTCCATTTATTTTCTTGTGTAAAATCTGAATTTGTTAACCAAAAAAAAAGAAGAATCTTGAATGCAAAAAGAAAGACAAGATAAAAAGATAAGTCTTTCCATTTATTTTCTTGTGTAAAATCTGAATTTGTTTACCAAAAAAAAAAAAAAAAATCTTGAATGCAAAAAGAAAGACAAGATAAAAAGAAAAGTCTTTCCATTTATTTTCTTGTGTAAAATCTGAATTTGTTAACCAAAAAAAAAGAAAGATCTTGAATGCAAAAAGAAAGACAAGATAAAAAGAAAAGTCTTTCCATTTATTTTCTTGTGTAAAACACACACAGAAAATGGGGATACTCTTGAATTAAGATTGCAAGCGTGCAAACACAAACACACAACACACTATATATTAATGCAATTCATTTCTCTATTTATAAAATGAGGCGATGAGTGTTCTTTTCCATGACAAACAACAAAAGCAAACTCTGTGCCAACCTGTCACCCTCAGTTAATTTAAGTGAGTCTACTGTAAATAGTTTATCGAATTCTTGGCGCACAGACTGTAAGTACTTGTCCTTATTTGTTTACGTTCAGAACACTTTGAAGGTTACTTTGTCACTCTTGACATCAATAGACTGCACGCTCGGCATGACAAGCGATTCATCTCTACACAACATACGTAATTCCATTCTACTCACCTATTATATAATGGAACAGTCTGGTCTGTACAGACCGGCAAGATATGGGACAAGATCCTAAGGTCATTCTGAAGAACTGAGGCATTCTTTTCATCAGCGCCACCATTAAAAATTTTGGTATCGTCAGCAAACTTGATAGTATTTGCTACAGTAGAAATGTTTTCATCAGTGTCATTAATGAAAAATGGTGAACAAAACTGGACCCAAAACAGAAACTTGTGGTACTCCACTGCAAACAGCTGTCCAGTCAGATGTCACACCACCAAAGACCACACTCTGCTTTCTGTTATGCAGCCAAGCCTCAGTCCAATTACAAATAAAATCTCCTACACCATGAGGTTTAAGCTTGGAAACAAGTCGATAGTGAGAATAGATAGAAACATGGTGCAAGGTACAGGCAAGGACCATTTAGACTCAATAGTATACACCAAAGAGAAGAAATTGTTGAGAGTATTAACTGCAATATTATGATTATCAATTAGTATATGATAATGACTTCTGGAAATCGCCACACTCTTCTATTAAAAGGCCAACCTTGTCATTGACATTCATCTTCAACTTGGTATCAGTCTTAAGATTATGAGCCAATTTAACTTTGAAATTTCTCTTTGCCTTTCTAATTTCACAAGTAGCAATATTAACATTCCTCTTATAAAGAAGATAATCTGAATATGACGGAGACACTCTATACTTCTTCCAAGACTCCAATATTTCCTGGCTATTGCCTTCTGAGCACACTTAGTCGTCCACTTAGGCTTGTGAATTAACCTCCTCCTCTTCATGGGCACAAAATCATTAGCACAATACCTGGGATTGTTTTTAAGCAAAGAACTCCTCAGAAGACTTACCTGCTAAAAGTGAGACCCAATCAATCTTCTTTAAATAAGTCTGCATAGTCTTAAATTACCATTCTCATAATCAGGAATAGACATCTTAGTTTTGTGCTGATTGACATCAATTGCCAAGTCAAAGGAAAGGCCAAAATGGTCACTAGAAGTCATTAAAGCACCAACTTCCGCATTGTCAACTACTTTGGGGTCGGTAGTAGGGACTAGATAAAGTATATTACCAAAAATGTATTGCAACATTTACATGCTGAGTAAGAAAAGTCGTGCACAAGATCAAGGAAAGCAATATCAGCAGAATCTTCACATAACTGTGACCGATCAATACTTGGGTGATTAAAATCACCCATAATAAGTGCATTATACCTAGAGGCGTCATGTATAGGGGCATATAAAGTGGCATTCTCCTCTAGACTGCTAGATGGACTTCTACCGCAGACTCCAACCAAAAATCTGTTTCTGCCCTCCAAATAAATTCCTCACCAAACTGAATCAGTACCTTCCAACAAACTTACCCGATTAATACAACTGTAACAATCCTTGATGTACAATATACATCCTTGTTACCAGAAAAGCTCGATTTTCATCCATTCAGCAGTGATGATTGGGGTGGAAAGTTTGCTTGCATCTCAAAAGCAGATGGGTCAAGCCGTATCTGGAACTTGGGTCAGTATGTGACATCGCCCATGCTCTCCAAATGTTGGGCGAAAATGACTTCAACCAGGACAGTGTGTCATCCATTTTGGCAGACCGTTTGTGCCAGGTTTATGCCAAAAGCACCAAAGCAGCAAAGGTCAGTGAATTGAGATGGGAATTATTCAGGGCACAAAATCTCGACGTATCCATGGAGCCTTGATACCATACAACTACTGTAGAGAGCAACTTCGTAGCCAGAGTCAACAAACAGTATAAAGTTGCACAACCCAAAGTACCTCCACTACATGGTAATGTATGGAATTGTCTCCTGAAGGTCTGTGTGTGCAACTAAAGTGTTTGGAACTTTCTACACCAGACTCAGTCATGGAAGTAGGTCAAATGTCACAAGGAATGCAAAAGTCATTGTTCATGCAAGAGTAACCTTTTGCTGTGCACAGCTCTATGGAAGTGCGATGACTGTAAAACATATAGGCATATGGCGTAAACAGCCCACAAGACATTGACTAGGTGGCCTGTAAATTTTAGAGTATGACAAATATTATTTATTTGTGTTCTACGGCTAAATCATCCCAACAGTTAGGTGCCTGCCCTGACTTGTAGACATGATATGTCAAGAAGGGAAGCTTGGACAGATCCCTCAAGTATGTAGGTGTACCACATTGAGTCGAAAAACCCTATTGTTTTAAGTGGAGGTCAAAGGTCATTTTGGGTCAACAGTGGTCAAATTGTGAAAACCTAGTAAACATGATATCTCAAGAAGGGAAGTTTTGACAATTTCTTATTTAGTATGTATGTGTACCACATTCAGTTGAATAATCCTGTTGTTTTTGGTTCAGGTCAAAGATCATTTGGGGTCAACAATGGTCAGATTGTGAAAACCTTGTAAACATGATATCTCAAAAAGGAAGCTTGACAGATCTCATATTTAGTACAAAAGTGTACCACCTTGAGTAGAAGAACCCTAATGTTTTTGGTGGAGGTCAAAGTTCATTTGGGGTCAACAGATCTCAAATTGTGAAAATCTTGTAAACACCCTATCTCAAAAAGCGAAGCTTTTACAGTTCTCATATGTACAGTAGTATGTAGGTGTACCACATTGAGTAGTAGAACCCTGTAGATTTTTGGTGGTAGTCAAAGGTCGTTTGGGGTCTCCAGGGGTCAAAACTGAAAACTTTGTAAACAGGATATCTCAAGTAGGGAAGCTTGAGCAAATTTCATATTTAGTATGTAGGTGAGAGAAACTGTATTGTTTTTGGTGGAGGTATTAAGGGCATTTAGGGTCAGCAGGGGTCAAATTGTGAAAACCTTGTAAATGCACTATCTTAAGAAGGGAAGCTTGGATTGATTTCTTTTTAAGTATGTAGGTGTGCCACATTGATTAGAAGAGCCCTATTGTTTGTGGTGGAGATCAAAGGTCATTTGGGGTCAGGAGGAGTCAAATTGTGAAAACCTTGTAAACCCTACCTTGTACTGTAAGCCCTACACTGTAAACACAATTTCTCAAGAAGGGAAGTTGGACAGTTCTCATTTGTAGTATGTAGGTGTACCAAGTTGAGTAGAGGAACCCTATACTTGAGCTCAAGTTGAAACGTTACAAGTCTGAATTGTAGTTATGCTAAGTACTGCATATTTAAAGTGGATTGACTACCAATGTTACAACTTACAAATGAATTGATGAAAGCTGGTTTTCTTGTGGACTTGTGTTTTGTCCCCTGATTTTCACAGACAGACAAATAACAGTGTGTAGTTAAATTAATGCATGATTTTGGCTTGTTTCTCTGGGATAGGCATTCCGTAGCTGATATCCCCCAGAATTCAGAGCAAACATGCATAGAGAAATAAGGGGTACTTATCCCTCTGCCTACACTCCACCACCCCACAGTAATGTTGACTTCTAGCCCGTCAGATCTGCAATACAAGAAAAAATGAGTGTCTCAGTTTCTTGTAGGTCGTAAAGGGAGTGAAGCTGAACCCTCAATAAAGCTCTGTAAATGGAGTTGAAGAGTTGCACTGCTTTCATATTTACATTTCTAGCCCCCTTAAGAATTCAGAGAATACCTCATGGTAAAAAAAAAAGAAATGTATTATTCTTTGATGAACAGTTTGCCACCCCTAAAAAAGCCACCCCATTCATACTTAAAAAGGGTTGGTGTAAACATTTTGGCAGATTTGCACATTTCAAGCACATACCTCTACTGTAATCCAAAGTAGACTTGAACTCCACAGTTTCACAATTACCAACATAGCCTAATGGTAGAAATAATATAGGCAGGCTATCTGGTTCTAATACATTAAAAATGGCAAAATTGTGCTCATGTAGAAATAATAGACAATAACTTTACCCTGTAGATTTACGTAGGCCCTTTCATTTGACTAAATCTGGCAAAAGCAGCCAGAATGCCAGCCGGAATTTTTATGTAAATCCATCAAATCTGGCTCTAGTCCGACTTAAAACACTGTTTTAGAGAGATTCTTTTTGTTGTGTTGTTTTGACATGATAATCGCATGATTTTCCAGTTACAAATTTTCAACCATGTGCAATGGGTTTATGCTTGCTTAAATTTCTCATGGCAACTATTTTGTATTTCATGATGGTGGCATACTTAAGCATGAGCATTATAGCATGCTTGATTTTGCCTTTCAACATCATTACACCAAAAAATGGTTGAAATGTCATACACTCTGGTGGCCATAGTGAATTTTAAGATGGCAGCCAATATGAATGACCCACCATCGTGTGAAGGTTTCTAAAAGAATGTATGACACATCCATAAACATTGCTATCCTCACATGCTTTAACCTCTGAAGGTGCTTATAGCCTGAACTATGAGTCGATGTATGTTCAGCTACAATAGTCATTTTGAATTGCAAGATTGTGGCCTATCAAAATAATCAGCAATTCCACAATGAGATGTATCAAAAAGTCTCACATAGTATGCATGTTTTTTGCCCAAAATCTTAGCCTATTACAATGCTTACAGCTTGAGATATTTGGCAAAATACAATTTAATAACTATGGCAACCATTTTGAATTCAAAATGGCGACTGAAAACATGGTTAAAAAAAAAAATGGAACCAGAGTTCTTTGGATTCAGCACTTCGAAGTGGATAAAGTTAGCTTCTAGATAATCATTTTTGGCACAAAAATCTCACAGGAGTCCTTTTTCAGACATACAGTAGTAGCCTCTACTATATCGTTCTTGTAGGACAATCTAGGAACTTGCAGTGTGTATTCCATCCATGTGTCTCATCTCAATGGCACTGAACAAAGTCAGCCATTCTCTTGTCCAGAAGGTTCTCATACTGTACTGTAGAGACAGGGAGACGACTGTGGTTCCTGGACCTACTTTCACTCCTGATGGGCCACCTGATTGTCCCTCTGTAGCTTCCCTACACAATGTTTTAGGAGAGAGTTTCCATTATTCACCCGAATATAAACAAACTTCCACTTGACTGCATGGTAGTTGTCAAGTCTTGCCTCTGATTTGTAAGGATTTTTGTCAGCAGTTGCCAATCTGGCAGCAAGATCTTGACGATATTCCACAGACTGGACTTGTATTTCGCCACTGCTAATTTGTGACTGCACAGATACTTTGTCTGGTGCAGTAGTTGAGAAGTTACTCCTCTCTCAGCCTCTTGGCCAACTCATGCGGGTTGATCAGTCTACCTCCTACTTGGACTTAAATGTTGTTTTGAGGGAACTGGCCATCCGTCCATATGAGCCACTACACGCGGCATCGCTACGAAACCTAACTCAAATTTCACTTTTCCTTGTTGTGGCAGCCATTGCTAGATGATGCAGCTGTGTGCATGCGATGAAGATGGAACTTAATCATTGTAGATTTGAAAGACTTGGGGTCAGGTTATTCCCAGATAATTTTTCTTGGAAAAACCAGATGCTTCTATTTATCCCCGAAGACATTTTCTGTCACCCAGGTAGCAAGACACTCTCTCCCATCCTTTTGGGTCAGGGGCTCACTCAACCACATGAGTGGTTGAACAATGCATGCTACATCAGTGGTGGATATTACATTTGCTAGGACTTATTACATTTGCAGTCGTAACATGCAGCCTAATTTGAAGCTTTGATCCAGCTGTAGTTCTATGTAGCATATTATACATAAATTTACAGTAGTCATAGGGAAGTATTACCTTGCAAATATATTGAACAACATTAAGCACCATAGTGATTGATCGACTCTCTATATGAACAATCATGTCCTTGAAAGTTGTTCTGTGGTGCAGCAGCCATGTTAACTTTCCATCAGTGCAAGGTCTCTTCTTTCATCTGAAGTATGTGCACTGAATGTGATTTTATGTTCCTGTGTGTCCTTTTCATCCTCGAAAGAACATTCTATTTGTATTACTTTATTTGGTTTTATGACTGTAGGTACAGTAGAGTGAAACAGTTTTCTATTTTTTTTTTGAGGGGGGAGGGTCGGGGTAGGGATGAGAGATTCAAACTAAATTGATGTAATGATGAAGATGTTTTCTCTTGTTGTCAGGGAAGGAAATGACATTGGGGATGATACCAAGATTACTTATAGTGAACTCTTTGCTGAAGTATGCAAGTTTGCAAATGTCTTGAAGGATGTAGGTAAGCATTTTCTATTCATCAGAAGTGTCATTCAGATTTTCTCATTCCTTTTTCCTTATATTGCATTTTCTGTTGTGCTGATTAATGACTTGGGCAATGTCACTAGTTTGTTTGATAGTAAGCAATGCCAAGTAAGTGTAATACTGCCTCCTGTGTTTATTGCACACTACAGTCATCATGGATTGTTTTCATTGAAGTCATCTAACCCAATAGTGTTTACTGACATTTTGTCAATACTGATGTATTATAACAATGTGATCCTCCCACAGGGGTCAAGAAGGGTGACAGAGTGGCCATCTACATGCCAATGATCATTGAACTTGTGGTCGCTATGTTGGCGTGTGCTAGGATTGGTGCTGTTCATTCCATTGTGGTAAGACATAATATGTAATAGCTAAAAACACATTGGTTGGTGTTTCTGAGATAAGTATCCATGTGTAATGATTTTTTGGATGGGATGCTTTGGCTTTTAAATGTGTTATCTCAACCCATCAAAATTTCACAAATTTGGGTATTATGAGCATACTTGTACACCGTTGGTGTTCTTGTTGAAATTCTGTAAATTGTCCAGTCTTACAGATTCTGTTGTAGACTTGGTATAGTTATACTCAGTGGTACTCAGTGATTGTTTGCACTACAAAACTACTGTAAAACATGAATAACACCCTTTCCACCATTTTGTGAACGGCTGTACCGTATAAAAATCTTAACCCTTCAATGTCGGTATTCTGAAATGTTTGAAATATATTGTTGTTGACTTTGGCTTCTATTTTTCCTGATAGAGGGATGAAGTATTGAAATTCTGTTGTTAATGTTTCAACTCACGAGGTTAATACTGCATGATTACAAACTCGTTTGTTTTATATCCCAATAAAAAGAAAGATAACAGGTGGTAACATGTCGAGGTGTTCTGTCAAAGTTTGCATGTTTATGTTGACCGTATTGTCTTTGTTCAAAATTGTCTTTGACACTAGGCCTAGAGATAATGGTGTAATAAGCGTACGGTTACTGTCTTTTCAAACCTTCGTATGTATCGTGTCATGATAGAGTAGAAATTTACTGGAACTAAGCCAAGTGTAGCAAAAGTTGTAACTGCTAGGCTAAGCTAACTTGACTTGAGTCTAAGTTAGCGTACGAACTCGTAGTGTTCCTACAGGGTGTAGTCGCAAACTGAATTGTGTGCATAGCCTTGCACGCTTTTCAATTGTAAGTTAGTTGGATATTGGTGCTCGTTTTACGACCCTAGACTACTAGTACTACGCTTATCATAAGCAGTAAACCGCAGTGCATTACTTGAGTGATGCCACAGTCGCATTTGGATCTGCAATTTCGTCCATATTCGCGAGTGTGAATGCCTCGCATTCTAGTTCAATTCCATTGCCAAAGGCATTCCAAGAATCTATGCAGTCATGGTGGTGTGTGTAAGTATTTGACCCTTGGCTTTGTAGACATGATATCACAAGAAGAGAAAGTTGCTTGCACTTCAAAGTTGGTGTGTAGGTAGTCCATTGTAAATAGGTGATCCTAGTTTTTTTCATAGAGGTCAAAGGTGTTTTGATGTCACCAGAGCTTAAAGTATGAAAACCAACTACTTAGGGAGATATTTTAGCAACGTAATGTTTGTTACATTGTTTACTATTGATGAGTAGATAATCTCATGATGTCATTTTGTAATGGAATTCATATGAGGTCAATAGAGGTCATAGTTTAAAAAAACTTGTAAACACAGGGCTCAACGTAAGCGCTGGCCGCTGGCCCAAGGCCAGTGATTTCATCGTCGGGATAGTTAAAATACTGACAAGCTAGCCCTCTGGGCCGCGTGAATTTTGGCACAGTACATAAACCCACACAATGTTAAAATACAACTGTTACACTGTGCCTTTGAAAACTGTTATCGGCAAAAATGGTAATGTCGAAAATCCAGCCCATTTTCTCAAAAATAACGAGTTTCGCAATGATTTGCATTGGAAGGGTAACAAAACCCTGTTCCGCGATATGAACGTCTCTCCGTTTAACTGACAGAATAGAGCGAACGCAATGTTGTTTATGCTCTGTATGTCTGTGTGTAATACAGTACAGCTCAGAATAAAGTGGACGTTAGTTGCGTTAATCGTTAGATTCTATCGATAGAAAAATATGGGGCACAGAGAATCTAACGTTAGTAACGTTTCGCTCTTTCTAACGATAGTTGCGTTACTTGAGTTAGAGGGCCGCTGTGCTGTTGGTACTGTAGCGCTGCTATCGTTAGTTGCAGTAAATCTCTGATTTTCCTAACGTTACTTGAATTATCTGCGTTAGACCGGAACATTTTTTATAACGTCGGCTGTAGCTTTGGTATATATATATGTAAGTAATAGCAAAGTATATGGTGTGCTACGTACAGTACAGTCCCGTAGAGGTTGACAAAACTGTCCTGTCATACTAGTCCCATGTCGTCCTAACCTGTTGCAATCCGCCGAGAAGGTCGAACAAACTAGCCGAGATCGTCTTGCTACTCATCGACCTACAAAGCTCATTAATTCGTCAAGTTTGCACCGTTTCATTTGCACTAAATCCAGGACGATGTTTGTGATAAACTTCGTCAAATTCGTTGAGGAAAAATCCTTTCTCATGCCGAATAACTGTTGTAATTTATCTGTTATTATTACACCCAATATATGAGGCTTATTCTGTGTAGGCGAAACATTTGTTGACCTAACGTTAGCTTCTGTAAGGTCAAGCTGAAGTTACCACTGACCAGCTGACAGACAAATGCACAGAGCTTTCGAGCACTCAAAAAATATTACAGAACATTTCCGAATGTTTCAGATGATTTTCAACCAATGTCCGATACTTTCTTTTTAATGAGGACGATTTGAGAAAGTTGATATCAGCTCTATCTATGTTCTTCAGTTATTTATCAGAAGATTCACTGAAGTTTTCAAACACTCATACAAAAATTTTCGAACAGGCAAAAAGTATCTGAATGCGCGAATTATGAAACTTATTCTTAAAGGCGCACAAATATTTCAGCGCCGGCAATGAAAATTCTGAACCTGGACGGAAAGAATTTTGAATTATGTCCCAATTTTTGATTCCTTTTTCTATTTAATGATGGAGGTTTCCCGAAATAACTGTTAAAAGCAGCTTTATGCTTTCCCGTCAGTTATCAAAATGGGTATGGAGTTTTTCAAATGCTCAAGAATATTTCAGAACATGCCACCATTTTTTCCAAACATTTTAAGATGTTCGAGATGATTTTCAACTAATGTCTGATATTTTCACTGTAATGACGGAGATTTGAGAAAGTGCAGAACAGCTCTATGTTCTTCTGTTATTAGTCCGAAAATTCATTGATGCTCCAAACACGCGTTATTTCTTTCGATCATGCAAAAAAGGTTCCAAACGCATGATAAATGAACCTTGTTTTTATGCACGCAAAAAGATTTCCAAGTATTGGTTGCTTTCCGATGCAATATATTTGATTCAAATTCCAAGAAATAGGTAGAAGCCATTTAGCGACATTCAGAATATGCCCTATGCCAGGCAACTAAGCTAATATTGGGGCAAAAGAAAGTAGTGACGAATAAAAAATACTGTACATGCATGTTTTGTTTTGCAATAAAGTTTGAGCATCTGAACCGCAGACTGCATTGGCTATTTTTGTTGAAGACGACGAAGTTTTTCTGTGGTGATGAATGCAGCAAGCATTGTACTTGTGTAGATGCAGTTTAACTACAAGCCTTGGTCTTGACGGGATTTTTCTAGCGAGGAACTCAACCACCAAAAACCAAAAAGAAAAAAAAGGAGAAAAACGTAGGTGAACTTGGCAGCCTATTAAACTTTTTATATAAAAGACAAAAGCCACATCGGAAAAATTATGAAAAAAAAAGCTTAGAAGGGGTGAAGGCGATTTTCCTTACACAAAAATATCAAACCTGGGGTTTGGTGGAAAAAAACGTTGTACAACTCCAAATTGCTCCGTATTCTCAAAGGATAGTCCACTTAAAAGAAGGTACTTTTTATTTCCCTCGCGCTGAACGCGAGTATAACATTACCGTAACGTAACATTACTCATGTTTCGTCTATACCCAGTTGGCATTGGATGCTGCTTTCTGTAAAGTTTTTCAGTTGTTTTCTCTGCATGGGGCTCATTATGCAGCTGTAACTACCCTCACAGGTGGTTGAAAAAATCTGGGACGCGCATAACAATGGTCTTGACCCAGATATCTTTAAAAAAAAAAGGGGTAGAAAAAGTTTCCAGGCCATTCTTTTCGAGGAAAAAAAAGTAATTGGAGCAAAGTACACCTGTGAAAGTTGCGCCGAGAAGTAAGGGGTGGAGGGGTGGCCCAATGTTGACAAAAGTTGGCTGACTATTGCCAGTCATTTTTAAAAAGAAAAAAAAAGATACGTAGCAGGGAGATAACAGACAGAAGTAATGGCATACAGGTATACACTGGTACACAAGTGTGGTGCGCTGCTAGTGGTAAAGGTACAATCATCTGGCTTTACAGTGGCCGCATATTGGTTGCATTGCGCGAAGGCATCTCTTTCTTGTTCAGACTCTTTTCCCCTTTCTTTTGACGCAATCCAAATTTCATTCGAAGTAGAAGCAGATATATAGACAAGGATTTACCAGAGACATACGTGGAAGTAAGAACAGAACTGAGTAGCTGTGGTCCATGTAGGCGTTGTATGCTCATTTGCTTCTTAAACAAGGATAGCCTGCATTTCACACTTTAAAAAAAACAGGCGATTGAATCCTTTAGGGCAATACATGGAGATTTCATATGAAATAGACCTAAATAATTATAAAGTAGATTATATTTGAATTTTGTGTCATGCTATCAAAGTAGCCTATGTTCTTTTTTATAAAAAAAGAAGAAAATGTAATTGATTGGATTAATTGACAATTTTTGAACAATTACTCAATTTAATGTCGAAGTGAACAGCTGTTGTGAGCTGTTAATGATGGGGGGGGGGGGAAGAACGGCAGACTATCATGTAGCCGCTGTCTGATGTATCTTATCAACTCGGTAAGTGCAGTAAGCAAGCCTCGCAATCTCAATAACTACATTTTAAATGGCTGTGTAATTAATTGGGCCACAGTGCCATCTGAGCACTCAAGTCAAAGAGAAGGCAAAACCCCCTGGTGTTCATCCACAATTAAAAAGAAAAAGGAGTCCTTCAGACCAATATGTAAAAAGAAGTAGGGGCCTAGGTTCCTCATTCATTGAAATCATTAGGTCCACACCCAGCCCCAACCCCTTCCCAGGATTTCACTGCTCTAAAGTGCGCCTGGATGTAAGTCACTTGTCAGCATTGAAGCCTAAGTTAGTTGCCATGTTCTTTTTGTGTTTCCACCCAAGTCTATAGCTTATTGCCCCCCCTATCGCCCTTTTTTTTTTTTTTTGTAAAGTAGCCCTAGACCTATCCCTCACATGTTCGTAAAAATATGCCGAACTGTTGGTACACTAAGCCTTGAACAGGACTGATACTTAGCCTAACCTAATAGCATTCATGTGGCTATCCTGATCAGCACACTACCAAGTGGGCCTTAGCTACCAGCAGTTGTGAAGGTTAGTAGGCTAGGCCTAACGTTAGTAGTAGTACCGTATGAGGGTAACATTAGGCCCTAGCCTAGTCCGCAGTCTGCAGGCGTAGTGTATTTGGATCGCTGGGGGCTTTCCATACTAGGCCTAGGTCTGCAACCTTGCCATTTACGCAAATTTTACCGCACCATCAAAAATTTTGAACTGTCTCAATCTTTCTCAAATTCAGGTAGGCCTGTACTCACAGGGAATTGACCTCTAGGCCTATGGGTCATTTATATGTTTAAGACCCATTATTCTTAGAATATTTGCACACAGTGTCCAAAAAGAGACCAAACATTTTAATTTACACAAACGATCCTGTTTGATACGCGCATGTAGCAACAATCAAACTCCATTTACCACGCAATTTGTGAGGATCGGAGTATGCCGATTTACTGACCTAGCCTAACGCATGTATCGCAAGTAGCGTTACGAATGCCACTATATGTACGTGAGAAGCCGACGCAGTGTGCTATGTTGACTAACTAACGCAGGTAACGATATAATCGTTACTTGGCAAAACACACGTATGCTGACAGCCCTAACGCCAGTAACGATTGACGTTGTACACGAAAGTATCGATAGCAGCGTTACTACAGGTTCAATACTAACGTAAGTAACGATGCAAAGAGAAATTCTCTAACGATTAACGCAACTAACGTCCACTTTATTCTCAGCTGTACTGTATAAAGATTAAGGTGCTTGAAATTCAAAATTGGTATGTTTCGTTCTTTGTTTTCTGTCATTGGCAAGGAATGTCAAAGTCATTCGACTTCAGGTTTTTCCTGATCAAGTTTTTGTGAAGTTATGCCGAATGTCATTAACACCGCAATGTTATGCTGAAGCTGGGCTTCTGGGGTGAATTGCCATGGCAACTTTAGAAAAACGATGAAAAAAGTTGTCAGCTTTGTATAGGGTTATAGAGACTCAAACCTGCTATGGAATGTTACAGGAATCGCGTTGCTTGGAATGGAAGCAACAACCAAAAAGAAAATTGCAGAGATAAATCTGCGATTTTAATCCTTTCTGAATAATTGCACCAACTGAACTAAAGCATGTGGATTATCCATCAGATTCATTGGAATGTTCCAACCACAGGCTGCATGATGAGCAGTGGGGTGAAGCTTTGTGGACCTGCATGTACCTATGGT
Source organism: Stichopus chloronotus (assembly GCA_021234535.1). NCBI lineage: Eukaryota > Metazoa > Echinodermata > Holothuroidea > Aspidochirotida > Stichopodidae > Stichopus > Stichopus chloronotus. The sequence continues at coordinate 9,704,463 of CM037849.1, forward strand.
TAAAGTTGGGAGGCAGCCCTAAAGAATAATAATTTATATATTTGCTTGGAAGGTCAAAGGTTCTATGAGTCACCAGAAATCAAAGACTGAGCACCCTCTTTTAAATAAAAACCTGAATATAGAAGTGAGGCATCACTGAATGTTGTATAACATGTATGTACTGTAGGTTTGCCATATTGAAAAGGTGTGCCCTATTGTTTATGGTGGAGGTCAAAGGTCATCTAGGGACAGTTGGGTCAAAACCCTGAAAACTTTAAAAACAATATCACAAGTAATAAGGTTTGGACAAGTTTGTATTTGCTATAGGGATGCAATTTTTGTAATGGTGCCTTCAGGATGTTCAAGATTTTGGGATCTAAGGTCCATATGGGCCATTTTAAAAATAATGCAAAAATCTTCTCTTAGATTGCATCACATTAAGTTGAAATTGTGTCAGTTACTACAAGGTGAGTGGTTCCTTCCGGTTCTTCAGAATAATTGAACCATTTCATGAAGTAATGCAAACTATTTCTTTTCTGCATGTATTGTGCATTACATTGTAGCAGGATTGTCAAATTAGCATTGTGGAAGTGAAACCTTTTGCAGGGTTCAAGGTTTGTGGTTCCCACTTCAGGTTGGGCCATACATGGGCCATAAATTACTGCATTGTGAGAACACATAGTTCTTCAACAGATTATACGTTACAGTGTTGAGTGTTTTTAGGATTAGTGCTATGGTAGTCAAGTACCTTTGGCTAATCAGCATTCTTATGGACAAAATGGGACCCCAATTTTTTTTTTTTGATGTGGTTAATTGTGTGGATTAACCTTGGGTAAGATAAAAATTTCTACAGTTGAGTTAAAATACAGTAATCTTCATGCAAGGAACCATAGTGCCCTTTGGCCCTTGTTGAATGGTGGACTTAAATTCTGATGTGCAAGAAACCTTTTATTTGTCAGGTTTTTATCAACAATCATTTTTGGGAAGAGTATTGCTGGCTCATCAACATGACTTTCAAACAATGACATCATCATTTGAACAGGTTGTACTGTGTAGCGACATACTGTAGGCATGTATGTATGACAAGACTCTGTACATATGGTCTTGCTATACATACCATTAACCAATTATTTTTACTGAATGGTGACAAAGAAACCAGAATTCAACTCACTCATTGTATTTATGAGAGCTATTCAGCTAGATGTTAGCATCTATTCCCCGGTACCTGTTGACATGTATTTTCATGCTTTTAGTAAAACTTTGGTATGTGACTCTCAACATACTGTATGCTTCTGTCCTTGTGCATATTTTGTAAACTTTAACTTTTGCTCTAGGAAAATATAAAAATGAACACTATGTAGCTTTTCCTCCTTGCTACACCTCTATTTAAGAGGTGAAGAATGTACAACCATTCATAAAAATACATAATTGTTACCGTATGCAACACGTCACCCATAGGTACACGTAAACAGAAATAAATTATTTACTAATTTAAATGCTTAATTTTATTAATGTCAAATCCAACCATAGATTTCTACATGATCTGTTCCAATATTTACTCATGATAAACATAGAAACACTTTATTACAGTGTCTCATGATTATACAATGCTTTGAATTATAGTGATGTTGATCTATGGTACGTTCACTTAATTCATAGTTTGGAGGCTTTTCAGCAGATTCATTGGCTGGCAGGATGGAAGATGGTCAGTGCCATGTCGTCATAACAGCAGGTTGGTGCAACTTTTCTATTTATGCTTACAGTAGCTCACAAATACATGAGTGCAGACACTAAAAAACTGTTACTATATTAGCTGTGGTGAGTCCTTAAGGGAAAGTTCTTCCCACTGTCTTTGGTTATATTAACATACACAGCCAACACACAAGTCATTAAATTATCATTAGTAGTGCACACCATTTACATCAGTAAATTAGCAACACTGTGGACCTACAATCTTGGAGAAAATTGTTGGGACACTTTGCCATACTTTGCAAATATAATACTGAATTTTGTGTGAGAGGATAACATGAAACCCTGTGCCCCTATCAATGTTGCGCTATAGGAATGAATGTACACTTTGAACAGTAATCCTGTAGCCAACATTGAACGCGGGAGCCGGGTGTCCCAAGGTATTTTGTCCAAGAGTGTAGCTTTAATTAAGAATACCATTGTTATAACTTGATCAGCTAAAATGTGGAAAGAGATGTTTTTGTCTAGTCCTGCTACTTGAATTCTAATTCAGGTTTTGAGGGGCAATTATTTTATGATGCTTAGTGATGAAACAAGTGGAGGAAGCCTGCTACTTGTATACTGCAGCTTCATGTTGGGTGACCACTGACTTTTTTTCACAAGTCAGTTCAGATGGGGAAATCTTAGATTACTCTTAGATGAAAAGCCCATCATTCTGTGACCCAGCACAATGCTTTACATTCTATACTGATTGTGATTAGCTAAGAATTACTGCTTATTACATTACCATTATAATCCTGCTTACATCGTGCAAATCCCAATGCATTTTTGCATTCTGGTAATTAGTTAGTTTCATAAGTTGTGTCTCATTGTGTCTTCTCTTTAGATGGTGTTTACAGAGGCTCAAAACTCCTGAGACTTAAAGAAGTTGTTGATAATGCTATCACCTTGGCTGACAAAAAGTAAGTAATTTACGTTTATTTTGAAATTTTGAAGAATATCAAGAATCCTGTTAAATTTAAAAAGAAGATACGGACCGAAAGAAAAGGATGCCTCTCATTCCAAGTAGTTGTGTGCTGATTAACCAACAAGTTAATAACATTTTCATCTGTCAAGCTAATAAGATTGGTCTGCCCGCAGATTGGTAAAAGCTACTAAGACTGGTTAGCTAACAAGCAATCAACCTTTATTTAGATATGATCACTGGAACAGTCTACATGTCTTATGTAGTACAAAAGCAGGAAACTATGTTTACGGTATCTTTGAGCTAAAGGCAGTGTCAGTTCAAGGTATTTTTCAGAAGCCAGTAACTCATTAAAACCAGCTGATAACAGAGCTCAGCCAATTGTTAATCCATGTTACTACTAGTTTGCATTTTTTATTCCTGTGCTGAAGGCTGGTGAGGAGTCTATTTGATCATGATGGTAGGGGTGTGTTTATGTGTGCATGTATGCATATAAGTGCATGTGTGTGTATGTGATGCCTTGTCTTGTAAACACGATATCTCAAGAAGGGAAAGGAGCTGGAACTTGAAACCTGATGTGCTTGTTGATCATTGTGAGCAGGTAATCTTCTTTTGTTTCCTATGTTTTTCCTTTGTTTTTCATGGAGGTCAAAGGCACATGAGGTCACCAGAGGTTAAGTCCCAAAACTTGAAACCTGAAAAACTTGAAAACTTTGTAAACACGATATCGCAATGAGGGACAGTTACTCACTTAAAGGTTGGTATGTGGGTAGTCCATTGTGAGTAGATAGTCCCTATTCTTTTCCAGGTAGGGTCAAAGGTCATGTGAGGTAACTGGCGGGAATAGTCTGAAACTAGTAATGAGGATATCTCAGCGACTCAAAGTTGCTGGAACTTCAAACTTAAACCATTGGTAGCACTTGATTAGTAGATTATCTCTGTCAAGTTTGATGAGGTCAAAGGTCACATGAGGTCAGTAGAGGACATAGCTTGAAAACCTTGTAAAGACGGTATCTCAATGAGGGAAAGTTACTTGAACTTCAAAGATGGTATATGGGTAGTCCATTGTAGGTAGATAGTCCCTATTCTTTTCCAGGTAGGGGAAAGTCTGAAAACCTATTCAGGAGGATATCTCAGCAACTGAAAGTTGCTGGAACTTCAAATGTACAGTATCGGTAGCATTTGATATGTTAGATGATCTGTGTCAAGGTTTGGTGAGGTCAAAGGTCACATGGGGTCAGAAGAGGACATAGCTTAAAAACCTTGTAAGTTTCACGTTGGCTCAGTGAGTGAAAGTTGCTTGAACTTCAAAGATGGTATGTAGATAGTCCATTGTGAGTAGATCCTGATGATCATGATCCCCATTCTTTTCCAGGTAGGTCAAAGGTCATTTGAGGTCACCAGAGGAGAAACTCTGAAAACCTGTTAAGTAAACTATCTCTGCTGTTGAAAGTTGCTGGAACTTCAAACTCTTAACCTTGGTTGTTCTTTCTTGATGATTAGATGATCTGTCAGGTTTTAGGGAGGTCAAAGGTCTTACAAGTTCAGCAGAGGTCATAGTTCAGAAACCTTGTAAACACTGATGTCCAGAAGGAAAAATTGCTGGAACATTGAATGTAGTTTGGCCATTGTGAGTAGATGATCCCTATTGTTTTTCATGGAGGTCAAAGGTCATTGAGGTCATTACTGGTGGAGTGTGAAGACCTTGCAAAGAAGATACATATCGGTGAAACGATTTGTTGTAGACATGGTATCTCAAGGAGAGTAAGGTGAGTGAACTTCAAAATTGGTATGTTGGAAAGCCTTTTGTCATCATAAATATTGGCAAGGAATCACTAAATCCTTTGATTTTCTGGTTGGGTCCTTGCATCAGGAAAGGAACCTATGTAGTCAGGTTGGCATTTGTGTGTGTGTAAGGGTGCCCTTGTTTTCGATTGGGATCGAGGACCGAAACAATAGATTTTAGGTCCTCTGTAGAAAATTCAATACATTTCTCCGGTCCTCTCAAGATTAACAATAGACAGTCTATTGTTAAGGTTAGGGTTGAGGAAGAATAAACAAAAGAAACACCATTTGGTCCTCGGAATGAATGGAAAACAAAGCTGGGTGTGTATGTATGTATGTGTCTGTGACGCTTGCGTACACTCCACCTCAATAGGGGGAAATTAGATGAAAGTCAAACTTGGTATATATTTTTGCCATATTTAGAGGTTTGGGTGGTGGTGGGGGGGGCCCCTATTGTTTGTGTGGGTGAAGGTCAAGGTCCACTGGGACAGTGGGGGGGTAGAGTGGGTGGCAAAACTTGGTCTTGACGCGGGCTTCTTGCCGTACCCGGTCGGGAACTCAATAGATGAAAGCCTCAAACTTGGGATGTAGGTTCGCCACATTTTAGCATGTGTCCCTTTTGTGTTTGGTGGATCAGAAGGGGGGGGGGGGGGGGTCATCTGTGGGCAACTGGGGCAGATCTCTAAGGCTCAGAAAACTTTTTTAACATGATATTTCAAACTATAATGCTTGGGCAGAGCTGGTACTTGTAATATGGATGCATATGGTAGTGGTGACTTTAGGGCATTCAAAATTTTTGGGTCCAAGGTCCAAATGGGTCATATGGGCTAGTTTATGAAACGTGCAAAATGCCTCTTCTCCTACATATTGTCTGGTATTTAAGTTGAAATTGTGTCACATTACTACTGTGGTAGTGGTTGTTTCAGGTTTTTCCGGATTATTGGTCCCATGTGGGCCATATGAACCATTTCATGAAATCATGCAAAATGTTTCTTTTTTCTGCATCTTTTGCTTTACAATGTGAATGTTCATCAAATTAGCATTGTGGTAGTGGACCTCTGTGTGTTTTCATGATTTTAGGGTTGTCCAAGGTCCAAATGGGCCCAAATGTGCCATTTTATGAAATCATGCAAAAAACTTGTCCTACAGTTTGTATGATATACAGGTGAAATTGTGCCATCACATTCTTACTATGGTAGTGGTTCCTTCAGGTTGTTCATGACTGTTTGTCCAATGTGGGGCCCACATGGACGGTTTTATAAAATCATGCTTAATATTTTGCTTTACAGTGTGAAATGTTTGTCAAATTAGCATTGTGGTTGTAAAACCCTTTCAAGTCAGTGTTCAACATTTGTAGGTCCAACTTCAGAATGGACCATATCGGCCATTAATGATTACATTTTGCAAAGTGATAGATTTTCTTCTGATTACATGTTACTATGTTGAGGGTTTTTGAGATAAGTACTAGTGGTACATCTCACTGTTATATGGTGCCTCAAAATAGTGTGGTGTCAAAGAAATAGATGTCTCTTGAATTTGCAAATGCTGTCCTTTATTTCACATTTCAATACATTCTTGCATAGGCACATTCCTCTGATATGAAAAAATGAATTATGAGGAAGCATTTGCAAGATATTGCAGAGTTCTCAACTATTTCAATGCTATTACAGATTGAAAGAGATTTTACACATGGGAACTACAGTAGCACTAGTGTCACCATATTTCTAAATGTCCTCTCATGACTGACGAGCCTAGTCTGCAAACAGGGATGAACTACAGGTATATTATCTGGGTCAGTTGACAGAGGCTGTGAAGAAGTTGCTCTAAATCAAAGTGAAATTGTCAAACCTGTGTAAATGTTAACTACAATTTGACTTCCCTGTCATCATGGATTGTAAGCAGTAGCAGTATATTGATATTATCGATAATATGTATATTCCGTTTTTAGGAATATTATCGATATCCACCTTGGAACTATATCGATATATAGAAAATACTATAATATAAAAAAATATCGATAATATAGACTACGACTGTACATCTATAACTAAATATTGTTACTTCTATATTCATGGAAACCCTGTTTCAAGATTTACCGCAAAGTTCACACTAAGTCAGTCAAAGCACAATTTATTTCTGTGTCAAACTGCCCAGTTTCGCGCTGTCTAAAACAGCTGTTGTGTAGTGAATGACTGGGGTATGCGTGTTCACCGCACTGATTGGATGTACTGTGGAAAAGCCCTGCCTCCGATCCTGTAACTCGCCTTCTGTGACACAGACCCTTCCCGCTTGATGTAACGTACGCACATTTTACTCACTGAAAACCTATATTTTCATTGCACCAACATCTATCTACGAGACTATATTGACAGAAAAAGTCTATATTTATCATTTTATGCACGTCGCCCAATAGTCCAGTACATCGCACGACCTGCAGTAAAAGCCACATAAACCCTTCCCGCATGTAAACGACGAACACATTCCACTCACAGAGAACTTATATTTTCATCACACCGATATTTATTTGCGAGGCTATAGTTACCGAAAAAGTCTCTATATAAATAACGTTTCAACACGCCGCCCAGTAATCCAGCATCCCACCTATAGGTGTGTAGGAATAGGTGTGTACCTATTCTGCGAAATTATCGATAATATTGATATTATGTATATTTTGTTGCCGATATATTGATATTTTCTTTTTGGAATATCGCTACTGCTTTATGGATTGGTCTTTATTTATTGAGGCTGAAATATGCATTATGCATGCCAAACTGTCTTAAACGAGGATAGTTTGTTTCCTATAATTGCACTCCAAACACCCTCTCTGTAAAGAGTACCAGAAGCTGCATTTGGTGATAATATTCGGATGTTCAAAACCTTTTGCTGAAGCTCCAAGTAGTTAAAATAATCTTCATGTAAGGAGCCACAGAGCCCATTGGGGTCTTGTTTATGGAGGTCAAAGGTCATTAGGTCATAATTTGAAAACCTTGTAGGCATGTTATCTCAAAAAGGGAAAATTGCTGAAGCCTCACATTTGATGTGCTGCTCGTCTATTGTAAGTAGGTAATCTCAGTTGTTTTTCATTAGGTCAAGGGTCAATTGAGGTCACCAGAGATTTAAGTCTGAAAACCTGTTAAGAAAGATATTTCAGCAACTGAAATGTTAAGGAGCCACAGAGCCCATTGGGGTCTTGTTTATGGAGGTCAAAGGTCATGTCAGGTCATTAGGTCATAATTTGAAAACCTTGTAGGCATGTTATCTCAAAAAGGGAAAATTGCTGAAGCCTCACATTTGATGTGCTGCTCGTCTGTTGTAAGTAGGTAATCTCGGTTGTTTTCATTAGGTCAAGGGTCAATTGAGGTCACCAGAGATTTAAGTCTGAAAACCTGTTAAGAAAGATATTTCAGCAACTGAAACGTAGAATGTATAGCTCTTGGCTGGGATTGTTCTTTGCTGTGGGTTGAAGGTCATCTGAGGTCACTAGAGTTCAGACTGTGGTCACCAGTAGTCTGACTGCTGACAAACTATCTTTGCAGTTTCTCAAGAACCTCATGTCAACATGAAGTTTATGTAATGCCTTTTAGTAAATATGAATGTGAGGCTTTTCTTGGAGGGCACAGGTCATGTTAGGTCACCAAAGGTCATATACTGATAAACTAGTGAACACTTGTGAATGCTGTAGCTTTTGAAAGAAAGGTGCAAGGCAGTCCATAGTCTGTGGTTGGGATTCTTTTGGGTGTGAGTCAAGGTCATGTTACTAGCAGGCAGAATTTTTTAGTTTGGGTTGTTTAAGCAAAGTCTGTGTGATTACGATCACAGTATGTATCCACCATGCCATCAGTCATTGTCTGTCTGTAACAGGTAAGTGTTCATTGAACCAAGAAATAAATTCTAATTTAAGTAGTTGTGTTGTTTACCCAGATAACCAAGCAAAGCCACATGTACAGTAGTTTTGATTTATGTACATTCATAAATGCCTGGAATGAACTAGAACTACATTTGCCCACAAAAAAAGCAGAATTGTAGTGTGTGGTAGGCTAAGTCCTTGTTGTTGGGAGTAAGCCAGTCTCTGTGGATCCACTCCTCATAGGAGTTAACATTTTTTGGGGAAAGCAGTGCCGTTTCCTGTCGACCCCTTTCCCAATCCATTTTTTTTTTTTTATATCACGCTGGAAGAAACAAAAATTCCATTGGATCTCTTTCATAATGTTGTAAAGTTGCCGACGCTTATCGTTACTATATACAGTATGTCGTACAAGCGTGTACTGCTCTGAGTTTTAAAGAGTACTCTAGTACTAGCTGTATATATGTCAAATCTTTCAAACACTGCTTTCCTGGGTTTTTTTAGTAATTGCACCATTTTGGCACCAATTGATTTGTCTATTTCAAACAAATTGTTCTATTAAAATGATGAGATTGACACCCACACAAGGTTTAATCCAGGCTCTTTTAGTGCTAGGCCTAAGGAATGATAACGTATAGTAGTACTGAAACCTAAATTAACTAAACCTAACAATGGATTTATACTTGCTAAACTAACCTAAGGATCCTGTTTCCTTATGGAGAAAATCTCACAGTCAGCATTTGGCAATGACTCAAATGGTCATCAACCATCTGTAATTAGAGTGTATCTTTCTTTCAAATGTTAGGAAATATTGAGAAATTTCTCCAGAAATCCTCTACTGTTAAAACAGATTATGATATAAAACATCTAGGTCTAGGCTTACCTTGTGTTTTCTGTGTAGCCAGCACAGTGTTTACATCGACTATGAGTTCATGTCTTATAACTATCAGTGTTGGAAAGAAAACGCAGGGCACGTTTATTAATTTTGATCATCGATTCTTTGTCCAAAAAAAACAGAGTTTTAAGTCAATTGTTGGGTATGCATAAATATAAGAATGGAGATAAATGTGTGGGTGCTGGGTCATTAATTTGATTGAGACAGATGATGGTGTCATCATGGACGCAGCCGACCTCTGATGTTGCTGCGGTCTGCTCAGCTCAGCCCAGCAGTGATGACGTCATCATTTGTCTCAAGTACTGTGCCCGTTCCTGCTTTGCGTAATTCCAGTATATTTATTTCTTATTTCACATATACAGTTAGTGTGTAGATACAGGGATAACCACATTCCGTTCTTTTATCTCTCTTTTTATTTCTTTTTTATTCCTTTTATTTTTGTTTTGGGAATGACTCTACTAGTTAAGTCTGTTAGGTTTGTTACATGGTACATATTTAATTCATAATACTGTTAAAATACTAAGTTTCAACATGTAATGTGCATATATCGAGAAGAACCAAATAAATGAAATACAAATTAATGACCCTGCACCCTCCTGTTTATCTCCTAAGTACAGTAAGAGTCAAGGCCAACTTTAATTTGATTTTGTTTATCTTATCCTTACTGAAGTTGTTACTACAGTACATATGTCGTGGGAAATATTCAGAGATTTTGTCATTATTACTATTAGTTCTTATGGCTTAGGTCCTGCCAGAGTCATATAATCAGTATATCAAGATGAAATGTAGAGAACTAAACGTCTAGGAATTTAGGTTGGTAAATTTTGGAAATTTGAAAAGAGAGTACAAAACTTTTTCACCTATCTTACAGTGGCTCTTTAATTTCTCATACTTAAGAGTGAAACTTATTGTTTATTCTCCTAAATATGGTTTTTTCATCCACAAATGTTATTTTTACTCTCTTTTTCTTTGACGAGTGATACATTTGTATGCATTGTAATAAATTTCTGACACAACTACAATTCACAGTATTAGTTCATGCTTTACTTGTTAAGATGTAACACCATTCTGTGGAATAATGAAGTGTTGCTGATTCCTGTTGCAGAGGCTTGAAAGTACACACTGTAATTGCTGTTCGCCATCTGGGTCCTGATGCGGACAAGAAGCAAGGGCAGTCGTCTCCATCAGCAAAACGACCCTGCTATGACTTGCAGGTCAGTAACTTAACATTGACCTATCCACTAGAACAATGTAAGATCAATGCATGATGTTATTACAAATAAGAAAATTTCTCACAAAATTTACCCCCAAAAAAGTACAAATGTATGACACTGTTCAATATTAATCTTCTTTACTGTTGAAAGGGGTAAATAATGATTTCTTCATGTATTATTGCTACAGATAAGGCCATTGCATTTTCTCTTTACTGGTTTGAGTAAAATTAAAACCATTCTTATCCAGGTCATTCATTAGCCATAATGATCATGAAGCTTGCAAAGAAAGGAAATGCATATTGCATGTGATTTTATTATCACAGGGCTCACAATAACCTGAGACCTTTTGTGAAATATGCGTGAAAATGATGTAGGACGCACAGTAGGCAAGACCTGTGAGTTTGGAGAATGCCAACCTTTTTTGCCAAGGAAATATTAACACTCTTCTTCTTACACTGTTTTCCTTTTTTGTTTTGGCCCATTGGCAGAATTTGGTTGGTGTCTCTGTAAATTCCCACCCTTCGGAAACTTTTCTCAGTCTACAGCCAAATTTATGGTTTGGGGTTTTAAAATGGTGAAAAGAACAATTAATTGCATTTTTGGTTCCTTGCGTCAGCAAAGGAACCTATGCAGTCAGGTTGGCGTGTGTGTGTGTGCATCTGTGACACTTGCTTAGGTTCGCTCTAACTCAATAGGGGAAAGTCAGATAAAAGTCAAACGTGGTATGTAGGTTAGCCATGTTGAGAAGGTGTGCCCTATCGTTTTTGGTGGAGGTCAAAGGTCATCTGGGGGACTGGGGGCAAAAGTCTGTTTTGCTTGGGTATGCTGTAACTCAATAGGGGAAAGTCAGATGAAATTCAAACTTGGTATGTAGTTTTGCCATACTGAGAAGGTGTGCCCTATTGTATTTGGTGGAGGTCAAAGGTCATTTGGGGGAACTGGGGGCAAAAGTCTGGTTAGCTTGGGTACGCTGTAACTCAATAGGGGAAAGTCAGATGAAAGTCAAACTTAGTATGTAGGTTTGCCATATTGAGAAGGTGTACCCTATTGTTTTTGGTGGAGGTCAAAGGTCATCTGGGGGAACTGGGGGCATAAGTCTGAAAACCTTGTTATGCTATGGATGCTCATATGTTCCATCAGTCCCCCTCCAGTGCATCATGGAAGTACTGCTTGAGTTAGCAGTTTCTTGATCCAATGAAGAAGCAGCAGTGTGCTGTTTGCAGTACTGTAGGTGATCACACCAGACAAGTTTTGGCTGGATCAGCTTACCTCCATTGTGTGTGCGTGAGTGCTAATGTGTTCATTCATGTGTCTTTTCAATTAGTGAAGCAGGCAGAACACAATGAAAGAAAATAAGTCAGTTGGTGTTCTTACCAGTTTAAACTAGACTCCAGGAGTTCCCTCCAGGGCATGTTGTCAGTTTGATGGACTTTAAAGGGGCATACTGTAGATGTGATAAGCCTTATTGCAATTTGCAGAGATTCACAGCTGTTTGTGTTTTGTAAAATGAATGAGATATTGCTGTATATTGCAGTTCTAAATCAACATCTTCAGTTCATTGCATTAATTGAAATGGCTTTTTTGATATTTATGAATTCAGGCATATCATTTTAGAGTGTGTGTATTTCAAGTACAAGGAACCATAGTGCCCATAGTCTGTTGTGAAATCATGCAAAATACTTCTTCTCTTACAGATTGCATTTATTGCACTGTTGATGGTCACATTAGTGCTATGGAAGTGGGTGCATGTTTGTCATCTTTGGGGTCCAATGTCTGAAATGGGCCATTTTATAAAAGCATGAAATATGTTTTTCTCTCTACAGATTTTATGTTTTAAAAGTGAGAGTTCATGGTCAGAAATGAACCATATGCAGGGATGATTCCTTTAGCAACTGAAAATGGTTGTCACAAGGACAACCAGCTGCAAAAATTTGGTTGTCCTCCCAAAAATTTGGTCGTCCTCCACAAAGGACATATAAAAATAAGAGATGTGCAAAATGTGTATTTTGCACGTTCAAGACCATGTTTTTATTTGTCTTTCTTATACAGGTTGAAACTTTGCACAGCTAAGTTATACTACTGACTTGTACCTTAAAAGTAATGCTCAGGGTTTTTCAAAGGGAAGGGGGGATTTCCAGAAGGAGGCCGGTAAAATTCCACCTTTTCACTTTGATAATAAAAAAATGTCAATATCTAGGATCACTGATGCTGTTAAGTATATATCATATAGAAGAAAATCTCTGTATAACATATTGTTTGTTTCAAATCAAAATATGATGCATTTCTAATCTTGAATGGTACTGTTACTGTTTAGAAAATTCATTCCTTTTGAATCAAAATCTGACAGTCGTACGCATGAAGTGTCTATTGAACACACACCAATGCTATAAACAGACGACACTCATCATCTGAGTGGCTTATCTGAATCCTATTTGCTCCAACTGTCAACTCATTCCACCAGTCCACTCTCCTTTTCAAGGAATTTTTTTCCCAGGCTGGCGCGAGAACATATCCCGGAGAATCAAACAGTTTTAAAATATTTCCCCCCCCCTCTGTTGGAGCAATCCATTTTGTTGATCTCAAATACACTGTAGGCCACCAGAAAAATTCTGCACTGTGTTTGGTTGAATTACGTACTTCGTGGACTAGCCCAAATTATGGGGGTTTAAAACTCAAACTCCTCAATATTTGCACCAGCTCACCTTGCACGTGGCACAGATTGTGTAGTATTTAAGCAAGAAAATTCTTCAACTGCGAGTCATCGATCTAGTACTTGCTGTGTACAGTATGTGCATGAACAGTACAGTAAAATCAGTTACAACATGATCGTACACTGAGGCTGTTTGTTTGGCGTTGTACGTACTGTGGATTTCAGGTTGTTTCTGGCGGTTTTTTGTGAATGACAACAGATGTGTTTTGGAATGGAGTTCATGCGTGTTAAATATTTTGGTTGCATCTCGGTGTTGGGTTGTGCGCATTGTGTCACAATGTAAATGACCAGGGGTAAAATTTGGGCGTCCAAAGGACAACCTGAGGTAGTAACTTTGGTCGTCCTACAGAAATTTTGGTCGTCTCGGACGACCGCTAAATTTCATCCCTGATATGGGCTATAGTACAAAGTAATGCAATATGCTCCCTTTTACTTCATAATTTACATTATGTGCTCTCCATTCTGTGCAAGGAACCACAGTGCTCTTGGGCTCTTGTTCCTTCTTGCTATCTGTTAGAGTTTAATCTCTACATAATCACATTCCTTGATGGGACACAGCTTTTTTGCCATCTGTTTTGCTTATCTGTGGCAGTAAAGTGTTGTAACTTTTGTCCCACTGCAGAATTAATTTTTGCAATATGCCTTTTTGGTTTCGATGATAATCGTAACCTTTGTAATCATGCAAGTGTATGGGAGGGTGTATGTGTGTGCGTGTATGCGTGTGTATGTATGTCTGTGATGCCCTCCCTTGTAAACATGATGTCTCAAGAAGGGAAGCTTGGGCAGATCCCATATTTGGCATGTAGGTGTACCACATTGAGTAGAAGAACCCTATTATTTTTCGTGGAGGTCAAAGGTCATTTGGGGTCAACAGCGGTCAAATTGTGAAAACCTTGTAAACACGATATCTCAAGAAGGAAAGCTTGGACAGATGTCATATTTTTTATGTAGGTGTACCATATTGAGAAGAAGAACCCTATTGTTTTTTGTGGAGGTCAAAGGTCATTTGGGGTCAACGGGTCAAATTGTGAAAACCTTGTAAACACGATATCTCAAGAAGCAAACCTTTGACAAATCTCATACTTAGTATGTAGGTGTACCACATTGAGTAGAAGAACCCTATTGTTTTTGGTGGAGGTCAAAGGTCATTTGGGGTCAACGGGTCAAATTGTGAAAATCTTATAAATACAATATTTCAAGAAGGGAAGCTTGGACAAATGTCATATTTAGTGTGTTGGTGTACCACATTGAGTACAACATCAGTATCGATTCTGGTGGAGGTCAAAGGTCATTTGAGGTCAACAGGGGTCAGGTTGTCAAAACCTTGTAAACGCAATATCTCAAGAAGGGAAGCTTGGACAGATGTCATATGAAGTATGTATTTGTATCTTATAGAATACAAGAACGCTATTTTTTTTAAATGGCGGTCAACGGTCACGCTATTTTTTTAAATGGCGGTCAACGGTCATTTGAGGTCAACAAGGGTCAAAGTGTGAAAACCTTGTAAATAAACTGTGTGGTATATGTGGGCATGGCATTGACACCTACACCTACAGTATCAAAATTAACAGCTAACAAGTATACCAAACATACCAGTTGTACCTGGAAAAATGGATAATACGTCGTAAAATGTAAAGCCGTGTGAAGAAACCAATTGATACCCCCTCGCTTCTCAAGTTAGTCGATCAGAGAGTATGTAACTGAACTGTACGTAATTGGAATAGTCCATGATTGGGGGTTACAGAAAATTCCAAGACAACCTCTTCAAGTTGTGTACGCAAAAGCTGTGCACCTTGCAGGGCACATGAACACAAACCAGCATTTTAGTAACAAGAAAAAAAATTGGTGACAATGGAACATCAAAGTAAGTAGCAATGTATGTCAGACAAAAAAAGAAAAGCAAAGTGGGAGACAGAGGAGTATCCGAAGCACCATACACCTACCTAGAAATACAGTTGAAAGGCCGATATGGCTCTACTTCCCACCATATTAGATATGTCAGATTAGCAAAAAGAGGAGTGAATTGCATGCATGTTTCCATTTTGTTACTACAAATTGGAAAACGTTCGTCTTGATGAAACATGGAGTAACATTTTCCCCGTAATTCCCGCCAAAAAGAAACCTCAGTTGTATAAGCAGGGGAAAAAAAAATAGTTAAATAAGGTTTTCACCTACAGTTTTGAGCCCATCTCTGTATACCATCTCCCTATACTGAGTCAGTTGCACAACCTGTCTGTTTCGTTAACGTTGCATAGAATGATAGATTCGTCCCAAGTACGTACTGCCCATGTAGCCGACATACGTACACATACAGTACATCGTGTATGCAAGGCAGTACGGCCGGAACAGGGAGTTTATATTGTCAAATAGCAACTCCCTGGTCGGAACGAATGCCTACCCAATGTTTATTCCAAAGACAACTTTCTGTTGATGCAAACTGCGAGTGTTATTTAGGTTTTAGACTCCCTAAAGTAAGAGTTTCCACTCACAAAAACCATGTTGGATCTCACACGCTGTTTTGTTGTCTGAGTACACTTGGTACTGTAGTTACTCTCACATGTTCAGGATAACAAATCGAATTTCGAAAGTATGAAAAAAAAATCTCAATTGGTCAAAACTGCCAAAATCATTTGCATGGCATGTGCATAACACCCCAAACTAGCAATCTGCATCATTTTCGCAAATTTTAATTTGAAGGTTTCCTTCTACGATTTATTTTCGTTCAGAGTGACTTGGGACTTTTGCTGTAGCCTAACATATATACGTAATACTGAGATAGATCCTAGCCAACACATGTATTACTGGTGCCCTACACTTACTGTACAGGAGAAGACTAGACTGAGATATTCAAGAAAATTTTGACCCAAACTGTTTGAAAATGTGCTTTATGTTGCCTGATATATTGCTAAGCTTATATTGAATCATCAGGAACAGGATAGCATATTTTACACTAAAAAGTTTGCACATTAAACTTAAAAAAGAGTGGAGAAAATTTCACCATATATAACAGTGTTACGGCAAACCAACACATTTTTATAACTCCAACTCAATGCATTTGAGACCAAGCTCTGCTCAATCATATTGGCTTATAGCCATAGGGGATGGGTAAATAATTTACCAGCACTTCCATATAAATGTTAACTTCATTATATCTTCCATCCTCATCCCTCATCCCTCACCCCCCATGCCCCAAATGTGTTTGGCACTTAATTTCTTCAAGTTAATGGTTGCATATTGACACTCAGTGTATCTCGATTCCTCACTATTTCATTAAAAAGAAAACAAATGCATACTTTTTCAGGGTTGTTACAGAATGTATCAGGTCTTAATTGATTGCAGAGTTAAAGTAATGAAGGGGATATTTTCCTGCCATTTAGGTATGGAGCAGCCATGTATACTGATATATGCGTAGTGCTCCTACCAACACACCTTACAGTACTTGTAAACAGTATATTGCAAGAAGATTGGACAAATTTCACATTTGGTATGTGAGTGTGTCCAAGCTTCTTACCAGATTCCTATTGATTTTGGTGGAGGTCACAGGTCATTTGAGGTCAACAGGGGTCAAATTGTGAAAATATATAAAATATATACTTCAGCACAATATTTCAAGAGAAAATCATGGGCAGATCTCCCAATTAGATTGTAGGTTTATCTCATTGAATTTTCTTTAGTGAAGGTCAAAGGTCATTTGCGGTCAACAGGGTCACAGTGTGGAATTCTTGTAAACATATTATCTCATGAAGGGAAGCTTGGACAGATGTCGTATTCAATGTGTAGTTGTATCTCATTTAGCACAAGAACCGTAGTCTTTAATGGAGATAGAAGGTCATTCCATGTCAACAAGCGTTAAATTGTGAACATGGAGGTATGATCTCAAGAAAGGAAGCTTGTGTCGATCTCATACTTCATATAAAGCATACGTAGCTCAATGTGACACAGTATACACTAATGCTATTATATCAGATTCTGCAAAAATATTCTTAATCAGATCATCGAAACCGCAATGCATTTCTGCATTCTTTTTTCTTTTAAATCTAGCAGATTTCTTGCATTGGTTTACATTAATTCCTGTGATGGAACAATTTCCATCATATCTTGTTCCAAAAAGACAAATTGCACAGAGACATTGCATGCAAAAAGCGTTAGTCTTCCTCCTTTTCTGAGTCATTATCGTTTAGTTCTTATCTAATAAATCTTGCAAATCTTCTTTGGTTGAGATGCCTGCTTTTTCTGGAGATACGGGGGGCCATTGCAATATTGAAATCCGAAAGAAAATACAGACACATGATCTACAATCTTGGACAAAATTGTTGGGACACTTTGTCGTACGTTGCAAATATAATACTGAACTTTAGGTGAGAGGATAACATGAAACCCCGCGCTCCCTTTCCAATGTTGCGCTAAAGAAGTGAATGTACCGTTTGAATAGCAATCATATAGCCAACATTGAACGGGGGCGCGGGGTGTCCCAAGGTATTTTGTCCAAGATTGTCTGAGTTTTTTGGGAGCAATTTTGGAGCGAAAGTTTGAAAGAAAATTGAACATTTTTGGACAAGGTACATCATAAAAAATATCGGGGCCTATGGGTCTGGGGATTTTCAAATGAAAGTATTCTGAATTTCGACTATGAACATAACAAGTTTAATTTTATTTTGGGGGGTTGATTTGTGTATGTTTTGTTGGAAAGGAGTGATCATGAATGAATACATTTCATGGTTTTGTATGCGGACAGGAATAGTTGCGTTTAGAATGCTGGTAGGAATCCCAGTTATAATATATTCTGAAGTAGCTCCACTCTTTACCAAAATGCGTTAAAGTCAGAACTGTAGATTCAGCTTAATATTAAAATAAATGGTAGAACGTTAGTAAAGGCTGGTTTTTTACCTTTTCGTCCGCTAAGTCAAGATTTGTGACTGCAATTTTTACATTGCATGAAGCTGGTAACATATGCAATTTTCAGTCTTGTAATCTACGCAATTTTTCCACGGGTTGCTTAAATTTTCCTGTCAAAACATTTGGTAGAACGTGGCTTTTATTAACCTATACTGTGGGACGCTGTTGTTAGGTCTAAGTCAGCTTGGATGGGGAGGCCGGGGTTCGATTCACGGCATGACCATTGTGTTTTTCACTGCTCAATATCCATTTATAAACTCAAATTTTTGTCAACTTCTCATTTTTCATTCATTCATATATAACATAAGGTAATATATATATATGTATATTAATGTAATGATATAGCTCTAACAACAAATATGTACTCTGAAGTCCGTTGAAACTGGTTAAAATGACTGACATATTACAGTGCACCATGTACGGTACAATAGAATGGGTGCCACAAGTGTCACTGTTATGTGAATATGAGCAAACGTCACATTTATTAAATTTGCATTTTAGGGGTTTGTTTTGTATAATGATAG
This sequence comes from Stichopus chloronotus, assembly GCA_021234535.1. Taxonomy (NCBI): domain Eukaryota; kingdom Metazoa; phylum Echinodermata; class Holothuroidea; order Aspidochirotida; family Stichopodidae; genus Stichopus; species Stichopus chloronotus. Next base: position 9,722,963 of record CM037849.1, read on the forward strand.
TACACTTTTTTACCCAGATTAACCTGCAAGTCAGTCATAATAGTAATTAAGCGTAGTTACTTTAATACCAGCCACCACGCCATCTCTGTGAACAATTTGAATAAATAACACATAAACATCGATCTTCCTCAACTGACCACTAACATGTTAGTTTTTTTTGGGGGGGTGTTTTTTGGTTTTTGTTTTTCGGTACCTGCCTCAATATCAGAGTTATAGCCGAAAGTACATCATTTGTATCATACAAAATGTTTTAAAGTAGTTTCCTGGTCGACAAGATGCATTGGAGTTATGATGATACCTCCCCAATGACTGCATTTTATTCAGCACATTTAGTGCAAATACATGGATTTGACTGACTTATTCCTCCCTTTACTCTGTAATAACATTGACAACATTCACACAATAATATTAGTACAGTAAACCAACTTCAATATAGGCCCCGAACATGCCAAACATTTACTGCTGATGTTTGTTGTTGCAAGGAATATCACCCCCCATTTTGCCGTTTAACTTATTTCAAATTGACGATTTTTCCTGTGCCCCGCGCATGCTTCCAACCCGTCGAAATTCTCAGACAATCATTGAACGGGGGCGCGTGGTGTCCTAAGGTATTTTGTCCAAGATTGTAGCTCCCCAGCTGAATAGGAGTTTACTATATGGACAACAAGCATCTCCCTGCATGGTCGTGAACAGTACAGACATGCGAGTACTGCAGTCAGCCTTATGGTCGTCTGTTTTCGCTATGTCGGTTGCCAAATATTTATGGCAGAAAAAATCTTGATTCTTTTGAACGTACTTTTGAACTTACTCTCATATATTGTTTTTACATTTCATTTTCACATGTGTGATTGCTTTCTGAAGGTGGGCTATTTGTGGCCCAACACACAGTTTAAGGATAGCTTTTTGATGCCCCCCTTGGGAAGTATTTTGCATGGAAACTGCCTGGGTCATATTACGATCTCTGATATGGCAGGAGCATTCGCTGCACAAGGTTTAAGGGTGTGATTGATCGGCAGGACATTATGAGGCTTCTAGTGAAGCCAATTGATTGATTTTGGTTAATGAATACTGTTGCAGGGATGCAGTGTAATGCATCCCATGGACACTGAGTCATTATTTTCTCAGTTAATTCTCAATAAGTATCAAATTGTGTGGACACTATAATGTTTATTTGACAAATGCTTCAAATGTTTGCCCTTAGCAACAGACAGGTTTAGTCTTGGCTCAGTGCTTATATTACAAATTCTTTCTTTGTAGTAAGTAAGAAGCCCCACATGATGACCTGTTTAACATGATTGTATTCAAGAATTACTGTATATACAGGTGTTCCTTGTTAAACATGATTGAATTCATTGGTAGTGTGAGTTTTTCATCGATCATTAACAGTGTATGCTTTCAGACTTTCTGTTTGATCTCTTTTGTAGACAATGATGGTGGAAGGCAGAGATCATTGGTGGCATGAGAAGATGGCTACAGCAAGTACTCAGTGTGATCCAGAGTGGATGGATGCTGAGGATCCTCTGTTTATACTCTACACAAGGTTAATTTTCCACAATTTAGAAGTACTACCTTTCGGTTTTGATTTCTCATGCCATAGTCCGCTCTCCAGGTGTCTTCTCCATCATTATAGTCGGCTCTTGAAAATTCTCTGCAAATGTTTGTATCATCCACAGTGGTTTCTATTACTGTGTGTAGATAAGCATAAATTGAATCGTGCATGATCTTCCAGCATTTCTTTGTATGATTTCCAAGGTATATCCAAAAAGTACATTTTCAGACCCATTAGAGCAGTGATAGTTCCACGAAGTAAAAGGTGAATACTGTTCCATAGTCACTGTACCTTGTATTGAGAACTATGTAGAAATTAGCTAAATGAAATTCTTGTTCTTTTTACACATTGATTCCTTGAGTGAGCAGAAGGAATCTATGCAATGGTGATGTGTGTGTGTGTCTGTGACAGTTGCTTAGGTACGCTCTGACTTAATAGGGAAAAGTCGGATGAAAGTCTTACTTGGTATATATGTTCATTATATGGAGGGGTTATGCTCTATTGTTTTTGGTGGAGGTCAAAGGTCATCTGGGAACTGGGGGCAAAACTATGAAACCTTTTTAGCAGGATATCTCAAGTTATAAAGCTTGTACAAAGTTAATACGTGGTATATGGATGTATTATGGAAGTGGTGCCTTTAGGGTGTTACAGATTTTTGGGTCCAAGTTCCAAATGGGCCATATGGACCATTTTATGAAATCATGCTTTTCTGTGTTTTTGCTTTACAATGTGAAAAGTCTATCAAATTATCATTACAGTGTAGTGGAAGCCACGTCTCCTACAGATTGTGTGATATTAAGTTGAAATTGTGTCACATTACTACTATGGTGGACATTCCTTCAGGTTCTTCAGGATTATTGGTCCTCATATGGACCCTGTGGACCATTTTATGAAATCATGCAAAATGTTTCTTTTTTCTGCAATTTTTGCTTTACAATGTGAAAGGTTTGTCAAATTAGCATTGTGATAGTGGAAGGCACAGTGTTCAAGATTTTTCCGTCCAAGGCCCAAAAGGGCCATATGGTCCCTTTGATGAAATCATAGAAGATGCTTCTCTTACATATTGTATGGTATTCAGTTGAAATTGTTTGACACATTACTATTATGGTAGTGGCTCCTTCAGGTTGTCTAGGATTATTGGTCCCATATGGGGCCATTTGGGTCATTTTATGAAATCATGCTTTTCTGTGTATTTTTGCTTTACAATGTGAAAAGTTTGTTAAATTATCATTGCAGTGTATTGGAACCAAGGGTGTTCAAGACTGTCGAGTCTAAGTTTGCGGTATGGGCCCTTTCATGAAATCATGCAAAATGCCTCTCCTCCTACATTTTGTATTGTATTCAGTTGAAATTGTTTGACACATTACTATTATGGTAGTGGCTCCTTCAGGTTGTCCAGGATTATGGTCTCATATGGGCCATATGGACCATGTCATGAAAGCATGCAAAATGTTTCTCTTCTGCATATTTTGCTTTACGACCTGAAATGTTTGTCAAATTAGCATTGTGTTAGTGGAGCCCTTTGCAGTGTTCAACATTTGTGGGTCCAACTTCAGAGTGGGCCATATGGGCCATAAATTATTACATTGTGCAAAGCAATAGTGTTTCTACAAATTATATGTTACAATGTTTATTTATTTTTTATTTAAAATTAGGTCTTTGGTAGTCAGTGCCTTTGCTTGATGACCATTTCTAATGAACAAATGGGACTATACTGCCACTCATTTATGTTTCCATTATGTATAGCATACTGCTGAATGGGTATTATTCAGTTCTTAAGATAGACTCACAATATAGTCAGTTTTGTCAATATTTGACTGTATTGGTTGTATTTGCCGTAATCATGCCACATGTGATGGTATCAATCACCTTTTCCTCTGGGGACAGTCAGGTCAGAGAGTGCTGAACAGCTTGCTATTTAGACATTAACTTTCTGTTGGAAAATGAAGGTCAACAGAGGGGAAGGACAGGTTTCAATTGATGGTCATTAACATTCCTCTTTGGCTTCACTTTTTGTTTAAAAAAAATGAAAAAAAAAATGGATATTTTGTAGATTGTTTTTGCTTTAGTCAGCATTCCTATCAACAATTTGATAAAGAACATTGCATGCTGCATTCGTGTTCAGATAAGTACTGTTGTAATGGAGTAACTTTTTTTTGCATATGATAAATTGTGGATTACCCCTGGTTAAGACTAAAGGACTACAATTAAAATAATCTTCACTAAGGAACCACAGAGCCCATCAGGGTCTTGGTGTAGGTCAAGGATCACTTGAGATCAGCAGAGGTCAAATTACAAAACTTGTAAGTAATATGTCAAGAACGCAATTTTAAACTGATCTCATATATTTTTGTTGTTGGTGAAAGTCAGGTGATATCCAAGTCAGCTGATTTCAAATTCTGGCTACCTTGTACACAATATCTCAAGAAAGGGAGCTTTGATGCACATAATTGTGTATGCCAGAAGATAATCAGAGACTTTTGTTCATACTCACGAATCTGTCATACATACATTGGCTCTCTATATAATAAACTGTGATACAGTATTTTACTGGGAAATAAAAAAGTAAATGCTGGCTCTTGCTTCAATTAAATGTCACTCTATGAAGGTGGAATGGAGATACCTCGTATATATTTGTGATATGTAAATGTTTATGTACTGTTTATTGGAGCCCAATTTCTGCTGTATTTTGCTGTGCGCAGCTAGATTACTGTGCATTACATCATTAAAATTACAGTACATTATTGCACTTTGGTTACAAAGTTTATAATTGTCTCTTCCTAGTGGTTCAACTGGTAAACCTAAGGGAGTAGTCCACACACAGATTGGGTACATGCTTTACACTGCAACTACATTCAAGTACAGCTTTGACTTTCATGAAGATAACATTTACTGGTGCACAGCAGATATTGGGTGGATCACCGGCCATTCCTATGTAGTCTATGGACCAATGGCTAATGGAGCCACTAGTGTCTTGGTAAGTAGTTGTTCTAGTTGTTTGTTTTTACTCTCTGTGTTCTATGAGTATTGAGTTGGTCATTGGCTCAACCCACAAAGTGTGCGTAGAGCTTTTGTGATAGAGTGGAATGAAATGTCTGTTCTCTCTCTTCAAAGGTTTCCTTGCTTCCAAATTTGATCAGATTTGTCAAATAATTGAGGTGGAGGATCCATGCAAGCATGGCAACAGATCTTGTAATTTTGTAGAAGAACCATTGAGAGAGTTTAGAAATATTGATAATTTTCTGTTATTTCAGAATTATGCTCTTCCATTTAGAGATTTAACTTCAACCTGCTCAACATTAACACTGTGCCATGCATGTGTCTTATGCGGTCCTCTGGGGGGAGTGTGTTATTGATTCCTTGCCGTAGACAGGGGAATCTATGCAGTCCTGATGTCGTGTGTGTGTGCGTGTGTGTGTATGTGTGTGTGTGAAGGTTGCTCGTAAACACTCTATCTCAAGAAGGGTAACTCTGAGTAACTTCATTTTTGGCATGTAGGTTGCCCATATTGAGTAGATGGTCCCTATTGTTTTTGGTGTCCAACTCTTGCATATTAATGAGGTTATGGGGTAAAACATAAAAAATGTTAAAACTGCCATAGTTCCTTATCCATGGGTCAGATTTGTTTTAAACTTGATAAGGTTGTCTGTTGTTAACAGGTTCACGACCCTGTGAAATCAAATGCTTATCAGTAGAGAGGAAGGGATAATTTTTCACTATAAAACAATAATAATAGCCTAAACAACATTATTGTGGTTAGTATAAACTACCGTACAAATTAGTTGAAAAGCATATGTGCTAAATTGTGCAAAATTACTATTGGCAGTTGTTGATTCCGTCGCACACAGTTAACTCAATGAGATTGCTCCAGACTTAAGGCTACAGTACTGCATTTGTAACTTGGTGAGTAACTTTTAGTGTGAGGGGCCTCCGATAAGTTGTCCAGAGAGATAGTCTTGGTATGGGGGGTCATGGGGTCAGATAGACAAGGTGGTATTAATTCATGCATTGGAATGTTAATGGGTTTATAAAAAAAATGAAGAAAATAAAAAAAACGGCCGTTCTGTCATTTATTTGGATAATATCAATAACCAGAGGAACAGCTGGTAGCAGAACAAGGTTTCTTAACGATCAAATTGGAGTGCTTTCAATTATATTTCACAATGTCGGAAAGGATGGAGGAAGCAAAAATATTGAGGAGGAATCATAACTTAGGGTCAACTTACGAGGACTTTGGGTGTGTTAAAAGCTACTTGTAACAAGGAAGAAATTATCGCAGAGTCGATAAAGGAAAATTTGCAAAAGGCAGAGCGCCAATTTGAGGCAATGGAAGAGGTTCATGCTGATCTGGCTGGGCTGTTGTCTGATGAAGCATTTGAGCAAGCAGAAAGCTGGATGTTGGAATGCCAAAAGCATTACACTGAGGAGAGGGAGGAAGCATTGAAAAAGTTAAAGGAGGAAATTGAGTTTCAAATTAGCGTTGGAATTACCTAAGGCAGAAATTCCACCATACGATGGAGACCCAAGAACATTCTGGTCGTTTACGAAGAATTTTGAGGTAAATATGGCAGACAAGCTGAGTTCAGATGAGGTAAGGTTGAGTTATTTGATTCAACTAACAACAGGCAAAACTAGAAGCAGCATTGATTACTGTGTGTTTCTTGGAGCTCAGAGATGTTGACTGATGTCATACTCATACTGTACTTGATGTGTGTGTTGTATGGCCTGGGTAGGTGATCCCTATTGCTTTTGGTGGATGTCAAATGTCGCGGTCATTTTAGGTCACCAAAATAAAGGTCATTTTGGGTTAAAGGCTTGTGGTGTATCAAGAAAAATAACTGCAGTTGATCTTATACTTGTCATGTGAATAATTCATGTTTGTTGTAATATAACCATGTAGCAAGGAATCACAAAGCCTTTTGGCTTTCTGGTTGATGTTACTCATGGCAGTCTCTCCAATAAGAGATCCAGAAACACACAACAAATATGTTGGTGGTGACAAACAATGACACACTCCAACTTCCAAGCAGACTTTTCTTGAATAATAGATCCTTTGGGAATTTGAAGGAACTTGCTTTACAGAAGAAATTTTTTTCTTTTTCTATAGCTCACACACTTCTTGTGAAGTTTATGGGTCAATGAGATTTATGATTTATTGTTATTTTAACATTTCTGGTTTACAAAGCAATGCTGTTATGACAAAATTAAAGAGAAATAGAGTGTTTGTTTTACAAAAGGAACTATTTTTAAATCAATATTTGTCGACACAAAATGACAGATCATTCAAAGAAAGAAGGAAGGTAGCCTTCTTTTCAAGCAATAAGTTTCTCCCATATAGAAATTCAGCTATTTGTTGCTTAAGAACAATTTGTCCACCCAAACTTTCAAAAATTGAAAGAATGCATCTTCTGTAACTCATCTCATGCATAATGATTTGAGGAAATGAAGCTGTCACAGTGAAGAGCCTGAATGGTGTAACAATGATTATAGCTACAGTATTTTTTCTGTATGCCATGTAAGTGCATTGTAAACACCATATTTCCTTTAACACTTGCTACTTATACTAAATGAAAGTGTGTACAGATGTGTTGCTCATGTACTGTAATGGTAATTTTAATTTTGCTAGTTTGAAGGTGTACCTACCTACCCTGACCCTGGAAGGTGTTGGCAGATCACAGACAAGTACAACGTATCCATCCTTTACACAGCTCCAACCCTCATTAGGACTCTAATGAAGTTTGGGGAAGAACCAATTAAAAGGTAATGCTTTAGTTCAGAAGTAACTTGAATAATCTCAGTTGGTATTCTTATAATTTCTTTGTGCCATTTGATATAGTTGCCTGTGCCGAGCAGAAGAAGAAAGAATTGGCACTGCACATATTGAAAATGTGCAATATATATTCAATGGTATCAAGATTTTCACTATTGTGCATTGTTGGCAGTATAAGATTTGTTGTCTGTAAACCTTTCACCAACGATATAGTCATTTGAATGAAACGTTGTTAACCTCACGCCTCAATTGTGTTTCCAATCACAACAATGCACTCCCCGGACACCTCGAAGACTTTCTTTGCAATTGGAATCAGGCAGCCAATGCGGTATTGCTGATATGATGAGAAAATATTACCAACATTGCCTGAAAGGTAAATCCTAAGAAGCCACATCAGACAGCTACTTCTGCCCTTTGTTCCCACTAGCTATACATATAGCTGTACTGTCCATCAATTCACTAGGGTCGCAGTGACACATATCACATTTTGTATCCCATTTCACTGACTGTCAACAGTTTCCAAATCTGGAACGTTGACGCTGCTGTTCAGAGATCTGTACCCCTTCTCAGGACAATTTTACCCAATAGGGGAAAGATAGTCACTTGGCATGAGGCCATAATTAGGTCTGACTTACACTTACTCAAAGTTGAGAGATTGCAGAAAAGGCAGAGGTGGCAGATTTCTCGCCTCTACAGAGGAAATTAGATCAACAGAAGTGCAGATCTGAGGGATGGGTCTCAGACAGCTCTTGCAGTCAGAACCCTTGACTTATTCATACTCTGTGGCAACAAACAGGTGTTGACTGAAATTGACCCTCAGGCAATCTACCATGTGACCTTTGCATGGCCCCTCCCTTTAAGTGCCTTCTTCATCTCATTAGATTCCTGAGGTGAGAGAGACCCATCAGGGTTGGGTGGTATACCGGTACTCAAGTCGGCACCTGTATTTTGGGAACCGGTACTACTAGTTACCAATTGAAATCATTGATTGCCACTACTTGTAATACCCGATATCTTCACAAATCTCTCTGGTACCGGCTTAATTTATCAGAACTGGTAGCAATTATTCTTGAAATGTGCTGTTAATTCTCATGTTTCTTATCTCAAAATTGTCTGAAAATATGCTGCCAACAAGTAGTAAAAAATCCTGAAAGATTTTGCTCTTTTGTTGTAGCCTTACCATTTTCTGAGCGTAACACAAAAAATGTCTGTTACAAACTCTTAATATTAGGCTGTTTCATAGGTGAAACTTCAAGACGTGATGTAAACAACCTGTCTACATCATGTGACATGTAGGTCAGGCTTACTTAGATCCAAAACACCTGTTTCTGGTAATATTAAATGTGTCAAAAATATCCCTGGTATGCATCCAACAAATAGTTTTTTGTCCCAATCCAAAGGAATGGCAGCAAGGTTTCCAGTAGGTCCAGCATGTTCAGGGACTCCCAACTTCATTCGTGGAGAGTATTGGGAGATAAGAGAAACAGCAGTGCCTCATTGCAAAAATCCAGAGGGGAGTCAATATTATGAGCTTGTTATTTTAGATTCCAAGGATTCATTGTCTGTAGGCGATCAAGGGAACATGTTTGGAAATATGTACCCTCCTTCAACTTCTCTCTGGCTGCAAAATCCAGTCTAATATACCAGACTTTAATGACTCACTGTCAACACTCGCCGAAGGGAAAAGGTTCTAAACAACGTTCTTTCTGTCGGTTACCAGTTGACAAAGGATACAAATCTCAACGATACAAAACTGCATTTTGGCCCTCGCAGTCATTCGCAAAGGTTGCGAGGACCGTTCTCATATAATGTGGTATCCCAATTTTGAAGGGCTTGTACGTCTCTCACCCAGTTAAGCAATGCTTGCTCTTTGGTTGGAGATTCTAGGAGGCTCATAACTCTCCCTCCCTCCAATTTCTCCATGGGTTACTTCCATGCATTTTACAAAGAACCTCTTTGTAATGCTAGTGCTGTCAGTTCACTGTCAGTATTGTCTACAGGGTCTAAATTTGGTCCCTATTTATGGCATGTTAGGGAACTGTGAATTGGCTCAATACCTAAATCATACTCCATAGCATGGAAGTCAAGGTTTCGCCCCCGGTCAGAGCCTTCCAACGGTGTTGAAAAAAAGGGTGAAACTTCAGACATCATTTAAGGCTCTTTGTTGTTCAGAGACAACTTTTTTCCTCTGTGTCTAAGAACACATTTTCTGGATGGCTAGTGTAAGTCATCATCCCCTCCAACAGGGATGGGAGAGTGAGCGCTCATGACATCCAAGGCCAGCAACTTTTCAACTTCCTTTGCCGGAGTCCCCGTAGAAAGCCTTCTCAAGGCAGGAGCTTGTAATCTAATACAACCTTCATAAATGTGGATGTACTAGCACCCGAGTCAGAGTTTGGTTGTGTGGTGTTGGTAATTTAGGACGGTATGTCCCAACCCACGGACCTCCCACCACTTTGACAGTGCTACCCAGTGCATTTGTTTTGAGGAGACAGGTGAATTGAGGAGTGAAGTAAATATTCCAAAACTCAGTGTTTCTTGGTGTTGAAGGTTATCAGTACTCTTGGCATGGTAGATGGGAGTGTATTTCTTATGAGGAGACAGTGAGTCATTTGTAAGTAACCAAGCCAGGTGAGTTTTTGATTTAGTTGTTTACCAAAGCAGAACCACTCATTTCATTTGATCTGTGATCATCTACTACTTACAGTGAAAGGGCCACTAATTTTTCGCAGTCATGGAAAATAGTGGAAAGACACATGAATTTGAAAAATTGAACTTTTCTATGGCAGTTCATGTATAGAGAAAGTGTCTATTACAAAAAAGGTAAATTAAGGAAATGGTCATGGTTAACATTGTATTTAGTTTACTGAATAAACGTAACAATCGCCACATCAATAAAAAAACACTTTGTGAAACATAGTACGTACACAAGTCGACCCCAGCAGACCAGCTGCAGCAGGCCAAAACACCTGTTTGAATCAACCAAGCCTTCCCCATGAGGGTTAGCGCTGACTGTGGTGTGTGCCTAGCCTACCAAAACAGGAGGGGAAGTTAGTAATGTTAATTTTACTGTGGCACCACACTGTATCACAACTTAATCCTACAAGTTCAAGAGTGAATCACAAAATTTTAAGCCTCTGAAATTGAAAAACAGTAGAATATATACATGGGCTGTTTGCTAGTAACCTAAGGTACCATATCAAAAGTTAGCAAGGCTGCTGCCGCTGCTGGCAAGGCCGCTGCAGCTGCTGGGCGTCGCTAGGGTAAACTCAGTAACAAAGAGCATGTGGCTGCACTGCCTGCATCCACTTTCCAATACAAATGAGCAGTTGTGGCATAATAGCTATTGTGCAGCGTACAAGTTCAGTCGAGCACAAGGCGATATGCTTGGTTGCCGACACTGCTAGCCAGCAGTAATATGAAAGGTTGGAGTATCAGTATGGTATGTACGTAAAACAGCACAGAAAAAGATAAAAAAAAAAATTTCAGATTCACCAAGCCGTACTTGTGAAACACCCCATCAAAAAACACTGCTATGTGGAGCATGTGCATTCTACACTTATTACAAGGCAGTATGGGATACAAATTTCTTGAACAAGTATCACCAGCATCATGTAGCAAACAGCGCTAAAACAAAATAGGCAGTGGAATTATACCCTTACTGTTGAATGAGACTGAAAAAAATTCTTATAGCTTGATGGGGGGGGGGGAATGAATTACATACGAATAAAACGACAGGTATTCCATGTGGTATAAAACAATAATTGAGGTTACCAAAATAGTTCAAACAAAACCCTACTGAAATTTGTCAATTATTTAGTACTTATTCTTTCAGCAAATGTCAAAAAGCATTGAAGATTGAACACAATGTTAAGAACATTTGAATCAGTAATGTTTTCATAACAGTCTAGCTATATTGTTAGGCCTAGCAACGTTACATGGTTGAGTACCGTCGAGGGGAAAGAATTTTTACTGATTACATATTGGACAGACTTGCATGAAAACACCAATTTGGGGTCACACAGAACATTATTTTACATGGGGCCTAACAAACTTGGGAGGTGTCAATGAAATTTGCTCAAGAAATGAATGGTCGCATGCATGCATGAACTTTGCATCATAGTCAGTCAAAGTCCAAATAGTCGCCAGGCCTAGCCTGATAGTAATAACATTCTGTCTGTTTGCATTCGTAAGCCTGCAGCCTAGGCCTATAACAACCTAGCCAGTGTTAATGTAGCAGGCCTTTACACATTAATGTGAAATGGTTGTACCTTTTTATTGGCTGTACTAAGAAATTGGGATTAGAATGTGATCCAAAGATGTAGCAAGACATGTTTCTGGGAAGGGGTAGTCTTAGAATTATATTTTGGCTCTTGGCCTATGACTGGAGCTAGGCTACGCCTAACATTAGACCTCCTTCGCCTTAAGCTGGATAAAATTAATGTGTGGATTCATAAGGATTTTAGCATTAGTACTTTGTCTTATGTTAGATTTGTTTACTTTATTTTGGGGATTAGTCACTTGTGGGAGGGGTTGAGGGACTGTCCTGCAGATATTTCTATTTTGAAGCAAGGGTAAGTTGCATCTCTATGAAGAAACTCAAATTATCTCAAAGAATTTGGTCGTTTTGGAAATTACAGTTTTCCCAGTGAGTATGAGTGGGAACTTGAATCTGAAATCCCTGAATATTTCCCTGGATACATTCTGCCCTGGGGAGGGTAGGGAATGCCCACAGGGTCTATTGACTCTAGGCTACTGTATTAGCATTTGAAAAACGTTAACAAAAAGCCCTTGTGAATGTGTTTATGGGGCCTTTCATTCACCACTTTATATTGTATAGCCAATACCTGTAAAAAGGAAGTAAAATGTATGAGATTAGATCGAATTTTTCAATAACCAGTGTCAATATTGTATGGATTCAAATGAAAAGTACTTATGGCCTTGAACATAAGATTGGAATGTACTAATGTCAATGCTCATCATTGGTAGGCCTACATGCTGTTAAGTGTAAGGTTGCCTCATTCATAAATCTGACACATTCTACCAGTGCAGTTGCTGGCTCACATAGTTTACACAATACTACAATCAAGCACCATACATCATAATTACTTCTTCATTTTCTGTGCTCGGTCCCAACCAGGGTTTGTGCAAACTAAGAAGGAAATGCCCCACCCTGAGACCAACTGTGGGAGATTTGCAAACAAAAAGAGGACCTTTCTCTTCAAACAACTAATTGTAATTGCTTCAAGTTGAGTGAGAAAGACTTTATATGGACCTACTAAAGAAATTGCTGGAGAGAAGACTGGTGCCTGATGTATAATTATTTATATATTATAAGCTCGATTACAAATTTAAGACCATGGATTAACTGCCATAGAATTGCTAACCGCAGTACCATTAAACTCATCCTTTGTAAACTATCTCTAGCATTGTGCTTCTGGAAATTTTATGAATGAGTATCTGCAATCGCCAAACAGAGGTTAGCATTTTAAAGGCCTGCATGAGTGTCGCAAATCAATGTCTTTCACCATGATATGAATACAGCATATTTAATAGCAGCTGTATACAGTATGTTATGTAGAGCAGTGTGCTTTCCTTGCTCGTGGTTGTACAAAGAGGTATAATTCCAAAGCTTAGCTTGCCCCTTACATCTAAGTGATCCACATTTCCTTTCATGAACACAAAACAAAGAGTTGAAAAATCTTTGTTTATATCTGGCTCTTTGTTAACTGTGTGAATTTTTAGAAATTAATTTTGTGTGGCTGAAAACGTAAGTGAGAAAAAGAAGTAAATGAAATGATGGTGGATTGCTGTTGGAAAAGGGTGTAGCATACCAAGTTAGCCATGAGTCACCATAGCACAAATATATTCCCCACGTATTACTTTCTGTATCATTCTGCATATGAAGCCTGCCTTGACTGCTGACGATGCCTAACGCTTATTGTTACAGCTTACAGATTTTACAATGAATATTTATCACTAATCATTGACGTCATCAATTTTGGAAAATGTCACCAGTTTCGTCTTTACATAAATTGAATTTCAACAAATGATAGTCATTTATCCTTTGGATGGGTTGGACCAGGAAGTAGCAACTCCCTGGTCAGACTAAGAAGTAAAAGGAATGACGCATTATGGAACTGCCGTAATGAAAAATCAATACAAACTATATACCGCGATGTATCTGTGTCCTGTACGGTACATGCCAATGTTCCAACATTATTATCACATTGTTACTTGACTGTTCACAGCTATGGAAATATATGGGCACCGCCCGGTGGGTGATATAGAGTTATAAAGCCCCAAGATTTTTATCTAAAGATGTCTTAGATGGAGTTTTATGAAAAAGACCTGTTTCAAATTCCTAGTCATGGGGTCCTAAGTTTGTAGGAACTTGGTCATAGGAACCAAGAAGTTGCTGTGAAAATTTAAAAGTTTTCTCCGACATTGTCTACTTTGGTGAGTTTATCTCTATTATGTTATCTGTTGTATTAGGCCTAAAAACAATTTTTTTTTCCAAGCCTGCCTGCACGTTTTTCCTTTATTAAAAGTTATTTGTAAACGAGAATGTCTTCTTCTGACCGCAGAAATCATCCCTGCAAGTCTTTAGTGATGTGTTTGGAAAATAGCACCCATTGATATAAGTGATGAGGAATGTAAGAAAGGGAGTTTGACTGTGAATAAGAACAAGGAATGAATGCACCCACACCTTTTCCCCCTCCCCCCCTTTTTTTTTTTACTTGGCCTTACTATTGTCACATTGGTTTCTTTCACTAAAGTTCCAAACATACTGTAGATGTCTTGCTTACAATCAACCTAGCACTAAGGCTACAACTGTGTGAAAGGACTGTGTTGGAACGACTACCGTTTCAACAAAACGACCTTTGCTTGTAAACATTTGTGGTTTGGTATGGTACCAAAAAGAAACTGAAAATGTACCAAAAAGAAACTGAAAGCAAAACATCCATGCAGTCCTTCCAAATGGAATGGTCAGTATTGTGATGGATTATACATACAGAGTGAAAGTAACATGAACTTGCATACATTTAAAATTGTTAAGAAGTTGAACAAAACAGCAACAACATCAAATGTGAGATAGAAACTATATTCAGTGTAAAAATGAAGAAAAAGCAAGCATGTTATCCCTCGGCTTATTTTTTGATAATGTACAGTACAATCTGATCCAAATCAACTTGAATAGACCGAAAACAAACTTCACTTACTGTAACACATAGTAAAAACACCTAGTATTGATTGGAGCTACTGACTCTGATGTCGTTAACATAAATGGCAGCTTAAAATCCAGAAAAAACTATTTGTAAACTTCACTATTCATCACTCAGGGAAGCTCATCTGTTCATGCCAAACATTGTGTTTCCCACAATAACTCACTGGCTTGCTTGCTCATTTAACTTTGGAAAGCTTCAGAGAAAGTGAGTGATATCACTGTGCATATTCATCGCTGCTTTGAGTTTATCAATCTCCTTGATGCATCGCGAAAGTGAGTGAGGGCGTCACCCCTAAGTATGCATGCAAAAGTAAGAGTCTGTCACATCCCAAGCAATAGTCTATCCACAGGTGTGTACACAGTGTTTTGCAACCATAGAGCAGTGGTATGTATATGCCAACAAACATGTTCTGTATCAAAGATTTTCCCTCTGGAATGTGCTGGGTTCTCTTATCTGAATATCATGGTCAGTGAACATAGTCACTGACTTTTATTTATGGAAAATAGAGGAAGGGTTTGCTACTACTGCATGATCCCACTAACATTATGACATTGATGTGTATCATGGAATGATTTAATGCAGCCTACGACATTTATTCAATAGATTGATGCAATGTATGGTATGTAGTATTTGTATGTAAACAACATTTTTAAGCAGAAATTTTAAAAATATAATTGAATAAACATGGAGAAAAAAGGTCACAAGAAAAGATCACTGATGCGACGAAATATGTTGATGCACAATCACAGGGTAAATCTGTATAAGCAGCAAAATTGAACCGTAAAAGAAAGACTGGAACTTTAAAGTCCATTGTAATTTCAGGAGATACTACTGTAATCTGAATGACCCACTGTTTCACGAACGAACTGACTGCACATGTGCAGATGGGATCTCACATTGCATTGAACATCATTACAAATTAAAATGTTGAAAGTGCTTTCTGTACATACTATGTTATGTGTACATATATTACAGTGAGTATCCATCGTTCATACATATCCTCACTAAGGTGCTCCAACAAATGTGTCTCTTTTGAGTTCACGAGTTCACTCTGTAAAACATAGTTTCTTTGTCTCGTGTTTTCTTTACAGTACTCTGTTTTTGATGATGATATAGTTAAGGACTCTGTAAAAAAAATCAGAGTCCTTGGAAAGTTTTGGGACTCTTAAAAAAAATCAATCAATCAAAAAATAAACAATAAAAATTGAGGGTCCAGGAGCTCTTTGCTTTGTTGGCCCAATGGAGTAAATATTGTTTCGGCTGAAAAGATTTGTAATGGAACTGAATAGTTCATTAAGAAAACATTGATCAAATGTAATGTTTTGTTTCATTCACCTCTTTACTGTTTTCGTTTGTGGTATGACCAATGACAGAGCTTATGTAATTAAATGTTAGATATAGGGTAAGGTAGTATAGGGTACCATATTAAGTTCAGAGGAATGTTTTAAGCCGTTAGACATGGATAAATTTCAGAAAGTGGAAAAATTTTTACAAATCCTTGTTTGGTAACCTGACCTTGTGTACAATTTTTCACACACTTTGTTGCTGGTGAAAGTTCTTAAAAGGCTGTAAACCTCAATTTAAGAGGAATATTTACAGAGAAGCAAGCATTAATAAAGGACCTCATACTGGGCATCTATCTTTCCTTTGTTATTTAAGACAGCATTCAGTAAATACACAATATCTTGCTGATAGCTGGATACAATGTGCAGAAACACAGTGTATGATTTGTGTATTAATAACTACATTTGCAAGTGAACTATTGAACAATGATGTAATAAGAGGATTAATATGGAATTTTTTTATATCAAATAAATAATATGGAGTATTTTAACTGATTATTGCACCAGAAGGCACATTCCAAATAGTTTGAGAGCATTTCATAAACCTTATTTCTACAGATATAGTCGGAAGTCCTTACGTGTTCTTGGAACTGTGGGTGAGCCCATTAACCCAGAAGCTTGGTTGTTTTACTACACAAGTATAGGAGATAGCAAGTGTCCTATTGTCGACACTTTTTGGCAGACAGAGACAGTGAGTTATAAGTGTAAAAGTGAAATTCCTATATTTTAAAGAAACATTGTAAATATTACTTTGGTTGTAATTACTCTGTGAGGATGAGATCAGTTTTTTATACCTTGAGGAAGGTTTAAGAAATCTATGTGATGGAGATGTGTAGGTATGCCCTTGTATTATACTTTCTGAGGACTTGGACAAAAGAATTTCAGGACCTTGGAGAGAATTCTATTGAATTCTCAAGTCCTCAGAAAAACAATAGGAGAGTGTATTGTTAAGGTTAGGATTCAGGAAGAAACAAAGGAAAATTCAATGGAGTCCTCACTCTGTATGTAATATAAAGCTGGGTGCACTTGCGTGTGCATATGTGTGTGATCCTGCTTGTAAACACGGTATCTCAAGAAGGGTAATCTGACTGATCTCTTCCTCGATGTGTGGGTTGGCCATACTAAGATGATCCCTATTGTTTTTGTGGAGGTCAAAGGTCATCTGAGGTCACCAGAGTTCAAAGTGTGAATACCTTGTACATATATCTCCAGAACGGTAACCTTGACTGACCTTAAACTTGGGACACTTGTAGAGGTGCTTTTACATTTATGTGTGTATTTATGTTATGCCTTGATTGTAAGCTCTGTATCTCAAGAAGAGAAAGATGCCAGAATGTCAAACAAGGTTAGGTTGATTTTTAGTAGATGATTCCTGTTTTTTTTTTTTTTCATCTTGGTCAAAGTTCACCACAGGTTAAAATCTGAAAACCTGTCTGTGAGATATCTCAAGAAATAACTGCAGCTGAAATCTTGTAACATCAGTTACTGTTGATGAGTAGATGATTCTTTTTGTTTCTCATCGAAGTTTAAGGTCATATGAGGTCATTAGAGGTTAAATGCTGCAAAAAGTTAAAGCAAGATATCTCAAGAAGTGACCGTTACTGGCACTTCACAATTAAATCATTGGTAGGTCTTGATAAGTAGATGATTTCTGTTGTTGTTTCTGGATTTCAAAGGTCAATTGAAGTCAGTAGAGATCATAGTGTGAAAAAAATGTATGCATTTTATCTCAAGAAGGGAAAGGTGTTTGAATTTTACATTTTGTGTGTTTGCTGTCTTTTGTGAGTAGATGCTCTCTATAGGTTTCCATGGAAGTTATAGGTCATGTAAGGTCAAAGTTTGAAACCTTGTAAGTATGGTATTTCAAGAACTAAATGTTGCTTGAATGAATAACTCATTTTGTTAGCCCATTTGATGAAGTGCAATGCTGTTTATTTCATATGTAGATTTCAGGTGACTATTCATTTAAGTTGCTTATAGTGTTCTTCAAGTCCTAGGCATTTGCAATGTTTAGGGCAATGAAAACAAATGGGAATTTATGCCCATTGTTTTGAATAAAGAATGAAACATACCATAAGTTGGTATTAGCTAAACAAGTAACAGGTGCATATGTATCATAAAAAAGAAATTTGATTTATGCAGTCTGCTTTGACAACCACATTTTAAGCTAATTTTCAGCAACAAGTTAATGATTTTGATGGAAATCAATGGTTTTCCAAGTTTGCTGTTATTGCAGTTTTATATATTGCTTTTTTACAAGTATATTTGTTATTTGTTACCAGGGAGGTCACACCATCACATCACTGCCAGGTGCAACTCCGATGAAACCAGGATCTGCTGTAAGACTTTCATGTGGCATATTTTTCCGTTCAACATCACAGAATAGATTGCATTGTTTTGTATGTAGGTGTATGTAGCTATGTATTTATGTAGTTTTTTTCTTAAATCATGCTTATTATTTTGACAATAATGGAAGAAACCATGTTAACATATATTTCACGATGATCTTATTTCATAAACATGCTAGGTCAATTGTCAAACAGAGACAGTCCGGAAACAGACAAACTTAATGAATTGGGATGATAAATTTCTTAAAAGAAGTGTACATGAGACATAGTAAAAATAGAAAGGTCCTGACTTAAAAATTATCCCCTGTGCTAACTTTCTGCTTCAAGCTTGATGCTAAAATGACAACATGCTTGCATGATTGTATGATTATTTAGCATTAATGTGAAATTGCATTTAATACCAATTACATAAAAATTATAGTTAAAGCTGCTGAAGCCTAGTTCATAATTGCAAATTTTTCTAAAAGTGTTTTTGTGTGTGTGTGTGTCCAGCTGATTGGTATGTAAAGTTTAATTAGATCAAAAGTGTCCTCGAATAAGGGTAAACATTACCAAATCAAAGAAGGACATTCTTTAGAAATAATTGTGCCAGTGGTTTGTTGTCTGATCCAAGTATTGTAGACCTGCAAAAATACAGCTCATTACACAAAGTGTTCATTGGACATATGCCCAGGATCTTTGCAACATATAAACTACCAGGAAGTCTTTATCTATTTCTTTTTAATGTACGAACGTCACATGTCTTTGTGAAAGTTGTCAATGGAAAAGTTGAGCATAGCATCTAGATTGATTTATTTGAGTTGCTCTAGATTTTTAATTAGTTTTGCTTGAAGCACTTATTCAAGCCTATGTTAGATATTAACCTTCTCTGATATGTTAGGTATTAACCTTTCTCTGATATCTTTTATCTCAGACACTGCCTTTCTTTGGCATTGACCCAGTCATTCTAAATGATGATGGCAAGATATTGAAAGGAGAGTGTGAAGGTTCCTTGGTAAGAAGCAGTTCTATTGTCATATCAGAATGTGCTTGCAGTAGTTATCAGCCTTCTGCAATTGATTATGATAAAAGCAGCATCAAGAAAGACAATTTTGTTTGTATGATTGTATCATTAAGTAGCACTGTTATATTGACTCTGCAACTGGTCTTTGTTACATTTGAATCCTTTGATAGAATGACACTTCTTTTTCTTGTGAAGAGTAAAACTAAGGTGCAAAAATCCCAGATGGACCATATTCAGCTTATGGAGGTACAGGGTAGTCATCAGTTTGTCCCCTTTACTTTTGATGATAATTGTAATGTATATCTTTGTGATTCCTTGCTTGTAAACATGATACTGTATCTCCAAAATGGAAGCAGGGACTGTCATTATACTTTGAATGTGTATGCACCATATTGAGTACAAAGGCCCTGTTGTTTTTGGTGGCCAAAGGTCATCTGAGATGAGCACAGAGGTAAAAATCTGAGAACCATGTAAACACAAAATCACAAACAAGACTGAATTGGTAGCATACTTGATATTAGTGCAAACGACATATTACTGAAAGGAAAATTAGGTGTTTGTTTACTGAAGAAAAAAAATCATTTCATTTTTTTCATATACAAATCATATAAGGAGGAGTTGGGGATGCATACTTTTCAGTGTCAAATTTGACCTTTGACCCCCAAACTTGACCTTTGACCTCAGAACACATGTAAACATGATTTTCAGATAAAACCTTGTTTGCTGGTCATATATGTGATGGTTCCACATAAATAGCCATTTTGGATTAAGAAATACAGCAAAAATAACATTTTCACTTATTTGACCTTTGACATCTGACCTCTGACCGTAAAGATTGACGGGAAACACAACTTCAGACCTTGCGTCACCTATCTATCAACTTTGACCCTCATCAACTTTTCGGTCTACGAGGATTTGCGGATGCAAACCATTTGAAATTGAAATTTTCTTACACACACACATGCAACTTTGTTTTCCATTCATTCCGAGGACCTTGTTGTGCTTTCTTTTGTTTTTTCTTCGTCAACCTCAACCTTAGCAATAAATTGTCTATTGTTAATCTTGGGAGGACTGGAGAAATCTATTGAATTTTCTACAGAGGACCTAAAATCTATTGTTTGGATCCTCGATCCCACCCTAAAACAAGGGCACGCCCATGCTCAAATGTGCACACACACATCTTCACACATTTTGACCCCCCATGTCTCATACATCAACCATATATAATGTTACCATGGCAAGCGTTGCTATTGCAACTGAGAGAGCCATAATACATTTTATAGTCCCAAAGCAACTACAATATTTCATCTCGCACGTTATGTGTATAGTGAAGAGATAACAACAGCATGTAGTAACAATATGGCATTATGCCTGCTTTAGTTTGCCCTTAGTATCTTGTGTACTACAGTATTAGCTAGATTGGACGTGTGCACATGCTGTGGTCAAGCGTATGTGTACCTATTTACTAGTGCATGGAGCTGACTTACAGCTGTTTGTATTCCTCATCAATAACCAAATGCCGGAATTTGCCAATGATTTTTTGACTGATTTTTAGCTCATACCAGCATGCTGGTGTGAGCTTATGCGATCATGTGGCATCACTCTATCCATCCACCCATCCACCCATCCACCCATCCACCCATCCACCCATCCACCCATCCATCCATCCATCCATCCTTCCATCCATCCATCCATCCATCCATCCATCCATCCATCCATCCATCCATCCATCCATCCATCCATCCATCCATCCATCCATCCATCCATCCATCCATCCATCCATCCACAATTCTTCAATAGGTTCTCCTCCTACATACTTTCATGGATTGTTTGAAACTTACACACAATCTTCCTTGGGTGGTGGACCATTTGTGGTGTTCAGGAATTTTGTGCCCAAAGTCCCATGTGTGCCATTTGGCCCATTTTATGAAATTCTGCAAAATGCTTCCTCTCCTACATGCTTTCATGGATTTGGATGAAACTTAGACACAAAGTGGTTGGGTGGTGGACCATGTGGGGTGTGCAGGAACTTTTGGTCCAAGGTCCCATGTGGACCCTTTAGCCCATTTTGTGGAATTCCGGAAAATGCTTCTCCTACAGATTCTCTTGCACATTGTATGGTTTGTCATAATGATAACAGATTCTCTTGTACAGTGTATGGTTTGTCATAATGATACTTCATTAGTGGTGCCTTCTGGGTGTTCAGGAATTTGGGATCCAAGATCCCATGTGGGCCCATTGACTCATTTTGTGAAGTTCTGCAAAATGCTTCTCCTCCTACAGATTCTTTTTACAATGTTGACTGTTTTCATTATGATACTCCATTAGTGATGCCCTCAGGGTGTTCAGGAATTTGGAGGCAAGGTACCATGTGGGCCTCTTGGCCCATTTTATGAAATTCTGCAAAATGCTTCATTTACAGATTCTCTTGTACAATCTTAATGGTTTGTCTTAATGATACTCCATTAGTGGTGCCCTCAGGGTGTTCAGGAATTTTGGTTGCAAGGTCCCATGTGTCCACTTTGGCTCATTTTATGAAATTCTGCAAAATGCTTCTCCTCCTACATATCCTTTTGTACAATGTTGATGGTTTGTCATAACGATACTCTTTTAGTTATACCTACATATGGTGCTCAGTGATTTTGGGTGTTTTAGGATTTCACAAAATTTACAGACACTTGGTGGAAAGTATGAGCTTCTGCACAATTGGTGCTCTAGTTTATAAAGACAGTTACAGATTTTTGGAGTGGGATATTTAGAGAAAAGCTCGGTCATGTTTGGTTTTTTACTCTCAGCCCTAACAACAGTAGCGGTAACGTTGATTTCGTTGAAAGAACAATTCTGTTATGGGGCTTAGGCCTTCATTATTTGGTGTACTGTGTACGGACTGTTTGCCTTTGTCTGTGGAAGTTTTACGATTGTAGTCCTTAGTCCTCTATACGATTTTATTGCATAAGAACTTGCTTTGGACCTTACTGTAAAATTGACCAAGAAATGCTAATTCTGGTAGGTGGTATCAAATCTGCTGAGTAACGCTTTCACGCGACACAATTCTGAAATTTAGAGAGGTAAGGTTACCTTAAAAAGAATTATCACTGATGTTATCACTTTGTTGTTGATATGTGTATTTATTCATGATTTATATTCACATACATTTAGGCCTATATTTCACTTTTCAGTAGCCTCTAGGCTAGGCTCTAGGTTTATGAACTGCAAAAGGAATGTTATTCCCTTTTAGCCATTGTTTGTGTCTTCATTGAAGAGAGCAGACTACAAAACACTTGATCTACGGTTTTATTGTATTCTGCTGATGATTTTGCTTAAAAATTGACCGTGTATTATCCATCGGAAAATACTTGGTCACTTTACTGAAATGGGCCAATAGGAGTTGAGGATTCTTACCAAGTATGTATGAACAACAATTAAAGCTATTTCTCTCTTTGCCATGTTAGTGCATTGTTAAATGCCCTATTTACCTTTAAGTGGCAAAGGGTCAGCAGACATCAAAATGTGAAAACCTTGTAAACATGGTATCTCAAGAAGAGAAGCTTTGAATAGGGTTATACTTAAATGGGGTATGATCCGCACAGAGTTTAAGAACTCTTTTGTTTTTTGCTGGAAGTCAAAGGTCAACAGAGGTCAAATGTAAATCTGGAAAACATTTTATTTCTAGAATGCAGGCATGAACCATCTCAGAGTTGGTGTATTAACTGAATGCAAAAAATACAAAAATGCTAATATTTTTGTGTAGGGTGAAGGTCAGCGAGGAATGATGTCAGCAGAGAACAGATGTGAAAATTTTGATAACACAATATCTCAAGATGGCAAGCTTGAAGTTATCTCATATTTGCTATGTTAATGAATCACACTGAATGCAACAATCCTACTATTTTTCATGAAAATCCAAAGGCCTTTCTGAGATCAGTTGAGCTCAAAGTGTGAAATCCTTGTAAACACAATATTTCATGAATTGAAATTTAAAGGGAAATAGGGCGTTTGTTTTACAGAAAACATCCATATTATTAAAACCAATGTTTGTGGACACAGAATGATAGATTATTCAAAATAAGGAAGGACAGTAGCCTTCTGTTCAAGAAATAAGTTTCTCACAGATAGAAACTCAGTTATTTGTTGCTCAACACCAATTTGTTCACCCAAACTTTTCAAAATTCAAATGATGCATCTTCCGTTACTCATCACATGCATAATGTTTTAAGGAGTTGAAGCTTTGGCAGGTGTTTATTGATGAGACTAAATAGTTTAATAATGGCTAAAGCTATTTCTTTTGTATGTCATGTTGGTGTATTCTAAACGCCCTATTTCCCTTTAACTGATTCAATATGTCAATTGTTGATGTGGGAGAGTGTAAGAATGCATCGTAATTTCGGTGATGTAACCAGCTTTAATTTAAGCTAACTACCGCCACAGTACAGCTTCTTCCTTTACTTGTACTATTGTATAACTCCATTGTCTGTGGAAATTGAAGATAGTCAAGCAAGTAATGTGGCCCCCTCTGCCATGTGGTGCTTTCCTCTGAAGTGACAATAATTTGACCACAGCTGATTGAATAACAGTTTGTATGAAATGAACTTTACCTATAAGACCTCAGTTGAGTTTGACTAACAGTGAAGTCAACTAGTCAAGCATGAAAGACAAAAAGATAATGAGGTGGGAACAATTGAGTCGTCTAAACTTCTTACGGTCAGCTGAAGTCAAAATGTGAAAACCCCTGGAAAATATTTCATATTTAGCATGTATGTCAATAACATTGAATTCAAGATCTGCGTTGTTTTTGGTAGAGGTCAAAGGTCGAGGTCCAAAGAGGTCAAACTGAAAATTGTATGGGCGTATGTATCAAGAAATTTGATCTCAGGTATTGTGCAATGATTGAACCACATTGAGTAGAATATTTGCTGTGTGTTATGTCATGTGCTGTTTGTCATAGCCAATTTCCTTTTTACTAGGTCTTGCTACCACCAGCAACATGCTGTTCTGGATCATCTAAACCACATGGCATTCTTGAATTCTGCTTGAATCTTTTTCTCTTACTTACATGTGTGCAGATATTGACAGAGAGACATATGTGTAGTGTTGGCATTTCAGATATCAAATGTAAACAATGTCAAAAGTGAATTTGATGTTCAAATGTGTTATCTTATTTTCAGATCTAGCATATTTTGGAGTGTAGTTAGAATAAAATGCATCATATGTGAAGTCTTAAAAGTGCCTTTTCTACTATAGGCATTTAGACGCCCATGGCCAGGTATGATGAGGACCGTGTATGGGGATCATGAACGCTTTGAACGAACATACTTTAAGACTTTTCCAGGCTATTATCGAACTGGAGATGGTAAGTAAACTTACTTAATGTTTTAATCTCTACTATCACAGGTGTATCTTTTTTGTTTTGTCAGCTTCCTATCGAACACAAAATTAAGTAAGCTTAATACAAAGTTACCTTAAGGAAAAGTTAGCTGAAGGAAAATCCTTGATACACTTACACCTGCTAATGCCAACATTTACATTTTATTTGCCAAGCCTTCACTCAGGAGTACTCTTATCAAGAATGCCAGATCTGTTAAAGCATGGATCTTATATGAACTGGGTTCCCAGCCATCAATTCCACCTTTTTTTTTTTCAACTGGGTTTTTTCAACAGTTTTTTTATTTTTATTTATGTTGGTTCCACTGTTCAACTGGGTTTTTGATTGGGATGTATTTTACTAGATAATGTATGATTTGAACTAACGTAGACATTGTTATATGAACTTGTCTAACTGTGTGTCTTATAATGGATTTCCCTGAATCCTCCCTGATTTTCTTTGATGGCCTGTGTCTCCAATTGTTTAACATTTAAGCTTCCTGGTTCTCTTTTTCATAATTGCATTGGTAAGCATGACATACAATTTTTTTTTTGTCTTAAAAAGCAGTGTGGAGTCATTTAACACTTCATTGTGTTGATTTATTTAGAATAGATTTAATGAAATTAAAATCTCAGTCACACCCTCTCAGGTGAATATATATTATATTTAAATGAAAATGTCAGTGATTTAAACAAAATTACACATCACTGTCCTTATATTGCACGACCTCTAGGCACACAAGAAAAAATTAAATAGTTAAGTATGTTGTCGGACAATGCCAATAGGTAGGTAGTAATCCATGAAATTGTCATCTGTGTTGTTTGTCATAATCATCGATACCCATCATTTCATGTATTCCCAAACTGTGTTGTATATGATTCTAAGTACAACTCCAGGCTAGAACAGCATGCTGAATGTTCAAATATATTTTGTGGTCTCATGTACTGTCACAGCATACATGTCAAATTAAGCACAAATTTGAGCATGTGATCCAAGAGGTCACATACTTTGTGTGTGAAAATTACTTTCAGAATTCCTCAGATCTGTATGCACAGTCACTATAGTCATTTTGTTATACCCTGTGAAAAGCAGAATTAAATTTATTACCTACAAATACTCAAACACCTCAGCTCCTTCACTGCTACATGTACTGAGTGAGGACACTAGAGCACCATTGCCTGAAAGATTTCATTGCTACCAGACAGAATGTCTTGGCTTAAAACATGGTATGCATAGCTTGAAATACCATGTCACATTTATGGAAAGGCAAGGATGTTAAAGTCTTGTCATGTTAATACCATGTACTACCAGCACCTACCAAACTGTAATATGTGCTCTAATAAATGTCACCTTTACCCCATGACATCATCATTTGGGCAGACACTACGTCTCATTACTTGGGCACCTGCTGATTGAGCTTGAATTTTGTCCAACTTTCGGCCTAGAAATAGGTCATAACACATGTTTCCATGACATCAAGTTTATCTGTATCTGAAACAATCTGATTTTCAAAATTTCCTTCTGCGATATACAAGTTAGAATCTTCTCTAGAATCACAAGCCTCAATAACAAAGCATTAGATGAAAGTGCATAGCCTTTTTCATAATTAGTGGAGAATTATCTCCAAGGTACTGAAATACTTAAAAATTGTCTGCCTCGGCCTACGATGCTCATCGAGAGGAAATTTTATCCAAGTTGTCTTCAAGCCATTGGAAAATAGGTGAATATCAGTCTTTTTCAACCTTCAAGAATAGATGTCAATGTAAAATAATTCAGTGGAAAAAATAGTTATTTACTTCCTCAATTACCCCTCTCAACACAACAACTGCACTTCCATCTACCATGCCTGTTGAGTGCTGGTGACCAGTACCATCTTCCCATTTCTGCCATCCTACAGTATGTGCTAGGAGTATGGAGGTCTCTTCTATTTCCTTCTTCAGATATCCTTTTGTTTTGACTTCATCTGGGTTCCCTTGGCTTGCTGTTGGGTGTTTATCCAACTTTTTTATAAGTCTACCATTGTTCCTCTAAGTAGCCTTTACTTTTTCAGTAGAAATGCTCCTGTTACATCCTCTAAACCTGGTTACATGTTGTTTATGTACCTTTTGTAGTGCAGGGCATGGTTTCTCAAAATTACTTTCTAATGAGGCTTTTTCCTCCTTTTTCACTCAGTAACACTTCTCAGTCTTCCCACTTACACCAGGATAAATTTATTGCCAATATTTTACTATCAATGTTATTTTCACTGATGACATTTCAGTTAATTTTCTAGTGAGGTATGTGCCTTGTCACTCATACCAAGAGGCTTTCATTGGTAGATATTGCATGTACATTGTATAGGTCCATATTGTAACACACTGGCAGAAATAGCTGTGAGCTTCAGTTTTGACATGATGGTACTCCTTAATGATTGGATGATCAATGTCGTCGACAACATTGATTATTACCCACACTTTACGTTGGATAAGGTTAATAATTGTTGAATCTGAAAATATTTGTTTCACACTATGTCAAAGATGGCAAATATTGTCAAGAAGTAAATATTGGTCATAGTTCAGTGTTGGTAGTCCTTGGTAATTTAGATAATCCACACTGACTTGCTTGAGGTCAGTGTTCACTTAAGGTCCAAGTTCACTTGGATTTAATTTGAGTAATCACTGAATTAGAGAGAAGTCATTAAATTTTAATATTGTTTACAAATATGCTCATTTGTGGAAGTAATACAGAAAATTACAGATGTTTCTATCTAGAGTTCCTTTTAATATTTTTACGTGAAGCACATTCACATCTGGATGTAAAGTTTCCATACAAAGTCACAGTAGACCTTAAATTCTTATGACCACAAATGACCTTGAACCTCTCATGAACCAGAAAGTCAAGTTTTCACAGGCTTGCTTTTGTTTTATCTTTTAGAGTCTCTACATTGTCAGTTGTGGTGTTTCTTTTCCCTTCCATTTGGCACTGCATCAAATATGTCTTTTCACTATTATTCATTGGGAGTTAACTGACGTTCTGGTTCGTGAGAGGTCTAATCTCATTTGTGGTCATAAGATTTTAAGTTCTTATACTGTACTGTATAAACACTCTTTCCAGAATTGAAATGTACTTCAACCTGTAACTGGGTCTGTGCTTAACCCCATGATTAACAGATAATCTCTGTCAATCTGTTGGAGTCCTATGGCAAACAGGGATGAAGAATTCCAAGTTGAAAATTTATCTCAGGATGTGACAGTATGTTGTTCCTATTGTAGGTAGGCTTACATCAATCAAAGATTAATACATGAAATAATATAACAGATTACAACAAACTTTTAAAGTACTTGCTGTAAATGAACAAAGCTGCACACTAAACAAGTCTTTAGAAAATGTGATATAAATTTTTCCAAGATTGTGGAGATTTCTTAAAGGTTTCTTTGATTTGGTCATGAAGTACTTTCAGTACAGGATACAAATGGTGATTTTAATTAGTGTTTATATTACCTGGGATTCCTATCAAGTTAATTGTCGCAACATCATGTACAATCTTCTCAATATGTTGTAATGTAAAACAGTTGATATGTATTGAAGAAAATTAATTGTTTCTCCTTTTTCTCTTAGCAAAATAAAATACCAGTCATGCACTGCATAGACCACGTGTGATAAAATAATAGTATTGAAAAAGTTTTCCTTATTGTTTTTGTTCATGCCACAACATATGCCAAACTAGACATAATTTAATACACTTCACTTTATAATATCTGCAATACATGGCAAGAACAGACAAAACTGTCATTGATGCATACTCTCAAGTATTCGGTGTGGGAGTCCAAAACCACCTCAGATTTGTCAATTATCAGCTCATTCCAAAACTTCTCTGTTGTTTGGGAGTCTGAGTGATAAGTTCTTGAAGACACACTTTGAAGTTGTTGTGCACAGAAGTACTAATATCGTATCAGTATATGTACTGTAATAATGTAACCAATAATGGACCCACCAGAACTTCGGTCTGTAGTTTAGATTGTGTTCTTTCAACTGAAGTTTTCTGGAACAAACTTGAAATAAGGCAATTGGTGAAAAACCCATGTTTGGTTGATGAATTTTGAAAGATTATTCACCATGATTTTGCCAGACTATGTTTTATGAGAAACACTGCAGGTCAAGAAATATAACCTTGTGGAATAATTGCTTCTTTACAGTCTAAGTGTGACACAATGCCACGGATTAGGAAAAGTACAGAATCAATTCAAGATACATTTTTCTTATATTTTCAGCAAGCTTGCACTTGTCTCCAAATTTCTTGACATTCTTCTTTAGCTCATCTGGGCTGTTCCATATAAAAAGCAACACTTTGTTAATATCAGTCAGCCAAAAATCATGTATAGTGCTTGGATTTCACATCTTTGGGACATTAGCTGCTGTCAGAACAGCTTGTGGTAGATTTGTCTTTTCATTATTTTGAATGCTTTCTTGAAAGACAGACGTACAATCTTGATAGTAAGTCATTGACAGCACCCGCCTGAGAATATATTCTAATCATCAAGCTACGCCTGATATTACTCTTCTAAATTGTTTTACTCACAAGTCTTTTATCAAATACAAAACAGACATCTGTGGGTGTAGGTAAATGAATGAAATATCTTTGTGACAGGATTTATTGAAACAAGCAGAATAGCTCTCTTAACACCCTTCTTAACTGCATCGGTCCCTTTTTTGATTCCTTGCCGACGGCAGGCAAGGAATCTATGCAGTGGAGATTTTGGTTCGGTGTCTTTTTGTGCGTGTGTGTGTGTATGGGTTTGTTTAGGGCCACGAAACAGGACACACACAGGAACTCCGAGCTTGCAACTGGGGTTACGCCCCAAAATGGGTATATCCTCGTTCTGTTTCTGGATATTTTAACATAAGGCAAATTGGGTTATCAGATATGTGCCCTCAACTTAATCTAACTTTTTCCCCAGTTTCCTATTTTATGAATCTATACCTGTATATAGGGATGTATGTGTGTAAAAAATTATACGCACAATCCTGTTTCTGGCATGAATTGGTGATACATGTAACACTAAATACCACTAAATGGGGACATCGTCTGCAAAGTGGGGATATTGCTGTTTACGTGAGGAAAAGTTCATGTCCCCGATTGGTGCCCTAAACGGGAAGTGGGTGTGTGTGGATTAGTTTAGGGCGCTGAATGGGGACACATACAGGAACTTCAAGCTTGCAATTGGGATTATGCCGAAAAATGGAGATATCCCTGTTTCTGGATATTTTAACATACAGTAATGCAAATTGGGGTATCAGATATGCTCCCTCATCTTAATCTAACCTTTTCTCCAATTACCTATTTTATGGATCTACACCTGTGTATAGGGGTGTATGTGTGTAAAAAATATACACACAATCCCACTTCTCGCGTGAATCAGGGATACATACAGTACAAGACTAAATACCACTAACTGGAGACATCATCTGCAAAGTGGGGATATCCACATTTTTGTGAGGAAAACTTCATGTCCCCGATCAGTGCCCTAAACAGGTGTGTGTGTGCGTGGGTGTTTGTGTGTAACAACAATCTCTTAGCACTTTAGTTTTTGAAGGGACTATACCAGATAGGTGAAAGTTGGTGTGTGGATAGAACATAAAGATCTCTGCTGAGATTGTTTTTGGTGTTGGTCAAAGGGCATATGAGGTCACCAGCAGCCAGAATATAGACAAAGTATGTTTGCGGTATCTGGGGAACTACATGTTGCATGAACTTCAAACTTGGAGCATATGTGCTCTCTTTTGATTAAATAACATTGTGATGATTTTTTGGAGGTCAAAGGTCATATGGGGTCTTCAGAAACCATAATGTGAAAAGCTTGTGTATGTTCATTTAACGCTCTAACTTATGAAGGAAAGGTGCAAGACAGATCAAAGTTGGTGTGTGGGGAGGACATATAAGTCTCGTCAGGGATTGTTTGTGGTGCAGGTCAAAGGTCATCTGAAGTCACCATTAGGCAAAATGTAGACAACCAATCTTTGCATTATCTCAGGAACCACATGTTGCATAGACTTCAAACTTGGAGGGTGTGTACTTTCTTCTAAGTAAATAAGAGTGTCAAGGGTTTTTTAGGTCAAAGGTCATATGGGGACATTAGAAGTTGTACAGTGAAAAGTTTGTGAACACATTACTTTCAAAGGGCAAGTAACCCTGCAATTTATCGGTGGGGTTAAGGTGCAGTGCATAACCTTTTGGGTTTGGTTTTGGTGTAAATTGAAGGGTATTTGGGCCTCCAGGAGGTGCTAAATGTTTGCTCTTAGCAGGTGCTTTTTCTCTTCTCTTCTACTAGTAGGTATACAAGTATTTGGTGTAGCCAGCTGTAAAAGACCAGCAGTATTTGAAATATCTTATACAATTCAGTTGGAATTTTGGTCAAATAAATTTGACTTTTTAATGCAATGCGCAACAGAAAGCAGTTCATACCTTTGTCATCCTTTTATTATAAATCTGTGATTATTCACTGAGCTATTTGCAAGTACAAAGTTCCCCAAATAACAAACAATTGAGTTTTGATTGTGCTTGAGATTGTGCGTTGCTTAGAATTTTCCCAGCTGATAAGTGACCATTGACCTATGAGGTTGCTGAGACAGGTATTATCAATCTCAGAGGGATATTTATCCAACAAAGGATACTGTGGAATATGTCCCACATTTATTGAGAATTGATATTGTCATGTCAGTTTGGATTACCTTTGAGAGCTTTTTTTACTTGTGAGATGTCAGATAGTGGTTATATATTTTGTATTTCCAGCCAGGGAAAGAGTCAGTGGCACCCTGTAATGGACTGACTGTCAAGTTGTCACCTTATTAGTGTAATGTATCATTTGTTGGCTACAGAATTCTTGGCAATCAGTTACGAATCTGGAAGGGTACTTAAGGAAAAGTTCTGTGAAAGTTCACTTTCAAACTTTTACACTACAGTAGAACTTGAAAAAAAGGCTAATGTTGTTAAACCTGCCTTACTGCATTTACCACTTTCAGGTAGTTGTTATGATTCAGGTTTGCCACATAACATGGTATACATTATATACAAACAGAAAAGACGAATACTTGAAATGAGATGGGGGTCTCACAGTTAATTTCTCTGGGGCACAGTATCATAGGAGAGCATGTGGACATTCATGTTAATAAAGGCAAGGAATCACTAAGCCTCTTGGCTTTTCTGGTTGGTTGGTTGCTTTAGCAAAGGGACCTTCACAGTAAGGTTGGCGTGTGTCTGTGACACTTGCTTAGGTACGCTCTAACGCAATAGTGGAAAGTTGGATGGGAATCTTGTTATGTTATGTATGTTTGCCATGTTATGTATATTTGTTATGTATGTTTGCTATGTTGAGAAGATGTGCCCTTTTGGTTTCTGGTGAAGTGAAAGGTGGTTCGGGGGTACTGGGGGAATAATTAACAAAGGTTGAACTTGGTATATGGATGCTTTTCCAGTGGTGCCTTTGGGGTGTTAAAGAATATGAGGTCCAAGGTTCAAGTGGGCCCATATGGGCTATTTTATGAAATCATACAAAATGCCTTTTCTCCTACAGATTTGATGGTGTTAAGTTGAAATTGTGTCCACAATGGCAGTGGTTCCTTCAGGTTGTTCATGATTATTGGTCCCATATAGGCCCATGTGCACTGTTTAATGAAATCATGCTTTTCTTTATATTTTGCTTTACAATGTGAAATTGTTTGTCAAATTAGCATTGTGGTAGTAAAACCCTTTCCAGTCAGTGTTTAACATTTGTGGGTCCAACTTTAGAATTGGCCATACATGATTACATTGTGAAAAGTGATAGTTTTTTTTTTCACAAATTACATACTAATGTTGAGGGTTTTTCAGATTAGTACTAGTGGGACATCTCACTGTTATATGGTGCCTCACAATAGTGTGGTGTCAAAGAAATAGGTGTCTCTTGAATTTGCGAATGCTGTCCTTTATTTCACATTTCAAAACATTCTTGCATAGGCACTTATCTCTGATGTGAATGAATGAATTATTAGGAGGCATTTTCAAGAATATTGCAGAGTTCTTGACTACTTCAGTGCTATTACAAATTCTGAACAGCAAGGGAGAAAAAGAGATTTTACACATGGGAACTACAGTAGCACTAATGTCACCATTTATATTTCATATTTCTTAAATGACCTCTCATGACTGACAAGCCTAGTCCGCAACACATTATAAACTTTTTTAAACACGGTATCTTGAGAAGGGAAAGGTGCTCAAACTTCAAATTTGGTGTGTCGGTAGTCCATCGTGAGTAGATAATCCCTATTGTTTTTCATGGAGGTCAAAGGTCATTTGAAGTCTCCAGCACTGAAAGTATGAAAACCCATTAAGGAAGATATCTCAGCAACTGAATTCAGCTATAACTTCAAAGTGTCAAGATTGGTAGTACTTGATGAGCAGATGATGTCTTTTACTTGAATTGTAATCATCTAATGTAATAAGTTCTATCATTCCAAAGATCTGTCCTGGATTCAGAAGCCCATCATATGATACTTAGGGAGTTTTACATGTCCTGAACGTAATGGTATGAATAGGTAAATGTCACTCATATTTACAAAATAATGCATATTCTTTCATATTGGAAACTTTGATAGCAGATATTGCTGCTAGATAGACCTTTGTCCCATTTTCTTTCAATTTGTGGGAGAGCGTTCACAGAATATCCCAGTTGCCAGCAACTTCCAGTCAAGATGTATGAAGTACTTTGTTCTCATCGCCCTTTAGGGGCTAGATGAGATATTGTAGTCACTTTGCTAGTGGAGCTATAAATTGTACTGTGCACCCATGGGAGAATGGTTTCCATGGAAACGCTTGGAGTGGGTGAGTAGCGACACCCCAGGGGTACCCCGTGGTAGAGTGACCATGGGTACAGGAGGGTCCTGTTGGGTGGTAAAATGTGTCCATGCCAACGTGTGTGCGTGTGCGTGTGCGTGTGTGCGTCTGGACCTGTCCAAATTGTGGTTTTTCCAGAATAGCTTGAAAAGCATATGAGTGAATAAGTTGAAACTTGGGAAGGTTGTGCATGATGCCAATACCTGCAAGATGTATTAGTTGTGTGGTAAATTGAGTCAAATTTGCTGATTAGAAAAAAAGCCAATTTTGCCCCAAAATTGCTATTTCCAGCATATCGTGAGAAGTACAGTATTTGAGCATTTGATGTAAAATTTTGCAAAAACTTACCTGAGAATGAGAAATTTCAAGGTATATCACTTTTGCAGTAAAGAGAGTGAAATTTGCTGCTTTTTGGTTCCTTGCGTCAGCAAAGGAACCTATGCAGTCAGATTGGCGTGTGAGGGTGTACGTGTGTGTGTGCATCTGTGACACTTGCTTAGGTACGCTCTAACTCAATAGGGGAAAGTCAGATGAAAGTCAAATTTGGTATGCAGGTTCGCCATATAGAGAAGGTGTGCCCTACCATTTTTGGTGGAGATCAAAGGTCATCTGGGGGAACTGGGGGCAAATGAAAACCTTGTTATGCTATGGATGCTCATATGTTCCATCAGTCCCCCTCCAGTGCATCATGGAAGTACTGCTTGAATTAGCAGTTTCTTGATCAAATGAAAAAGAAGCAGTGTTGTTTGCACTTCTGTAGGTGGTCACACCAGACAAGTTTTGGATAGATCAGTTTACCTATTCGTGCCTGAGTGCTACTGTGTGCATTCATGTAAGTGTCTTTTCAATTAGTGAGGTGAGCAGGACACAATGAAAGAAAATAAGTCACTTGGTGTTCTTACCTGTTTAAACTAGACCCCAGTAGTTCCCTCCAGGGCATTCTATCAGTTTATTGGACTTAAAAGGGGCATAGATGAGATAAGCCATATTGCAATTTGCAGAGCCCCTTCTTTAAATGAGAGATTCACAGCTGTTTGTGTTTTGTAAAATGAATGGGATATTGCTGTATATTGCAGTTCAACATCTGCAATTCATTGCATTAATTGAAATGGCTTTTTTGATATTTATGAACTCAGGCATATCATTTTACAGTATGTATATTTCAAGTGCAGGGAATCATAGTGCCCATAAGCTGTTGTGAAATCATGCAAAATATTTCTTCTCTTACAGATTGTATGTAACACTGTTGATAGTTGGTCACATTAGTGCTATGGAAGTGGTTCCATGTGGGTACATGTTTGTCATGTTTAGGGTCCAATGTCTGAAATGGGCCATTTTATAAAAGCATGAAATATGTTTCTCTCTCTACAGATTTTATGTAATGCAGTGAGAGTTCATGGTCAGAAATGGGCCTTATGGGCTATTGTACAAAATAATGCAATATGCTCCCTTTTATTTCATAATTTACATTATATGCTCTCCATCTGTGCAAGGAACCAGAGTGCCCTTGGGCTCTTGTATAGAAGCATGAAATATGTTTCTCTCTCTATAGATTTTATGTTACAAAAGTGAGAGCTCATGGTCAGAAATGGACCATATTGGTTATCGTACAAAATAATGCAATATGCTCCCTTTTACTTCATAATAAACATTACATGCTCTCCATCTGTGCAAGGAACCAGAGTGCCCTTGGGCTCTTGTTGAAAAAAGTCAATTTTGCCCCAAAATTTGTATTTCCAGCATATCTTGAGAACTATTAGATCAATTAACTTACAGTTTTGTAAGTGCTTACCTGAGAACACATTGTTCGACATAATATTACTATAATGGTAAATCGAGTCAAATTTGCTGATTTTTGAGAAAAAAAGCCAATTTTGCCCCAAAATTGCTATTTCCAGCATATCTTGAAAAGTATTTGAGCATTTAATGCAAAATTCTGCAAAAACTTACACGAGAATGAAATATTCAAGGTATATCACTTTTGTAGGAAAGAGAATGAAATTTGCTGATTTTTGAGAAAAAAAAAGCCAATTTTGCCCCAAAAATTTGTATTTCCAACATATTTTGAGAACTATTAAACCAATTAAAGTTTTGTAAGTACTTAGCAATAAACTATTACAAATTTCCATGTGCAGGCCCTGTATTGAAATCATTGTGCATGGTGGTAATGAGATACACAACTCCGTGGATTGCCCTCTTGTTTTAGTTATTGTAGTTGCTCCCTTTGGAGGGAAGAGGTATTCCAGGTTGCCTTTGCTGACTTGCTCAATTTAGATCTTTAACTGAAATTTTGTGTCAGGAATTTTCTATTCACTTGTGAATTACCTTGCATAAAAATATTTATGCCATCCTTTATGACCACAATTGTCATCACTGCTGACTGAATGACATTACTCGTTCATATCAGCACTTGGTAACGTCAAACCCGTAAGTGATGCAGAATGTGGTTGTCTTTCTTGCATTTTGTTTTTCATTTTGATATGGTCCCTTCCCTTCTCCACTGGTTACTTTTGTTTGTAAGTGATTGTGTATAATGAAAAAAGGAGATATTGGCAAGTAATCACAAAGTCATTTGACTTTCTGGTTCTCATTTTCGTTGGGTTCCTTGAAATGCAAAGTTTTCTTGTAGGTCATTAGGAATGATGAAATTATTTGATTTTCGTTATAGGTTGCCGTCGTGACAAGGATGGCTACCTGTGGATTACTGGTCGTATTGATGACATGTTTAATGTGTCAGGACACCTCCTCAGTACTGCAGAAATTGAATCTGCAGTGGTAGAACTTCCTGAAGTGGCTGAAGCTGCAGCTGTGGCCTACCCACACAAGGTCAAAGGCCATTGCTGCTATTGTTTTGTTACTCTGGTTCAGGGTGTCACCTTCAGTGAAGAAATCATCACAAAAATCAAACTCCATGGTAAGTTTTATCATGTTTGCTTTTGATGATAATTTGCAACCATGACAAAGTGTGTGAGAGTGCGTGCGTGAGTGCGTGTGCGTGTGTGTATGCGTGTTCATACTCTTTTGATGTTTATCGTGTAAACCAATATCTGAAGGAATGTAAATTGAACAGGTATCATATTTGGTATGTAAGTACATTTCATTTCATGACCCTCCTTGTTTTGGTGAAGAGTAGAAGTCATACTGAAAATTGTGAAAATCTTGTATAGATATCATCTCAAGTATTTAAAAGAATTGTCCTTCTTAATGTGTAAAACAATTAATAAAAATATGAACCTTTATTTCTTAGAATATCAGACTTACCAGATAATCACAATAGGAGAAAAGATTGACCTTTACAGAGAACTTTTTTGAATGGTTATGATCAAGGCTTTGATGAACTGGATTTACTATGTGCATAAAACAGAATTGTGGGAAGCAGATAGAAGAAGGCAGCATAAATGTTTAAGTTATACCAATAGCTCTATGATTTTGAAAGGTAGCACAACTGGTTTATCACCATTGCACCTGTGACTGTAGTATTACACTGTACACTGATCTTACAACCTTTTGATAAAGCTAAGCTCAATGCTGCAATCAGAAAAATGTATTTGATGGAATAAATGCCCTTTCTGTACCTATATACAAGGCTAGGCCTATCCCCCTTACAGTAACACTGTACAAGTTTGTTTTATTAACATAAGCAGAGCAGGGTCCTAAGGTAAATGTAGGTATATGGGACATGTGTGCAAATCAACAGAATGTTTGATTAAATAATTATACAAGTCTTTCACTCTGACTTAGATCAGAATTAGGTCTCGAGTCGTCGCCATTTCCTTGTGCTCAAAAATTGTTGGCACAGCATTTGGAGTCTAGTTTGTTCACGGCGTTTAGTGATTTAGCAAAGAGTTTGGAGGTCCCACCCAAACAATCATTCTTAAAATGGTCTCTGCTAAAAACCCAACTTTTGCTGCATTCGTTTGAGCTGGATGAAATCTTGTCATTTCCCCTGACAAGACACCACAGTCAACATCTAACTGGATCCTTTTTAGGGTTGTGAATTGCAACTCCTCATGTACATCATTATCGTTAAGGTTTTATATTTATGAGACGGTTTTGTTCAAATTTGCCAAATGGTTTTATACTGGTAAGCAAAATGCAGGAAATTCAGTAGTCTGAGGGCAGTTTCCAGATTATTAGCTCAACGAAGTAAGCTGTTGTCATGGCAAGGTGTCTGCCCGTCCGTTCATCTGTATGTCGTCCGCGTGTCTGTCTGTCAACATTTGTGAATGGGCTGTTGTTTGCATGTTCTTTGAGTGTTCCTTGTGGAGGATGGTGAGATGATAACACACATCAAAAGCTTTGTAGTGATGGTAACTGGAAGTAGGTCAAAGGTCATGTGGGGTCATGAGGGGTCAAACAGTGAAATCATATAAAAGCTTTCAAATGCTTATGGTAACCTCAGAATCATTTCAGATTTGGCAAGAATTATCAGTAGCTGATAGGTCATCCAAACTATACTCTTCACTGACATTCAGTGTAAGTTGGGGTTACAAGAGGTCAAATGGTGAAATCTTTGGTACTTTGCTTCTGTTTGGGTAATTTTGTTTCTATGATGTAATATTTGTGCAGTATATCCATTGATGGGCTTCTAAGGAACATTGTCATTTGGGTTATTTGAGTGACCACAAACATTAGGAAATGGCCCAATTAGTTGACAAAAAATGACCAAGAATACCTCGCTGATCTGACCCTTTGACTGTGACCAATGACATGTACATCGAAGTTGCTAGATCATGGATGTATGTGGTAGGCCTTAATGCATGTTTACAAAGTAAGCTAGTCTCTTATCTACTGATGGTGTGTCATCCTTGACATTGAGCCTGCACACATCATCTAGGTGTCCCAATTATAAACGTTGAGCAGAACAGTTCATGCCCAAACAGGTGTGTGTGTATGTAAATATGAAATCAAGTTACAGTGTAAAGCCAGTAGCAAAACATCTTGGTGAAAAGAGAAGAAAATGCACCAGTGCTTCCCACCTTTCATGAAAGCACAATGAATGAGCAAGTACAAAAATGAGAGTCAATTTACGAACACCAGTTACCCTTAGATAACTCAGGCGTAGTATGCCTCTTAGGGGCTGTAATGTTACCTTTGAGACAGGCCTAGACTTTCGGAAGATATCAGAAGTCTTATAAAAACAAACAGAAATAAGGTATTAGTAAAAGTATTTTGATCACAGTTTTTGGTTCCTTGTGTTAACAAAGGAACCTATCCAGTCAAGTTGGCGAGTGTGTGTGTATGTGATGCCATTGGAATTCGAGGTTTGTGGCACAATAACTCAATAATTGAGTGCTCAATTTTTCTCTAACTTCAGGCCTTTTGTTTTAAGGCGCGCGATCGCGCGCGCGCCTCGACGCGCCTTAAGTCGATTTGAGACGCGTTATTATTCACGCGCCTTGGATAGGCAAAACGCTCGCCTCATGTCACAGGCAGGCTTAACGTAACGATAATACTGTGAAACTAATTGGAGAAAATCACGAAATGACACGGAAGTAAAATATTAAGTCTACCAAATGTCATTAATATCATAGACTTCATCAAAGTACAGACTGTTCGTATTTATACAATCACATTCGCAATATATCGGGTCCCCGTTCTTGCGAGTGTGACATGACAGTCGCATCGGGATGCACGCCTACATTGTACAAAAACAGTTGACCATCTAATAAGAGGTTCAATAACCTAAGCTATACCAGTATTCCTCGCGAGTACCAAAACAGCAAACTAAAAAATACTTTCATTATCGGTTAAACCTGTCACTGTTATGCAAATAAACACTGTGCCATGTGTGAAGTAGTAATATAAGAATACTGACACTGAAAATAATCATAAAAAGGTACAGATCGAAACATGTCATTGCATTTAGTTTGAACTAAAATGGCGCTCGTACGAAGTTACGTAGATTCTGACAGATTGAAAAGTTCCCGGATGTCACGTCTATACCCAGGCTAGCTATGTTAGCCTATGTATACAGTACTACATGCCCTGAGCACTCATGCCTCTGCGTGCAGGCCTTGGGGCGGGCTGTAGTACGTACAGTACATATGCGGCATGCTTACTTTTCACACGTGCATGTAGCGGCAGAATACATGAAGCTTGTCAGTGAAAGTTTCGCGGTATGTAGTAGCCTACACTGTGACACACGAGGATAAAAGCAAATCTCGCAAGAACGTCGTCGTTTGTTTACATGATAATCCTTGCAAGCACTAGACAGCTAGAAACGTTTCACGAACTGTAGAGCAAAAAAATACATTTGTCACATTCCCAAAAAGAGAACACTGCCGGTTCAACATAACCATATCCTGTCCATCAGTGATTGTATGCTGTATGAATATTGACTAATTGTAAATTGAAACGTAAAAACAAATATTGGACCGGCTTTAATTACTGCAAGCGTTTTCACACTACACCTGTAGAGCTGAGACCTAGTCACGGATTGGTTGGTTTATTTATCAATGATTCAATTGTGCACAACAGAATGTGTGTACGGTAGCCTCTATTGACTCAGGTAAAAAAGTGCATTGTGGCGAAACTATGATAGTGAACGTAGCAGGGACTGTTATAACATACATACTGGGAGGTGAATACGGGTTACTGTATTCTTGTTTTTTTTTTTTTTGTTGAACCTGCTGGAGACTATGTGAACTATTAATAGATTTGGCGGGCTGGAAAAGTTTTGTATGATAATTATCCCACGACAGCTGGAACCATTTTTATGTAAACCTGCAGGTTACCGAGGGTGGCGTTGGTCAGGACTTATTAATGCATTATAACTCGCCTTTCAGAGCTCTACAAATTCAGCTATTTTTAATTAACAAAATAGCTCGCCTCGCTCAATCTAGGCGAGTCATTTTCTACTCGCCTTCATTTTTCAAACATAAAGGCCTGAATTTGGTGTGTACATGTGTCATATTGAGCAGATGTGCTGTATTGTTTTTGGTGTCTATCCTTGCATATTAATGAGTGGATGGGACTTAATGTAAAATTTCTGATGTGATAAATAAAATGCATGCTCCTGATTAGTGTTGAGCTGGACTGTAGCAACTCTATATCATTTATCCTATCTTTGCTTTACCTTGTCTGATTTGCTTCAAATGTGGTAGGACGGTGTTGTTAGATATTAGGTACATGACCATTCCATTTGTGGTTGCGATTATAATCGTCACCATTGTAATCATGCATACGTGTGTGAGTGCAGGTACGTGCGAGTGTATGTGTGTGATGCCCTACCTTGTAAACATGATATCTCAAGAAGGAAAACTTGACCATATGGAGGTGTACCACATTGAGTAGAAAAATGGTTTTGTTTTTGGTGGAGGTCAATATTGGTCAAAGAATGAAAAGCCTTGTAATCACAGTATCTCAAGCTTGGAAAAATCTCATATTTGTCAATGAAGTTAGTGTATCACGTGTTGAGTTTAAGATGATCACCAGACATCAATTGGTCAAAACCTTAAACACTGTACCCCAAGAAGAATCATTGTGAATGATCTCACACTTCACATGCACATTGGAAATATTAACTGGATGATTTGTGTTAGAGTTTGAAGCTCATTTAGATCACTAAAGATCAAAACTAACAAATCCCTAGAAGTGTAAATGTAAGGCATCTCATACTTACACATGTAGGCTACATTGTTAATATTGAATAGATGAACCCTATCAAGTTTGTGGAGGCCAATCATCAGTTGAGATTGCAAAAACTCAAATTTTTTACACATAATATTTCAAAAAGGATACCTGTGAAGGATCTCATACTTGGGCTATGGATTAACTTTTATATGCCTTGAGGGACGTTTGCTTCCGCAGTGCTAACTAAACCCACAAGTGTTGAGGAATACTGTCACATTTTTATGTTGGATGACTAGCAACTCAACAGTTTAACATCAAATTTGGTAAATTTGATTCTTTGCAGAAGACCAAAGGAATGTATGTAGTGGTGATGTTGTGTTTATGTGTGTATGTATGAGATGCTTTGCTTATAAACACTATGTCAGGGTAACCGTGACTGACCTCATACTTAGTATGTGGATTGGTCATACTGAGTAGATGGTCCTTATTGTTTTTGGTGGAAGTCTGAGGTCATTTGAGGTCACCAGAGGTCAAATTGTGAAAACCATGTGAACATGCTATCTCAAAAAAGATAACTTTCACTGTCATCGTACTTGATGTGTAGATTGTTCACACTGAGTGGATGATCTCTATTGCGTTTGGTGTAGTTTAGGTAATTTGAGGTCATTCAGAGGTCAAACTGTGAGAACCTTGGAAGTATGATATCTCAAGAAGGGTAACCTTCACTGACTTCATACTTGATGTGTGGGTTGTTCATACTGAGTAGATGATCCTTACCAATTTTGGTGAAGGTCAAAGTTCATTATAGTCATCAGAGGAAATTTGTGAAAACCTTGTAAACAATATCTCTGGAAGGGTAGCGTTCCCTGGCCTTATATATGATGTGTGGGGTGTTTGTACTGAGTAGGTAACCCCTATTCATTTTAGTGGAGGCCAAAGGTAATTTGAGGTTATCAGAGGTCAAAATGTGAAATCCTTGTGAACATGATATCTCAAGAAGGGTAACCTCCACTGACCGCATGCTTGATGTGTTGGTTGCTCATACTGAGTAGATGATCCCTGTTGCTTTTGGTTTAGGTCAAAGGTCATTTGAGGTCACCACAGGTCAAATTTGAAAACCTGGTAAACACAATATCTCAAGAAATGTAACCTTCACTTGATTGACCTCATTCTTTTGTGTGTTGGTTATACTAGGCAGCTGATCCCTATTGTTTTCGGTGGAGATCAAAGGTCATTTGAGGTCATCAGGTCAGACTGTAAAAACCTCGTAAACAGGATCTCAAGAACGGTAAACATCACGGACCTCATATTTGGTGTGTGGGCTCATCATACTGAGTAAATGATTCTTGTTGTTTTTGGTGGTGGTCAAAGGTCATTTGAGGTCACCAGAGGTCAGACTTTGAAAAACTTGTAAACTTGTTATCTCAAGAAGTGTCAGCTTGATTGACCTCATATTTGACAAGTAGATTAGTCATACTTATTAAGTGATCCTCATTGTTTTTAGTGGAGGCTAAGGTCACCGGAGGCCAAACTGTGTAAAACATGGTAAAAACAGCATCTCTAGAAAGGTAAACTTGCCTGATCTTACACTTGGATTGTTAGTTGGCCACGCAAAGTAGATCATCCCAGTTGTTTTGGTTGGAGGCCAAAGTTCATTTGAGTTCACCAGATGTCAAACTGGGAAAACATTTGGAAAAGCAGTATCTCCAGAAAGGTAATCTTGACTGATATCATAGTTTGAGTGTTGGCCATACCGCCCCATGTGCCTGAGACTACCATTTCCAGTGTTCAGCTTCCAATTGTCACTGGAAAGCCTGTCAGGCTCCTAGCATTGACAGCTGTAATGCAGTATAGTGGGTCTGTTACTTTGTGTGGTAAACTTATCCATCAACACCAATCACAAATAGTGCCTGCCTACTGAAAACTTTTGTAAGCTAAGATAATGCTAAAACCCCATTTTGTGTGTGGCATGTTGTGCGAGGTGCTTACTGGCTCATTTCTATTCGTCCACATTTGGAGAGTACTACTTTTACAGTGGGGGTTTATGTATTAGTATTCCCTCCTATTGTGGAATTTGAGAAGTAGAAGCAAGTCTGATTTTTTTATGAGAGAACAATGTCAGTGGGCCTTGAAGTGCTTTGGTAATTTCAATTGTAAGATAGTGCCATTGACTTACTGTGTAGAAGGATCGAAGAAGTAATGTTGCTTCGATTTAATTAACTAATTAACTAAATTTCTTCTTAAACACAAAAAGGTTGAAGTGTCATGTAAAGAAATTATGTTTAAGACGTTTTTACCTGTTATAATTTTTCTACATTAAGCAAGAAAAGTTCTGCAGTAGTTTTCGTTAGGTGACGATGAAATGCCAACCTGTAGATCAGCTTGCATGTGTACAGGCCTATTTTCCAATTGATATTTGCCCGTAGGATCAGAGGTACGTAGCACCTCGGGAAACATCTGTTAAGATTGTTTTATTTGTACCTTGAGAAATATCAAGCCTGAGTAGAAATATGGGCTGACCGTGCAAAAGGTGCAATGTATTTACCTGTTGCAAAACATTGAAGGTGAATTGAGTGTTTGGAATACGTGTTTGAATGGATCTATTAACTAGTCACTGTCAAACATAATCATGCAGAAAGCCACACGTTGTTCTTTAGTGAGTAAGCTCTGTTATTTATCAATCAGCTGCGCCTGTTATATATGACAGTCAGTCAGTTGGATTACTACAGACAACAGCAGTGTTAGCCCAGCGTGGGTTCAACAGAGTGAAATAGCAGGTATTTCTAGTGAATTTCATGAGAGAGTGCACTCAGTGGAATAAAGGATCGCCCATCCTCCCTCACAAATTAGGGGAAGCTGAGAACAAAAACGAAGACTTGTCATGTGCAAAATTCATATTTGTTTGAATATAGCCATGTGGCAAGGAATCACAAAGCCTTTCAGCTTTCTGGCTGATTTTGATGATGATCGTACTGTAACTTTATGTACCCGTCGGTGTGTGTGTTTGTTTGTGATGCCTACCTTGTAAACATGACGTCTCAAGAAGGGAAGCTTAGACAGATCTGATATTTAGTTCATAGGTGCACAACATGGAGTGCAAGAACCTTATTGTTTTTTGTGGAGGTCAAAGGTCATTTGGGGTTAACAGGGTCAAAATGTTAAAACCTTGTGTACACAATATCTCAAGAAGTTATACTTAGACAGACATCACATCAAGTAGTTTGGTGTATTTCACTGAGTATGAGAACGCTATTGACTTTGGTGGAGGACAAAGATCATTTGAAGTCATCAAGGATCAAATTGTGAAAACGTTGTAGACGTGGTATCATAGGAATGGAAGCTTAGAGAGAACTCATATTTAGTGTGTAGTTGTATCTCATTGAGTACAGGAATACCATTGTCTGTGGTAAAGGTCATTTTAGGTCACAAGAGGGTACATTATGAAATTCTTGTAAACACACCTCAAGAACGAAAGCTTTGGCCAATCTCATATTTAGTATGTAGGTGTGTTGCATTTGTGCTTCTGGTTTTTTACAACAAAAGTTCAGGAGGGAGAATAATAGTTTAATCTTGGACCAAAAACTCATCTTACAGTAGTATGGGTCCGCTCATTATTCGGAAGGGTGATTTTTTGAAGGGTCATTATCCAGAATTCAACATGCAGGTCATTATTCCAAAGGGTTATTTTCCGAAGGGTCATTTTTCCAAATCAAACGTAAAGTTCATGCTAAAGGGTCGTTATTTCGAATGTAACACTCGGGTTATGTGGGTGAGTAATTGTAGAATAGTC
Source organism: Stichopus chloronotus (assembly GCA_021234535.1). NCBI lineage: Eukaryota > Metazoa > Echinodermata > Holothuroidea > Aspidochirotida > Stichopodidae > Stichopus > Stichopus chloronotus. Next base: position 9,767,780 of record CM037849.1, read on the forward strand.
TGGACATTTAAGTTTAACGTACTCATCATTTAGTTATTTCCATATCTTACATTTATATCCTCATCTGACCTTCACTTGTGACACAGTCTTAATAGATTGGAGTACCCAATGCGAGTCTTGATTATCTTTTATTATCTGCTGCTTTACACTACCAGAAGAGGTGACAAGATATTATTCTGAAGGGTCATTATTCCAAATCAAACATTAAGGGTATTATTCCGAGGGTCGTCATTCCGAACCGAGCATTAGGGTCATTATTCCAAAGGGTCATTATTTTGAAACCATGGATAATCATTATTTGGGAAATGACTTAAGGGGCAGTAACTTCAAGTCCATTACAGTGTGAAGAGTTGCGTTTTTTTTTTTCCGTTTTTTGTTCTAAGGTGTACTGTACAGGTATGGCAAGTATTTTGATATTATAATTACTAGCATTTGCTTGCAAGAGGCATAGAGAGTTAGATGAAATGGTAGAGAGCTACTCTTATGAACTTTCCACAATCCTGAATCCACTGAAAATATGTAAAACATGACATCTCATTCTTTCTGACCCTTCGGAATAATTACCCTTCGCAATATTGACCCATATGTTCTTTTCAGAAAAACAACTCTTCGGAATGGCCACCCTGCAATATTGACCCTTATGTTCGATTCGGAATAACGACCCTTTTGAAAACTGACTGTTTGATTCGGAAAATTGACCCTTCGGAATAATGACCCTTATGTTGGACTCGGAATAACAACCCTTCAGAATAATTACCCTTTGAAGTAACACCCCTCTAGATAAATTTGGAACAACAACCCTTTGGAAAAACAACCATTTGGGTAAGTAACCCGTCAGAATAAACACCTATACTTTGAATCTGGAATAATGACCCTTCCGTTAAAAGGCCCTTTGGAATAATGGACTGCAATCAGTACTATTACCTGCCCAAGAATCAAACTCCATGTATCCTCTTTCCTTAACTTCCTTGTTTCAAATGCCATCAGAAACCCTTTGGCTTCTGGTCTTCTGATGTGACCCTTTGACATAAATGTGTGCAGTATGCACCACAGTTGCAAGATCATGACTATATGTGGTATGCAATCATGAATTTATACAAGGTAAATGTTGTACCTTCATTTACAATTCAAGTTTCATGTTCCTGGCAATAGTAAAGGCAACAACTTTTAATTTTATCCAATTAAATGGAGAAAATGTGTTGGTGTCTGAAGCTACATCCTATGTAAACTGTTGTACTGCACATTTTCAAGTTGAGCTACTGCATCATTGATGCTCTTGTTTTTGAGGTTGCAACAGTCTGATTATATTTTGGACTATTGTTTTAAGCTAATACTAAGTGTGGAAGTATCCAACAGTGGATTGATGATCCCTTTTGTTTCAGTTGCGGTCAAAGAAGGGTGAATTGTTAGAGCCACAGAAACAATATGTCAAGAAAGATAATCAGAGTATGTGAATGTGTACGCCATATTTATTACACACCTCTATTGGTTTTGGTCAAGGTCAGCTGGCATTTGAGAGTAACAGGTCAAATTGTGAAAACCCCATCCCTATTGAGATACCCCAGTAGGGATATTTGGACAGGTCATATGCAGGTATTACTCAAGAATCCCGATGTTTTTGCTGGAGGTGACTGCCATTGGAGATATCCAGTCAGATGTAATGTTTGGTCAATACTTATTGTTATTCTGAGTATTATTATCTGAGATAAGAATGTTTCTATTGTGCACTTCAATGATGTAAATGTATTGTACTGTTTTTCCTCATTTGTATGCATAGTGCGTCAAAGAATTGGTGCTCATGCTCAGCCGGACTTCCTCCAGAATTCTCCAAATCTTCCAAAGACTCGCTCTGGTAAAATCATGCGCCGAGTCCTTCGTAAAGTTGCACAGAATAGCAAGGATTTGGGAGACATCTCGACCATGGCTGATCCTGGAGTTGTGGAGGAGCTCTTTAAAAACAGACCCAAACTGTAAAAATGTTGGTTACTTAAAAACAAATTTTGGGGTAGATAATTATCCATTTGAAGTAGTGTTTTATGTCTTTTTCATTTTGTTATAACACTTTTTGAAGAATGCAGAATGACTGATAATGTCTCAGAGTAGTTACTCTAGATGGTCCAAGGAAAATGAGATGTTCATGTTATTCAGGGCTTTTGATAGTCATGTTTAATTCTTGCTTAATCCACTTGCAATTCTGTTTAAGTTTACGTATGCACTACTTAGTTTAAGGCACCAACCCACAATAAACTCAATTCAGATGATGCATCCGTTAACTACTAAGTTCAGTTTAGATAATACCATTTCACTCATAGTTTCAGTTCAGTTAATGTGTCTATTCACAAAGTAACTCAGTTTAGCTTTAATCAGCTTAGTACACTTTAGGTTACTAATACTGGGTTCATTCATCCTGGCAAAGTCATGAAATTTAGTAAAAAGAGAAAAGTCATGGGAAAGTCATGAAATTTAGAACAGACTGCTACCTTTAATGAGTTCTTTTCTACAATTTAAAAGTATTTTTCCGTTGCAATTGTTTACCATTATTCATTGATCATATTCTGGTATATTCATCAGCAGTTTGGTCATGTAATTGTCATGGAAAAGTCAAAGTTTGATCATTTTGAGTGATCTTGTAGTAGCAGTTACAGCAAAAAGGAATCAGCATTAAGTGAATATGTTTATTTCTAGTCTCTTAAAGACATTGTTTTTGATTACTGTTTTATCATTTCTGTACTCTCTTCAAGAGATATGATACACAGATACATATTGTTATTTTGTCAGCACAAATGAGACTGTTTTTTCTGTATGTAAAGACATTAACAATTTTTCATCCTGGCCAACTGCCTAGAAATGAACTTTGAGACTTTGTATTCTTCTTATTTTGTTTAACATATATGGTGTCATGCTGACAAGGTAACAGAAATTGTGATGCAAAAATGATGAATTACAATTTCTTGTGCAGATTTATGTGTTCTCCACAGCTTTTCCAGAGGGTTAGGGGCAGCCACCTGTGAAGCATGTACATGGTCATTTAACCATTGTGGGTGGAGTTTGAGGGGAGATGGTTCCTTACTCCCAGAAATTTTTGATAATTGTGATGATGCAAAATGGTGGCATTTAAGTACCATTCTTATTCTGTTTGAACGTCAACCTTTTTTCTGTTCGAGCAGAGCGTTTTTAAATGTGTTGGACTCGCTCTTATTGGGGCAGTGCATGCTGTAATTTTTACTTCGGGTGAACTGCTTCCTTAAGATCTCCTGTGAAGAACTTTGTTACCATTTTCAATGACACATGCAGTATTGATTTGATTCAAATCCCCTGCAATTCTGTATGAATTATTCCACGATTTGTGATGGAAAAATAATTAAATGTTCCAAAATTATGACAGGCTTGAAAATGTTGATGAAAGCATCTTTTGTTAGCTAAAGTTACCCCAAAGCCAACTAATGGATGAACCTGGACTATTGTATTTTTTTGGGGTATACAATTTTCTTTTCAGCCTTTTCTTTTAATCATTCTCTTATTTTTCATCTTCAGCTTCATTACATTCAGGATATTATATTTAGTATTCTTATGTTAAAAGGTAGCAGGCAGAATAGGGTATGGTGTTATTGTCATAATAGTTTTATTCATTTGTGTAATAATGATAATCATGTATTGATCATGTAATGGAAACATGGTATATTTATAATGGTGGATTCCTGAAATATTTCTTGCTTACCCGGAAAATGATTTTATGCATGACCTGTGAAGCAAGTTATACCTGTTGATTGTTCTTTTGGCAAGCTAAGTGTTTTCAGTCTCTTGGTTGTATGATAGTTTAGTTATCATGCATTCTCTAGAAAATATCCATAACCCTGATATGAACTTGATAACTAAAGGAGGCAGACGACATGGTTGTCTCTTTATCTCATTAGTTCTGCCACTGTCAAGACAGACTGCATGTTGTTAGTCTCATCAAGTATGTAGCTGTCAAGATAAATCACATGTTGTTATCTCATAAAATCTCATCAGCTACGTGATTGTTAAAACAAATCTCATCTTGTTATCACGTTGTCTCATCAGACATGTAAGTGTCACGACAAATCACATGTTGTTCATTTCTCAGTCTCATCCATGTAGCTGTCAAGATTGGGGTCACTAAAGGTCAAGATCTTCTGCATGCCATGTCATAAGAATAGAAACACACATGACTCTTGCATTTTTCAAACTCTTGCATTTTTTAAACTCCAATAGTTCCTTGCACAGCTTGTTTTGGTTGACAATGATTTTTCATCAAAACGTGCCTTCTTGAGGTATATCACATGGAACAGATTTTCAGTCTACCACCTCTCATTACTTCAAGTGACCTTTAATCTCTGCCAAAATGAAGAGGTTCTTCAACTAAATTTAAGGCATTTCAACGCATGGTATGAAACCTTCCCTTCCTGAAATATGACAGGCTCAAGGTTTCCAATGTTTTTCCAGTGTTTCACCTAAGGTGATGACATCAAATCTTTGCCCCAAAAATAAACCCTTGATTCTTAGCTTTAGAGTCATAATTGAGAAACAAGGTTAATAAAGAAACTGTAATGAGTACATCGAAACTACAATGCATTTTTGCATTCTGGTTTATCTCTTAGTCTCATCAGCTATGCTGCTCTCAAGATAAGTCACATGTTATCCCTTGTAGTCTCATCAGCTATGTGACTGTCAAGATGGATCATGTGTTGTTATCTCTTATTTTCATCAACTATGTAGCTGTCAATACAAATCACATGTTGTCATCTCATATGTCATCAGCTATTTGATTGTCAAGACAAATCATATCTTGTTATCTCTTAGTCTTATCAGCTCTGCTGCTGTTAAGATAAATCACATGTTTTTATCTCTTATACTTTCATCAACTATGTAGGTGTCAAGACAAATCACATGTTGTTATCTCTTATACTTTCATCAGCTCTGTGACTGTCAAGACAAATCATGTGTTGTTTTTCTTAAGTCTCATTAGCTTTGCAGCTGTCAAACAAATCACGTTATCTATGAGTCTCGTCAGCTTTGCAGCTGCCAAGGCATATCACATATTGTTATCTCCTAATCTTGTCATCTGCAGTATTCATTGATTTACATTCAGCTGCTTCACAATTTACATAGAATAGTGCATCAAATGATTATATAGGTGACACTGAAAGCAATAACATGTTTTATCGTCCTTTCGACCAAGATCAGTATGTTACATTTTGATCAATAATGTAATCCTGTCCTAAGGTGCAACTGAATTCTTTGAAATAAATATGGTACTGAATACTGTAAAGTGTGTTACAATGTTTATTTTGGATTTCGATGATCATCATGTATGTATATGTGTGTGTGTTTATGTATGTTTGTGACACTTACCTTGCACTGAAAACATGATGTTTCAAGAGGAGCAACTTCAATAAATCTCATATTTGTCATTTTGTTTTTTCACACTGAGTTCAAGAACCTTACAATTTTTGGGTGGAGATGTCATTTGGGGTCAACAGGCATCAGATGGGAAGCATGGACAGAACTCATAATAATAGCACGTAGTGGTACCACATTGAGTACAAGAATGCTATGGATTTTGAGAGGTCAAATCTTAGTGGGGATCAAAATGGGTCAAGGTGTGAAACCTTGTTAATACAGGATCTAAGGAAGGATGCTTAGACAGATGTCATGGTTAGTATATATAGCTGGTATGTATGCAAACCACATCAAGTACAAAAGCCTGATGTTTTATGTGGCAGGCAAATATCATTTGGGGTCAGTAGGGTCAAATGGTGAAGAGTGGTGAGCACCATATCTCATAGAGGGATGCTCAGACAAAACTTGTACTTGGTATCTAGGTGTGCCACTCGAGTGCAAAAAATCCAATGGATTTTAGTGGACATCATGGGTCATTTGAGGACGACAGGAGTCAAATTGTGAAAACTTTGTAGAAATGATATACTAAGAAAGGAAGCTTGCACTGATCTTATATTTGCTATGTAGCTGAAGTGGTGCACAGTATTGAGTACAAAAGTCGGACGTATTCAGTGGAGACCATTTTGGTTAATTTGTGAAAACACCGCACACATGGAATCTCAACACAAGAAACTTCAACAAGTCTCTTGTTTAGTTTGCAGGTGTGAATATTGAGTCATGATGTCTATCAGTCATCTTCCTAAGTCAGGAGATCTCATTACTTATTGACTGGTGCCACATCAAAAATTTGGATGCTGCAAGGAGGCCTGGCACCTGGGGCCCGCCAAACAGTCACGTGCTACATGAGATCATCTGAAAAAGGACAATTACAGTGACTTCCTTACAGGGAACAGTAAGTAGTACCCTGTGTTGCTATTGGTTGCATGTATGTGCGGGTGTATGTGTGTTTGTCACTTGTTTAAATGATATATTGAGATACTGTGGGTAATTCCTAAAGTTCTCTTGGTACATATCGAGTATAAGGACTGTATTGTTTTTGGTGGAGGTCTAATGTCATCTGAGGTCACCGGAGGTCAAACACTGGAAACTTTGTTCACACGATATCTGAAGACAGGAATCATGAAAACTTTTGATATTTATTCTGTGGATGCCTCATATCCAGTGCAAAAACCCTATTGTGTTGTGGAGAGGTCAAAGATCACAGAGATCAAAGACTGATAACTTTGGTTTTACAATATCTCAAGATAGGAATCACAGAAACTTTTGATACGTAGACTACGGATGCATTACATCAAGGAAACGAATTCTAATGCTTTTAGTAAAGATCAAAGATTATCTGAGGTCACCAAAGGTTAAACACTGAAAACTTTGTTTACACAATATATCAAGGTAGGAAAGATGAAAACTTTTAATACTTAATATGTGGATGTGTTATATCAGGTGCAAGAAGCCTACTGTTTCTGGTGGAGGTCAATGGTCAATACAGTCATTAGAGGTCAAACAGTGAAAACTTTGTTAGCACTATATCGTAAGGTAGGATTCCATGGTTACTATCGATATTTATCATGTAAATGTGATATTAAGTAATGTAGAAGAACGGTGTTGTTTTTGGTGGAGGTCAAAGGTCATCTGAGGTCACCAGAGGTCAAACACTTACCTTTGTAAACATGATATGTCAAGTCAGTAATCAAGGTAACTTTTGATACTTAGCATTGTAATGTATTACATCCAGTAGAAGACCTTTTTTTTATATTTGGTGGTGGTCACTTTGTTAAGATTGGAACTTTGGACACTTGAATCATCTGATCATCACATACCTCAAGATAGGAATCAGGGATACTGTAGCTTTCATAGTTGGCATTTTTCAATTTTCCTATTGAGTAGATGAGGACCATTGATTTTACTTGGGGTATTGAAACCTTATCATGTATGTTATCATTTGGGGATTGGCTGCTTCCCATTGGTTTGTTCAAAGAAATGTTTAAAGGGAAACCCTTGCACGCAGTGTTTTCAAAAGCCAATGAATTAAACCCATAAAGGACTACTGCTTCCTGGAATCAAGTGAAAAAATGAAGTTTTCATCCATTTCCGTCGAGTGGCATTGGACGTGGCCATTTTCATCCTAAATTACCCTAAGTAGTTCAACTCAAGAGTGACGTCAGACGCACCTCTGTGTGCACAGTCCCTATATGTACATTATACAGATTAACATATGACTGCTGCATGAGGCGCGAATTTGTCCCGGAATCATACTCTGATCCCTAAAATAAGTAAATGAAATAATTAAGAAAATATTACACAATATTAATATATATAATACATCAATATTCAATAACATTTATTTGAAGGGAAGTGGGGGAGAGTACATATATAGACAGAAGGGTTCCTGTGTAGAGGTTCTTCACCGACATCATAAAACTACTTACCTTGTTGTTTACGTTTTGACCTGGCCGTATACTGGTGTCAAGACCACTGCCGCATGCATATGCATTAGTGTACAGCCAGTTGCAGCCAATCGTCACGATATCATACATGTATGCCATCTAACCCTTCCCATCATGGTGTGCAGTATCTGGATATCATGTCATATGCTATCATGCATACAAGGTTTTCTCGAGACATGATTTTAGCTCATTATATGTGTTTTGTGAGAACTACAGTAGGTGCAGTTGGGCGACTCTGCGAACTCACGTTAACACAAGAATTCAGAGAGCATGGCCAACGGGGATGAAATTTAGCTAAACTTGGACGACTTTGAAGATTTTTTCTGCTCGGTACAACTTGAGGATCCATACCTTCTGAATGAAGTTGCAAACTTCAACTTGCCTCCAAGTACACTTTACTGGCTAAGCTGCCCTAGGCCAGAAATCTGTGTTGTAAACTTGTATCCAAGATAAAACCTGACATTAAGTTTAGAGTCAGTGATTGAGCTGTCGATCGTTGCACTCACAATTTAGAGATGCTGTGGGTTAGGTGTTTACTCGTAAGGAGAAAAATGAAAAAAAAAAAAAACTGTTGAACTTGTACATGCAGTTCGCCCTAGGTATGACAGAAAGTTCAACTTCTGGTATTTGTAGTTTAGGCCGAGGCTACAATTGCATGCAGAATGTGTAGCTAACGTAACATACAAGCAGTATACATGGTGTGTCGATAAAGCTGCCCGCTCAGTATACAGTCTGCTTCATACGGCCAGTCCTTTAGACGCTGAAGAAACACTGGGTTGTGACGTCACATAAAGAACCTGTATAGGAACCCTAATAAACAGAAGATGCAAAGGTACGAATATGACTTTTTTGGGGGGCGCTGATTGAACCTTGCTTTTGAACCTTAGATCAAGATATCTAAGAAAATAGAAAATGTACCAACTTGGGAAGAGTCCTCAACTCTTATTGGCCCAGTTCAATCAGGTGATCTTGCATTATCCTGGAGATAAAACACGGTCGATTAAAGAGTAAAATCTAAGCAGATGAATACAATAAAAACATAGGTCGACAGTGTTTTGTTGCATGCTATCTACAAAAAAAATGGTGGTACTTTGTGTATCAAACATTGGTGACATATGAATATTGGTCACCTTTTCTCGAGATTGGTTTTAAAAAAAATGCTTTGTTGGGATTAATGCAATCTCTAGATGAATTCGTATGCACTCTTGCATTAGAGAAGAAGGAAATGTCAGGACATCTGACAATATTTAATGAGAGACTAACATATGGTGAACACCATCACTAAATTTCATTTAAATATGTTGTTTACTTTCCAAGATACTACAATTTTGGTGTCCATAAAAATCAATCAGGCTGCCACCATTTCTCAGATTGTGATGACGTAACCAACCACAAGTGATTGAAACGTTTTTGTTTTTGATTCCTTGACGAAGGCAGAAGGAATCTATATATGCGATGGTGATGTTGTGCGTGCGTGCGTGCGTGTGTGTATGTGACACTTTTTATAAACACGATATCGCAAGAAGGGTAACCATGACTGATCTCATACTTGGTGAGCAGGTTGGTCATAGTAAGTAGATGATCCCTATTGTTTTGGGGGAGGTGAAAGGTCATTTGAGGTCACCAGAGGTAAAACGGTAAAAACATTGTAAACACAATATCTCCAGAATGGTAACTGTGACTGATGTCATACTTGGTGGGTGGGTTGGTCATATTGAGTAGGTGATCCATATTGGTTTTGGTCGAGATGAAAGTTCATTTGAGGTCACCAGAGGTCAAACTGTAAAAACCTTGTAAACACAATATCTCCAGAAGGGTAACTGTGACTGATGTTATACCTAGTGTGTGGATTGCATATAATAGATGGAATACTCTTTTGGATTTTGGTGGAGGTCAAAGGTCCTTTGAGGTCACCAAAGGTCAAATTGTGAAAACGTTGCAAACACATATCTCCAGAAGGGTGATGTTGACTGATGTCATACTTGATGTGTGGGTTGGCTTCACTGGGTAGGTTATCCCTATTGCTTTTGGTGAAAGTCAAATCTCATTTGAGGTCACCAAAAAAGGTCATTTTGGGTTAAGGCTTATTATTGTGGTGTTTCAAGAATAATAACTCTAGTTGATGTCATACTTGTCATGTGGATAATTCATGTTTTTGATTCCTTGCCAAAGGCAGAAGGAATCTATGCGATGGTGATGTCGTGTGTATGTGTGTGTATACGTGCTTGTGTGTGTATGTGACACTTCTTGTAAACACGATATCTCAAGAAGGGTAACCATGACTGATGTCATACTTGGTGCGTGGGTTGGTCATATTGAGTAGATGATCCCTATTGTTTTTGGTGGAGGTCAAAGCTCATTTGGGGTCACCAGAGGTCAAAATGTGAAAACCTTGTAAACACGATATCTCAAGAACGGTAACTGTGACTGATGTCATACTTAGTGTGTGGGTTGTTCATATTAAGTAGATGATCCCTATTGTTTTTAGTGGAGGTCAAAGGTCATTTGGGGTCACCAGATGTCAAAATGTGAAAACCTTGTAAACACGATATCTCAAGAACGGTAACTGTGACTGATGTCATACTTAGTGTGTGGGTTGTTCATATTAAGTAGATGATCCCTATTGTTTTTAGTGGAGGTCAAAGGTCATTTGAGGTCACCAGAGGTCAAAATGTGAAAACCTTGTAAACACGATATCTCAAGAACGGTAACTGTGTCTGATGTCATACCTAGTGTGTGGGTTTGTCATATTGAGTAGATGATCCCTATTGTTTTTAGTGGAGGTCAAAGGTCATTTGAGGTCACCAGAGGTCAAAATGTGAAAACCTTGTAAACACGATATCTCAAGAACGGTAACTGTGTCTGATGTCATACCTAGTGTGTGGGTTTGTCATATTGAGTAGATGATCCCTATAGTTTGTGGTGGAGGTCAAAGGTCATTTGAGGTCACCAGAGGTCAAATGGTAAAAACCTTGTAAACATAATATCTCCAGAAGGGTAACTGTGACTGATGTCATACTTACTGTGTGGGCTGGTCATATGAAGTAGATGATCCCTATTGCTTTTGGTGGAGGTCAAAGGTCATTTGAGGTTACCAGAGGTCAAAATGTGAAAACCTTGTAAACATGATATCTCAAGAACGGTAACTGCAACTGATGCCATACTTGGTGTGTTTGTTGGTCATATTGAGTAGATGATCCCTATTGTTTTTGGTGGAGATAAAGGTCACTTGAGGTCACCCTGTAAACACATTGTAAACACAGTATCGCTAGAAGGGTAAGTGTGACTGATGTCATACTTGGTGTGTGGGTTAGTCATATTGAGTAGATGACTCCTATTGTTTTTGTGGAGGTCAAAGGTCGTTTGAGGTCCACCAGGTGAAAATTTTCTAGCACATTATCTCCAGAAGAGTAATGTTGACTGATGTCATACTTGATGTGTAGGTTCCCCATACTGGGTAGGTGATCCCTATTGCTTTTGGTGGACGTCAAATGTCATTTGAGGTCACCAAAATAAAGGTTATTTGGGTTAAAGGCTTATTAATGTGGTGTTTCAAGACCAGTAACTGCAGTTGATCTCATACTTGTCATGTGAATAATTCATGCTTGTTATAATATAACCATGTGGCAAGGAATCACAAAACCTTTTGGCTTTCTGGTTCTTCGTATTTAATTGTCAATATACTGTATTCTTAACAGTTACGCATAGATTTGAATCAGAGTATTAGTGATTTGATTATTTGCATGATACACCTCAGTAATTCAAGACACAAAATGTGTAAAAGGGTGTGCAGATATTATGGAAATTATAGGTAAAGAAAACAAAGAAATTCATTACAATTCCTGCTATCACTGGTTATGTGATATCATAATTCGACTTACTGAAGTGGGTTTACATTCAAGGTAGGCAAAAATGGCAGCACCCTTCCCTGAATTCCATTTTGGATAGGAAATAATATTTCCATATGAAAAATGGGAAGATGTTTGTCAAAAACTTCTGCCACATTTTCATAGGTATTATGTTATTATATATAGGATATGTAAAGGATATATATAGGATATATAAAGGATATATATATATATATGAATAGACCAAAGATAAGTAACTCTATTGTATGCTCCGTTGTGTGTCAAGAATCCTACCAGTAGCTTTTATTGAATTGGCCTATATGCATCTTTGTGCTGTGAAATTTCATTCGTTTTTACTTCTGCTGGTAAAACAGGTTTTTTGTTCAGAAAGATGGACAGCTGCATGCAAATGCAATACATTTCAACAGTGACATTTCAAATGTTCCACATCTTCTGACTTGTAAACTGAAAAACGGTGCACAGAATTACACAACCACTGGTCAACAACGTGATAGCTACAAGTAAGTCTTCAAATATTTGCTGGAATCTCAAACCGTAACAAAAATGATTAGATGGCATATAATTCTCTCTTACATTACAATTATAATATTAAGTAGTAATATAACTGCAAACATAGCATGAGTATAATTTGTCTTTTTCTTGTTACTATTTCCATGTAGCACAAACCACTAACACTAAGTCAAGAAGAAAATTACAAATTGACCTTTGAAAGGAGGCCTTCTTGTTACATTACATACTATAATATACTAAACTAAACTATACTAGATTATAGTATACTACAGTGTTTTATATCATATATTATATGTCATATTATATGATAGTCTATAGTCTGAACACCTTTGGAGCATAATTAAGGTGATAAAGGCTATCCCTAAAGTTATCAAAGTTTATACCTAAAAGTGTGACTGGACTGACCCAACGTCCAGTTAAAAGGAAGTTCATTCAAAAAGCGAATATTAGAAGTGCTTATTAGATGCCAAAGGACATAAGGGAAGATATTTGTCTTGACCTTTAAACCAGAGGATTTTTCAAGACTTTGTTAAATCTGAACAATTGAGGTAAGACTACGATATGTGCCATCAATATGTAATGCAGTATCATCGACATATTGTAAAATTTTGGTTTCATTACCAAATAAGGATGAACCCTTTACCATAGAAGAAGTATTATTATGTAAATTGCAAGAATTTCAGTACAGTTGAACAATATATAGAGGCTTAAAGGACAGCCTTGTCTAACCCCCCCTTGAAATAGAAAAAAGGTGACAAGTAGCCATTGTTACATACACATGCTGTTGCGTTCGAATATAAAGTGCAAACCCACATGATGAAACTTTCCTTAAACTTGAAAAATTCTAAACACATTCGAATACTGAATTCCCAATCAAGTTGATCCAAAACTTTCTCAAAGTCCACGAGCAAGAGTAACCCAGAGATGTTAAACTTCTTACAGTAATCAATATGCAATCAAGTGTAAAATGAATATTCTCCCCAATAAACCTCCCCTTCAGAAAGCCAGTTTGATTAACATTAATCAATGAAGACATAACCTTTTTGAGCCTGATAGCCAGTGTCTCTGTTGCAATTTTGTCATCGACGTTTAATAAGTAGATTGGGCAGTGATTTTTTTTGCAAAAGTGATTACACCCCATCCTTGCTCACTTGTCAAAAATGATTTTTCATGCGCAAAATTAAGAGACTTGACAAACACTCTAATACCCACCAAAATTTTTCATAGAATTTTGAATTATAATACATCTCTTCCAGGGCTTTTATCACTACGCACCGTAGTTAGAGGCTCCCAGCATTCCCTTATTATCAACAAATCTTTACTGCTATCGGCATCCTCTTTGAAAGAAGATTATTACAAACAACATCGATCAAAATATACATGGGATTAACAATTTGTTTCCTGTACACCTTCTTATAGAACTCCTCTAACTTAATAAGTACATCGAACTTATTGCTTATGTACTCCCCATTCTCAGTTTAAAGGCTGCGAATGACATTATTTGTTTTATTGCGTGATTTTAAGATTAAGAAAGTATTTTGTAGATTTCTCTCCTTTCTCTACACAACGTGCTCTAGAACAAATGATTATACCACTGAATTAATAATTGTAAATGCACTGTAACTTGATTCTGGCCTCTGTCAGTGACCATAAATTACTGGTATTTTTTATGAATCTGACAGTGCATAAGGTGAGGATGTGTAACATGTATGGTCCTTGTAATATTTCAGTAATTTATTGTTGCAAATTGAGGTGTAACAAGTGCTATACAATGACATTTGCAGACCTAAGATCAGGTCATCATGTGATAGGCATCACATAGTCAACATGTACACCTGCATACTAAGTAAGAAATATGTGCCCACTGAAAAGTGGGCACATATTTCTTGAAAAGAGTTCAAAAAGTTTTTAGATTTACTTGATATAATACATTAATATACAAAAGAACAAAGGTTTTAATGCATGATTCCTATCTTGAGATATTGTGTTAATGAAGTTGTAAACCTCTGGCGACCTCCACCAAAAACAAAAGGCTACTTCCTTTCACAATGATACCGATACGTACTAAGTATGAAAGTATCCATCATTCCAACCTTGAGATATTGCATGCACAAGGTTTTCACTATTTGACCTCTAGTGATCCCAGATGACTGTAGATCTCTACCAAAACAATAGGGTTCTTCCTCTCAATACGAAAAACCTACATACCAAGTATGAAGAGTACCCATCATTCCCACCTGGATATAGTGTGTGCACAAGGTTTTCACTATTTGACCTCTTGCGACCCCAGATGACCTTTGCCCTCCACCAAAACAATAGGGTCCTTCCTCCCAACATGACAAACCTACATACCAAGTATGAAGAGTATCCATCATTCCTACCTCGAGATATTGCGTGCACAAGGTTTTCACTATTTGACCTCTGCTGACCCCAGAGGACCTTTGGCTGCCACCAAAAACAATAGGGTTCTTCCTCTTAATATGCCAAATCCACAAACCAAGTATCAAGAGGATCCATCATTCCTACCTGGAGATATTGCGTGCACGAGATTTTCAATATTTGACTTCTGGTGACCCAGATGACCTTTGAACTCAACCAAAAATGGGTTCTTCCTCTTAATATGACAAACCTTTATACCAAGTATGAAGAGTATGCATCATTCCTACTTGGAGGTATTGTGTGCACGAGGTTTTCACTATTTGATCTCTGGTGACCCCAGAGGACCTTTGAACGCCACCAAAAACAATAGGGTTCTTCCTCTCAATACGAAAAACCTACCTAACAAGTATGAAGAGTATCCATCATCCCTATCTGGAGATATCATGTGCACAAGCTAAGTTCACAAACACATACACTTACACACGGAGCTTTACATTACTGTCAGATCAGGTTGGGGCTTTAGGTGTTCACAGTCTTGGAATGACTGCCCCAGCGACGGATGTTTACGTCGTTGACAATTAACACACTTAAGTTCCAATTGCAGAAAGAGAAAGAGACGTCAGGATAGAAAAATCCAGAGTTTGATTTGTTTGATCAGAGTTCCATTTTATTGATGATTTGACTGGCACATAAATTAAGCAAAATCAAGAAAAGGATGATGGAAGGGAAAGAGAAACAGATAGATAAGATGACAGAGGCCTACATGGTACAAGAGAGAGAGAAAACGATGTTATCCCTTTGAAGAGAGAATAGCCAGTCTTGGCCTTGTGACTGACGCTTTGCTTCATGGCTTGCCGGGGTTAGATGATCATGTGGTCTACCTGAGAACGCTGACCAATCACAGAGCAACGATTGTCTATGACAAAATATGTTAATGGTCGCTACCCGTGATCTACCAATCAGCAAAGTATTGCAAAACCTTTCTGAGAACAGGGTCTACGTTTTTTATTCTTAAAGTATTGCCTTGTTTAATCTGATTGTCTGAGGGGTATAAAGAAAAGGTTAATAACCTCTAGTCAACACCGGAAGACTGAACTTTGTATGACCCTTTTGACTACGGTGGGGTAGAATGACCATCTCTATAATACAGAGTGACATACAGAGTGACATACAGAGTGAGTACTCCGTTGAATTTTCCTTTGTTCCTTCCTGAACCCTAACCTTAACAATAGTACAATACATTCCCTGTTACATTGTTGTTTTTCTGAGGACTTGAGAATTCAATACAATTCACACCGAGGACCTGAAAGTCTTTTGTTCCAGTCCTCGGAAAGTACACACACACACATACTAACACACATACATACACACATACATACACACACCATCATGATCGCATAGGTTTCTCTTCTCATACAAACAAAAACAAGAGGGCAATCTACAGAGTTGCGTATCTCATCGCCAACATGCATTGATTTCAATACAGGGCCTGCACATGGGGATTTGCAATAGTTTATTGCAACCACATGTCCCAGAGTTCCTGGCACTGATTTAAGATTAGAGCCACATATTCTTCGAACATAAAATAGTGGCAAGCAGAACCGAACATAAAATGGTAATATTGATATCTACTGTAAGGTAGCAAGCTAAAGCCTATAGCCTAATGCCACTACTTAGGCTAAAGTAACGATAGCAATAACGGCTCAAAAGTATCTGTGCATATTAAGCTACATAGTGCAATTATAACACTGGGTTATTCCATATAGGTTATGCTTAGTGGTTACAGTTAGTTGCTGGATATAAGAGCATCCCTTTATGGGCTATAGGCCTATGCACATTGGTCTCCTATGTACCTGTGCAGGACCTGGTTCTGCTACAATTATTGTTTGACTTAAAAATAACATTCTCATAATTTGCAGGAATGTTCAAAGACATTACCCACAGGGGCCAGTACTGCTAAAGTTGTTTTGGCCAAAGCTAAAAGGTGGTGTCTGTTGACCCAGATGCCGGCTCTATTTTTTACCAACAATCATACAATTTCACCAGTCTATTATAAGAGTGATATACTGTATCTTCGTTACTGTGTTCATAGGAGTGGCCTTGGAAAATTTTGTGTATAATGCTCTATTAGCTCTCAAGATATGCTGGAAATACAAATCTTGAGGCAAAATTAGCTGTCTCAAATATCAGCACTGCAATTTCACTGGATTTACCATTACAGTAATATTATGTTGAGCAATGTGTTCTCAGGTAAATACTTACAAAACTTTAAGTTAATTGGTCTAATAGTTCTCAAGATATGCTGGAAATACAAATTTTGGAGCAAAATTGTCTTTTTTTTTTAAAAAAAATCAGCAAATTTCACTGCCTTTACTACAAAAGTGATATACCTTGAATATTTCATTCACAGGTAAGTTTTTGCAAAATTTTGCATTGAATGCTCAAATACTTCTCAAGATATGCTGGAATTACAAATTTTTGGGCAAAAGAGGCTTTTTTTTCTAAAAAAATCAGCAAATTTGACTCAATTTACCATTACAGTAGTATTATGTTGAACAATGTGTTCTCAGGACCCTCCTGTACCCCATGGTCACTCTACCATGGGGTACCCCTGGGGTGTCGCTACTCATCCACTCCAAGCGTTTCCATGGCGATCGTTCTCGCGTGGATGCACAGTACAATATATAGTTCCACTAGCCAAGTGACTACAATATCTTATCTTAGCCCCTATAGGGTGATGAGGATAATAAGAAAGAGCACTTTCACTCATAAGGGTCCAACAATTGGACACAACCACAGTCATGAAATAACAACCCTGAATTTAATGGTTCATTTAATATGTATATGAAAAGGGCAAACTTTCCAGGAGGATGGTACTGCTACTCCAAGATATGTAGGGTGCTAACTTCTCCAATAATGTTCAAGACATTTTGCTCTATCAATATCAGTTACTTGTTATATCGTAAATAATCGATATTAAGTTTATGGTCAATTAGAGATTTAACCCTTTTGGAAAAATTACAATTATTAAAACATTTGCCCTTTCACAACCAGCTTATTTCAAGTTTTGCCGGACCTCCTGGCTATTGTATGAAGGAAACCGAGACTTCTTTTTGTTTATTTGGAGTGGAAAACCTGATAAAATAAGTTGTAATACTCTCATTAACACTATTGAACAAGGTGGCAATTTAGAGCCACCCATCTAAAGTCTTTCATTTATGGATTAACATGTACTTGGATTGAGCAATATTCTGATGATAGATGTGCAGATTGGAAGAAAACGTTCTTTTATTTTTGCTTGAAATGTTATGGAAAGCATCTTTTGTTCTATCGCAGTTTCCAGATCAATGACCCTTCTTATAATTTCAGAGAATCAGTTGATGATTTTGGGAATGAGATTATTTGGAATAACTCTATGGTAAAAATTAAAATAAGGTAATTTTTTACATATCTATGTACAGAGGTATTTTAAGGGTTAAAGACTTAGTTGATGACAATCATTTCGCACTAGATCATGAGCATTCTAAACAAAAGTTTCTCTTACATAATTGTCCCTTTACTGTATACTACGGAATGTTGGCCGCTTTCCCCAGACATTGGAAGAATAATTTAGGATCTCTGGAAGAATGATTTAAGATCTCTTAATGCGGATGTTGCTTCAGGAGAAAACTTGAAAGATTACATAGTGTACCGTCAGTATCACATTTCATCTATAATGAATTGATTAACGTTACTTCTACTCCTCCTGTCTCAACACTGAAATGGAATGAATACTTTCAGTTTAGTGAAACACACAATATGGGTATATTTTTAGGATTCCACACATAGCTTGTAGGGAGGTGGAGCTTCATTATTTTCAATACCGTTTTACCCATAGAATTCTTGGTACAACTACACTTTAACAGAAAATGAATAGAAGGGGGGGGGGGGGGAATTCACTGTGTTCATTATATGTAGTACACAATGGGACTATCGATCACCTTTTTGAGAATGTGAAATTACTTCACAGTTTATATTAGACAAGGAGCAATCCTTAGTTTGACAACAGTTTGTGTTTACAAAACAAGATATCTTTTTTTCGCTACAAATTTACTCCCAATCATCCCTATACTGTAATCTAAATTTTTCACCTTAAATATTATCTTTTTAATAAGAAGTTAAACTTTGAGTTGCCATTTTTGAATGGATTTATACATAAGTTTTGGTTTGAGTTACAACTAGGAAAACAAATTCAACATTCCACAGTCTAAAGCAAATTCCTTATGATGGATTTTATGCGACATTTAATGCTAACCAAGTTTTTTTGGTTTGTTAGTGTACATTGTCATCTGTCAAACTATCAATACAACCAAAATTATGTTACTTTTTGTGAAATATGCCGGAATGCATGGAAAAAAATATATATCGCAGGAAACATGTACATGGCTTTTTCATGATAGTAGATGATTGCAAAGAGTATTTGTTAGTAGTGAGCTTTCTTTTTGGTTCCTTGAGTCAGCAAAGGAAGCTATGCAGCCAGGTTGGCGTGTGGTGTGCGTGCATCTGTGACACTTGCTTAGGTATGCTCTAACTCAATATGGGAAAGTCAGATGAAACTCAAACTTGGTATGTAGGTTTACCATATTGAGAAGGTGTGCCCTATTGTTTTTTGTGGAGGTCAAAGGTCGTCTGGGGGAACTGGGGGAAAAAGTCTGTTTTGCTTGGGTACGCTGTAACTCAGTAGGGGAAAGTCAGATGAAAGTCAAACTTCGTATGTAGCTTTGCCATATTGAGAAATTGTGCCCTATTGTGTTTGGAAGAGGTCAAAGGTCACCTGGGTGAACTGGGGGCAAAAGTCTGAAAACCCTGTTATGGTATGGATAATTATATGTTCCATCAGTCCCCTTCAGCGAATCATGGAAGTACTGCCTGAGTTAGCAGTTTCATGATCAAATGAAGACGCAGCAGTGCTGTTGGAAGTACTGTAGGTGGTCACACCATGCAAGCTTTTGCTGGTTCAGTTTACATCCTTGTACTTGAGTGCTGATGTGTGCATTCATGTAAATGTCTTTCAATTAGTGAGGTGGGTAGGACACAATAAAAGAAAATAAGTCAGTTAGTGTTCTTACCAGTGGAAACTAGATCCCAGGAGTTCACTCCAGGGCATACACTGTCAGAGTTGGGTGGACTTTTAAGGGGCATAGATGTGATAAGCCTTATTGCAATTTGCAGAACCCCTTCTTTACTACTTTAAACGAACGATCCACAGCAGTTTGTGCTTTGTAAAATGAATGGGATATTGCTGTATATTGCAGGAATCAACATCTTCAATTCATTGCATTAATTGAAATGGCTTTTTTGATATTTATGAACTAAGGCATATCATTTGTATATTTCAAGTACAAGGAATTATAGTGCCCTTGGGCTGTTGTGAAATCATGCAAAATACTTCCTCTCTTACAGATTGTCTTTAACACTGTTGATGGTTAGTTGGTCACATTAGTGCTATGGAAGTGGATCCATGTAGGTGCATGTTTTGGGTCCAATGTCTGAAATGGGGCATTTTTTAAAAACTGAAAGATGTTTCTTGCTCTACAGATTTTACTTTACAAAAGTGAGAGTTCATGGTCAGAAATGGGCCATATGGGCTATCGTACAAAATAATGCAATATGCTCCCTTTTACTTCATAATTTTCTTTACATACTCTCCATCTATGCAAGGAACCACAGTGCCATTGGGGCTCTTGTTATCTTTCCTGCCTTGAGAGTGTTTGTCCTGCATTTTTGTAAACGACATAGCACAAGTATTGTATTACTGTTGTTACTGTATTGTTGTTGAAAATGATCTTGAGTAAAAGGTGATGGAAGAAAAATATATTATATTGTATTATGCCTCCTATAGACATGCTAGAAAATTCCACCTTCCCCACTATATATCGTAGCTTTCCATTCTTCTCAGTGCGTATATATCTGACGTCAGTTCCTCACTGCAATGTAAAGCTACATTCAAACAAGCATCTATAGGAGAGACTAAAGATCAGTAACAAATAAGTACCAGCAAGAGTTTATCATGGATATTGGGATAGGGTGTATGTGGGAATCTAATAAATAACCAAGAGACCATGACAAGCCAATGGGCATATATATATATACCAAGACAGCTGGATAACAGTACATCGCCAGCAGGCACATCAAAGCATTACGCAAAGGTCGGATTTAAGCATGGGCCAACAGGGCATGTGCCCAGGGATCTCCACAAAAAGGAGACTTTACAAAATTACATTACTTATTGGGTAAAATATTCCAAGCTGTTAAGGTTTATTGTAGGTCACACTAGGATCACTATGATCATTGTGATGCAGCATTGCGGCTTAGAAAATTTGGGGACGATGTTAAAAAAATAAAGGACAAAAAAAAGAAAAAAATGAAGAGAGGAGGGAGGGATGACAAGTTGTGTTGGGATATTACAACGTCCACTTTTGTCGGACTGTATATATGTTACTGAACTTACTGTAGTAGTTATTTTTCTTAGTTCTGTGAACCCTCTTTCTTACCTTGAATAGTTATGTTTTCATATGTGAACCCTTGAGAGTTTGCGTCATTCAATGGAATCGTACGTTATTGGGGAGTTGCACATTAAAACGTGGAGTAGCCTGCATCCCTATATATGTCTGTAATTCCAAGGTAATAAAGTTCTGTTTCGAGTTAAGAGAAACTCAGTATGTCAGAGTTATCTCTATCCAGTTGAACTGCAACAACCTCTGCTTTCTTGTGCCTCGCCAACAGGTTATGGGCCCAGGATTACGTATGTGTGCAGTCTTGTGTGCTTGAACTGCCACAGTTGCTGTAACGTTATTTTCGCTGAACTGGTATGCTAAGCATTGTTTGGGATAACTACTGTACAATGGCAGCAGAACTGAAGAGTTATATGGTGATATCCCCTACATGGAAAGTGCAGTGCCGTATGGCTCTTATGAAAAATGGACTATGGAGCATAGCTAATGGCTCAGAGACCCAGCCACCTCAGGAAGAGGGTCAAAGTTATAGTAAGTTTGTTGCAAGAAGGGACAAAGCTCTAGCTATCATTGTATTGTTAATAGAACCGTTACTTTTATACTTGATAGGAGACCCAAATGACCCAGTTATTGTGTAGAAAAAATTGGCAGACCAATTTCAAAAGAAATCATGGGCCAACAAATTAGAACTGAGGCGCAAGCTCTATTCACAATGTTTGAAAGACGGGAACTCAGTACAAAAGCATATTAAACAAATGGTGGAAATTTTTGATGAACTATCAGTTATTGGCGATCCGATAAACGAAGAGGATCGTGTAGTTCACATGCTAGCCAGTCTGCCAGATTCGTATGATATGTTAGTCACGGCACTCGAGACAAACCGGAAGTTTCAAGAATGGAAACTGTGACTGAAAGATTGTTTCACAAAGAAAGGAAAATGAAAGACCGGTTTGGTGACAGTGTGAATGGTGAACAGGCTATGCCATACTGAAGCAGCAAACAAAGAGGAAAGGCCCTAAATGTTACAACTGTGGAAAAATTGGCCATATCAAACAAAATTGTACAGAACCTGCCCAAGCTGAGAAAAAGTATAACTTGGGCTATAGCAGTAAGAAACATTCTAGGCAAAGGGCTAACAATGTAAAGACTAAACATAGAGACAGCAGCTCTGATAGTGAAAGTACTGGGCTGATAGTAAATCATGCACTGTCAGCTAATGCTAGTGGTCCATTAGACAGCTGGATCGTGGACTCGGGAGCAGCCTGTCACATGTGCAATGATGATAAGCTGTTTGTTGAATTTGATAGCCCAGAAGAGCCCATAGAAATCATATTGGGTGATAAACACACACTGCAAGCAACAGGTCAAGGGGTTGTTGCATTGGAAATGAACTTGTCAAATGGCAAAAGAAAGAAATGCAAACTACGCAATATGTTGTATGTGCCCGATCTGTCCTTCAATCTCCTCAGTGTGTCAAAAGCAACTAAATCTGGGAAGATGACCGAGTTTACCAAAGAAGGTTCGTAAAATACTGGATGCAAATCACAAGGTGATAGCTGAGGTGACTCGGGTTGGTAGCTTGTACTACTTTTTTTGCCAAACCAATAATCAAAGGGCAAATGCAGCTACAGGTGAAGGTCAGGTGAAAAAGGAAACTATCTGGCATCGACTGTTTTGGTCACCTTGGGGCAAAAAGTTTGCGAAAGTTGGCTAAGGACAAGTTAGTTAACTGTTTCAATTATGATGCATCAATAAACATTGATTTCTGTGAACGAGGAAGCATCATCGTACCCAGTTTCCAACCAGCACTAACAAACAATCCAAAAAGCCACTGGAGTTAGTGCATAGTGATGTTTGTGGAAAAATGAACACACAGTCTCTTGGTGGTGCTGAACATTTTCTGACTTTCACTGATGACAGCACAAGATATGTATGGGTGTATGTGCTGGTGGAAAGGTGGAAAATTCACCAGGCCGAAAATTCACAGCTTTGCACATTGACAATGGTGGTGAATTCACATCAGCTGAATTTGAAAACTACTTGAAAACAGAAGTAATAAGACACGAGCTCACTGTGCCAAAGACCCCCAAGCAGAATGGTGTTTCAGAGAGGATGAATCGTACTCTTGTTGAAACAGTACGCTCAATGCTGGCTGACTCTAAACTACCACAAAAGTTTTGGGCTGAAGCCTTGTCAACAGCTGCTTACTTGAGAAATCAAAGCCCGACCACAGCTCTTGAAGGAATGACACCATTTGAAGCATGGACTGGTCAAAAACCCGAGGCTGATCACCTTCGAATATTTCGGTGTATGGCATATGCCCGTGTTGCCAAAGATGAGAGACAGAAACTGGACTCAAAAGCAAAGAAATGTATTTTGTTGGGCTATGGAAAGAATACAAAGGGGTATCGGTTATATGATCCTCAACGTGCCTGAGTCTTTTTCACTTGAGATGTTCTGTTCAATGAATTTTAAAGCTGTGGGCTTGAGAAGGAGCCTGATGAGTCAGAACAAACTGATACATAACAATTGATGTTTCCAGTGACAAAGAATCCAGTTTCTGATGACACAGACTCACAATTATGATGATCAGAAAGGGAAAGATGACAACACAGTTGTTATGGAGAATGGGTTACCCTTGCAAATGATAAAGTGAGTGAGCCAATAACTGTGAGAGAAGCACTAGATAGCCCAACTGCTTCTAAGTGGCAGAGTGCCATGCAGAAGGAGATGAATATAATATAATATACTTGCGATCATTATAAAATATATCGATGAACAAATCTTTCCCTGTCCGACTGTGTGAAATTTTGAGAAGTTCCAATGAACCAGAATCCTGATTTATGAATTGATGCTGATAACCTAATACTTTGTCTTGGTATTTTATTTCCTTTGCTCACAGACAATAGGGTGATTATAATAAATTGTGGAGGTGGGGCAACTTAAGACTGTACTTGAGTTTGTGTACCCTTCTTAAGTTCCTTTATATAATCATGCATCAGCCTGTCACCTACTAACCCTGGCAGCCTGAAATTGTTTTCTTTTCTGCTCCTGTGTTTTATTATACCAGTCTCAAAGGCCTATGAAAGAGAGTAGCTTGCTCAAAGGCGGGTCTGGGGGGGTCTTTGTCGAGGATAATGCAACAAGGGAAGGAATAAAAGGCTTTATTGTGTTAATTTTCAAAACATATACTTAAACATATGGAATATACCATATCACTTAACTCAGTAAAGAAAAAAAACTAGTCTTAGTTTACATAAATTTGCGTCTCACTATTACTTTATTCTGAAATTCTTCGAAATGGGAGGGGCCCCAATAATCCCTCTTCATGTCAGTTGCGGTCAATGGTAACTCCACAAACTCTGGCCCCTATACCAATGAATCCTGCTCATGCCACTGTTGACAGGTATTACGGGTAGTAGTAATATTATCTGTGTTACTCTTAGCTCAAAGACTTTTATATGCAATGTAGATATGTAAATCCAAAGTAGGAGACATTTTTATTAGCTTTTTGAATATGAAACGGGATTGTTGACTCTGCGAGTAGTTGGGCAATTTCTGCTGCCAAATATTTTGATAAAATTCAAGATATATCAAGGATATTTGGGGGTGAAGGCAACCAAAAAAGTAACGGAATTGTCAAGCATTGGATGTAAGTTAGCATCAATGAATCACAGGGCTGTCTTGGTAGGATTGGACCTCATCAGTCTTTGGATTAAAATCGTCTTTTAACTACGTATGACCAATAACATGATTGTTCGAGCACCTTCTGGAAATGTCCTGTTCGATGTCTAACAACAATGTCCTGGAATATTTGTCAATTTAGCCCAGTATCAGCAATGGTGGTCAATCTGGAAAGTTGTGGGATGTTCAAGCACACTACTGGCACGTCAAATAGTTGAAAATTCTAGAACATATGCAATACACTACGGTACTTTACTAACAATTGCCAGAAACGTTTGATGAAAATTATGAATCTGTTATACATTGGTTCCTTGTAATGCATTGTGAGATGGTGCCCTGGTAAAACTACCAATTACCACAGAATCTTGCTCCAATGAAGTAATACTCTATGAAGGGAACATGGACAGACCTCAGATTTGGTATGTGTACTGCCAGTGTCTCGTCTTAACCAATTGTTTTTGCTTGATTGCTGGCAGGTAGGTTAGGTAACTATGATCGAGTCAAGTGATGAAGCCTAAGTATACAGCTGCATCATAAGGTCTTATTCCACGGCTCAATGAGCCTATAAAGTTGTTGATCAACAAAATGCATGATCTATAACTTGTCTAATAACTTAGGTTACTGGAAGGCTAATGGTTGTAGCTAGGTAAACTAATGTTGCATGCTGCTTGAATAGAGCTCTAGTCATCTACATCTAATAAAAGGGTAGACTTCAATATGATGATTTCATATAAGTTTAACCATAAGCAAAAAGTCATTGATACATGTCAACATCCTAAACTCATGAGTGTCTTTAATCACTAAAAGTGTACTCATTTGTGAGAGCTCTTTCACAGAGGTCATCGAGAGTTGTAATGATATTTTACTGATTTGAAGGTTCTTAAAGGTCTTGATACGCACACATGTTCGAAGTACTAACGTAAATCCAACGGAAAGTTGTTTCTCTCTCCCTATGTTACAGCTACAGTAAACGAACAGGACCAATAATTTCATCTGAATCAAGATGGTGACGCCAACGTTGTTTAAAGCAAATGTCATAACTGCTATTACAGTAGTGGTGATACCATGCTGTCTAATTCATCTAATTACACATGATGAAATACCACAAGTCACTAGCTCACATATACGAGAGGAATGCAGCAGGGAAAATGTGAGGATGGTGACTATCTTTGGAAAAAGGATATATCATCACATTTATTATGTTCGCTATCTTTCGGAGACCACTCCTTTTATTGAATTCAATAAAGACTCTGTCACAATTGCTACTCATTGTAGTACAAACAATTTACACTATTTGACAGCACTAATTGACCGATGGACTGGTCCAATCTCAGTAGCTATTATCAGCCACCCAAATGAATTTCAGAAGACAGTTAGTATGATACGTAGGCTCGCTGATTGTCAACCAGAAATCCTAAAACGAGTGCGTTTTCAATTCGTCTGTCCACTGCTGAATTCACATAACATATTTCCAAACTTCAGTCGAGTAACTGATATAACATGCGAATTATTGAACGAAACTATGAAAACTACTTTTCAGCCTGCAAAAAATTATGAACAAAAGAATTTCTCATATCCAAATAACTTGATGCGAAATTTGGCTCGCATGGACGCCCAAACTAACTATGCCCTATCAGTGGATATTGACGTGGCTGCCGAGTGAAGATCTTTACTCACAAACAGAACAATTCATACGCAAATGGGGAAGACAAAGGAATCTACAGAAAACGGCACTTGTTTATCCAGTATATGAAGTTGACAGCCGTTCATTCAGTATTCCAAAGGATAAAATAGAACTCAAATCAGCTATAGAAGAAGGCATTGTGCGTGATTATCATATCATAGACTGTCCAGACTGTCAGGCAGCAACAAACAGTACCAGGTGGCTATCCATCACGGTAAGTAACGTTCCCATAGTCTTCATGATTTGAGATATGGCATGTCTTTGACTCAACAAATCTTTGATTTCATCGAGTTTAACTTTTGGTAGAACTTACGGCAGCAACAATAAAATAACCAGCAAAATAACAATATGCCTTGATTCACACAAGGAATTGTGTTGTGCCTGCATGATGAACTGCATTCTAAGACCATAAAATTATGCAAACATGTTGACAGATTACAGCACACTTTTTTTAGATGTTAAAGGCTGTTCATACTACTCAGGATACAGAATCACAGGTGTACCCTCTGTACATTTGCAGTTGGTCTATGGATTTGAATATATTTTAAAATAAACTCCGTTTTTGGGGAACGTGTTTTAGGTATGACTGTTTTTTGTGTAATTGAACAGGTTTCTATTCATACAATAATACACAATGGTTTCTGGAGAATCCCCCCCCCCCTTCAAATGGACAACCTCCCAAATCTGCAACTTTCCCTCAGACAATTCCAACTGTCCTTAACTTAAGCCTTATCCTTTCGCTGAATTAAGGGAGTTGTCCCGGCTGGAATTGTCCAAGGGAGGTTGTCCTAGATGTAATTGTTCGAGGGAAGTTGCCCACTTGGGAGGGGAGTTACCTGGTCACACACACAATAGGTACGTATAG
The DNA here is from genome assembly GCA_021234535.1 of Stichopus chloronotus. Lineage (NCBI taxonomy): Eukaryota > Metazoa > Echinodermata > Holothuroidea > Aspidochirotida > Stichopodidae > Stichopus > Stichopus chloronotus. The sequence goes on from CM037849.1 coordinate 9,795,130, forward strand.
TACATCCAGCTGAGTCACAATTACTTGTATACCTTACTTGCATGAAGAAAGTATGCTAACTATATAGGCCACGAGGTAGTTGGGGAATTTGGTCGATTGCTACACGCATAGGTTGCAGAGAGAAAAAAAAAAAAAAAAAAAGGTGGGGAAAAAGGGAAAAAAGAGATTGTGAAAGATATGGAGAGAGGGAGAAACATAAGATCATAATGCAATGCTCTGGAACTGATTGTGCTCAGAGTGTCCACAACTCCAGTATCATCATGTCTAAACTATTGTTAGTCCTGTAGGACGTTTGGGCCAATATTCGATAAGCCGATGAGCATGTATCTCCCCTTCATGTTCCCTTCCTGGGACATAGCATTTTGACAGAAAAACAAATAATGAAACACTTACAGAAGAACACAGAATTGACAATGATTTCATTTAGATCTTAACTGCTACCCTCGAGTCCAGCATAAAGCAGCATATAAACGGCTATTCAGCATCCAGTTCATTGTCATACTTGCTACAATGCTGTGCAAGCGTAAGCAGATTCAAAGGAGATGTTTGTTGCATTTGAGGAACATAGGAGTCTGCAGCATACAAAGGGTAAGGGTGACTTTGTGCTTGATGTGGATTGTGGACACATGATAATGCCACTTACCACAGATGCACACAACAAGATGGACCACTAACAGGCACTGACAAAACATTGCAAGCTGGAGCATATAGGGCATATTTCATTCCTGCCATACTCTTCCCCTTTTGCATAGATTCCTTTGCAATGTGAAAAGGAGATGTCTTCTTTGTAATTTCTCTCAGTTGCCAGCATGAAGCAACTAGTCTTCTACTCTACTTTCTTAAACATCAGCCATAGGCCGTCATGTTTTAAGTATATATCACTACGTTAACTTAAATATTGCCCAAATGTGTCACTAAACAATGCATGGCAATCAGAAAAGTGCATTGCATTATGGGCAGGTAATTATCATTAAGCATGATGTTGTATAATACTGCAATCTTTTTCTTTTAAAGTTGATACTACTCATGCTTTTTACTTGAAATCCTACACTGTTTAACATTGTAATTATTTTTAATTACACAATGGTTACATGGTTACTTATGTTACAGTTTCCATTCCTTCATCCCTTTCACCTGTTACGGTGCATATACTTTCACTTGTTTTCAGAATTAGGACAATGAGTATTTACAAAAATTATGTTACTGGATTTTCTAATAACAAATGTAGCAGAGGAAGAAAAATTCAGTGTCTTGTTACAACCAAGGCTGGTTACAACCATATTGTCTTTCTACAAAAAAGGATTGAATAGTTGTACAAACATTAATTTATGATACTCAAACTAAATCAACTCTCGGTCTACAGCCTGATGGATACAATGAATAATTAGTCGAAGGTGAAATAGTGCTCAAAACCTGATACTGTCAAAAACAATCTATAACTGTGCACATACTTTAAGGAGATAAAATAGTTGTCAGAAAATACATGCTGTGGACCATATGGTTTGTAAAAATACATCTAAAGAAATTTTCGTAAAATGCCAGGTTCTCTTGTTCAGAAGGTGGAATTGACCTGTTCCTTGTTAGGTTTATTGCTGGTGTGCTCCTGTGCTTGAAGCAAACTACAATGCTTAAGATAAGATAGACAGATATGTGAATTTGGTTTAGTTCATCTGCGCTTTGTTGTTTGTTTATTGTGATGGTCTTGCTAGTCCACTGGTTACTAGCACTGTTCCCTTAGCCTAAGTACATTTGATCCACCTGATCTAGGCCTAACTAGTTAGGCCTAGCCTGAAACATCAGGATTGGTGGCAGGAGGGTAATCCCCTCATCAGTCACCACTAGTCAAATGCCTCTTCCACTTCACTCCTCCAAATAAATATCAGTGATTGTGTCTATGTACTGTATTATCTTCTCTTCAATTGTTGGGTAACTGTAGTTTAGTTTAGTTTAAAAAAGGATCAGGAGGGACAATTAAATCCCCATCAAGGACCCTGAAAAAAAAGACAACAATCAAACCTGGTCATCAAACCTGGTCACAAGGCCTTGACATCACTACATCCTCAAGCAACCCATTCCACTCATTCACTACCCTCTGAGAAAAGAAGTAAGGACGAATATTGATCCTACTTTGAACCTTCTGGAGTTTATGACAATGACCTCTAGTAATTTTACTATTAGCAAACTTGAAAAAATCAGAAAATGATAAATTATCAAATCCATGAACAATCTTATAGACTTGTATCAAATCCCCACGTAATCTTCTCAGCTCAAGTGAAGTGAGATTTAAGAGACGTGACCTGCTGTTATAGGGGACACCCTTGAAAGCCCTAACCAATCTAGTAGCCCTGCGTTGGACTTTCTCAAGTAACTCCTTATCTTTAGAAAAATATGGGTTCCAAGCTTGAACAGCATACTATAGATGAGGTCTAACCAACTGCTTATAGAATCTAACAACAATGTCTCGCTTAAGGAAACTAAAATTTCTCTTAATCATACCTAAAATCCTCTTTGCTTTTTTAGCTGCTTCAACACACTGCTTAGTTGGCTGTAAAGAAGAATCTATGTGAACACCTAAGTCCCTTTCAACAACAACCTCTTGCAGTGACTGTCCATTCAAAGTGTACGAATACCTAGGATTATTATTGCCAATATGCATTACCTTGCATTTATCAATATTGAACAGCATTTGCCACTCCTGAGACCAAGTGAAAACACTGTCTAAATCCTTCTGAAACCTTTCTGAATCACCCTCAGAATACAGTTTGGTGTCATCAGCAAACTTCTTAGCTCTACACACAATTTCAGCATCGATGTCATTAATGAAAGCAATAAACAGGAGAGGACCCAACACAGACCCCTGGGGAACCCCACTAGTAACCTCCTGCCAAGAAGAACCACCCTCTGTTTCCTATTTCATGGCCAATTCTGAATCCAGGTCAGTAAATTACCACAGATACCCATACTCTTTAATTTAAACAAAAGACGCTGGTGGGGAACCTTAACAAAAGCTTTCTGAAAATCCAGAAAAACAACATCTACATAGTTCTGTCTATCCAATGAACTAGTAACATCTTCCATGACCTCCAAAATATTGGTGAGGCACGACCTTTTCTGACAAAAGCCATGTTGAGACATTCTGATTAAAGAATAACTACTGAAGAAACTAACCATAGACTTTTTAACAATACATGCCGTTACTCGTACGTTAAAATGGGATTCACTTCAACCTCACTCTTCCCTCGTTCTACTGAGGTTCAACTTGTTGCAAATTTTCATCGCCTTAGGTCACTTTTATTACCTAATGCTTTGATAATCCACATTGGTCAATTAAACATTATTGTAAAGTAACTCAGTACATGTCAATCCAATGTCTAGGCTTTCTTGGGCTGCCTGGCAAGGGGTATTAGATGTCATGTCCATAGGTAATACATGTGTAATCGGGCATGAAAAAGGATCTGTTGAACACTTTAGCACGGTTGTAACGTCATGAGATTCCATGACCTTACAAACAACACTAGTGAGACTGACAGGCCTGTAATTACAGGGCTGTGACTTATCTCCCTTCTTAAAAATTGGGGTGATGTTAGCACACCTCCAGTCCTCAAGAACATAACCTTCAACCATAAATTTTTTAAAGACCAGTGACAGTGGAACACAGAATTGTTGAAAAATGACCTCAATAAAATTGGATAGATTGCATCCGGGCCTGGGGCTTTACCAATATTGAGAGAAACCAACTCTTTTAGAACTATCTCACTAGAAAATAAGACAGAGTCCAAATTTGGGAAAACACTTTTTCCAATGGCACTAGGGAGATTTGACAAATCTTCTTGTGTAAAAACTGACACAAAATAATTGTTTAGCAGTTTCGCAAGATCTTCACTGTCAGTAACTACGTTGTCTGCATTGGGATCCCTACGAGAAACAACAGTTTCCTTAACCTTCTGCTTAGACCTAACGTAAGAAAAGAATGCCTTTGGGTTGTCCTTAATATTATCAGCTATACTCTGCTCAAAATTCAGTTTAGCTTTAGAGATTAACCCTTTCACTTTAAGTTGGTGAATGTTAAACTTATAAAGGTCAGAAACAGAGTTACTCATCCTATAATGCCTCCACATTTTCTGCTTTTGTCTAATGGCACACCTAACTTCTTAAGTAATCCACAAAGGCCTACAACTTTTACGACACCGAAACTTCCAGGGAACATGATGATTCATAACATACTTCAATATATCAGATATAAAGTCCCAAGATTCTGAGACACTTTTGCCACTCATTCCATTTACCTAGTCTGTACCTTTCAATAAATTATCAATTGCTACAGTATCTGCTTTAGAAAAATCCGGGATCCTTTCCTTACTTATAGAATTGAACCCCTCACAGACAACATCAAAGGCTACGACATCATGGTCACTTTTACCTAGTTTATCTAGACTCTCAAAATTGTCAGCAACATTAGGATCAGATGTGAAAACAAGATCAAGAATATTATCACCCCTAGTAGGAAAGAAACATGCTGGTGCAAGAAACAGTCCTGAACAACCTCAAGAAAATCAGTGCCATTACTACAACTTAATTCCTCAGCCCAATCAATGTCTGGAAAATTGAAGTCACCCATGATAATAACTTCACCTTTAGCAGCTTTCCTAATTGAGTTAAATAACAAATTATCATTTTCTTTCCCACTATCTGGAGAGCGATAAACTAAACCAATTGTGACAACTGAACCAGCAGCCTTAATTGTTAAGAGTTATTTAAAGTTAACTTGCACCAGACAGAGTTGACAAAGGATCCTTGCAGCTCTGGTTTCTGAACACTAACAATATTATCTCTCACATACAACAAGACCCCCCCAACAAAACCCTTTTTGGTATCAACCCTATCCTGACGATAAATCACATACCCAGGATCAGTAACCTCAGCACTATCAATATCATGTCTTAACCAAAACTCAGTTACACCAAATATATCTGGCTTCATATCCTCAAGAAGTACGGAAAATTCATCCAATTTATTACAAAATACTCCTAGCATTAGAAAAAAAAAATCTTTAACTTATCCCTGGAATTCCTAGTCTTAGATCCCTTCTTAACTCTAATTTATTTATTGGTTTTATTGTAACCCTTGTACTCAGAATGCCTATTGGTTGGGCCAAGATTATCTTTGCTACGATTATCCTCAGTCCTCATCGCCCCCGCATTTAGTTTAAATGCATCTGTTCAACAGTAAAGTTTACCATCATTCCAAACAGTGTGGCCCTGGTGTTACCTAAGTGTAAACCATCCCAAACAAATCTCTCCTACCTTCGAAACATGACCATGTATCAACAAACGTAAATGAAAATTCCGAACACAAGCTACTCAACTCATTATTCAAAATTTTTAACTTATTGGATGGGACCCTGTCATCAAATGTTGGTAACAAACCACAAATAGCAACCTTTGCTCTGGTCGAAGCTAGACGACACAATAATTCACGATATCTGGACCTTATGATATCAATTGGTTCCTTCTCTACATTATTTGTACCCACCTGAATCACAACCACCTCCTCATCCAAAACAATTTTGTTCACCCTTTCACTTACATCTTGAATTTTGGCCCCCAGCAAACAGACCCTAACTCGTTTTGACCTATCCACCCCACAGAATTCATGATCCACGTACCGTACCAGAGAATCTCCACACAATACCATTCATCCCTTAAACTTTTTCCCTTCCCACAGTCCTTTGGTTTTGCCTTCATTATCGTGAGTGTTCCTTTCATCAACAATCCCCTTTTCAACAGACAAGCTTTCGAAACTGTTATGTACTTCTAATGATTCAGTAATTTTTGACACCTCCTCCTTGATTTTAGGCCCCTTGCAAACAACATTCCAATCCCCATTACACCTACAGTCCTTTCACAATTCCTCAAGTTCCTGTAATCTTTCACACTTCCTACAAGTAAAAATGAAACTTTCATCCGAAGCAGATGCAAAGTCACGCACAACTCCCGAATTTTCGAACTCAACCCACATACCACATGAACTACAACAAATAAGTTTCTCAGGGACGTTTACAGTGACAGCCATAGCACAGAAAAAAAGCAACAAAAAAACTAAGGACCAGGCCAACGGTAGACGAAAGTACTGCACACAATGAGAAAAGAAAACGAAACGTAAAGCCTGTACTTTTACTGAACAAGTAACAAAGTAGGCCTACACAAACTCAATGACACAGGACACAAGAAGAAGGAGGACGCTAATTTAGCCTAGCCTGAATATGCTAACCAGATAAGACAGGTACGTGCAAGACAAGTACTGTAAGCACAGGAAGGTACAGTAGCAACATAGCCAAAGAAACGAACAAGTATACAGTACAGGTATGACAAGAGTGAAACAAGAAACAAACAACCAGCTTACCAAAAAAAAAGGTAGTTGGCTAATTAATATAAATTGGTTACGTTAACGAAACTTAGTTGTAATTGCAAAGCCTACACAAACGCTCAGCTAGGGCACTAACTAATATGATTGTACAATACAAAATGACAAGAGGTAAGTGAAGAGCCCTCAAATATGGCCGAAAGAAAAGCACAAACAAAAGGCTGAGAAGGAGACCAAATGGAAAGAAAAAGAGATGACATGAAAACGACAGGAGAGCTGGAGTGACAGAAGCCGAAACCACAGTACACTACAGTAAGGGAACAAATAGGAAGAGCTAGGCTACAGTTGTACACATACAATAGTACGATAGGATAAAAGGATGCTACACCCTTACCAGTCAAAACGTACCTTTACCAAAACGTCCCCGTACCAAAACGCCCCTCCCCCCAAAAACGTCCATGTCAAAACTTATTGTATGACTAATGCGACTGAGGATGGTCAGACCAGTTGCTGCAAATCACGAAATAATAGAACTTAAACTTACACTCACTGTGAACGTAATTAGCCTTAATTTATCTGACCACAATCAGGCTTAGGCATATACCAACTATGCCCTGTAAAGAAATTCACGGATCCATCTAATAACAATCAACTTACTTATCTAAGCAACCATATAGCCACACCGATTACTGAATTTCTACAGCGTATCGATTTAATTGAATTGATCTACAGCCAATTATTCCACTTGAATAGGTTATTCGTCAATCCGTTTACCTACCATTTTCAAATTCCTATCACTTTCCTACATGAAGTTTCGCTTTGATCCTCATTTTGTGTTTGATATATCCTATGCGGGGACTTTTGTACTTTACATATATAATACCACGGGGACATTTTGGTAAAGAGCGGGGACGTTTTGGTAGCTAAAAAGCGGGGACGTTTTGGTAAAGGGACGTTTTAACTGGATACCCGCTACACTCACCAACAGCTTGACAAACACGAGGGAATATTTGCACAAAAGGTTACGATAACAGGAAAAAAACACACATAGGCCTAATACCACAAGGAAGCCACACAAAATACGAAAAACAAACAGTAAAAAGTAAAATCTTAACACAATAGGAAGTAAAAGCAAGGAAATTAACAATCAAAAATCTAGCACTGAAACGTACGTCTGTTCGCCATAATAGCCAATCGCCACAGTTCCTGTAGGCCTAAGTACCGGTCCATCCTAGTTCTAAAATATGTTTATCATATCAGGTAGGCCTAGCCTAACGTAGATTTGGACCTAGGCCTACATTCCAAATAATAAATTCACAAAGTTTGTGTCACATTTGTTACCTGCTCAGCAATGATTACCCTCTCTTTTAATCAAAAAACCAAAACGCACCCTGTGGGAATAGGCCTAAATTAAAAGAAAATCTCCTGAAGTAGAAAAAAAGTCACGATCCTCAGAAAGTAACTCATACTTCATCATTAAAAGCCAGGGGTTGTTTGATTTAAATCAAGCTGATTAAAATCAAGTTTCACATCATGATCTTTATAAAAAAAATCAACAACCCTGTTAAAGCTCGTAGATCATACTAGTAGCACAAACAGAGTCCTAGATAGGGACTTAATTGTCCCTCCTGATCCTTTTTTTCTACTAAACTAAACAGAACTTTTTTCACGGTCGCGTAAACACTGTGTTATGATACAATGCGTGGTGACACCGTGTTGGCTAAACGTTATGGGATGCCTACAAATGTTGAAATACGACGAGAAGATCAAAGTTGTGTTGTAACTAATTGCCACCCTCATTAAATGTCAGCAAAGGTGACCATTTCTTTACCATTCTACATACCATTGATGGCACAAATTGATCAGTACTCAACTCTTCGTTAAAAAGGTTGTTATGCTTGTGTGTTCTTGTACACCTAACACCAATACGACAGTAGTAATACGAGACTGTGAGACTGAGTCGAGTAGGCTCTTGCTAAAAGTTTTAGCAAAGCTTTGGAATGACCTTTTGACATGTGAGGTCATGTTGCTTATCGCGAAACTACGAACTCAGTTCATACAGCATGAGGACGATGACAACAGCTGCAGTGTACAATATAACGCAGAACAGTGTGTAGACCTTACAACGCAAGATGTCTAAAACTATGAAGAAAATGTGTTCGCAACATAAGAAAAAACAATTGGCATTTAAACATTGCTTCCGGCCTCGTACCGGCCTCGACACAAATTACCGAGGCCACAGGGCACCAGACCAAGGCTGAGACCGAGTCATTGCCCTCCGAGGCCAAGGCCACGTCCGATGACTGGAAAATCGCGGTCTCGAAGACGAGGTGGTTGTCGAGTCCTCCAACGCTACTTATAAATACTGAAGGAGACACGGAGACTAGGTTTATGAAATTCTGCGGAACGAAACGAAACGAAACAAAATATCCTTACCCTGATAACACGATCTCTTTGATACATAGCAAACTAAGGAATGTAAGGGGAGGACAAAATTCAATCGCTCAAAGTTTTTACAGATTTTCTGTGATGTTTTACGAAATATCGTTAGGGTGGTGGGGTATTGATATTCTGCGAAACGAAACAAAATAGCATTACCCTGAAAAAACGATCTCTTTGATACATAGCAAACTAAGAAATATTAGGGGAGGACAAAATTTGGGTTTGCTGCTTTCTTGTCTTATGACATCTGCTTAATACCAAAAACAAGTGCTACACATTATTGTTACATTACGCGTAATCCCAGTCATACGTACAGTGCACCACACACGACGACAGCGGAACTGTAAACAAAGTGTTGGGGGCCTACGCGGAATTACCTCTGCTAGAAGGGCGGTGATCCAGCTGATAAAATGATTAACTTCAAGTAATTTTCTACACAATAGTTGATAAAATGGTACCGTAAATCTGGGAACAAAAAACAATGTTACGAAGTGATATGGGCTAAGATTTCCCGAGAGAGTCACTCAAGAAGAAACGAGACTCCTAAACAACGTCCGAAATCAGTGTGACGTAAAGCTCGTCATATACCGTAACTAACTTCGTCGTATCGGTTCTGATTCGCAGACAACTTTGGAAAGTAACTTTGGGTGAATAAAATTTTAACCAATCAAAATGTTTCTTACATCAAACGAAAGGAAAATTCTTCTCCCCCTTCCTCCCGTGGGAAGGCACTGGAAAGTCTTTCGTGCCTGCCTACCATGCTATTGCTCAAGAGGCAGAAATGTAAACCTTGCCAAATCGACAGAACTGTCACTGAAATGACGGATTCGGTTTTGAAATTTTGTGCAATTGCTATATCAAACAGATCGTGTTTTCTGGGTAAGGCAATTTCTTTTCGTTTCGCAGAATATCAATACCCCACCACTCTAATGATATTTTGCGAAACAAAGCGGAAAATCTGTTATTATCTTTTGCTATGTTGTCAGCTGTTGATTTGTGTTGATTTCTGTTCCACCTGTGTTGGAGCATGCTTGTATCTTGCTGTGTTAAAGTTTGTACTTGTTATGTTAATGAGTTATGCTTGTCTTGGTTAAGTGGTAATCTGCACTTAGTTGTATTTCATTGAGTTTGGGTTTGGTCGGCGATGGAGAGACACGTTAAATAAATGTATTCCTTCTGAACATATAGTTGTACGTTATTGGATTTATTCTGTCTTCTCATTTCCCGAGACCAACTCGGCGCCCGTTACAATACTTTGAACGGTTGAATTTTGTCCTTTCCTTACATTAATTAATTTGCTATTCCTCTCTTTACTTTAATTAATTTGCTATATATCAAACAGATCGTGTTTTCAGGTTTTGGCTATTTCGTTTCGTTTTGCAGAATATCAATACTCAACCACACTAATGATATTTTGCGACACAGCACTTACTTTTCTATATATCAAACAGATGTGTTTTCAGGTTTTGGCTATTTCGTTCCGTTTCGCAGAATATCATGAGCCCTGAGACTACCTATCGTCACTCTTTTTGTGGCGATAGGTAGTCATACGCTATTTCTTTCATCCCAACATCCTATACAGAGTCAGTTTCGATGAAGGCAAGTTGGCTGGCGTCTTGGCTGGCCTCTAAAATGGCCAAATCTGGCTGCAATAAGTACTAGGGCTTCACGACCGTTATTCTCAAGTTGCTGAATATTCCATAGGAATATACGTGCCGTTATACAATAGTGCATGGTGCTGACTAGATGTTATCGACTAGATGTTACGATCATGTGTCTATATTAAATGAAATATTTTGACCGCTAGGTTCCAAAATTAAATATTGATTGGTTCTGTGGTCCCGATCAAGCAGGTATGATCAAACGAATGAGTGGTCGTTGCGGTTACACTGAATTGTTTAGAGGTTGTGACACGTAAAGTTGAGAGGGCAGTTGTAACTCAACCCGTCTGTTTGGAATTCAGTACTTTAAAAAACTCGGCCGTATATTAAAGGAAAATAAGCTGAAAGTGAGCCTGTCGAGCCCAACAATTTGCAAACGAGTTCCATGGTTAAAACCCAGGTGATTCTACAGTTTAATGTACCAAGGCCTTAGCCAGTTTCTTTTTTTTTGTGAGGGGGAGGGTACAAGAGGAGAGGTTTGCTCTACCAAGACTTAAGCCAGGATGTCAAATCAGTTGGTCCACATCAGATAGGCCTATGTGGCATGAGGAGAGGCTTAAGGCAGTGAAGGAGGGGGGGGGGGTGGGGTGGCGCCTCTCCTCTTTGCCTATAAAGGATCATGTTTGCCATTCTTAGTCGCCTCATCATGGTGCAAACTTGACTTTCTTTGACACCTACACCCATGAACCTAAAGTAAACGTTAAAGAGTGTTGAAGGGTACTGGGTGCCGGCAGTAGTATCTAACTGGAATGGCATCATATATGTAGGAGCGGAGGGCACAAGAGGAAAAAAAAAGGGTTTTCAAATCTTCCGGATGGCCGGAAACGGAACTTGCCGGTGTTCCAAGTTGCTTGTACCCAGTCTTGAAATAGGAATCTCATGCCTACAAATTTCTCAATAAATGAGATAAAAATCAATGTATGAAAAATGGTAATACATATCAGATGGGTTGAGATGATGCAAGGATCATTATGAATTATTCATTGTTTCATTGATACCTCGGAACAGTTGGTAATACTAGGTAGAGGAGGAGGTGGGGGGGGGGGGGAGTGAGCTTGTTGCATGCACCCGTGGTGAAACATTTTCAACCTTTTTTTTAAAATGAAATGGCGAACTTTTAAGTAGTAGAATTGACATACTTTAAGTAGTAGAATTGACGTACTTTTATAACTGGAATATGAATTTATCAGTAAAAGTCAAAGTCCGCTGAATATGTTATAACCACTTCAAAATAACATTGTTTAAGCTCTGTTTTTGCATAGACGAATATTCATATTTATTCCCGATTGATCTGTTTGATTTCAATTAGTAACGGTGATTTATTGCTATGCTTTCTTGGTGAAACTGACTTGTAGGACCAACACAAAAGTCGAGACAATTTTCATATTCAAATATCTGGAAGATGAGCACATAGTTCTCTTTCACGTTTTGTTACATGAGATTTTTTCCTCCACAAAATACAGAATAATGGTTCCTACTGGCAATAGATCAGTTAGCATTGACAACCAATACTTTGGGTTTTTTTTTATTTTTTCTTTTAATTGGGGGTTGTGAAAAATACGAGAGACATTGTTTCTTGAATCTGTGACGTAATGTATATCCAAGTTTTATGATTGACTGTTCAGGGAGGCGTATTGTGAATGCGTCCATTGCTGCGGATTCCATCCCTTAGCCGCATACTCGTATCCTGTTTATAAGCAACAGACCCATCGAAACCGTGAATCAATGATTTCATACGTTTGTGAACACCTTGTTTCAATTGTGTCGTTAATTTGTTTCGTCTTAGTTTCCAATATCGTAAAAGATCACACTTATGATAAAATAAAACATATAGACCTTATCGAAAATATGCAACGGCGAGCCACTAAATTAATTCCTGGATTAAAAGATTTTTCCTATGAACGGAGGCTGGAAATCTTAGATTTGCCTACCCTAAGTTATCGCCGGTTAAGAGGAGATATGATTGAAGTTTATATAATTGTAAGCGGTAAATATGATGCAGCTGTATCTGACCTATTTCCTATTGTGCGGGATTGTTCTACACGTGGACATGATTATAAAATTTATAAAAGGAGGTCAATGTCAAACTCACGCAAAAATAACTTCACACACAGAGTTGTGGACGCTTGGAATAACCTCCCAGCAATCATTGTTAGTGCACGCTAGTGTAGCAATATTTGAAAGGAGACTTGATAATATTGGAAAAACCTTCCTGTTCGTTTTAAATTATAAGGAAATCCTCGAGAATTCCTTAGAAATTCCTTAGAATTCCTTCGTTATTCACACTAGATGTTACTGGAAGAAGAGCTGGCCATATAGGCACATCAAGTGCCTTCTACCAGATATTCTATCTATCTATCTATCATCTATCATCTTATCTATCTATCTATCTATCTATCTATCTATCTATCTATCTTCTATCTATCTATCTGTCTTCTGTCGTCTGTCTTTCTGTCTGTCTGTCTTTCTGTCTTTCTGTCTGTCTATCATCTATCTATCTATCTATCTATCTATCTATCTATCTATCTATCTATCTATCTATCTATCTATCTATCTATCTATCTTCTATCTATCTATCTATCTATCTATCTATCTATCTATTCTATCTATCTATCCGTCCATCCGTCCATCCGTCCATCCGTCCATCCGTCCATCCGTCCATCCGTCCATCCGTCCATCCGTCCATCCGTCCATCCGTCCATCCGTCCATCCGTCCATCCGTCCATCCGTCCATCCGTCCATCCGTCCATCCGTCCATCCGTCCATCCGTCCATCCGTCCATCCGTCCATCCGTCCATCCGTCCATCCGTCCATCCGTCCATCCGTCCATCCGTCCATCCGTCCATCGTCCATCCGTCCATCCGTCCATCCGTCCATCCGTCCATCCGTCCATCCGTCCATCCGTCCATCCGTCCATCCGTCCATCCGTCCATCCGTCCATCCGTCCATCCGTCCATCCGTCCATCCGTCCATCCGTCCATCCGTCCATCCGTCCATCCGTCCATCCGTCCATCCGTCCATCCGTCCATCCGTCCATCCGTCCATCCGTCCATCCGTCCATCCGTCCATCCGTCCATCCGTCCATCCGTCCATCCGTCCATCCGTCCATCTATCCATCTATCTATCCATCTATCTATCTATCTATCTATCAAGCCTGGACGTTTCCCGTTCCTCAGTTCTCCCCCATTTCCGTCAGCTTATCATCTCTCCCTCCTCTTCTCACTTTCCTTTTCTGCAGACTGCTCTCATTTATTTTTGAAAATCATCCATCTCGTCCCCAAAATTTCTGGGATACATTCTGCACCCTCACCCTCTTCGCTGGCTACGTCACTATAATGCACTCCTTCAGGTAAACATCTCGTACCAAGAAACGATCGGATTTTAGAGTGTCGTAATGCTTGATAGTCTTTGTAATTGATAACATGTGTTGTCAAGCCATGGTATGTTATGAATTTGCTAAGTATTCCAGAGGCCGCAACAATATGCTCTGGTATGCTTTAAATATTCGAAGTTTATTGTGCACCATACTGTTTCAAGAACTGTGTAACCTTTTACTACGTCGTATGTATTGTACATTGAATTCTCTAATGTACGGAAGCAAAGAAGTGCAGTGAGGTGGAGAAACTGTGCTTATAAACAATTGTTGTGTCTATCCCACTTTCGGAAAACACGGGGATGAGCAGCATTAAAGTAGTGAGGGGTATTCCAAGAAAGGACTAACAGTGGGACTTTAACATTTCTTTTCGTGACAACCTCCTGATGAATGAACGTGACCAGACATTAATTTTAACAATCAAAGACAATGGAATATATGATGCTGCTCAATTTCGGTGTGTCACACCGACCAACGTGCGGTGCATGGCACAGGGAAAACATTAAAGTTAATTCGTGGTCTACACTCACTGTAGTGTGATTGAAACGAGAAAAAAAAAAATTTCTATCAAGCATGTGCACTTAATTGCAACCTCATTTGACAGAGCAAAACAATGGAACCTTACATAGGCTACTGACATTTGATAAATTCTTACAGTAATATTTAGTGATGAATATTTAGCATAATATCTAATCAGGGTTATGGTTCAAATATGTGAGAAATAGTTTCAGAAAATGTCAGCATTCTTTCCTGGAACAATTCTATTTTCTCTTACAGGATGGCATTAACGAAACGTCGGCCGTGTACAGTGTCAATTATAAAAGCCTTTGGAGGCCTTCTGAGATTACAATGTGGGAACCATACGTAATTACTCATAAGAGTTCGCCACTCTTCGATGAACGGTTTAACCAGTTTGGGTTTGATCGCATCAGTAATGTAAGTATAGGCTATATCATTTTCCCACAGCGAAATGACTGTAAATATTATTGCAGGCTCTGACACTTTAAAAATATTGAAACGGGCAGAATCCTTTACCTCTTTCTTAATTTTCCATTTACGTTATTGGCATAGCGCCGCCACTGTTATAAGCTACTGGAAACTTTACAAAACTAACCAATCACTTGCCAACGTTTCCCCGCCTTACCGATTTCTATGATATGTGTCCTTCCTGTTGCGGCGGGTGACATTGACAACTTTGTGCGGGTGATTGTACTCCTAGTGGTTGACCTGTGAAGACCTGCGTATATTAGTGTGAATATTTGAGCCTCATTCTTCGGGTTTTATTGTTGTTTTCTGTGGAGGAACCTCGGGGTCACCTTTCGAGGCAACGTAAGTAATTCTAATCGCAACCGTAATAATGTGTCAATAAATCGTTGAACTTCATATACTGCTGTTAGACTCCTCAATCGTGTCGAGTAAATAACCTAGGCCTGTGACCTGCTTATATCGTCAACTTTGAACTTACTATCCACTGGGTACGGCAACGTTACAATTGGTGGGCAGCTGTGGAATTCTAGATTAGCCTAAGCAGAGTAGTCTTTTGATGTGAAAGTCTTGGATACTATAACGATGGACTCTGTTTCATCTGGAATTCTGATCGAACTTGATTCAGACCCAGTCGGTAGTTTAAACGAACATAATAGAGAGAATTTTCTTCATAGACCCTTTGTTGTTATCGATGAAGTTGGGTGTGATCAGACGCAAGATGGCGTTGATGGAGATCGGTGTAGTGACAGAGTTACTGCATCAAGACGTAGCCCTGCTATGGAAGATTGGAACGAAGATCGGTGCAGTGATTCCAGCTTTGGGATTACCGCATCAAGATGTCCACAGAATCACGCTTCAGGCAGAAATGAACCCCTAGGAGTAACTGATCACACTCGACCTTCATCCTATGGAATTCAGAATGCGTCAAACAATCCTAGGCTATATTCAGGTCAAAACAGGGACTGTGTAGGGCTATTAGATACACAATCGTACGATGCACAGCGGGATATTCAGGAGTTCACACAAACTTCAGTAGGACATAGGCCTATGAATGTGTCTGCTGAAGGAATTTGTCATGAACGTAGTAATATGTCTTTAGAACAGGACAGTTGGTGGCTAGAGGGGCGATCAGGGGCAACCCAGCGTGAGAACCAGCATTCAGCAAGATCTACGGATCTGCCGTGGATGCCAGATGTCCAGTTGCCCCAGACGACAGTTCAAAGTCACCGGCAGAATTCCTCACCCCTAGTGAATGTAGAAAGTTTCCAGAGAATGCGTCGAACACGCAATGGCTCCCATTCGTCGGACAAGGTGAAAATGCGTCGAACGCAATATTCCGAATTTCGTCCGATGCACGAAGAAGATCCTTATCAGGAGCGATACCCGATGTTGCCTCAAACGAAATGCAACGACCGGCGTTTGACGAACGAGGGGGAGATGCGTCGAACCCAGAACTGTGAGCGCCGTTTGACGAACGAAGACGAAATGCGTCAGACGCAAGTAACCGACTTGCGTTTAACGGATGAAGAAGAAATGCGTCGAACGCAATATCCCGACCTGCGTTTGACGAACGAAGACGAAATACGTCAGACGGAAGTAACCGACTTGCGTTTAACGGATGAAGAAGAAATGCGTCGAACGCAATATCCCGACCTGCGTTTGACGAAACGAAGACGAAATGCGTCAGACGCAATATAACAACTTGCGTTTGAGAGATGAAGGACCGTTGCATCAAAAGAGATACCCGGTGCTGCGTCAAACGAAATGCAGCGATCAGCGTTTAACGGACGACGATGAAATGCGTCAAATTCCGCATGAAAGGTTGCGTCCTGCGGATAGGGAACTAATGCGTCGAACGCAATGTGACGAATTGCGATCGGTGGACAAAAAAGAGCTGCACTCAATGCAAAAATCAGAGCTGCCAGGAACACAGTGTTATGGGATGCATTCGGCGAACGAAGAAGAGATAGGTCGACTGCATTATGATTACTTTGGTCCAACGGGAAAAGAGGCGTGTACAAGAAAAGACAACGACTCTCGTCAAACATCCGGTTCACAGTCGACCAACGAAGCCAGACCATATCATTCTCAACGCGTCCATTCATCTTGGACAGCAGTGGACAAACAGGACCAAAATAGACGAGGGAACCATTTCATGAAGCCAAGCTCTTTCAATGGAGAATCTAACTGGACGGATTATTTAGTGCAATTCGAAATGGTTTGCGATTTAAATGGAAGGAGAGAAAACCAGAAGGCCCTTTATTTGGCCGCTTCTCTAGAAGGTCGTGCTAGGGCAGTACTTGGAGATTTGGATGCTAGCCAAAGGAGAAACTATTCGGCACTTGTCGCCTCTCTAAGTCGGAGATTCGGATCTGAAAATCAGGCACAGCTTTTCCGAACGATGCTGAGGAATCGATCTCGGAGACCAGAAGAAAGTCTACCACAGCTAGCCCAAGAAATGAGAAGACTAACCATGAACGCATACCCTGAGGCTTCGAGGGAAATAGCAGACGCCCTGACTAAGGACTTCTTTGTGGATGCAGTTGGAGATTCCGATGCCAGATGGAGAATATACCAAGCGAGACCAAGAACGTTGGACGAAGCCGTAGAAGTTGCCGTCGAGTTGGAGGCCTTCCACTTAGCTGAAGATAGAAGAAATTATGGACGAAAACAGGTTCGTGTTATTGGGAAAACAGATGGATTGCAACCAGAGATGCAGTTAGAAGAACAGCGGATGGAATACCTATGCAAAACCTTAATGGAAGCGATGAACAGTGGATTTCGAGAAATCGCCGAAAAAATAGCGCGGGCGAAGGCATCTCAACCGACCAGCAGTCACAGTCTTCCTGCTGGATTTTCCACCAACCAGGCTGGTGGTACAAAGAGAAGCAGCCAAGCGCCTCGGAAAGACTCCTGCTGGAATTGTGGGGAAATTGGTCATTTCCGTCGAGATTGTCCACAGCCAGATCGTCGCCAGACCAAAACTTCTGATGCAGCAGACGAACAGGAAAACTCCAACACGCCGAACTTGAGGGTCGAAGATCGGCAGGCGAATACGAGAGACCCAGGAGAAAATTAGTGTGCAGTGGCAGACTCGTTAGGATGGACGACTGGTTGTATATCAACAGTAAGGTCAACGGACAAAATGTCAAGTTTCTTATTGACACGGGGGCTAATGTTAGTGTAATCTCCCCAAGGATCCTGAGGAAGATCCTGGAGAGCGACAGACCAAAACTGGAAACCCCCACGGAAGAAATTCATCTCGCAGATGGAGCCCCCATTGAAACTCACGGTTATGCAAATTTCAAGATTGAAATCGAAGGAAGAACCAAAGTTCACCAAGTATGGGTATCAGACATACATGGCGAAGGACTCCTTGGGATCGATTTTCTGAAGAAGCACGGGTGCGTCATTGATGTGGGTGCTGGTACAATAACGATGGATCATCAACGTATGGACAGGGCGACAAATGTGTCAGAGACTCCGAGAGTTCGTGTTATGGTACACGAGACAGTAGTTGTTGCTCCGGGGAGCGAAGCTATTGTAAAGGGAAGACTGACTGAAGACTGTGAAGGTCTTGGAGTTATGGAACCTGTCGAGAAACTGGAAAGTCGCCATGGAGTGGCGGTGGCCAGATGCGTTGCTTATCCACGGGATAACATGGTACCCATAAGACTAATGAACGTTACTTCCAAGGAAGTGAAGTTGAACAGTGATACGGTCGCCGCTGCGTTTGAAACTGCAGAAGAGGTTAGCGAAATCGAATCCACGGAAGGTGAGAAAAGTCCCAGCAGCAGAGAGGAAATTCAAGGGCTTGACACAACTGCTAATCACTTTGAAGTCCCGAGACACCTAGAGGAACTATGGAGAGAGAGCTCAGAGGTCCTTACCAATTCACAGAAAAGTGCACTCACGAAGTTACTTGTCGACTTCCAAACCGTGTTTGCAGCTGACGGTAAGGACATGGGGAGGACAAACACGGTTAGGCATAAAATTGACACCGGTAACAGTAGGCCTATCCGACAACCTGCAAGAAGACTTCCAATGTCTCAAAAGAAGGAAGAGCTAAGACAAATCCAAGAAATGCCAGACAAGGGTGTCATTGAACCATCCTCCAGTCCTTGGTCGTCTCCGGTAGTCTTAGTTAAAAAGAAGGACGGCACAACAAGATTTTGCATCGATTATCGTAGGCTTAATGCAGCAACTATGAAAGACTCGTACCCAATCCCACGGATCGATGACTCCCTGGACGCTCTAGCAGGCTCCGAATGGTTTAGTACTCTTGATCTAGCCAGTGGCTACTGGCAGGTCGAGCTGTCAGAGGAAGATAAGGAAAAGACCGCATTCTCAACGGCGTCCGGTGGGTTGTACCAGTTCAATGTGATGCCCTTTGGACTGTGCAACGCCCCGGCGACGTCTGAGAGACTAATGGAAAAGGTGCTGGCTGGATTTCAGTGGCAATCTTGTTTAGTGTACTTAGACGACGTCATCGTTTATGGGAAGTCATTCGAAAATGCACTACATAGAATTAGCGAAATCCTTCAGAGGCTAAGAACCGCGGGACTCAAACTCAGTCCACGAAAGTGTAAGCTGTTTCAAAGAAGTGTGCCGTATCTAGGAGATGTAATATTTGCGGAGGGTATTGCGACAGATCCCTCTAAAGTGAAGGCAGTGCGAGAGTAGCCGACCCCGAAAACAGAGTCCGAAGTTAGGAGTTTTACTGGGCTGTGTTCGTACTACAGGAAATTCATCAAGGGATTCTCCAAGATTGCAAGACCACTAAATAGGCTAACTGAAGCTGGAAGAGTATTCAACTGGACTCGTGAATGTGATCAAGCCTTTTTCGAGCTCAAACAAGCGTTGACCAATGCTCCAGTTTTGGCATACCCCAAAGAGAACGTCGAGTTCCTGTTAGATACTGATGCCAGTGACTTTGGTGCAGTCTTGTCCCAGGCGGACAGTGGGGAAGAAAGACCGATCGCATACTTCAGCAGGACCCTATCAAAGGCTGAACGCCGTTATTGTGTAACACGGAAGGAACTGCTAGCTGTCGTAGCAGGGATCAAGAATTTCCATCATTACCTGTATGGGAACCACTTTGTAGTTCGCACAGATCACGGTGCATTGACTTGGTTGATGAACTTCAGAAATCCAGAAGGCCAAACTGCACGATGGCTGGAAGTAATCGGGACTTACAATTTTTCCATTGTGCACAGGGCAGGACGCAGACACGGTAATGCAGATGGTCTTTCCCGGCGACCATGCGGGGACTGTCGACACTGTGACCGCATGGAGGAAGATCAAGATGGATTATCAAGCAACCCTGACCACTGCATCGGAAGGAAACAAGGAGACCTATCTGACGGAGTCCCAACTCGGAACTCCAAGTCAATTGCTCGCAATGAAAGTCTTGCAGATGATGCTTTGAAACAGGCATCCCCCAAAATAGCTGTTGTCACCCGTTCGCAGGCAAGGGAGAAACTGGAACCCGCCAAGACCACTCCAGAGGTTGGTTTTCCGTGGACTCATGAATGTCTTGAACGCCATCAGAGAGAAGATAAAGACATTCAGCCACTCCTTGACTGGAAGAGAAATCGAAACGAGAGATCCCTATTCGCTGAGATCACACCCTGCAGTTCGGTGACTAAGAATTACTGGTCTCAATGGGATCGAATGGAACTGAGGGATGGGGTTTTATATCGAAGATGGGACACCCCCTGTGGTGACAAGACTACATTTCAGTTAGTTTTGCCGAGCTCGTTGCGGTCGCAAGCTCTTTCAAAGTTGCACAATGACCACGCAGCAGGTCATCTAGGAATTAACAAAACTCTAGGACGCATTATGGAGCGGTTTTATTGGTGCGGGTGGAGGAAGTTCGTAAAGAACTGGTGTCGCAGTTGTGACGTTTGTTCATCGAGAAACAAAGTTAATAGAAAGGCTCGAGCCCCATTGCAGCAGTTTGTTGTGGGAGACCGAGTGGAAAGAGTGGCTATAGACGTTATGGGTCGATTACCTACCACTGAACAAGGAAACAAGTACGTAGTTGTTATGGCAGACTACTTCACTAAGTGGACGGAGGCCATTCCTGCTCCGAATCAGGAAGCAACGACGGTTGCCCGCATCTTGGTGAACGAATTCGTCAGCCGATTCGGGACACCGCTACAACTTCACTCCGATCAAGGGCGAAATTTCGAGTCTGCTGTTTTCCAAGAAATGTGCAAAATTCTTCACATTGAAAAGACGAGGACTACGCCTCTTCACCCTGAGAGCGATGGCATGGGATAGGTTCAACCGGACCCTGGAGGACATGATTGCAAAGGTTGTCGATGAGGATCAGAAGAATTGGGATGAATGCATTCCTCTCGCTATGATGGCCTACAGATCGGCAATTCATGAGTCGACTGGACTCACCCCAGCAGACCTAATGCTTGGCGGAAACATCAATCTACCTGTTGACCTAGTGTTACCTCCCACCCCAGAGGAAGAAGACCGTGCACGATACACTACCGAATGTGCTAACCGTCTCGAAGACAGGCTTCGAATACTGCAGGCATTTGCTCGAGAAAGACTTGTCCTCGCTAGTGCTAAGCAGAAGCGTAACCACGACAGACGAGTGAACCACTGTATTTACAACATAGGAGATCCTGTATGGTTACACTATCCACGGAGGAAGAAAGGAATATCTCCGAAGCTTTCCGTAGATTGGGACGGACCCTACGTGGTAACTGGATGCCTCAGCGATGTTACCTTCAGAATACAGAAGAATCCCAGATCCAAACCAAGGATTGTCCACTTTAACCGTTTAAAAGCTTATCAGGGAACTGACCCGCCCACGTGGTTGAAGGAGCAGCCAGGATCAGAAAGGAAAGACCGTGCAACACAGACCGGGTCAACTCGTTAATTATTACAGAATCATCTACTTTTGAAACAAGTTCTATTTTGTTTCCATATCTGTGAGCCGGTCATACTGGCCAATTTGTGTTACATGTAATCTTATTTTGTTTTCTTGCAGACGATGTCCACAGCTCAGGAAGACTATGTTGAGGAGTACCGGTGCCGATACTGTAACCGTAGGTTTGAAGATAAAGGACGGTTGATGCAGCATCTAAGTGACAAACATCGGACGAAACGGCATCGTTGTGCTCACTGTAACTACTCTACCGATAGAGGGTTTGACCTCAGGAGGCACGGAGAGATATACAAGAGGCGTGATAGAAAATTTGCGACAGAAAAGACCCGCCTTGAAGGAGACAGCAAGAGCCAGAGCAGTGAGAAAGATGAACGTCAACGCCCTAAAGAGGATGTTGGAACATCACGAAGGGAGAGGTCACCTGCTGCCGAGAGGAAGGATGAGTCCATGGCGTACCCACCGACCCTGTCGGAGATTATGGAATGCCCTGGGAGTCCTCTGGAGAAAGGAGGTGATCCGTCATCTCAAAGACGTTCTGGTCTACAAGAGGGAGGTGATCCATCATCTCCAAGAAGTCCAAGTCCACCTCAGGCGCAGGCTTTTGGTGAGACTGTCAGAATCCCTACAGATGCGAAGGTACCAGGCAGTGATCCCCAACTCTTCCCACCAGTAGAAAAGCACCTGGACAGTGATGTGACTGGCATCCTACAGCGTTTGGAGAAGGCAAGGACGACAGGGGAAGCAAAGACTACCCGCGAGTGGAAGGTTGTTAGACTGGGGCAAGGACGGATCTTCCGACGCCAGATAGGTTCTGCCATCTTTACCGACGGTACCGTACTACAGTCTCAACTGGACGAGTGGGAGACCCCAGACAACACACGGGAAGTGGAACGTTCTGGCCGCACATAGTGATCTGATCTGATCTATCTGATATATGCTCCTTGTAAATCAGTTGTAATTTCTGTTTGATCTGTAATTACTATGATCTGTAAATTCCATGATTTGTTGTATGTTGCCACTTTTTGTTCCTGTTCGGTGACTCCTAGGGTGATTCCGTGCACCTCATACCTCCTCTATGCAAATTTCCTTAATAAAGTGTGAGGACACACTTGGATCCAAGTGGGGGATAGTGAAACGGGCAGAGTCCTTTACCTCTTTCTTAATTTTCCATTTACGTTATTGGCATAGCGCCGCCACTGTTATAAGCTACTGGAAACTTTACAAAACTAACCAATCACTTGCCAACGTTTCCCCGCCTTACCGATTTCTATGATATGTGTCCTTCCTGTTGCGGCGGGTGACATTGACAACTTTGTGCGGGTGATTGTACTCCTAGTGGTTGACCTGTGAAGACCTGCGTATATTAGTGTGAATATTTGAGCCTCATTCTTCGGGTTTTATTGTTGTTTTCTGTGGAGGAACCTCGGGGTCACCTTTCGAGGCAACGTAAGTAATTCTAATCGCAACCGTAATAATGTGTCAATAAATCGTTGAACTTCATATACTGCTGTTAGACTCCTCAATCGTGTCGAGTAAATAACCTAGGCCTGTGACCTGCTTATATCGTCAACTTTGAACTTACTATCCACTGGGTACGGCAACGTTACAATATGTTAAATTTACGATAGGAGTCATAACTTCGAAGTCAAACAGATACCAAGGTCGTAAAACTGAGGCGATACAACAACATGACATGACCAGGTATTCTACATGGCATTTTGAACGTTGAGAACAATCATATTTAACAGAGTTGAGGGAGTTACTGCTAATGGAAAGCAAAATTTCATACAAGAATTGGTGTATTATATGGTACTCTAAAAAAGTTGGGTAAATTTTTACAATAGCTTGGTTTTGTATACCCGTTACAAACTTTTCGATACAAAATACCCAAGTTGGTCAAATAATTACCAAGGGCGTAGCCGCGATTTTTTTTTCGTTAGAGGGCAAAATCCACTCATTGCCCTATATTTGACCTCAGTCCTGGGGGAGTGGTGTAATTTAAGGCGTATACCAAAGCTTAAGCTTGGATTTCAAATCAGTCAGTCCACACAGGTAGGCCTAGGAGGTATGATGAGATATCTAAGGGGACAGAGCACCCCCTCCCCTCGGCCTAGAAAGAATCATGTTAGCCTTTCTCAGTTGGCCAATCATGGTGCAAAATTTACCTTCTTTGACACCTACACCCATGAACCTAAAATAAAGTTTGAAAAGCACTGGAGGGTACTGATTGCAGCTACGACTATCTCAGCGGAGCCCGTTGGCGCGGAGCGTGCAAGGAAAAGTTTTGGCTTTTCAAAATCTCCAGATGGAAATATAAATGACAATTGGTTTAGGAGGTTGAACATTATCCAATGCAACGAAGCAAAGAACCCGATTTGAATTTTTTTTTTTTGGGGGGGGGGGGAACACCTAGGCAAAACATGAGCTTGTTGTATGCACCCGTGGTAAAACATTTACAACTTTAAAAAAATGAATATGAAGTATTTGTAAGTAGTAGAATTGACATCCTTTAAGTCGTAGAATTGACATACTTTTAAATAGTAATATGACAGAATAATGGTTCCTACTGGCAATAGATTTAGTTGGCATTGACAACCAGTACTTTTGGGGGGATTTATTTATTTTTGTGTTTGTTAATTGGGGGTTGGGAAAAATAGAGAAACATTGTTTCTAGAATCTATGACGTAATTAATACCCAAGGTTTTCATTGACTGTTCAGGGAGGCGTATTACCAATGCGCCCTGCGTGTAGTAAATATACTGTACCAACCGTTCTGCTGCGGATTCTATACCCTAGACGCATACTTGTACACTACGCATAAGCAACAGGCGCATTCATGTATGGTCAATCGATATTTCCAATCAACGATATCACACCTTTGTGAACACCTTGTTATCTCATCGCCCTATAGGGGCTAGATGAGATATTGTAGTCACTTGGCTAGTGGAGCTATATATTGTACTGTGCACCCATGGGAGAACGGTTGCCATGGAAACGCTTGGAGTGGATGAGTAGCGACACCCCACGGGTACACCATCGTAGAGTGACCACGGGTACAGGAGGGTTCTGTTGGGTGGTATAGATGAAAACGCGTCCGTGCCAATGTGTGTGGGTGTGTGCGTGTGACCTTGTTTTCGGGTGGGATCGAGGAACGAAACAATAGATTTTAGGTCCTCTGTAGAGAATTCAATAGATTTCTCCGGTCTTCTCAAGATTAACAATAGAGAGTCTATTGTTAAGGTAAGGGTTGAGGAAGAAAAAACAAAAGAAAGCACAATGAGGTCCTCGGAATGAATGGAAAACGAAGTTGCGTGTGTACGTGTGTGTGCGTGTGTGTGCGTCCGGACCTGCCAAAATTTTGGTTTTTCCAGAATAGTTTGAAAAGCATATGAACGATTAAGTTGAAACTTGGTAAGGTTGTGCATGATGCCAATACGTACAAGATGTATTAGTTGTGTGGTAAATCGAGTCAAAGTTGAGAGTGAAATTTGCTGATTTTTGAGGAAAAAAAGCCAATTTTGCCCCAAAATTTGTATTTCCAGCATATCTTGAGAACTATTAGATCAATTAACTTACAGTTTTGTAAGTAATTACCTGAGAACACATTGTTCAAAATAATATTACTGTAATGTGAAATCGAGTCAAATTTTGCTGATTTTTGAGAAAAAAGTCTATTTTGCCCCAAAATTGCTATTTCCAGCATATCTTGAGAAGTATTTGAGCATTTAATGCAAAATTCTGCAAAAACTTACATGAGAATGAAATATTCAAAGTATATCACTTTTGTAGTGAAGAGAGTGAAATTTGCTGATTTTTGAGAAACAAGCCTATTTTGCCCCAAAATTTGTATTTCCAGCATATCTTGAGAACTATTAAAACAATTAACTTAAAGTTTTGTAAGTACTTAGCAATAAACTGTTACAAATTCCCATGTGCAGGCCCTGTATTGAAATCAGTGTGCATGTTGGCGATGAGATACGCAACTCCGTGGATTGCCCTCTTGTTTTTAACTTTATTGTTAATCTGTTTCGTCTTAGTTTTCAGTGTCATAAAACTATCACACATATGAAGCTCGGCAATTTCCCAGTCCCATCAACCCATCTCCGTCAACCTGTCCCTCCCTTTTTTGCCCTCCTTTATTTTTCAACATCATCCATCGATCGCGTCCCCAAAATTTCTGTGGGGAGGCTGCAGGAATTCTGCCCCTGCACCCCCTCTAGCTATGTCACTGATAATTACCCTTCTTGGTTTAAATGTTACACAACAATAGGTATGTTTAACCAACTTATGGGTATCATTTTCATCCAGCATTGTAACGAGGCATATGTATCCAACCTTCAGAGTGCAATGACCAAGGATATTGACGGTGTTAACCACTAAATTTATTTAATGACTGAAAACAACCAGAAATCAGAATACGGCATATTGCCAAGGGATGCACAGTAAATGTTTAAAAGTCACCAAATACTGTGGAAGTATACTTGAAGGATACAAATGTGTTTGACAACTCTAATCTCATATATTGCGGGTATATGTTTGGCTATTGATCAATAAGAGTTGATGTACCAGTATTCTTCTATTAATCATTTGATCGGAGGAAAGAATGTACAATTAAAGGCACCAATTGTATCTATACCAGAGTCTTGTGTTTAACTTCACCTTTATGTTAGAAGAACTTTCTTTCGTTTTTGATTCCTTGCCGTAGGCAGGGGAATCTATGCAGTCCTGATGTCGTGTGTGTGTGTGCGTGTGTGTATGTGTGTGTGTGACGGTTGCTCGTAAACACTCTATCTCAAGAAGGGTAACTCTGAGTAATTTCATTTTTGGCATGTAGGTTGCCCATATTGAGTAGATGATCCCTATTGTTTTTGGTGTCCAAATCTTGCATATTAATGAGGTTATGGGGTAAAACATGAAAAATGTTAAAACTGCCATAGTTCCTTATCCGTGGGTCAGATTTGTTTTAAACTTGATAAGGTTGTCTGTTATTAACAGGTTCACGACCCTGTGAAATTTAATGCTTATCAATAGAGAGGAAGGGATAATTTTTCACTATAAAACAATAATAACAGCCTAAACACCATTATTGTGGTTATTATAAACTACGGTACAAATTAGTTGAAAAGCATATGTGCTACATTGTGCAAAATTGCTATTGGCAGTTTTTGATTCCTTCTGACACAGTTAACTCAATGTCATTGCAAACTTATTTGTGCTTTTTCAGCCTATGGAAGCCAATCAGGACCATGTCATGTTTGAAATAGCATTTTCCATATACTGTACTGCATTTGTAAGTAGAGAATAACTTTTACTTTTCAAACACTCCCTCAGAGGCCTCCATAGGTTGTCTCAGTAACTGGGAGGTCATGGGGTCAGATAGGTCACCTGCGCTTCATTTATCTCTTTGATAGAACAAAGACTCCTGCCCAGTTTACCACTGACTGTCTCCTGTGTATATTAAGGCATTCCATAAATATTTATTCGATGTATTTGCCTTTATTATGAGAATAATCTGCAGTTATATATCATCAGAAATACAAGTAGCAAGATGCATTGCTGAGTCTCCAGTGTGTTTTCTCAAAATCTTACAATGGCGATGAAGATGGGATCCTTTTATTAAGGACTCTGAAAACCTTCAAGGAAGACCTTAATACTAGAAGAAAATTGATTAAATTCTGACAATTAAAATGGCCTATCCACATTTTCCTGAGTTCAGTCTCGGAGATAATTCGGATCATGCAAGTATTGGCATGCGGTGGGAGAAATGGCTACTTCGATTGGGAAACTTCTTCATTGCATTTGATATCAAGGATGAAGCTCGTAAAAGGGCAATGTTACTTCATTTTGGAGGGGAAAGCGTTACTGAAATATTTCAAACACTTAATGAAACTGGAGACTCTACAGATTATGACACAGCAAAAACCAAGCTGACGGAGTATTTTCAACTTATACAAAATACTGAATACGCGATTTTCAAGTTTCGTCAAGCGAAGCAAGGGGAAGGCGAAACGTTGGATGTGTTTACCACCAGGCTGAGGCAATTAGCAAATTATTGTCAGTTTATGGATATAGATAAAGAAATCAAATCACAGATAATTCAAAGTTGCAATTCGTCACGATTGCGGCGAAGAGTGTTGAAGGAACCGAACCGCCACTTAACTGAGATACTTGACTTAGGGAGAGCACTTATGATCTCGGATCAAAATGCTACAGAAATTGAAGGACCAAGAGTGGAAACAGTACAAAGTAAACTACCGAAAAACTGGGACAGCGCCAAAAAGAAATGGTACAAACAAAGCCCAGTGTTGGAAATGTGGTAGTGACTTTCCAGAAGAGTAATGTTGACTGATATCATACTGTACTTGATGTGTGGGTTGGCCATACTGGGTAGGTGATCCCTATTGCTTTTGGTGGACGTCAAATGTCACGGTCATGTCAGGTTACCCAAAATAAAGATCATCTTGAGTTAAAGGCTTGTGGTGTATCAAGAAAAATAACCGCAGTTGATCTTATACTTGTCATGTGGATAATTCAACTTTGTTATAATATAACCATGTGGCAAGGAATCACAAAGCCTTTTGGCTTTCTGGTTCGTGATCAGATTCGTGATCAGATCATGAAAAACACACTTCCAGTTCCACGCATACCTATGGAACGCCGATCGGACAATTATTATCGACCGTGGGTGCATATCCTATTTTAGGAACGAAAGGGTCAGACAAAAGACAACAGAAGACACAAGCGAAAACAATAGGCACAAACCGAATCATTAGACACAAACAAAACACTAGACAAAAGCCAAATATACACAAACGAACCATTAGACACAACAATGATTAGACAAACATCGTTTTGTTTGTGTCTACTGAATTCGTTTGTGCCTAATGATAAAAAAATGTGTCGATTTGAAAAATAATGGGCATGTTACTTATGTGCATTAATGACCGAACGTTTGCAAGTAACACAATTTGTATTGTCAAACCTTCAAGTTGATATCACTCTGCATTAACACGCACACATTCTTCTATACGTTAATATTAATCGTTACTGCATTATTTTTAAATTTGTCGGTCGATAAACCAGGTTTATCAACTGATAAACCAAGTTCTTTTTTCATACGAATCATCCCGTTCAACACCTAATTTCTCGGCTCGACCCGCGCTCGGTACTGACATGTGTGCTACTTTGTTACGCTGTCTCTAGTCCGTAGTCCGTACTATACTGTATGACACTTGACAGGATCGTGGAAGAAATTCAAACCGTGTTTATTATCCAAACTATTATATAGGCCTACCTCCCTTGGTTTCTGCGGGCCCGCCAACTGCAATGACAATGGAAGAAGGCGGAACAGTTATGTCGGTAATACCATTCCCCTCTTTTTTTTTTTTTTTTACAAATACTAAGAGGACATGAGTGAAAAGTTTCTAAGCAGGCTCAGCCACCCTGGCAAGTCGGAAGAGAGAGCGTGCATATATCCCCTTAGTACTGTTGTACATGATGTGGCTAGCGCAGCGTCCCCCATACAAGTTCTATAGCAAGCTAAATGCCCAAATTTGATAAACCTGGTTTATCTGTTGATAAACCAGGTTTATCAATAAACCAGTTTTATCAGTCGAAAAACCAGGTTTATCGACCGAAAAACCAGGCTTATCGCCGCCTTATGCTCAATAATTAATAAACGTGGTTTATTGACCTGGTTTATCGGTTGATACACCAGGTTTATCGGTCGAAAAAATGTAGTAACGGTAAATAGTGGGGCTAGGGGAAACATCTTGTCTTGTTTCAAGTTTACAGTGTTCTAGAAAGTCAAGAATCAGTCACAGAGGCAGAATGCGCCAAACGGATGACCCGCGGTGAGTTGGGTGTATATTACCGTCTGTGAGAAGAACTGTTGAACGGCTGTACTCACAATGTAAATTATTCATCGTTCATGGTGATGGGTTTGTCAGGGACAGGGATCCCACAGAAGTATAAGGAATAAAAAGTAGGCAAAGGTTTTTGATAATTTAAGGTATGTCATACTTCAAAGGAATTAGATCACTGCAATCAGCGAGAAAATATGACATCAGTCTTGGAGAATTTGTTGAGATCATCTGAGCTAATTTTCATTTTGCAAGTTTTCATGGACACCTATGGAAGACATCGTTGGAATAAATTTCTAGTGATGTGTGGAGAATTATAGTGGGCACCCCGTCATCAGTTTGTGTCCAGGCTCTCCCCAGGTAAATCCGATCTTGTATGCAAGGCAGGGCCTTTTTAAAGAAATTTTTAGTGGGGGGGGGGGGGATTTGAAAAAAAGGGACCACCTAAACGGAGCCTTCCTAAGTCACCAACTATTTTATGAAGATTGTTTTTTTTTTTGAAAAGTGCTCTCCAGATTTACAAAAATGAATTTACTATACCTTACAAGTAAATTTATTAAATCACCCTTATTTTTTCATCTTCTTTTTTCTCTCAAATGTCTCCGTCGATCAAAATTTATAGTGTGTAGGAATCAATAGGCTGCCTAACACATCCCTAGGCTTCTTAGTCCGCGGAAATCTGCTTACGTTAACGTTTTGGTCGCCTGGTGCTTCTAGGTCAGCAATCTCGTCACTGACATAATTGGTAAAAGGACACACTGCCCCCAGTGGCGTAATGATGAGTCTGGTGGCCCTTGGGTCCAGCGGAGGAAGGGTTCCTGGTTGCTGCGGAGAAGCGCACATCACGAGCCAGAGCGCAAAGTCCCAAAGGCCCTAGGGCTCTACAAGCTCTCTGGTGCAATCTAAGCCGTATATGGAACATTTCGTGGTGACTTTATCGGTTGACTGATTTTGGGGGCAATCTGTGTTCATAGTCACATTTTTGGTCCACCTTGTCTGTCATACTGAAGTGGAAACAAAAAAAATGTTGCAAAGCTAGAATACATTAAAAGTTTGAAAGGACAATAAGAACAAATGACCAATGTCCAATTAACATAAAGGTATATATTTCTCAGCACTGATATTTCCACCCATGGTGTAAATCTTGTGCCATATGGACGAATGGTATCCACCTTCCCTAGAACTTGGAAAGGCTAGAGCTTGAATTTTCTGAACCTGGTCTTCTTGCCAGCAAACATATCGAGTAGTCCATCTGTATCAAGTAACCATGCCTCCTCGCTCTCGATGGAAAGGACAGCCAGCGAATTCAATCGATCTTGAGAACTGGTTGAACGTAGGTATGTGTTGATTAGCTTCAACTTGGAGAATGATCTGGGCAAAATATCATCAAAAGGGTGGAAAATTTTCCCAAGTTCGATTTACTGTCTGATAACATATATCCACATACAATTCTCAGGCATTGGCGATTTGGCCGATATCTGTGGAAAACATCAGGCAAAGGGGTTCAAAATATGCCAACTTTTGCCAGACATCGGTTATTGTCATGTGGCAACCCTCACCTAAAGCGAATCAATTCGATCTAATTATATGGAGCGAGTTCAATGAAATTTCTGCGTTATTTCGCTATAATGTGTACCAGCGTAGCTTTTCAAGTTCCAGTATGTACCTCAGGCGCCTGAGTCAGTCATGCGGAAAACATTTGCAGTTGCAGGGGCATATGATTTATGACAATCGTATTCACGCACAGAAAAATGTGCCTATTGACTCGTTTATAGCTTCTTTTCCAACAAAAACGTGCCGCTTAAAAAAAAAAAATAAATAGCCTTCTTCTAAGTTCTGTACATCAGTGAAGTGCAGCGAGGTCCCCTTTGTTCGGGGGTCCCTGGGTTTGGCCCGCCCGAGCCCATAGGCGTTACGCCGCTGACTGCTCGCACGCTATATACATCGCACACTCGCATATACACAGTTATATCCGGGAAAAGGATGTACGGCAAGATCCTAGGCCTAGTTTCAGGAAACTAGGCCTAGGTATACATTGTTAAAAATGTTACAGACATGTTGTACATATTTAGAACTTTTTTACACAGTACTCTAAGCTAGTCACTGAGTGAAATAGTTTGTACTTTCCCTTGTCTGCATAAATTTGTTTCAAGAAAAAAAGGACCATACTGTGGGGGGGGGGGGGGGCAAATGAGCTAAGTGGCCATGGCCCCCAGTATGTATGTTACAAAAGGCCCTGATGCAAGGACTACAGTGCAAGCAATGTTTGATTCGACTGCAGTCAGGTTTCTGATGTGGCTCTTCAACCCATCATGTAGGTTGGGGCCCAGAAGTGAAGGAGTGGGATGTCTGCCGTCGCGCAATCCTGTACATTTGGTCTAGGGGCAGAAGGGGGGGGGGGGCAAAATGTAACTATTCAGCTGCAAAGGTATATGGATGAATCAAACTGGAAAATGTCCACGAAGACTCACTCGTAGTTGAAATGGGTGTGACAGCAACTTTGTTTTGTACGGGGCCTTCGACAGCATCATGAAAGTCCACCCCAATACGAGCTGAAAACACTGTGGAGTTGTCAAGGTAAACAACAACTTCCGTTGTCTTGCGTGCTATACTTCAGTGTGCTACCGTATGCGTCACACGTTGTTTGTACGTCCATGATCATGAGGTCAGACGAAAAGATTGGTGAGATAATTTAAAAGTTGAATAAAAGCGAAAGTTAACAGCACTTAACCTACATAGTTTTTTAAGACAAAAAGGTTAAAGCTGGTTAAGAATACTAAACAGGAGAAGGAAAGTTGATAGTAGGAGTGCCATGGGGCAAATATTGCCCCCTGACCCACTAATTTCTGACTGGCTATCGAAAGAGCTAGAAAAGAAAAAACACTGCCAATACTGAAAGGTTTGAGTACTCTGTGCGTCTCATCGAACTTTTCATCTGCCTCTCCGACTGAGTGATTTCCCCGACTGCATTCGGCAGTGGGGGGTCCCCTTCCGAATGTTGCCCAAAACGAGTGAGTGTATATGTCTTGAACAAGAAATCCTACATGCGCAGCCAATTTGAGAAGGATGAGCGAGGGTGAATATCCCAGCTAGTTTTGTCCACGATTGTAATTAAACATGTGTGTGGATCTTAGTTGAATTCATGACTGGTCCATGTCTTCATGAAATTGATACAGTGATTGATTTCATTTCTTCTTTTTCCTCAGATGTGTGAGTTACACATGGCAGGATATCAGTTTCTCGTGCTACATCCGGGCTTTCTTATCCACCAAGGTTTCAAATATCCGTCAGATCGAATGCCAGAGCGA
The DNA here is from genome assembly GCA_021234535.1 of Stichopus chloronotus. NCBI lineage: Eukaryota > Metazoa > Echinodermata > Holothuroidea > Aspidochirotida > Stichopodidae > Stichopus > Stichopus chloronotus. The sequence continues at coordinate 9,828,036 of CM037849.1, forward strand.
AAAATTGAGAATCTGATAAACTACAGAATTTATCAGCATGTTGTCCATCAGTTACACCAAAAGTATCCGGATTCACGGGGAGGATGTTCTTAACGAAAAAACTTTCAGTTAACACACTAGTCTACCTACCACAAATTGAGGTCTCTACATGGGTTCAGGGCGACTAGCAATGGCAGTCCCTTTATTGAATATGGCATTTTGTGTAATTTATTTTTGGATTATGAGTTTACTTTTACATTTTTATGAATGTCCTTGATTGACCGTAGTCTAGATCGTCTCTCTCAACGGGTTCGTTCTTTCTGGCTAAAAATCTGCACAAACGTAACATTTTTTTTACAATTTAACCCTGTTTTATATCACATGGTGAAAAAAACTTTCTTCTTTGCTGTGGTTTATCATTGGTTAAATACTAATAATGTTTTGTACCGAAAAATCATTGACTTGAACGTATGAAGAACTATACATTTACTAAGAGAACAATGTGTGCAATCATTTATAAAGATCACGGAAACGAATTTTATTTATCTCTGCACGACTACACTGACGATTACTGTCTTTTGAAATATTCTTTATGGCATATCAAAATATTATTGCATGCAAAAGCTTTATGCAAGAATAAAATGGATGTAGAAACATCGTTTCACATTTGATTTACCCATCTTGGCTCAATTGTGTGGTAATACTTTTTGGATGACCGTGAGAACATATGTTTTATGAGTTACTCGGGAGGAATTGCTCATACAATGATAATAAAGAATTCCATTTAAAAGTACTCATTGAAGAGAAAAAAAATACTCAATGTAGAGAATAAAGGCACAATGCAGAGTAAAAAAGGCCTACACGATATTTCTAGAAAAAATAATCAACACAGACAAAAAGAAGTACCAATGTATGCATATAAAAAATAAACATGACTATTTAGTATTTTGTATATAACACATCAATATATACGGTGCATATTTTATATATTAATGCAGTAACATCACGTGGCCTCATATGAAGTATTGTTGGATTATTGGTCTGAAAGTCTTGGATTACGTAATGATTTGTTTTCGTATGATGTCACAGATATCTAATTTAACTTACTTTGTATTGATTATGCAGAACTGACTGCCGTGGGGTAACTCACTATTGTGCAGCTGGCTGAAGGCGCGGACTATGCACGTGTGTAAGTCAGGGCCATCTATTTACAGAGTTTGGCCAACTGGCGTTTTGTAACGTCATATTTAAACCATGGACGCCATTTTAATTCCATGTTACTTGGAACGCGAAATCGTGTGTGCAGGGCGTGCAGTACGCTCATACTATAGCTACATGTACGACGCAATGTGCTAATAAAAAGCGGTAGTTTGCAGACGGTCAACGCACTATCGCAGTTGGAGAAAACTAAAATCATAGACTTAGCGTACTAATTATTTTGCTACCGGGCAAGAGGGTTATCACCCAGTGGCAACAAAAGTGCCAGTTCCTTTAATTTCTTCCATTAATTCCAGTTTTATTATGAGATCTGTTGCTACCAATTGGATAATAAGCACCAAACTACTCGTTCCTGTATCCGTATACATAACGTTATTGCCAACACAGTACTGTGCAGGCTACGTTATGTGTCAGCAGGTCGATACTTGACAAGAACAATAATCATCATTGTCTGTTTCCACTGAATTTAACTGTTAAAGACCACCAGTATGTGTTTAGATATCAGTATATTTGTAACAACAACAACCCACACTTAGAGAAAGCATTTCTAAGTTAAAAAAATCAATATATCTGGAACTCCTGAGCTTGGGAAACTGTATGCATTCTTGCATGCTTTTTGTTTTGATGTGATGTAGTGCTGTTAACATTGTTCTTAAAAAGGCTGTTCTTCAAATAGGCTGTTCTTCAAAAAAGCTAGTGAGTATATGTCACATTGTTGTGAAGAGAAACGTGGAAATCAATTGAAAGGTGTGAGAAACATGGTGAAGGAGCTACAAAAATGATATACGTCCAGTGCAGGTATTAACAGAATTAAATCCCGCAAATAGCTACCTTTAATTAATAGTTCTGAGGTCGACTGTTGGAAGGCAGCGTAGGCTCATGTCGATGAATTAATAAAGAACTGCCTCACTTCATACGCCTCGTTGGTGAAAATACGCAAGCTGGGTCCCAATATGCACGGTCCCTTCTTGGGACTTAGAATTGCATGTCCCGTGTCAAGTCCATTTAAGCCCACTTGCTCAGTATTTACCTTATATTAACAGGCTGAAAGTCATCTTATGATGCATGGATAAGCAATGACTAACAACCCATTTAGAAAACGTTCAGTAATGACAGTCCAACCAGGGACACCTCCCTGGTCCAACTAGCTAGCAACTCAAGCCCAAGAAAACCCTCCTTAATTCAACCCAGTAGAAATGTTGGTTAAGCTTATTAACGAACTGTCCCATAATTATTTTGAATATTTATGATATTATCCTAATTTGGCCTCAGAGGGGCCCCTCTTGGGACGTTTAAGTACATGGCCCAAGTTTTACCCAATCCTCTGATCTTCTGTATTTATTTTTGGATTAGTATTTATCTGAAGTCTGTTTATGACCCGGAAGTCACTTGGACAGGTTAAAGCCATCTTCGGTACATAATTGCATTCACTTAGCATTAAGACCAATGACACAACATTTATAGATAGCCCAAGTAGGTACCACTTCAAGCCCAAGTAAACCCTCCTTAATTCACCCTAGTACATTTTAGTTTCATCTCAAGATCAATGTTGGTAAACGTAAGCTTGTTGAATAACTGTTCCATAATTGTTTTGAATATTTTTGATGTGATCCTAATAGGGCTCCAAAGGGACCCAATTGGGATAACGTAACAATTGCATGACCCAAGTTTGTGACATCTGATCTTTAGTGTTTACTTTTGGTTTAGTGTTTATCTGAGGTTTGCTTATGACCCGGAGATCACTTGAACAGGTAAGTCATGTTACATAAATACAATCAATTTGCGTTGAAACCACTTACACAACATATAAAGACCAAAGAGTACATAGTTCAACCCACGTCCAAGAAAATCCGCCTTTAGTCATGATATTTATTTCACTTCTAGTTCTTTCGACCAATGTGTATAAGGTAGGCTTATGATTTATTTAAGTCATCGAAATGTAAATGTTTGTGATGATAGCCCAATTGTGCACTACCTGGGCAAGTAAATTGCATGGCCCAAGTCAGGCCCAATTTAAACCCACTTTGGTTTAGTACTTATTTGGTGTATTTAGGACCGCAGTTTATGAGGTTAAAATTTTCTCACGAAACAATGACTCACAGTCTTTTTGCAAGTCTTTTAAAAAGAGACATTTTAGGCACGGACGGGATCCCATTTGAGGCCGAATAGAGCAAAGCCCAAATCAAACCCAATTACCACCAGCACTCATCCAGTTTTATTTTTGTAGTTCTTTAGACTTACAATATTGGTAAATACATGAAGTCAATAGATAAAAAGAGAATAGCCGTGTTGGGCCCCGTTTAGATCCCAATTGGAACTCAAATAGTATTAAGCCAACACAGGCCGAAACAAATGTATTTACCACTTTTGTTTTGTAGGTACTTTCTCTCTCTCTTAGATAAAGAAAAAACACTTGAACTTTCACTTTAAAACCTTTCAAAACTGAGTTTGAAGACCTTTCATTTGCGCTAAATTGGGTCCCTATAAGGGTCCTAATAAACTCCTACCTTCAGCCCAATCCCAATTAAGCCCAACCAGCAAAGAAAAAGCCCAGTAAGATCCCAGTGGAGCTTGTTTTCTGTGATAGTACTTTTAAGTGTCAAATTAAAGATTCCATACATCTCATTTTCGGTGTTCAATCTGATAGTTCTCAGTTTCATTTTCTTAAAATTTTGCCATGTCCTATCTCAAATTTTCAAATTGCTTTCTTGTAATTTTTAATGTCTGTTACATTTATACATTCCTTTATGGTATACATTTTGTCTGCTATATACTTGAGCAATTGTTTCAAAGAGCTCGTTTAAGATCAGCCATGGCTAACCAAACTATCCTCTTGAAACTAGGTTGAAAATATATAAGCATTCTATGTTTACGAGCAGTTCGTATAGCCCAGTAAAAGCACCAGTTAAATGCATGTGTATATGCAGGTACTTCTTGCACTGTGTGCATGCAAAACAAAACGCGAAAGCCAAAATATCTAACAACTGTCTTCGTAGACAAACACACCCCTCCCCCCATGCGCCATCGAGTAATCACATTTCCGTTTATTTGATTGGTTTATCGTCCATTTATGTACGCGTTGAAACTAGCGCGGCTTGTCATCAAGTTCTTGCCGTTTAAATCATATTCTTATTCACAAATGGAATTTGTGAATTTTCTTTTATCATTTTCTGCAGTGCAGTACCCTGTTGTACATGAAGTCATTCTATTAAACAAATTAACCTTCGAAACTGTTACCTTCCAATGTTCTTTTACAGATGGAAGTGAAGCCTCTTGAAAGATTTCTGCAACTTCTTTTGCCAGACTCCATTCCATGACATGTACTACACCTTGGTGGAATATTTGATTTTGATATGAATATTGCTAAAGGTTTAAGTTGGTCAACCAATCTTCTTTTACAATAATATTGCATCCTCTTTAATTATATATTAGGAGTGCTTTGGCCAAGTGGTGATGGTAAGGCTCAGCAACAAGGAGGTTTTAGGTTCAATCTGTGGCTGGGTTAGAGAAGGATGGGTTTTTCATCCAAGAAGAATGCAAGGTTCCACACCTGAATTAAGATTGTAAGAAAACAATACCATCATCCATGAAAATTGTTAAGTTGGTAGTTACCTAAGGTGACATTGCAATATAATAGCCAACGGTCTTCCCTCACACATGTGTGATTGCTTAATTAGATCGTAAAACAACTGTCCTTCAAGGTTTTAATATCTCCTATATGTTTTGCCCCAGTATGTGGCAAGAAAAAAAGAAAAAAAAAACCTAGTCAAACTGATGAATAAATAATTACACCTTTTTTTGTCTTGTTAAAGTCTTGCATCATCGGAGTTTACAATTATTGATTGCTGTATATGGGTGAGCTTTTCCTCCAGAAAGTGCCATTTAAATTATAATGAAACTAGTGAATACCTCAACACCATTTGTCTCACTTTCCCTGTTTGATTCGTATCTGCGATAATATGTGTGAGCATGCCAGCAAAAACAGTAGCCTATTGTGTGACACGAAAATGACACTTTGGAGTATTGGGTGCATTAAACATTGGAAATATTAAAAATAGCCACACATTCCATCAAAATCCGTCAAAGATTGACCAATTTAAAAGAAATTTAGTGTCTCACAGCTGTATTATGAAAAAACATTGGCTAAGTATGTAAATTTGTGACTCAAAAGATGAATCCCTGTGACTTATGTTAATCCTTTGTTTATGTAACCGTTATTTCAAGGGCATTTGAGAACTTTTATGTCCCCGAAGGGTTTTAGTTTGGAAGCATGTATTTTCTTCTTCAAAAATATCGATATCACTTACAAATTACATCCTCGGTAATAAAGTAATTAAGAGACAAAATATATAGGCTTAACAAAAGAAATACCGACACTGTGCAACACGTCATCTGTTTTGCATTTTTCTCAAACTTTGAAAAGTCATACCTAAACAATGGGAAAAGATATACACAAAATTCCAACGGATTTTCACTCAGGGTTTCACATTGCAATTTTTGATGAATAGTGCTCTTTTCTTGAAGCATGGCACATAACCTTTAAATGCAATTGTCTATCAGAAGAAGAACTTTATTGCTTTGTTGACCATCTTAATGACAGTGACTATCTTAAGTTTGATATGAATTTGTGCAGACAATCTAGGTGTTTTGTATAAGCTTACATTTTACTACAAAATCAGTGACCATGCAATAGCATTAAATGTTGTCTTGTAGTTCTTTAGTACTAGCCAAACTTCCACCTGACATTGTACAAAAGAGATAATTGCAACCTTTTTTGTTTCAGTGGAAACCATTCTTATCTCATGTGTGCTGTATGTGCACCTCCATCTACCTTTGTTAACTTTGAATGCTCTTAAATGTCTGGAGGTGACTACAGAGATTGAGGTTTCTATAATGATTATATTTAGGCTTTATGAATGTCAGTGTAGATGTTTCAGCATAAAGCAAAGGTAAAGCTTAAATTGTTTAGCTGTGAACCACGTATACTTTATGACTCGGATAATATTTGTATCAGTTTGTTGTAAGCAGACGTTCGATACGCTGAAGAGAAGAGACAGAAAAATTGCGTTCATCTCACATTTGCACGTCGAGTGTGTAAACGATATTTTGACATGTAAATTGCCCCCTCGGGAAGTGTTAGTGTCTGGTTGATAGCTTTAGTAATGCATTGTTTTCTACTGGGATTTAAATATCGGGAATTGCCTTATGTCACATTGCCAATGAATAATAAATAAAAAGTAAATTTGATTATAAATATATCCACAGCAATCTTTTTCCATGGTCGCGATGGTATGAGATGTTGAATGGGAGGCTTTTTTTTTTGCTGTTCAGTGCAAAATTGGTTGCAAATTTCGCACTGTTCGACCAAGTCTTTCAGCTCTTTAGACATTCTCAGCCAGTAAACTGTACCCCTTGCTCGACGAAGTGTGTCGTTAATTCCTTGATGTGAGAAATGAGCTTCGTTTTGATAGAGTTTCTGATGCCTAACAATCTGTTGTTCTTTTATTTATACTGATGTATGCACATGACAGTGTATCTGCCAGTAACATTTCTTCCCTGGTTTAAAACAAAATTCTACATCGTACTGGAACAAACCCATTAGAAGACGTTTCAGTTTTTTTTTTTTTTGGGGGGGGGGCTGTGAGCAATGGTTTCGTCACTATGGAATTTTACATGAATTTATCACGGGCATTTCTTCCCTACTGTACATCTTTAAGGATGTTGAAGACTCAGCATATCTTATTTTAATCCCATCTGGTACATATTCTAGAGGCATTACATTACATGTTGCAATGCACCTGAATCCAGTCGCAGTTTCACACAAGTACCATTAACATCAGTTCAGACATCTCGTCAAAGTGACAAAATTCATGTCATTTTGGTTGACTAGAACATCTTGCCAAAATGGCACATGCCGTTACTCGTACGTTAAAATGGGATCATCACTTCAACCTCACTCTTCTTTTGTTCTACTGCGGGTTCAACTTGTTGCAAATTTCCATCGCCTTAGGTCAGTTTTATCACCTCATGTGACAATCCACATGGTCAATTAAATATCGTTCTCGTAACGTAATTCAGGTGTGTTAATCCAACATCTAGGCTTTCTTGAGCTGCCTGGCAAGAGGTAATAGGTGTCATGTTCATAGGTGATACATGTGTAATCGGGCATGAAACAGGGTCTGTTGAACACTTAACACGGTCGCAACGTCATGCAAAATTTCGAAAATTGTCATTTTGCCGAGTTAGAACATCTCGTCAAAATGGCAATCTTGCCGAGTTAGAATATCTTGTCAAAATGGCAAAATTCAGAAAAATTGTCATATTGCCGAATTAAGACATCAAAACATGCGAGTCACGGTCGATGATTTCAACTGGAAAGTGTGAATACAGCTTGTAGTTTATGCTGCTTGAAAACATCGCATGCAGGCTACAATACTGCGTATCGATTATACCAACATACAGTGACTCTAACCTTATGGTTCCAATTATGACTCTGTAGACTAGTGGATCTCGTTATAATGACTACTACATTCCGAAAGTTGCCATTTTGACGAGACGTTCTAATCCGGCAAAATGGCAATTTTTCGAATTTTGCCATTTTGATGAGTTGTTTTAACTCGGCAAAATGACAATTCTTTTTAAATTTGTACACTTTGACGAAATGTTCTAACTCGGCAAAATGGCAATTTTTCAAATTTGCCATTTTGACCAGATGTTAGAACTCGGCAAAATGGCAGATTTGTGAATTTTGCCACTTCGACGAGATGTAATCACTCGGTGAAATCACAATTTTCGAATTTTTGGCCATTTTGACGAGTTGATTCATGTCGACAAAGTGACAATTTCCCTGCTGAAATAACGTCAAAATGACAAATTTCAGATTTTTGTCATTGTAAGGATCGAGTTTATTAAGTCGTCAAAATGTCAATTTTACGTAAATTGTCAGTTTGCCGAGATGGTTGTTCTTTCTTTTGCATGTACCTTCTACTCTTCCGTAGGGAACTGCTAGAATGTTCCAAAATAATCTGGGGCAAGAGCAATCGTGGACAGTTGGTTGCGATGGACAGGTGGTTGTGATATATTCGTAATCAAATTTTCTATTTCTTCCTTCCCATCCAGTTTCATAACTCTCCCACAGCTGCCTGAAGTTAATCCCGCCACAATTCTTTTCGAGATTACATTGGGAGTTCAGCTTGGGTGGCAGTGGTACAGAGGAATTCATACACATTCTTTTGCTCTATCCCTCGCAGGATATTGATGTTTTGTGGATGTTATGATCACCGTCGCGGTTTCGTGGGCCAATAATTAGTGCGAATCAATGAAACAAGGCTACATTATACAGAATGCACCACAGCGTACACATAGATCTATTGGTATGTGTCTTATTTCATATCACCCTGCGGAACGCTGGCGGCGGCGCGTTGACCCCGATTTGGTGCGCGATAATGGCTCAAATAGCAGTTACGTTTCATTGGGATTCCCCAACCACATACAGTTGTAGGCGCAGTGAAGTGCACGCTGACATAAGCTTAGGCCTTTTTATCTTACATTTGACAGAAAGTAAGACAAGTTCTTGGAATGGAAAATACGAAGTGAAAATCATCAAGTCACCAACCGAATTGATGCACCATACGACTTGACTGAGGACCAAAGAGGTAGTCTACATAGGATACATACAATTAATTTCATCCGCCAGCAGATCTTCATTACCTGTTAATGATATAGCCTAGGCTAGTTGTGCAATGTGAAGCTCACTTGCCCATAGAACAGGTAGCTACTGTGTTATCGTAACTCGTACGTGAAGCCTCGCCCTAGGATTGCGCCAGGTTTTTATCATATGGTAATGCACGCCAAGTCTAGGGTTATACTATACGCCTGTCACCCTAGGATGTATCTCAATCGACTTCTCCTAGCTGCAAATTTGTCTTGGTAAGGAAAAGGTCTCCGATGAGTGGAACGTCCACCCAAGAGACCAAGTTCGACAACAATCTCTAAATCAGTAACATGCATCATTTTTAACACACAGAATTTGCGGGAGAGTGTAGGCACAGCCGTAGTATAGCAAGTACACCTAGCACATACCCCAGAATGATGCACCCCTAGCCGTTGCTGAAAATGTGTTTCTTATGACAACTTAATATATTTTATTGAAAGCAGAATGACATAATTCCTTAAACATAGTATGTTGTTGATGAAGCCTGCCACACTTCTGGTTCTTTCAAGTTTGGTAAGAATTTTCCAGCCTTGCCTATAGTATGGGTTAGAGTCGGATTTCTGGGCAGACCCAAAATGATGCCAAAGGCATCATCCAATTGCGAAGTGCTCATACTGGCTTTATAGATTTTTTGGATGTGTCCGAACCTCTTGAATTCTATGCTAACATCCAAAGTTGAAAAATATTATTGCATTGTGTAAAAAACACGAAAGTTCGTTGAGAAAAAAAATCATTGTTGCTTCAAAATTAAAACATGTTATGAAATGTTGCACCTGTCATGTAGAGGAAACTGTATACATTGAAACGTTTCAAAAAGTCTTTTGAATAGAAACATATCATGTGCAACCTTCTGAAAATTTTAAGTAATGATGTCCAAAGGTAGTGGATGTACATCGAGTCGTCGATCTACTCTGGCAATTCATACTTTCTTATTACAGTGATTCTAGGCTGTGGTACAAACAACTTTTTGTAAGTTGCGGCTGTACAAGCTCTTTGTCTGTATATGAAAGTACAGTATGCACAAAACTCTAATTGGGGTAGCATTCTGAGTTTTGAACAATTGTTAAAGGAATTAACAGCAGGTGAAAACATTTTCATGTTGTGGAAATAAAGTAATAGTGTTTAAATTGTGTTTTTTTCACAGTTCGCGCAAATTTCCCACGAGACACATCATTTCCTGGGAAGGAGCCTTTCGACTTCCCAACTTTTTCCAGCCCTGGTTACCATATTTAAGCTGAAAGTGGGACATGGGGGAAAATTCTAAGACTGGGCATAGGCCCAATCAGACTTTTTCATCTCAGAGGGCTGTGAGGTTGAAGGTGGGGACTGGGGCAGGGTCAGTGATTAAAGAGGAAGAAAGTTTTTGATCACAAGCCTCTTAGTTTGCATGAAATACTTCTTACTCTCTCTAGCCTTGTGAGTTTCAGATTTAGACTAAAGGTTTAGAGATTTACAAGAAAATAAATTACACCACTGCTGGGATTTTGTCAAGGAGGTGATAAAATAGTTTCATAGGTGTATATGCATGAATGGGAAGTGCTCAATATATTCACAGTCAATATACCCAGGTTTGGAAAACGTTGCAAAATTTTCCGCGAACACAATAGAAAATCTACCAATTTCCTGCTGACATTTGTGTAAAGGTGCAACCCCTTGTAGGGGTGTAGGGGTTTAGGGGTCAAGCCCACGGAAGATAAGGGTTCCTAGCACATCGAAGGAGTTGAATTGTGCAGCTGAGCACAAAAAATGTAACTGAAAACTTGTACAAAATTTGAAAAATCAATCACGAAAGCTTAGCTTAGGCTATTTGTGTTGTTGCAGTGTACGGTACCTTTTTAAATGTGAAAAAGTGTCAGTTACAAATGTCAGAAACGAGTGAAACTTGAGCCTGATATTACGCTATATAGATATGCAATAGGCCTAGAATAAATGTCTGGATCATGGCATTCTTCACTGCAATAAGCTATACATCAGTCCTGTGGCAAATAGTAAATTGAAACTTTGGTGTGACAGAATCATAGGCCACGTTGCACAGAATCATAGACCACTATACACTGATAACAACAAGTTGTTACTACTTACGGACAGCTCTGCCTGTTTGACTTAGGAAAATCCTGGCATGTTTCCAAGAAAAGTTTTAATTGCAAAAATGTCAGCACCTGTCCCAAAATGGTAATGTCTGTATCTTACGTAAAATAGCTCATTTCACAGTTTATTCAAACATTAATTTATAGGGGGCCAATTTCTTTGCATTCACGGATATTGTCACTCAGATATTCCCCTCCCCTTAAATCGCTTTTTGGTAGGCTCGCTGCACTTTTCGAAAGATCCATTTCTTTGCTTTTACCTTCAGTCTTGACAATTTTTCTCATTTATTTGATGGCTTGTAGCTTCTGGACATTAACCCCAGTCTAAACTCACACAAAACACCTGTGACATTTATCGCATTCATAGTACTCCAATTCAGCCACCTGTTGTGGCTACAACATTTGTAGGGATGAAATTTAGCGGTCGTCCGAGACGACCAAAATTTCTGTAGGACGACTAAAGTTACTACCTCAAGTTGTCCTTTGGGCGACCAAATTTTACCCCTGGTCATTTACATTGTGACACAATGCGCACAACCCAACACCGAGATGCAACCAAAATATTTAACAGGCATGAACTCCCATTTCAAAACACATCTGTTGTCATTCACAAAAAACCGCCAAAACAACCTGAAATCCACAGTACGTACAACGCCAAACAAACAGCCTCAGTGTACGATCATGTTATAACTGATTTTACTGTACTGTTCATGCACATACTGTACACTTCAAGTACCAGATCGATGACTCGCAGTTGAAGAATTCGGCCATTTTTCTTGCTTAAATACTACGCCATCTGTGCCACGTGCTAGGTGAGCTGGTGCACATATTGAAGAGTTTGTGTTTTTAAACCCCCATAATTTGGGCTAGTCCAAGTAGTACGTAATTCAACCAATCACAGTGCAGAATTTTCCTGGTGGCCTACAGTGTATTTGAGATTAACAAAATGGATTGCTCCAACAGGGGGGGGGGAAATATTTTAGAACTGTTTGATTCTCCGGGATATGTTCTCGCGCCGGCCGGGGAAAAAAATTCCTTGGAAAGGAGAGTGGACTAGTTGGAATGAGTTGACAGTTGAAGCAAATAGGATTCAGATAAGCCACTCAGATGATGAGTGTTGTCTGTTTATAGCATTGGTGTGTGTTCAATAGACACTTCATGCGTACGACTGTCAGATTTTGATTCAAAAGGAATGAATTTTCTAAATAGTAACAGTACCATTCAAGATTAGAAATGCATCATATTTTGATTTGAAACAAACAATATATTATTCAGAGATGTTCTTCTATATGATATATACTTAACAGCATCAGTGATCCTAGATATTGACATTTTTTTATTATCAAAGTGAAAAGGTGGAATTTTACCGGCCTCCTTCTGGAAATCCCCCCTTCCCTTTGGAAAAACTCTGAGCATTACTTTTAAGTTACAAGTCAGTAGTATAATTTAGCTGTGGAAAGTTTCAACCTGTATAAGAAAGACAAATAGAAATATGGTCTTGAACGTGCAAAATACACATTTTGCACATTTCTTATTTTTATATGTCCTTTGTGGAGGACGACCAAATTTTGGGGAGGACAACCAAATTTTTGCAGCTGGTTGTCCTTGGGACAACCATTTTCAGTTGCTTAAGGATCATCCCTGATTTGTACTGAACTTTTTTATCCCTCATAAATGTGACCATTAATAGGCTGTAGAAATTTGCAGCAAAAAAAAAGTTAAAAATGAAAGTAATCTCCCCCATATTTCAAAATGGTTAATTGATGCAATTTTGTTTATTGTGTGTAGCATTATGTTTTCCAGAAAGGTGTCTGGCACTACCATTGCATCTGGGTGTAAGACTGTAAACGTGAAGAAGGTACAAAGGTCAAGCCATTCCGCGTGGGTCTGTTGGTGCCGCTATGTACTGTATGTATGCTGTGTACATATGTACGTATGAAAGCACTCCGTTCTCATTACTTGAGCAGAGAATCTGTTGTGCTGAGCTCAGTGGAAAAAGAAAAAACCACTAAAACTGACGGAGCTGAAGTGCACGAGCATGGGCTCTGTGAGAATCATCCATGGGCACTGGGTATGATTGGGTATGTAGGATGGCTGAAGTGTGCCTAAAAGTAAACTGGCAATAATTTCTGGTAGCTTGCGTGGTCGTTGTGGATATACTCAACATCATGATTAGGCATAGATGTAACCTGCGCTATTTGCCTATGTGAGTATCGTAAGCAATAGTGATCAACAGAGCTTCTTTTAAATATTTGTTTAACAACATTTTCCCTGTTCTCCCTCATTTATTTTGTTTCTCTGAAGATTTCCCTGTTTTTTCCCCTGTTTTTTTTTTTTTAATTAAAAAAAATGTGTCCCAACATGCAGGATTTCCCGCGAGCATTGCAGATTTCCCGCAAACCAGGTTTTGGGGTATAACTTATGACACTTCTGTAGCTGATTACCTAACACAGTAATGTGATACTGTCTAGGTGCCTAGCAGTATAATGTTAGGATTAAAGCTTGGAGATAAAGTATGTCGGCCTTTGTAATTTCCTCAACTTTTTGCAAAACAGCTTGGTACATGCTGTACAGCAATATTTTGCTAGAATTTGTTTCTCATGATTTCTCTGCTTTTATGAGTAACATTTACAGTAAACTGTAGAAGTGGAAGCTACTTATGCAATCCGAAGTCACTTTGCAGACAGATTGCATTTGCAGGCCTAAGCTTACAATATACTTTTCCAATTGATATTGAAGGTGGGATAGGTGAAACACAATCTTGTTTAAAAATGTTAACACTTCTTATAACTTAAAAAATATCAAGTGTGTATAAGAAATAAGGCCAAGTTTCACAACATGAATAATTTTACTTTAACTTGCGTTAAAGTTGGAGGGTGGATGAGTGATTTTGGACACAAGTTTGAGTAAATCAATTGATGGCTTATTTTCCAAGTTAAACATTTTAGAAATACATGTGTGTGGGGAAGATGTGAAAAAAGACTGGTATCAATTCTTACTGGTACTACCCAACCCTAATTATTGAATAACTTTTTCATGATTTTATATTTAGAATAATGATAAGATTTTATAGGTGTGAAAAAGTATGAAATAGACAATTAAACTTGTTCCAAAATATTACCAGAAGTTCCAAGATTCCACAAAATTTTCAAGATGGCATAGATCAAACTGTACTCAGACAGATGGCACTGTGCTGCTCTTGAAAACAACTGGAGTAGCCCCATGATGACATGAGCACTTACGACTGGTACTATGAAAACAGGAGAAGAGAAAAACTGGTGAGTAACGTTACTCATGTACAGTATGCCTAATGTTATATCACACCCCTCAATCAGGCCATCTTGACAATTTCAAACCATGAACCTACACACTTCAAGCCGCAAACGTTGATAATTACAGCAAAAGAATAGTTAACATAAATGTTTCTTCAAATAACATGGTGGCCCAAATTTACAAGTACTGTAGTCAGCTGTTTTTTGTTCACATTGGTACAGTATCTGCAATTGCTTAGGTGGTTAGACTTTTCGCTATACATCACCTTGTTAGGATATCATTATAAATTTCCAGTTCACTTGATTTTTTTCTATTTCTTGTCATGAGAAACTTTGTATATTTTGATTTCAAAAATGTACATGACATGTGTGACATTTTGTGTAGCATCTACTGAATGTTTTGGAGCAAGATTGATTTTTGATTCCCTAGTGGAGGCAGGCAAGGAATTTATGCGATGATGATGACATGTGTGTTTGTGTGTGTATGTGTATGTGACTCCTACAGTAAGGTTGTAAACACGATATCTCAAGAAGGGAACATTGTTGGAACTTTTAAGTTGGTGTGTAGACACAATATCTCAAGAAGGAAAAGGTTCTTGAACTTCAAAGTCAGTGTGTTGGTTGTAACAAGTGTATAGCACCTCTGTTCTATGTTATGTTACTTTATCTGTGATGAGTATGCGCACAAGTGGACTCGAGAGTCGCCTGTAAATAAACACACTGAAACCGCTACCGATTGTATTCTCATTCATTATTTTATCTACTTGAAACATGGTGTCAGAAGTGATACTTTTGTATTCATTGGCGAGAACATCAGATTGACCTGATAGCCGAAACGTTGCGAGAAATGATGCACCTCCGGTGACGATTATTCAAGATCGAAATGTGAGTTACAGCATGCCATTCAGTGGTGTACACATGCTGCATGTACGTTTGGGACTGCATAATATTACACTGCACTTTCCAACGACTGGGCGATTCTAACGAGGCCTATACTGTTGATCCACTGCGACTGCTACAAACAATACAGATAGGACTACGTCGTTAGAAATAGGGGATAAGTACAACCACTGTTCGTAGACGAGGTGCTATGGATAAGCGTAAGCCTCCCGATAAATTTGACTTTGAGTCACGGAAACTTGGAAGCAGGTGGATGAAATGGAAGGAAGAGTTTACTCTATATTCTGAGTTGGCCCTCGATGAGAAAGAAGGACAAAGTCAAGGCAAAGACGTGTCTTTACTTAATGGGCACAAATGGCAGAGAAACATACAAGACTATAAAACCCCACTAGCAGAAGGACAGGAGATCGCAAAGGTGAAAGATATGCTGCAAGCCTTTGATACATATTGTTATTCAGAACAAAGTGAGACTGTAGAAAGGTATAAGTTTTTTACAAGAGATCAGGACCACGGCGAGTCCATAGACAGGTATATCACGGAGCTCAAGATATTGGCAACAACATGTAATTTTTTCACCCTTCAAGACTCACTGATACGAGACCGCATCATTTGTGGCATCCAAGACACGGATCTGAAAGAAACGCTGCTGCGGAAGCAGGGACTTACCCTATTACAGTGCGAAGAACTGTGCCAAGCAGCAGAGCTTTCAAAGGAGAGGATTGGTACCATTGGAGTACAGCAAGATGTCCACGCGTTACATACAAGAAACAGAAAAGAGGCTAAGGGCCAGAAAGAAAGGTGCAAATACTGCGGACGCAAGCATCCATTCGGAAGAACCAATTTTCCAGCATAAGGTAAACAATGCTTACGCTGTGGGAAAAGCAACCACTTCACCACACAATGCCAGTCAACCACAGAACAGTCATCTAAATCAAAGGTGCAGTCCATGCGTAAACCAAAGAAAGTGCTAGCAGTAGCTGAAGGCTAGGATGGTACAGATAGCGACAGCGATACCAACAGCCAGAAGCAGGAGTTTGAAGATGTTAGTACAGTGAATCTAGTGCTGCAGAGTGACTCTGACAATCAGATAAATGTACATTGTACTAGTGTAAGAAATACACAAGGTCACATCAGTGCTGACATGATCATCAATTCGAAAAGAGTTACCTTTTAAGTAGATTGTGGAGCATCTTGTAATGTAATACCACTGAACGAGTTCAAGGAATTAGGGAATGTATGCTATCAGACCAACAAAGAAGCAGCTGTCCATGTACAATGGTAGTTTGAGTCAGGCTGAAGGCAAATGCAACCTTAAATGGTAAACCCTAAGACAGGAGGAAAGTACAAAGCGGAATTTGTAATTGTTGATAATCCTAGTGTGATACCGCTGCTAGGAAGCAGGACGGTGCAGAGAATGCTACTACGCATGCAACAATATGATGTCACTTTAGGGTTCAGACCAGGCAAAGACATGCACTTGGCTGATACTCTCAGTAGGGCATACCTGCCTTTGCGTGATCAAGACAACACTTCAAAGGAGATTGAGAATGTGAATATGGTACAACATCTGCCTATCACAGACACACGCAAACAAACAATTAACGCACACACCGACACAGACACCATCCTTCAAACACTCAAAACAGTTATCCGTAATGGATGGTCTGATTCAAAGGATGAAGTACCTGTAGAAATTGCCCCGTACTTCCACTGCCGAGATAGACTCTCAGAGCAGTAAGGTATCGTGCTGCGTGGAGAAAGAGCAATTATTCCCAAGAGTTTAAGAAGAGAAATGTTGGATAAAATCCACTCTTCACATTTAGGAGTAGAAGGCTGCTTTAGGCATGCACGAGAATGTGTATATTGGCCAGGTTTTAACTCAGAATTAAAAGATTTCATGCAAACTTGTGACATTTGTAAGTCTATGACTAATAAGCAACCTGAAGAACCACTTATGCCACACAAGGTAGAACAGCGACCATGGTCTAATGTGGGGACTGATCTTTTCCATCTACATGATAGAAACTACCTCTTTACAGTAGACTACCATACTCTGGGTTTTGGGAGATTGATTTTCTTGCAGATACCACCGCCAAAACTGTTATTCAGAAATTGAAAGGTCAGTTTGCTCGTCACGGCATACCAGATGTGTGTTTTTCAGACAATGGACCCCAATTCAGTTCGTCTGAATTCAAAACATTTGCACAAACCTGGGAATTCAATCACATCAGATCTTCCCCAGGTCACCCTCAAAGTAATGGAAAGGCAGAGCAGGCTGTGAAAAGTGCAAAGAACCTCATCATGAAAGCAAAAAAGGACAACAAAGATCCATACTTGGCAATTTTAGCTTATAGGAACACCCCGACCAAGGGAATGGATTCTTGTCGTGCATAGCATCTTTTTAGTCGAAGAACTAAAACGTGTCTCCCTACCGCCGACAAGTTGTTGAAACCAGTGGTACCAATTAATGTGCCACAACAGATTGCTGCTAACAGAGCAAGACAATCGTACTATTACAACAGATCTTCCCATCTACTGCCAAAACTCAATGTCGGTGATACCGTTAGAATCATGCCAAGTGTAAATGGTCAACCATTGAAGATGGCAAAGGTCCAAGAATGTGTATCCCCCCAGTCATACATAGTTGCCAGTTAGGACTTTGTTTAGGAGAAACTGTAAACACTTAAGACAGACAAAGGAGTCAGTTCTCACCCAAACTAACCGAAGCACTCGACTCAGACACGAAAACTACTCAGCCAGAGACTGAGAAGGAGCTTCAGGCAAGTCTTCCCAAAAGTAAACCCCTAGGACCTATAGGCAAGACACCACACGCGACTATGTCAGGACGTTTAACATGTCTGCCAGAGTACTTACAAGATTACACAACGTAGACTGTTAGTTGTTTTTTTCATTCTTGTTCCTTTTATTTTTTGTGCTCTTCTGCTGCATGGAAATGGGCGGTACTGATTTCATTCTTAAGTAAGAATGTCATATTAAAGCATGTTTTTGTTTATGTGTAATTGTTATTCCTTAATCTTCAAAGAAAGGGAGACGTAACAAGTGTATAGCACCTCTGTTGTACGTGATGTTACTTTATCTGTGATGAGTCTGCCCACAAGTGGACTCGAGACTCGCCTGTAAATAAACACACTGAAACCGCCACCGATTGTGTTCTTAGTTCATTATTTTATCTACTTGAAACATTGGTAATCCATAGTAAGTAGATGATTCCTATTGGTCATTTGAGGTTACCAGAGTGTGACATATGAAAACATATTAAGGAAGATATCTCAGCAACTGAATATTGCTGGAACTTCAAACTCTTATCATTGGTATCACCTGATAAGAATGTCTGCCATTTTTTATGGAGGTCAAAGGTCATGTGAGGCCAATAGAAGACATAGGTTTAAAACCTTGTAAACACAGTGTCTCAAGAAGGAAAATGTTCTTGAACTTCACAGTTGGTGTGTTGGTAGTCCTTAGTGAGTAGATGATCCCTGTTGTTTTTTGTGGAGGTCAAAGGTCATTTGAGGTCACCAGAGCTTGAGGAATGTATCGAAACCTATTTAGGGAGCGACCTCAGCAATTGAATGTTGCTGGAACTTTTTAGTGGTAGCCCCTCTTATCATTTGTAGCACCTAGTGAGTAGATGATGTCTGTCATTTGTTATGGAGGTCAAAGGTCAGTGTTAGGTCAATAGAGGACATAGTGTTGAAACCTTGTAAACACATCTTATGAAGGAAACAGTGCTTTTACGTGAAAGTTGGTGTGTCGATAGTCCATAGTGAGTAGATGATCCTTATTGTTTTTCATGAAGGTCAACGTTTAATTGTGGTCACCAGGTCTTAAAGTACAAAAAGCTATTAAGGAGGAAATCTTAGCCACTGAATGTTGCTGGAAATTCAAACTGCCAACATTGCTTGCTCTTGATGAGTAGATGTTCACAACCATATCCATAGCCCCAGTGGTAACTATCAGTCTCCTGGTAGCACATTGATGCTGGTGACAAAAATAGACCACATCCTCACTACAAGTCTCTCTATTGCTTTCTAGTGGTGAAATAAATGTCTGCTTCTAAGTCATCAGAAACATCCCAGTGGTCCACGATGATTGCTTCAGTACAGGTTATGATTGTCATGAGGAACACAAGCCAAAATCAAGCTGTAGGATAAACAAAAGAAATACATGTTACCAAATGAAGGTGATGAAAAAAAGATAAAAGTAGGTTGTTACAGTTCTTTGCTGTTATTTTCAGATGCTACAGTACCTCATCCTTTGTAAAAGGCATTTTGTCATACAGTATTTCTATTTTTATAGGATCATGGGTCACTGAGTTGTCCAGAATGTCTTGTCTAGATCTGTTGAATGCATTTCTGGTGTCACAACCTATTGCTTGGCTCTATCCCTGTATAGGGGCCACAGAAGCACATGACTTTACTAGTAAGCAAGTCAGTGCTGGTAAAAGTGATGGTCTTTAAGTTAGGTCAGAGATCAAAGGTCAGACCTCAAATGGAGAAATGTTTTGAAAAAGTGTGTTGTGATTTCCTTCTTGGCAGTAAGTCTAGTCAACTTTGAACTTGGATGTTAGGTATCTGAGTATGATATGTAGTGTTCATCCAATCAATGACATTAAGGTCAAAGGTCATGGTTATTACAGCAAATACTACAGTAGGGTAGGCTTTGTTAGTACAAGTTTTTGGCATTACTTTTTAGGTCTTCGCTTTTCCATGCAATGTGACTTTATATTTCACCCTACAAAACCATGTTTTGGCTTAGCAATTACTGTATGTGTAGTAGCAATGTCATTTTCCACGCTTTTTGCAATACCCTTACTCAGTATGTTTTTACTGCTGGCATTTTGCTGCGTACACACTAGACAAGGAGTTGAGTTGTTTACAGCACGTTTTGACAGGAAAAGAAACTGAAAAATGCAATGATCATGATGCTCTTCTTAGAACTATCACAAAATGGCCAGAGCGGTGGCGCTAATCTGAGAATGAATTCAGAGAATTTCACGCACACTTGATATCTACATCCAAATACTTTGAAGCGTACACAACTTCTGCACACATACACATGCTCATATCACTTGCACATGCATTACATATGTACAATAATGTCTATGATAAAACTTAACCATAATGTGACAGAGCGAATGAGTGTGGAAGATGTTAGATATGAGATATGCAACCCGGCAAATTGGCCTCTTGTTTATATGTTAGGTGAAGGCCTACTGTGTGTAGTGCCAGGTGAAAAAGTTACCAATTCCAAGCAAAAAGAGCATGTTTTAAGAGAGGGAGTTTATTTCTGACTTTGTTGTTAAGTCTTGAGGTATCCTATTTCTTGTAGGGGTGCGGTCTGTTCAGAAACTTTTGTCTATGGTGTTGTAAGCCTTCCCTTAATCATCTTCTTTGCTGACTTCTTTAGCATCAGTCACAGAAGGTGCTTAGACTGGTTGTTGTTGATGAGAGTTTCCAGCACAGCTCTTACTCTCTCCTGCTCTCATTGAATCATTGCATTGTTTTCTGACATGATGCCATGATAGGCACAACTTTTTGCTAGTCTTTTGGAGAAGGGAATTCCAGGCTTTTTATTAATCCTCACAATGAGTAAGGAAGCCTGGTAACTTGGGGATATTACTAATAACTTGGAGATGGTTCCAAAACTGTCCCTTAATGGTGTTTGCATTTAATCTCTCCATTTCACTGATTAGGCTGATGACCGTTGTTTGTATTTTGGTCAGAGTGTTGTGGTTGGTCTTAATTCTCTTGAAAGACTCTTCTCCCACCTTGATGCATCATTTCCACAGGTTCTGGGATTTTTATTTTGGTGTGAAGAGGGCTTACTTCTTTAGATTTGCCCTTATATACAGATGAGGCAGGTATGTCTGGAAGCAGATTCTCCTCTTTATCATTGATACATGTATTGCAATGGGAAAACCGATATCTTGTTTTTCCATGGCAGTCAAAGTTCATTTTGGTATACTTTTAATGTGTTATGTCATTGTCATTGTTCAGTGTTTGATTTATGTCAATATTGTAATGTTTGTCATAACTTATTGCTTGTTTTTTTATGTATTTACTTCAGTAGTTAGATAAAGCCTTAGGAAATGGTGTGCATAATTATTTCAATGTAAACTAATTGCATTATCAAAATAACAATGCAGTCTTGTATTCTGCTTCACTATTTTGCTATTGATGATTTACAGTGTAAGGATAATGTTTGAATCATGTATGAACTAGGTCAAGAATTGGAAGATGTTAAGTCTGACAAAAGTACATGGAACCACAGTGATTTGTTTGGTATTCCAACCAGCTATTACAGATACATTGATGATGCCTGTGGCTGGTACCCATACCTAAGTTACATTTAACTTTTGCTGTACAGCTGGTCTATGAAGTGCACAATTGTCACAATACAAAATTGAAAAGGGTCTGTCTCAACAAGTTGTTTTCCATTCTCCTTGTCTGAACACTGCATGACACTACATCGTGACTGCTCCACAATTAAGTAGTGTGCGGTAAACAGCAAACAGGTGAACGGTGATGGATGAACTTGAATGGATGAACAAGTGAACAGTTCACTAAAGAAAAATAAGATAATGTTTTAATAAATTCTCTCACAGGTCAAATTCTAACTCACCCTAGGAGCTGTAAGAGTATATGCCTAAGCCAGGTACAATATGCCCTCATGCATGCACTCTAAAAGTATGATGGTATTTACAGATGTTCAATACAGTGTCGGTTGTCATACATGATATTCAGACTTGATTCAAAAACATCTGTTCAACACGTTTACAAACATCCCAAATCAACACATTCATAGAGTAACCTTTGGTACAGTATTCATGAAATGTATAATTGGTCCCATAAAGTTACTGATTGTTGCTACTCTTGGACTCTGCAAGGCTAAATTTGTTTATTTTGAGCAACTGGACCTTAGCTGTGCACAAATCTTGTCTACATGTTTGGTGGTACTGAAATAATGATAATAGAAATCGCTGCACTCTTTCAAATTGCTTTTGCCACTACATTTATGAAAACTTTTTTTAATTGCTCCTCTCTGATTTGCACTGGCTGTGTGCACATAAGGTACAAAGAATATAAACCCCAAAATTCCCTGTAATGTGTCAATAGATACTTCCTCATGTACCTTCAGGCTGTCTAACCCATAGTTGTCACATGACACATTCATGTATGATAGAGATATTTGAGATGCTGAGTTATACTAGTTGAGTCACAGCTCCCTGGTTACGCTGAGAATTTTTCAAGAACCTTAAAGCGGAATGTAGAATTTTTTGGTTTCGATGATAATCATAACCTTTGAAATCAGGCAGCCATGTACAGTATATGTGTGTGTATGATTATTTGTGATGCCTTCCTTATAAGCACAATATCTCAAAAAGGGAAGCTTGGACAAGTCCTGTATTTAGTATGTACAGTAGGTGTATCACATTCAATCAAAGCACCTGCTTGTTTTTCTTGGAGGTCAAAGATCATTTGGGTTAACAGGGGTGAAATTATGAAAACCTGGTAAACGCAATATCTCACAAAGGAAAGCTTGGACAAACGTCATACTTTGTGGGTGTGCCACATTTAGTGAAAGAACCCTATCATTTTGGTGGAGATCAAAGGTCAGGTGTGAGTCAGCAGTCTTAGAATTGTGAAAACTTTGTAAATGTTGTAAGTGAAGGGAAGCTTGAGCAGATCTCATGTTTAGCGTGTTTTTGTGACAAAATTGTTAACACAATATCTCAAGAAGAGAAGCTTGGATAGATCTCATTTTTTAAGTACACTGGTGTACCACATTGAGTAGAGGAATGTTGTTTTTTGTGGAGGGCAAAGGTCATTTGAGGTCAGGAAGGGTCAGATTGTGAAATCCTTGAAAGCTCAATATTTCAAGAAGTAAAGCCTGGACAGTTTATATTTACAGTGGTATGTAGGTTCACCACATTGAGTACAGTACTCCATTGTTCATAGTGGAGGTCAAAGGTCATTTGGGGTCAACAAGGGTCACATTGTGAAATCCTTGCATGCAGTACATGATATCACAAGAAGGGAAGTTTGGGCAGATCTTATGTAAGTGTATCACATTGAGCACAAGAACATGAGCTTGTTTTATGTGGAGGTCAAAGTTCATTTGGGGTCAACAGAAGCCAAATTGTGAAAACCCTGTAAACATATCTCAAGAAGGGAAATTTATGCTGATGTGATATTTGTTGTGTCTGTGTAGATAGTTGTTATGTATGTGTAGTGGTGGACCATATTTAGTGAGAAAGCCTCTTACATGCATTGAATGCGATGTGGGTCGACAACTATTAATGTCAAAACCATATTCATATGGAATCTCAAGACAGGAAACTTGGGACTCCTCTCTTTTTAAGTTTGCAGGTGTGTATATGTAATACCTGTCAGTTACCAGCTTACCTAGGTAACAGCATAGGACAACAGACATTGTGTACTTGTGGTTGTTTCATCTTAATTGGTGATATGATACTGGTCTAATATTTCAGAGATTTAGCTTGTGACACATCCTCATGCTATGATGTTATATTCAGAAAAGTTTTTATAAGTGCATCAATGAAACCATAATTTATGCCTTTGTGTGTTACTGGTAGTTAACATTGAGTCAATTTTTCCAAACCTTTCAAGTTTCCTTCGCATGCTAATGACCTATGATATTAGGTACCAAATCCTTGCACACCTCATAAAAAGGGGTTGCCAAAGTATTATTGTCACCAACTTTATACAAGATTCCCCTAGGAAAGACCTTTTGACCTGGAAAGACCATAAATGACCTTGGATTTGAAATCCCTATATATTCTGAAAGAAGGTTCACATAAGAAACATTGTGACCACATTTCAACATGGTACATCGTTGTTCCTACGAGAAGATACATTTTGAAGTTTTCCATATATTGGTCTATAGTTACCCCTAAATGACCTTTGACCTCGACTTCCTGGTGGCAAAAGGATTTTTTCATCCAAGGATTACTGTGTCCAAGTGTCAGCAAAATTTGCAATTAGGAACTCTTAAACAATTATGAACAGATAGACATTCAAATGGATGATTGCAATAGCTCAAACAACTACAGTATAAGGTGGGTTGGGCTATAAAAAAAAAAAAAAAAACTGCTGATAACAATGTCACTCTTAGCTTTTGTTGAGTGTGAAGTTCGTAATCCATAATTATGCATGCTGTTGAGACCTGGAATTAAAATGTGTACAGCATATTGCAATTTACAGTACAAGAATACATTGTTTCTTGAAATTCACAGATGTGAAGATACTCAACAAGAAATGAACATTCATCACGCTGTGGTTTCTCGTATTTCATTGACGTTACCAGATGGGCTATGTGAATGATGTCACAGAGATCATGAAAGTTTTTCCAAGAGTACCAAGCCATACCAAGTTGGCAGTAGAAGTTCCACCACTATTTAAGGAGCCAGACATATACCATGGTTACCGTGAAAATTACCAACCTATCTCTTACTACACTGGAAGTGCATTTTGGCTCCATAATGAAAGCGTTAATGTTTGGACTCACTTGATTGCCTTGATGGTGTTACTTAGACAAAGCTGGTTGTTCTGTTCAAATCTAGATGTTTGGAATGATGATTATGCAAAAATATTTACAGTCTATTGTTTTGGAAGTTGTGCTTACACTCTTGCAAGTGCATTGGCACATCTCTATCAGTCCAAAGATGATCTTAGCCATCATACTTGTTTCTACATGGATTATGCAGGTGTTAGTCTTTATGGTAACACCACTGCTCTGGCCTGCTACCACCTTGTTTCTCATTCATCGTTCTTCCACTTTTGGCGAGGTTGGTTTATGCCCCTGAATTGTTTCTTGTCTGTCATGATGTGCCTCTGTTGTGGTTTTGCTAAGTATAAATACAAGAGGCCTTACCCTAAATCCAGAAAATACTGGCAAATCATATCATCAGGATTGGGTTATGCCCAGACCATATCACCTGTGTATTATACATTACTGTACCAACTCTTCAATCATACATCTCTATATCAAGATTTCTATTTACACTTACTGCAGTGTGCCCTCTTCATACCAGGAGCAGTTTTCTTTGCAATTCCATACCCACAGAAACTATGGCCTGGTTTTTTTGACCTTGTTGGCCACAGCCATCAATTGTTTCACGTGTTTATGTCTCTGATGACTTATTATCAAATGAAAGCTCTGTATTTCAATGTAATCCATATTAAATATACCCGATCCCCAAACCTCTCAGTTTCTTCATCATTGTGGTATGTTTTGATAGTATTGGTACTGGATTTAATAATTGTTTGGATGCTCAGATTAAAAACATACCAAAAGTTAGAAAAGGAAACCAAAGAAAAGTAGGAAACATTTTACAAAGAATCAACAACTCAGTTCCACAGCAAGTACAGTAGTCTCATATATGTTCATGTTTTACCTTTTTGTCAAAATGATAGTCCATGTAATTACTGATTCATATTAAGTCTTGTTGCCGTATTTATGCATTAGGATAGTGGCAGAACAAATGCCTCATTGCCATTAGTTTAGAATATTATACTTCAGTGATACAATGTATGGAACTATTTCACATGATGATATATTTCTTGATTGTTTAAAAAATACTTTTGTATGGTAAAGTATACTTACTGGAAAACTAAATCAACTTCTTTATTTGCTTAGCACACACTTAAATCCTAGTTATCTACCAACACGTAGATGTAGAGTCAACCATTTTATTCACTTTCATGAATTAAATAGATATGAACATAGCTTTCTTTGTGGTAAGCACTCTCTGGTAGTGATTTATGGATGTTTTTATCTTCTAAAAGACATGGCCTTCATACAGGCAACCAGAGGTTGCTTTAAATGAGGCCAGAGATCAAACTATGGGTAACCTTGACTGATCTCATATTTGACATGTAGATGATCCCTGTTGTTTTTGGTAGAGGTCAGAGGTCATTTGGGGTCATGAGAATTAAAACTGAAAACCTTGTTTACATGATAACCCTGAAAATTCTGTTGGGAATAAATTAGTTAAGAAAGAGAGGGATCTACATTTTTCAAGAAATTGTGTCATTTTCTGTGGAGTTCAAAGATCACTTGACATCAACCAACACCATAGTTAGAAATCAAGTTGTGAACATAGGCTTCACAGTGGTTGATTCAATATTTGTACTGTATGTGGGTTATCCTTCATGAAAATGCACAAGGAATCACAAAGTCTTTAGACTTTGTAGTTTTTATCAGCGATTTTGTCTACGTGCTCTAAATTTTTCATTGTATAACTTTGAGCATTCAAATTGTGACACATCATTATCATGCCAATCAGCAGTGATAAGGTCACCAGTAATTACTGATCTTCATATCCTCACTTCCATGACACATTTCATACTCAGTATACTCAGATAGCAATTGTGTGGAGTTTTAAGTATACCCAAGCCTTAAATATTGTTTACAGCTCATTCACTACATTCCAAAGTGCAACATCATACTAGCAGATAGTATGATAAGCAATTCCTGATACAGCTGTATGTACATCTACCTGCCAAGGAAGAGACATTGTAAAGCTTTTATGGCTAAAGCTGAGAAAACTTAACGTGGAATGAATTACCCACCAATGTGGTTTAGATACTGATAATCACATTTAATTAGCATTTCCTACTATTACATTTAGCATTAAACAACACTACAACAGCACCATGACGGATGTTGAATTTACCAATATAATAGTAGCCATTTTGTTTAATTCAATAAAAAAGGTTACTGTCAACATATTACAGAAGGCAGACTATGATGGTAATGCTAAGTTAGTGTTGTTTGTCCTCCATATTACTGAAGTTAATGATACTGAATGATCAGGCAACATTGCAAAAAAGTGGAGTGTCATCAAGTGCACCAGTTGGCAATTTGGACAAATGCATCTCTGCCATTAAAATGCTTTATATTTGACACTATCCTCACGTTGGAGAGTTGGAGGTGCAAGAGAATGGAGAATGGGTATTAAATGCTTATTGTCATCAAGTTGTGATACCAACAGTAATTTCTTCTATTTGATTATATTGATGATGAGAAATGTAGGCACAATAAGGTTACATGGTGAGCTTTCAGAGTTTCATTTTTAAGGCATAATTTACTAATGATTGAAAGAGTTGAAAAAAAAGAGCGTGTTAAAAAGAATAATATTTCACTGCAGGTGTTTCAAATCCATATCAATATGTTCGTAACTCAAGAAAATGCTGTGGGTAGAAGGCCTTCTCTGTTGCAGAAAGATTTCCAGTTGCCTCAGGGTTACCAAAATGCCATGTAACAGTTACAAATTATTGCAAGAAGTCTTCATTTCTTTTTGAAATTGAGCCTGCGGCCCTCATTTAACATTGAAATTTGGCTTGAGTGAAATTGTAGATTAGTATATTGTAGATTTAATTTAAAAATAATTAAGGTCACATCTCTTAAACTGTTGTAATGTTTCTTTTAATACAGTCAAGATTACAAAGAAATACAAAGGATATTCAAGTAGTTGTGCCTGTGTGATGTCACAAATTTTTCATAGTGTAATGTATCATTTTGAAGTAGATATTTCTTGAAAAAATTATAACTTCTGAAAGGAACATGCTATTGAGGTGTTTTGACTAATTAAGAGAAAAACAATTCTTAATTTTTTTAGGATATTAATTTTTTTGGTGGTCAGTCCTTTTTAGAACATCCTTATGTATTTCGTTAGAATTCTAAAATGGTCCCATCTGGTTAAACCTTGCACACGGAACTTTTGTATATTATGTGGACTTTGTGGCAAATTTACATTGACACACAGAATTTATCCATACACTTTTTCAATAGTTGATGAATAAATGTATCTATATATAACTGAATGTCAAGTTCCACATGATGAGGTGCTTATGTTAAACAGCCATTGGTACAGCTTTATAGTCTTACCATAATGCAAATGTGATGAACACATCTTTTTTTTTAGAATGTAGGTTTTTATATCGGAATGCATGTCATCGTTATATTAGTATGCATATTGTCATTATATTGAACTTCCCTCTTACACTGGAATTCCTCCTTATATTTAAATTTATGTCCTAGTATCAGAATGTACAGAATATATGTCCTTCTCGAATTGACAGATAGATCCTTATGCTTGTGTAGGTCCTGAGATATGAAGCCTTATATTCCATTGTAAGTCCTCTCTATATTGGTATATGTAGGACCTCAAATTGCAGTATAGGTACTCCCTTTATCAGTAAATAGGTCATACTTATTTCACTATATACTGTGTTCCCTCGGTAGATGTTATGTAGATCTTCATTACAATTGGTAACCTTGGTCGTCTATGAGTTCAGTAATCAATATTTTACTACCTCTTATATCTAAAGACAGTCAGTCAAACAAAATAAGTACAAGACTGATAATCGTCAACAGTTGTAACAGAGTAAAAACAAAAAACTGGAAAGTTTGTTTCCAGCATGATGTTGATATTTTATGTTCTGGTATTTTTATGCTTTACTCTTCTGTTGTAGAAATAGCACTTTCAGTTTACATCTGGTATTTTCTTTCTGTGGAATAGCAAATCGTCACAAGTGGACATTGCAAGTCAAGCACGGCCAATGTCTTTAAAAGAGGACAGTGTCTTGTATGCTGCAAATTATTTTGATATCGATTTTTAACAAATTATGGTAGACATAAGTCTCTCCAGATTTTTCAGATTTGTGTCTTAAAGCATTTATTCAATATTGCTCTTCTCTTTTCTGTTACTTTTTCTTCAGTGCAGTATTTTTTTAATTCGTTGGCAATAATGAGAGCAATGTACATGACTCTGTTTGATATCAAAGGTTGTTGCTTAAATAAAACGTGATGTTAATGTACTGTTGTCCACAATTTTATTGTTCTCGCTATGTTGGCTGCCTGCGTGCTTAACGCTGCATTTAGACCAAATATGTTCATGCATACAAGGCTAGGTTTTCCCTGTCATCGTCAATCTTCTCCCCTGCCAACTATTAAGAACCAGAGTATGATGTTACTCTGAAGTAAATAAAGGGCCAATTTTTGGTATCATGCATCAGCAAATGAACCTATGCAGTCAACTTGGCGTGCCGCGGCGGGTCCAGGATTTGGCAGAAAGGGTGGGGGTGGGGGTGGCAGCAGGACGATTGCAGGTTGCTGTCCTGCGATCCTCCTCCCCTTTGAAAATTGTTTGCTAACTTTGGGAGGACTTGATGCAAAGTGGTGCTACATTTGATGCTAGATTTGGATTGAATATATCTTCAGGAATTCCTACTTTTTGGTTTCGATGATAATCGTAACCTTTGTAATCATGCATACGTGTGTATGTATATGTGTATGCATAGGTGTGTTTGTGTACAGGTTTATATAGCCAAACGGGGACCCCTTCATTTTACCATTCAACCATGGACGGCCGAAGATAAACATTGTAGTAGGCTATATTGATGGGAAATAATACCCTTTGCCACAACAAAAAACGGGAGCGCTCAATTTTTTTTCAATTAACACTTATCACTGTAATCGTGAGTGTGTATCGGTTTGTCACTAGGGAATCGTGGACATGGTACCTTACACACATACACCTGCAAAAGAGGACGTAACCCGACGCTATCTCAATGGGGACTTCGTCTATACTCCTTCAAATTCAATAGATAGCTTCATGGCGCCATCAAATATCGCACGAAGACTATTTAAAAGCCAACTTTGAAACGGGGACTGTCCCCAATTCCAGATGGGTCCCCGAATGGTATGTGTGACTTCATAACAGGG
The DNA here is from genome assembly GCA_021234535.1 of Stichopus chloronotus. NCBI lineage: Eukaryota > Metazoa > Echinodermata > Holothuroidea > Aspidochirotida > Stichopodidae > Stichopus > Stichopus chloronotus. The sequence continues at coordinate 9,857,978 of CM037849.1, forward strand.
TCCCCGATTGACGACAATTGTCAACGCACGCACACACGCACACGCATTGGTACGGGCACGTTTTCATTTATACCACCCAACAGGACCCTAGTGTACCCATGGTCACTCTAACATGGGGTACCCCTGGGGTATCGCTACTCATCCACTTCAAGGGTTTCCATGGCAGCCATTCTCTCATGGGTGCACAGTGCAATATATAGCTCCACTAGCCAAGTGACTACAATATCTCATCTTGCCCCTATAGGGCGATGAGATAATAAGGATGATAAAAGGGAAAGAGAAACGGAGAGATAAGATGACAGAGGCCTACATAATGAACACGGAGAGAACGATGTTGTCCCTTCGAAGAGAGAATAGCCAGTCCCGGCCTTGTGACTGACGCTTAGCCTCGTGGCTTGCCGGGGCTAGATGATCACGTGGTCTACCTGAGAACGTTCACCAATCACAGAGCAACGATTGTCTATGACGACATATGTTAATTGTCGCTATACCCGTGATCTACCAATCAGCAAAGTATCGCGAAATCTTTCTGAGAACAGGGTCTACGTTTTCTATTTTTATAGTATTGTCTTGTCTAATATGACTCTCTGAGGGGAATGAAGAAAAGGTTAATAACCTCTAGTAAACACCAGAAGACTGAACTTTGTATGGCCCTTTTGAGTATGGTGGGGTAGAATGACCATCTCTATACAACAATAGCCTAACATTGACGTCTTTTATGTCATCTTTCTCTCTATTCTGTTGATCAGTATCCATCACTTTGTCGTGAATTTCTGCAGCATAGCTTCCAATTTCAGCGGACATCATCTTATACCGACGAGTTCGACATCTGACGTGTAACAACGACACCGCTTTATGGACTACGATAGCATATCGTAATCTGATGCAGCCATACTCTGATTTTACGATTTCTTATGTTAAGCCTTTGTTTTGAGTGCACTAAGTTTTAATCACTACCTTGCCCCGTGAAATTTGTTTCTCAAATTACTAAGCTCAACATAGGGATTACAAATATTGACAAATCAGTAAATGCTGGTGTTCGATTTTGAACTTTTTGTATGAGTGCAGCGGATGCATACAGCTACTTGCGTAACGTGATCTTAAGTCTGAAAGACAATCGACAACGCCTTGTCGATCATACCAGGTACATGCAGTAGAGTACGCATACATCACATGCACAGACTCTGTGAATCGAGTAAGATACGCCAAACTTTTACGTACACACGAGTAGTAATCCTACAAATTACCGTGTTGCGTAAGGTTTTCAGTAATTTGGTTATATCTTGAGCAGTACTCTTGCAGGATTACATAATTCCAAAATGTGGGTACAGAAAAGTAAAATTTAGGTAAAACGTTACTTCAGACCTAGGTGACGGTCAGCAATTATTTTCGTTAGGCCTCATGCCGTTCACGACATTGCCATTTGCTAATTTTTCGATATCAGATCGGCCAGCCTACATAGGATAAAAATAGTCCCTGGTTGACTATCAAACTTAACTTCGGGTACGTTGTGCTTAAGACCTAATAAATGGGACCGGGTCTGTTCGAGAAGCACAGGTGGGTGTTTTAAGAAGGGGTATTATTTTAAGGTTTTTGTCAGTGGAAGGTTAACCATTTTGACAAATTTGAGCAACAGTAACATCAGGTATAGCCTAACGTTTGACGTAGGTCTAGTAGGCGTAGTAAAACTGAAAATTGTGATAGCACGCAAATCACGAGCCTTGTCATTCCAACAACTGAAGCTGCAGCCTTCGATTAATTTGCCGGCATCAGCCGTATCAGAATCTCATTTGTACGATGAAACATACTGTAATCCTTGAAACCCTCGTTTTTGTTGTTGTTTTTTTTTTTTTTAGGATTCCGCCGTGAAGAATTCACTCCGTTTGGTGCCATGAATGGTCTTTTTATTGGAAATATTATAAGGACATAGAAAAGAGTCAAATTTCCTTGAGAAAACGGGAAACATTTTTTTTTTTCAAGCCAACCAGCTCTGAAAAAAAAGCCCAAATCGAGAAATCTATAGGCTTTGGGAAACGCAACCTTGCCAGCCTGCCAGTGCCACAAAGACTGCAAAGTGCAAATTGTTGCCATTGTTGTAATTTGTTACTGTCAAATGAATGTGAAGCAGAACTCCACCAGACAGAGCGAACTATTGACGGAATGTGAATCACTGAGGTGCTCGGCGCCAGGTTCCGAAAGGGGGGGGGGGGGGAAGGATGAGTGACGGACACATGGCGCTACCGTGGTGTAGGGGAGAGCAGGTGGGTTGGGCACGTGATGTGGTAAGTATATGCATACATAGCAGAGCGCAAGAAGCTCCCGAAAAAATTGGGTCTGATTTTATAAGTACCAGCTCTCCAATGTGAGGAAATAAGCATCTCAATCCATCCATGCAGAAATATATAGCTTAAATGCAGTTTACGATGACTGTAAAACAATAAAACCTACCTCTCTGGAAAGTGGAGGGGACTAGTCTCCCCATTCCCAACCGTGGCGCCTCCAGTGGTGTCACAGATTCCAAATTTTCGAATTATTCATTTTTAGAGCCATGTGGATAGGGGAAATCGCCACTACGAGATGGGGTAGCTAGATTTTTTCCAAAGAAGGCAAAGATATGAAAGTTTCCTGAACACTTCAAAGTCACACGGGACAGTTTTTCTGTTTCGATGAAATCGTAAGTTTGTAATCATGTGGGGTGTATGTATGTGTTTGTGCATGTATGTATGTTTGTGACGCCTTCCTTGTAGACACGGTATCTTAAGAAACGAAGCTTTTACAGATCTCATAGTTGGTATGTGTGTACCATATTGAGTACAGAAGCCTACTGTTTCTGGGGAGGTCAAACGTCGTTTGGGTCAAAAGGGATCAAATAGCAATAACCTAAATAAAACATCTCAAGAAGGGGAGTTTGTACACATCTCATATTCCATATGTGGGTGGTGTCCCTTATTGAATGAAAGAGTGTATCGTTTTTCAGAGGAGGTCGAGGTCATTTGGGGTCAACAGTGGTCAAAAAGTGAAAACATTCTGAACCGATATCTCAAGAAGGGAAGCTTGTACAGATCTCATTTTGGTATGTGGAGTTAATTTATTGAGTACAAATAGCCTATAGGGTATAGTTTTTTTTTATTTTTTTATAGAAGTCAAATGTCATTGTGATCGACCGATCAAGTTAAAACAGCTTCGTAAACACAATATATAAAGAAGGGAAGCTTGATATTTGGTGTTTAGGGAAGATCTTGGATATATTTCTGTGGTGTGTATGTTCAGACTGATACTTACAGTAGCAGACATCAACTTAGGTCATCAGATATTTCAATGTACATTTCAATCAGTGATATGATAAATTACTGTAATATTACAATAACCAAGCATATTACACTTTCTTGCCTTACGCGATATGTCAGATTCATGAAAAAATCCTCAGTCATAATGAATTCATCGAAACCACAATGCATTCGTGTGTTTTGGTTGATCTTCAAGTGAATGTGACATCAAGGGGGTGCAAACTGGTTTGGTCCAGTACATGAATGTGACGTCTGTAGGGTGGACCAGACGTGAAATGGTGATACATTTGATTCATTTTTAGGTAGGCTAGGTGTTATTCAGAATGATAATGTGATAAAATGGTACAAAGGTTTGAAGATATTTGATTTAACATATTTTCCTTTTCTGGATGTATACAGGTAAAAATGTTAACAACGAAGATAAAGAGAAAGAAACCATGGAGAACCTGGATAAGTGAAAGCTTTCACAAAGCAGTTTCACAAAAACAAAAAGAACACATAAGCGAACACAAAAAAAAAACGAAAACACAAGAACTTGAACACTTGAACAAGTCCCAGAGATGGTAAAAAGTCAAGTTTCTCAAGCCTAGGTCGCAAGTCAGTGTTGGCAAGTCCAAATAAGTTGCAAGTCATTTGCCTAAGGTCCAAGTCAAGTCACAGGTTAAGCCTAAGCCAGTCAATCTTGCCTTGGGCAAAAACACTGCTTCCAAAATGTTCAAAACAAACCAAAAACAAGTGTAAGCTAGGCGAACAAAAATATATATTGAAGGGGGAGGAGAACTGAGTGTTGATTGTACTGTCTAAGCCGAGCTTCACCATCGTTCGCAACAACAAAATTTAGCTTGACTAATAATCCCGATTTCCGAAATGAACCATTCCAGAGTGTTCTAAGCTGCATGTAACTATCCTTGAACCAGGGTTCTCGTGTCTGATATTTCTCAATTTTCTTCACAGGAAAAAAAAATCAATATATGAAAAATGGTAATATATATCAGATGGGTGAGAAACTTGCAGAAATGAGACACACACATGCAGCTTTGAACACCCAGAAAGTGGGATCGCCTGGGGAGTTTGTAAAGTCAAAAATTTCATCCTACGCTCCCTGTCAACCACTTTTGTCACCACCCCCCACACCCCATTCCTCCCATCCAATCTCTTTTGAACTTCTCGAAAGGGAAATCTATGGAGTCGCCCACGTAGACAGGTAAAAACGTTAGGAGGACAGTGACTTGCAATGTCGGAAGTGACCGTGAAGCTTATTCCAAACAAGGAGCTGCTATTTGGAAGAAGATAAAACACTCAACGGCCACAACATTGCTAATCATCGGGAAAACAATAACTTTTTCTTTCACTTGTCCCTCGGTGTCGTGAATGACATTGTAACATTTACGCTGTATGTCAAAATATGTACAAGGACATGCATATGGCTAGTTTGGAAAATTTCTCGGAAACGACTCGTCTAGTTGTCAAAACGTTAGACTTCTGCTTCTTCATCTTGGTTCATATCTCCATCTAATAACAGTGTATGTTCTGGTACACAACTTTATCATGATTCCGAAGAAATAACCTCATCTTGATTAATGAGGCAGGGGTCCTGACTTAAACGACGACAACAAACAGGGCATCAAGGCATTGCTTTACACAATCCTCTTCATTTGGGTATAAGCAGGTAAGAATAATGGTTTCTAGGACACGAACTAGAATGGGGTCATTTCAATTAGTCACTCCCTATAAATTAAAACTCTTATCACACCGAAAACAATCTAAGTTAGGATTAGAAAGTGTATAAACAAGTTAACAATTGATCCACATCTGTTTTCGAGATGCAACCCCCTACCTATACCGTCAGCAACATAGAGGTAGCACGCAATAAAATGAATCTAGATGGCAACAGACAACTACCGATGCCATTCAAAATTTCACGCATTACAGTTTTCCCCATTAGTCAACCCAGCAACAATCAGTCAACTGTGTTCATCATCTAGTGCTGTTCTAAGTAGTGAACATAATTATTCATGGCTATCTGTCCTTATGACGAAAGAATTCTTCGTTACAAGTGTAAACGATTTTTACATAGCGTCAATGTGGTGGTGCAAATTCTGCTAGGATATTCACCAAGAGTGCACTGACATGAACTACACGGAACAACCCACAGCCACTTATTTCCAATTTGCAACAGCAAATGCAATCTTAATTTAAGTTTCTCGTCACCAAATCTTACAAAGTTTGATGCTTCTGATGTTTATGATGCCTCTTTTAACAGTTTAAGCATAACGCTCGGTAACAAATCCAAGCTGCTATGTACTGCTATAATACAAGATGAAAGCAAGAAATGGAATGTTGTGGTCTTAAGCAAATGGTTAATATGCCCACACGTCAGACCGATGAAACCGATGCGCTAACGTGTACTTTATCAATGAAAACCAAGCCCAGAATGTACTCGTCCCCCATGTTAAGTTAAGCCATCATTATTCAATATTCTTTACATGATGGTGTCACTGTACTGATCAAAAATCAAACAACAATGTTTTATGAAAATTTCAATTAAATAAAAAAACATTGAAAGATAATCTGGGATATCCCAGAAATATACAAGAAAAAAAAAGTTGTAACATGCTAATTTTGAAAGGAAAAGAAATATCTGATACCAATGACATAGCAAATACTTTTAACAAGATTTGTACTTTAATTGTTCACCCAATATCTTAACGAAAGTGAAAGAAATAGCCCTTCATATGTAGAAAAGTAAAATCAATATGTATCTTATAGATTACCAAATGATATTAAGCTTAATAACCCACTTGTATGTAGGGATTTTGTTACATATGTGAAAATAAATAATCTGTACGAAGCCGAAGACACTGTTGTTAATTTGTTGACTTGTGGTTGTGTCTGTCGATGTGTCTGTCGTCTTGTTATTTTCAGTTCGCTACAATTGTCTTTTGTCTTGATGTCGAAAACATATCACTTCTATTTGGTGAGTAATGTACAAATACGATCATTAGATTGATAAAATGATAATACCTACAATAGTTAAAATCTGCGCAAACTTAAATTTTATGCTACTTTTTATGACTTAGTTGTTGCCCTGCAACTATTTTTTATTATTGACCTCATATTTCACCCAAAGGATTTCTTTTTTGTATTTATTCTATACTTATTGAAAAACTCTACACTAATTTGTAAACTTTAGAACTGATGTTGTCCTTATCATGAAATCTCCATAGGGTGAACACCATATCAAAATCATCTAATTTTGTTGTTTGCTTTTCAACATTTGCAGTTTGAAAGTTCATAAAAAGTCCACCATGCATGCTGCCATTCTGATGTACCTGACCACATTTGCAATTGAAAGGCATTTGTTTTTCTTTATTATTTATTGTTCAATAGTTTCAACTGTTATGCATAGTATTAAATCAAGCCATAAATAAATTGGACCGTTGCACGATACACAACAGTAACTCAACACAAAATGGTACAAGTTGTAACCTCGACCGACTTTTCAACTGACCAGACAAACGCAGAGTCTCAATAAACAGTCAAGGAGTTGTTTTGCAGGTCTACAAAAATCTCTCTCCTGTTCGAATATACGTAGTTAAAATGACTCGCAAATTTTCTCCACACAATCCGTACACAAAATTTCTTCAAATCCAAGAAAAACCCAACTAACGTTAAATCAACAAATAACGACGCCCAATATTGTACTTTTATTACTCAACATGTGTAATTGGCCCTCTCGATCTTGAACTCTCCGCAACCTTTTCTCGCGCATTTTGTTTTTGTACAAATTCCTCTCCCCTTCCTTTCAATCACAGGCTAAAACTAGAACTGCATTTGCCCACAAATACGCAGAATTGTAGTGCGTGGTAGGCTAAGTCCTTGTTGTTGGGAGTAAGCCAGTCTCTGTGGATCCACTCCTCATAGGAGTTACCATTTTGGGGGGAAAGGAGTGCCGTTTCCTGTCGACCCCTTTCCCAATCCATTCTTTTTTTTTTATATCACGCTGGACGAAACAAAACTTCCATTGGATCTCTCTCATAATGTTGTAAAGTTGCCGACGCTTATCGTTACTATATACCGTATGTCGTACAAGCCTGTACTGCTCTGAGTCTTAAAGAGTACTCTGGTGCTAGCTGTATATATGTCAGAACTGTCTTTCTGTTTCACCACTGAAATAGCACATGAGAGCAGTACATGATTCTTTAGAAGGACGTCATGTTGTAACCACTAAAACACAGTGAAGCAGCACACGATTCTGTGACATCATATTTAAACACAATGGCGCTGTATTGCACACCAATTTGGAAACAATATTGACACTCCACGTTTCTCACCTCATTGGGAAAAGGCCGAACCACATTTCATCACGTTTTCTAGAAAATTATTCGCAGGGCTCTCTCATCACTTTAACTCCTTAAATCGTTCTTGCAGTTGTGGCATTTGCTTTTCCTTAGTAGATTTTGGTTTGAAGACGACCGTAGCTTGCACTATACTGCTATAGCTAGGTCGAGCATGCATATTTGTATGAACTAAGTTACATCACGCGCAGGTGAGGCGTTATGAGCCATACAAGGTTCAACAAAAGAAATTGCTAGCCGACCAGTAATGACAAGATTGTAGTGGGGCGCACTACAATAATAATTCCACTTTTTCAGTTTCTAGGCCACGCCCAACCATCATCCCAACTCAGGAAGTTACAAAGAGATACCTGCAATGAGTTTGGGCTACTACCTAACATTGACCAATCACCATCGTTTATTTACAACCCGTCCAACTCATGGTTCTAAAAATAAGTTTTTGCCTTCTCCAAAGTAGTCCGTCTGACGAGCTTCCGCTGTAGCAGAAGAGCTTATTAAAGAAAGGTTAAACGTAACGTTGAAACAATATCTAGGTTTTGTTTTGGAAAAAAGTCTTTGGAGAAAAGCGGTAACCCGTTATAGAAAAAAAAAATATGGAAAAACATGAAACGACAATCGTCAATAGAAAGAATCAACATTAACTATGGAAGAGGATAAATCACACTGTTATTTGCTACATTGAATTTCTGTTCAAGTATACGTGCATTATTTGAAATTATAGGTAAAGATCTTGTTCATAAATTAGGTTCTTCTTCTTCTAATCTCTGTTTTTGCTTAATCCATCTTGATCTGGATTGGTCGTCGATACCGACGCCCATGTTTACCTCACTCTTACAGCAATCGCTCTAGCACCATCGCGCCAGCTTGTCCACTTTCGGGGATGCGTCTCTCTCAAGCAAACCTTTCCAAGCTCCTCCTCCAGCTGTGCCTGCATCTCCCTCACCCTTAATGGTTGTATAAGACAGAATTAGATGTTTAATATTTATCTCGGTCAAAAATTGTTAAAATTCATGAGAGGAAATTGTCCTACAGTACCGTAGTTCAGTGACTCGTTCATCACGGAATCTTTTGCCCTCTCTTGTCCACTGGAAAGGCCCTTCCAGTTTCTCACACACATTCTTGGCTGCAGTTTATTGCAAAGTTTAGCACAAACCGTGGAGAACATATTTCACCTATAAACAAGTTATCTGCTATGGCCAATGTCTTATCTGTAAACACATGTCCAACTTAATTTACTTTTCTGGATATTTAACTCGCATTTAGTAACTTCTTAAACTTAACCCAATACTCTTTGCATGTAAGTTAAGTTTTATCACCCTTCAAGTGCCTTCAACACTACTTCTGCTCCAGATGTGTGAACTATAACAGCATTGCTGCACTACATGTTTGAATACGCAATATTTTTCAATACGCAACCTCCAGGTCAGACATGTCGCACATGTGGCGTCCACGTACAGAGTGCGGAGTGCCAGATACAAGCAATTTTGCTAAATGTAAAAAAAAGCACCTGAAATCCAGGCCGGTAACAGCTGTCATATTTGCATATATTATGTTTAACAAAAAGCACTTACGTTGTTGTGCAATGCGTCGTGTATTGATTGTATAGTGAGTCTTGTAAAGGAAACCGTGGAACACACATGCATCGCTCGACTGCTGTGTCCTTTTTGGTTCCTTGCGTCAGCAAAGGAACCTGTATGCAGTCAGGTTGGCGTGTGCGTGTGCGTGTGGGTGCGTGCGTGCGTGCGCGCGCGCGCGCGCGTGTGTGTGCATCTGTGACACTTGCTTAGGTACGCTTTAACTCAATAGGCCAAAATCAGATGAAAGTCAAACTTGGTATGTAGATTTGCCATATTGAGAAGGTGTGCCCTACTGTTTTTGGTGGAGGTCAAAGGTCATCTGGGGGAACTGGGGGCAAAAGTCTGTTTTGCATGGATACGCTGTAACTCGATAGGGGAACGTCATTGTCATTGCATTAATTGAAATGGCTTTTTTGATATTTATGAACTCAGGCATATCATTTTACAGTATGTATATTTCAAGTACAAGGAACCACAGTGCCCGTAGGCTGTTGTGAAATCATGCAAAATACTTCTTCTCTTACAGATTGTATGTAACGCTGTTGATGGTTGGTCACGTTAGTGCTATGGAAGTGGTTCCATGTTAGTGCATGGTTGTCATGTTTGGGGTCCAATGTCTGAAATGGGCCATTTTATAAAATCATGAAATATGGTTCTGTCTTTACAGATTTTATGTTACAGTGAGGGTTCATGGTCAGAAATAGGCCATATGGGCTATTGTACAAAATAATGGAATATGCTCCCTTTTACTTCATAATTTTCATTATACTCTCCATCTGTGCAAGTAACCACAGTGCCCTTGGGTTCTTGTTTCTGTCTCCTATCTACCCAAGAATACCACACATTTCTGGCGACGAGAATGGTTCACCTGTCGCAGCCACCGCCCTTTCTGCGATCTTCGGGAGTTCCTGCTATCCCATGGAAACAGTGGTTTTCTGTTTTTTGAAACTTACCTACTTGCTTCGGGAGGAGACGTGCCGTGTTGCTACACCGTCTCGAAGAAGAGAGACAACGAATCTTTCATGCCATACCTGCATTACCTCAAACAAGTAAAATAGTCGTCGACAAAGGTGAAACATCTATGCTGGAGGAATATTTTACCCCTACTGTTAACGTCCTTAAACAAAGGGGCTAGCGAGTTGGTGAATACATTGACTGTTACGTTGCTAGCCTATGGAGAAATTAGTAGTTCTCGTAAGCGGGTCTACCAAAGCATTTCGCTTCTGATTCGAACTCTAAGGTGAGAAACCAGAAATGCCGCAAGTGAAAAAAAAGTAGCCATTTCGCTGCAATGTGCCGAAGCAAGGCAGACAACCAAGCAAGGTGTAAGGGTGACGTTGGAGAAGTTACGCGGGAACTTTCTCGACTATAGACTCACTATACAATGCACAACTCATTGCACAACACATTACTATAATGAAAGATATCAAAATTCATTTGATGATAACAAGGTTTATATTAATAACAAAGGCCATATGCTAATAAGTTCTTCGGTAGAATAATGCATTTGTACAACACCCAATTTTCATGACCGTCTTATAGTTTCTGGCTACATTTCTTATTTTGGTATAGTAGGCTATGTCACGAAATGGGAAAAAATGCAAATTAATATGTAGACAAGCAGACGATACATGGAATCAGAACTTTCCCTTGACTACTGTTTCAATAAAGTATAATTTCTCTTTCAGATTCCTTTCACCTTTCAATGTACAAACTATTCCTTGATTAGGCTAAAATGATTATTACGTTCCAGTTAATTTAGGCTTAACATTAAAACTTAGCAAACTACATTTCGTTTTCAGTTTATTTCTTTATTTTCAGTATAAATATAATTATCTCTAATCGTGACATTTAAATTTGAGTTTTAAAAGGTTAGTTAACCAAAAAAGAGTATCTGGTAACAACTCTGGACTGGACTATGAGCGGGCGTTTCGTCGTAACAATACTGTAGTAGGCTAGTAGCTGGGCAAGACGACCACGACGCTTGAAGAGAACGCAGTTAATGGATAATGCCAGCTTCAGGCAACGAAACACCATCTGTAATTGGTTTGGCTTGAGACAGGCTTGGGACGGCACGGTCATCGACAGACGGCGGCCGAACCATCATACAGTTGATGGTTAGGCCTCGGACCATTGAATAAACAGTGCCAAAAATAGACAATGGGGATGACTGAGTTAAGATGTACTAGACTAGGAGATTAATGATTCTAGCAGTTAAGTACAAAAGTCTCTCAAAAGTAGTAATACCGTCGAGTATGATAACATCAAGTCATTCATTAAATAAATGTGTCCTCTTATACTTTTAAATTTATCTTCTCTGTTATACATGTATGCATCTTTACATTTAAAATTTATGTATTTATACTTGTAACTCTATTTATCTCTCTGTTTTACTGACATTATTCAAGTTTTACATTTCTGCATTTTTCTGAGTAGAGGATGGAAAGTGGCACTTTCGATTTACAATAATTTACGATGATTTATAGAATTACCTGTTTCGTCTGCTTGGTAGCTCTTTGCATCATTCATTCACTGGAGTTTGGTTGAGTTTCAACTGCCTCTGGGTTTACAGCCATTGTAAGCTTCATTACATAAATCGAAAAATTGCAGCAGGCTTATCCATTAAACATTTATCAATTAAGCAAACTTACGGATTGTAGCTGACTCTGAAGAATCTGTTTCGAGAAGAAGTTTGAAAAACTCTCTGAGATGTTAATGGAACTTCAACAGCCAAATGAAAAGTGACTCGTTATGGACAGTCAGTTAACTTATCCAATAGCCTATGTATTAAAAATGGAAGTCTGATAGTGATCATACCCACATGCCAAGTTTGGAAGAACTTATTGAGTGTCCATAATTTGCCCTGTGTTCACCTTACGTGACCTTTGACGAGGATGAGATACCACAGATATCACCTTCTAGTTACATAAGTAATTAATGTGAAGTTCATAGCAAAGTGATTAAATATAACATTGAATGTGAAGGAAAAGTCTTCCTGCTGTGTTCTTATCGTAGATTTTGGTGAACAGGTATAGCCTATACAACTTACCAATGTTGGTGGCTTCTGTAGACTCTGAGGATAAAAACATGATGGTATTTAACTTTGCATAAATATGAAAGGCAATAGTTTTAAGGTGAGCATTTTTTATTGACTTATTTAAAAGACGAAAGCATTGTTTTTAGGTTATACGGTTCAAGGTTGATGGCACTTACTTGACGTTCTTCCGTCTACAATATACATTTGTAGGGTTTTGTTTCTAACACTTGGATTTAAACAGAGATACACCAAACGTAACCAATTTTCACATATATGAAGATCTTCTTCAGACAAAATACGACTAGAAGATTAAATGAATGAACGTGAAACTAACAAAAATATGACCAAATAATAGAGGTTACAAGATGCATTATACCTTGTTGATCAATCAAAAAGTTTTAATGAACCTATCTGGCAGGTTTATGATTTAAAAGACAGTCTTTGATGACAGAAAGAAACCAAGAAAATTGTAATACATGACTACACTAATTACACTGATCTTTAATAGGATAGACAATCATATTAAATGAAATATTTATAGAAAGCACAAGTAAATGATACTTATTCCTAACTATTGTCTTAGATTTCTTCTCTCTCTGCATTTGTTTGTGGGGATATAGGTCTGCTCGTAAAAATAATCCTATATGTATGGTGGTTTGCAGATCGATGTGGTTTATGAGTTAAAAGATTTTCGTGAGGGGCAATTGTGTGGACCTTGGAAACAAGTAAGGAAGTGAAATAGTGACATATACCATGTAAGTGAACATGCTGCGTACCAACAGTATTTATGAAACACAGGGATCCATGATCAGAACTGTAACTGCCTTCAAATATATCGCCTTCAGAATCGTCGTATTCTCTCACTTGTCCGAGCGATAATCCGGTATAATCAATAAAGAAAACTTCACCGCTGGGGAGTATAAATGTGATATATAAATACTTCAAATGGATTGGAATTCCAAATGGAAATGCAAAAATTTCAATGGACGTGCAAAGATTACGTATGTTTCATTGACTTCTTTTCTCTAGCAGAGAGACTAGGCTAAATTCAGAAGAATAATAATCAGAAGAATAAATTCTAGAGTAACAATAATTTAGACGCACATCTGCATCAAGTTTTTGATAAACCAGGCTTGAGAGGTTATTTACCAGTCAAAATTTAAAGCCACTCATTAACGTGTGTTATGAAATTGACTAAATTTTTCAAATCCTGTTAAGTTTCTTTCACTTATGACAAATTGTCAAACCACAAGAATGTCAATGTGTCTTTTTACGTAAGTACTTATTGATAAGTTGTTTAGAACTAGGGTAAAAACTTCAAAACTTTTGACCTTTTATCTTCATAACTATTGGATGTGAAAGCTGACTAATTATGCTACTTTTAAGAACTGTAATGTGATTGTATCCTTCAAAATTCTGAAAATGATTTAAACTTAGTTTCATTACATTTTGAGCTGGCTTTCCTCACGTAAATTTAAGCTGTGGGAAAAAATCCACTGGTGTTTTGGTGTTACTGTGATAATAACACATATCCCACCATCAACCTTTATACAAACAAGGCAGTTTTAATACGCTTATACTTACACAGGCCTAATTGAAGTAGAAAAGTGATGGGTTATTTGTTAGATGGGGTCAGTATATATATCTACGTTATCTCTGTTTCACTCAGTACCGTCGGAGCTGCCTTCATGTTTACTGCGATATTTCTCGTGTGGAAGGGATACATTATGGTAGGAATAGCAAGTATTTTAAATTTAGACAACTAGAAATAAGTGGTTTGGGAATTGGAAGTGCCGAGAGAAGGCGATGACAACCTGTCTGTCTTGTCAATCCGTCGAGGGAGGGAAGGGGGGGGGGGGCAATCTATTCCAATTTTCGCGCTTTCCTACAACTGCCTGTAATTACTGATATTTTCTGTAATTTCTATACTTTGCACCAAATGCCTTCTCATGTTTGCAACTCACTATTGTTGTTGGCTGTATTTTGACTGATATTCTCTTCTATAGGACAGTTGATGATCGTATACTGGATGGTAGAACTTAGAACTTGAAGCTTATTATTAAGTAGACTCATTGTCACATGATGATCATGCACCAGTGTATATTTCTGGGCAATTTCCGTGGAGCATGATCTCGTATGGAAGGTAAGTTCGATGAAAAGATTCAAAGCGATGGATTAAATATAGCTTAAAGACTTGCATGCATGCGTGACATGTTTACAATCGTGCCATTACATGTCACTGTACTTCAATTTTATTGCATTCTCAGAATAAATCTTGGAAAACGAGATGACTTAGGTCGATGAACAAATCAGGTGAAAGTAAAATGAGTGTCGCCCAGTGAGTTACAATACAAAATATCGACTTTAGTCAGTACGTATTGTGCAGGCACCTACCCAGGAGGGTTCAGGGGGTTCGACACCCCCCCCCCTCTTTCCCCACAAGGTGTGGATTTCCGCTCAGCCTATGATAGTAGGTCTACATTAACAACATATTTTGTTTTAATTTGTTGGTCATAATTGTCAGGTAAAATGTTCCATTTGTGGTAAAATTGAATTTCCCAACTGGAGAAGCTGCATACAGGCCTGTTATGCTTGTCTCTCGGACAATTAAAAATAGTGGATGGCCTCTTACAATTGATATACCCGGATCCACTGTCAGATTGTGTGTGTTGTGTGCCAGTATCCTAGAGCAACAATAAGAACTCAAAACGACAGAACAGACTTACGGGGTCCGTCGTAAATTGTTGTTCGTCTTTTAGAGTAAAACTTTAGGAACCACTCAAAATATTCTATCGATTTGCTCTAAGGTAATCACACCAGGATCTCTGTTCAAACCTTTGTATCACCAAGTATGTTCTACGGGAGAAAACGATATCGAGCGTGCATCCCAATGTTCTGACAACACAAGCGCGGGCAACTTTGGAATGTTGATGACTTTTAGTAGAAGGAGCATACAGACCGAAGGGGACCAAGAATTACATGGTTATTCATATCACCGACGGACACAGCATTCTTCAAAGGGGAGTTCGACTTGTAAAAGAAGATTGGCTAGGGGAGGACTGAGTGTCGGCAGTTCTATTTAAGGAGAACGCCACCATCTTTGGCACGGAACGCACAAACATTTTTTTGGGTGTTTAAAAACTCCAGATGGCCGGAAACGACACTTCTCGGGTGTTCCAACTACAAGTACCCAGTCTTGAAATAAGTATCTCATGTTTACAATTTCTGTAAATGAATTGAGAGAACACAGACTTATCATCGTTACTGTGATTGTTTCTCTTCCTAACCAAGTGTAAGCCGGTTACATGCACGGAACTTGAGCCCGGGTCTTAATACCGGGTGCCCATCTGTAGCAGGGGCTTAATGTATTACCGTATCTCACTATAACTTTGTTTCAAACGATCCGCTAAGATTTATTCATGTTCCAGGCCAGCAACTAGAAAACAAAATTCTAGCTACGCCCCTGGGCGCACGTCGAGTGTCTTGACTCCTCACATTGTGATGTCGCTAGTTTTGAAGATTTTGGTGGAAACTGCAAAAAGTCTTATTATGACGAACAGTTTTCCATCTAAAACTATTGGCAGCTCCATTTCCAGAATCTTACTTATGGAGCATGGGAAGTACGATGTCCGACGATCTAACAGGAAATGGTAATTCTTTTTTTTGGGGGGGGGGAGAGGGGCGGACACTCCGCGCTCACGATAATGGCGCTCCTGTTACAAGAGTAATTCACTGGGCTTGTGTGGCCACAAATTGCGAACAAGTTTCACCAGGGAATGTCAAAATGCTTCCAAGCGTTGGCAGTGGTTCTCAATATCTTCGAATGGGTCGCAGGGTCTTGGGATCGTTTTGTGCAATTTATGAAATGTTCAAAAAATATTTGAGAAAATCTTTCCCTCAAAATACTCACAGAGTGATCGCGAGTATCTGAAACCTGTCCTAAGCCCTTTTCAATTTAGTTTTATTTCAGTCCGAGAAATGAGCTGCTCATACATGCCATACTCCTGCTCATACTCATTTTCTCACCCATACACTCTACCTTTTACTTTCTCTCCTCACCCTTCTTTCCCTGACTTTGGCCTTCAACTTTGCTTATAGCAGCAGCAATGAGACATGCTGCAGCCTTCAGCATGTTATCCTGGTCTTCGTGCAGGCTGGGGTCCTCATCCAGGTTGGAGTCCTTACTTAGCAGCCTCTTCACTTCTTCGGAATCCATCATCCTTGAAGTCTGATGACATCCCGTGCTTCCATGGTCTAAATTTCTCAATTGTCGCGCATGCATCTCGCTAGAGTGTTGCACGACGGTCGCGGCAATGTCGCACAACACTCGCATGTGCAAAATGTTATTGCGAAAATGTAGTCCGGGATTTGCGCGACAGTTATGCAAACTCCAGGCAAATTTGGGCAACAATTGCGCTGGCATTTCGTGTAACATTTGTGCGACATTCTCGAACGTGTCTTAGGTACCGACTCATTGTGACTGCAAGTGAGAAGAGTCCCTATTTTCTAGCAATTGTGTATCTCCAACTAGTCGCCAGATTTGGCCAGCTGTCGCAGCCCAGGGAGATACCAGTTTTGCCACAGTTTGCCGGCATCCCACCTAGCTTTTTTCTAATTCAATTTGCCAAGATACCGTGTTACAAATCATTTATCTCTTCAAACACCGCATTACGTTTATTAGACATCTCGGATGTAGAGTTAGCCTAAGCGGGAAAATTTGCACCATTTTGTCGAAATAACAAGTTATTCTCTACTACGGCAAGTTTTGATATTTGACCAAATTCTCCAAGATGTCGAGTCAGCGTAAGTCGTTATCTCGACAATTTGCAAAATTTTGTCGAGATAAACAAGTGATTTATTAGACAGTTTCTCAACAATTTGACAATTTTGCCGAGATGTTGAGTGAGCGAAATCGATATTTCGACAATTTTGTCGAGATAACAAGTTACTCTAACAAGATAATTTAACATATCCCAGGTCCCCTTATGTTCGCAGTACAAACCTTATGCCAATATCTTGTTCCTAAACTCAAGATTTCCAGTTGCCTCAAGGTTATCAGAATTAATGCCATGTAACAATGGCAAATTATGGCAAGAGGTCTTGGTTTTCTTTGAAATGACAGTCCTCGATTGACATTGAAAATTGCCAATAAAATGGGAATATTGTAGCTTTACCTTAAAGAATTGTAAAGATTATCGAAACACCTTTAAAGTATTGTAACGTTTCTTTTCAGACAGTCACGATTATAAAGAAATACAAAGGATATTCATGTAGTTGTGTCTGGTGACATCACAAGTTCCCCACTGTGCAATGTCCCATTTTGAATAAATATTTATGTAAAAATTCATAACTTGCTTCCAAACATGCTATTGAGACATAATTGTTGCCAATAAACAGGAAAAATAGTCCTTGTTTTCATGAAATATTAACTTTCTTCAGTGGCCAATCCCGTGGAGTTAAATGTATTACCGTAATGCTAGTGTGAAAAGTCTGTCATGATATTTAACAAAGCGCATTGTTCATAGTAAAATATCATTTGTGGTTTACAGGTACAAGATATCTCTTTAATATTCTCATGACATGTTTCTAATTGAAATTGTAACAATGATCTGTCTTTAAAAAAAATACATAAAGATTTTAAAGATTGCTGGACCTATTACACGAACTTATGAGAGGTGTCATTCTCAATGGCGACGTTGCTGGGGTCAGGAGTCAGCGTTTTCCAGAGATCTCGCAAGAGTGAAAGGATCCTGTGGATCCTTTGAAGGCGATTTCCGACAATCCAGGAGTAAATTTATCCAAATATCTCATGGGTACGCTCCGAGTCAACCGATCTTAGCGTTCCACAGTTTACCACAATTTTATCAGTTTCAATTTTACCAATTTTATCTTAGTGATGATGGGAACCACTTGAGTCTACCCCAAGAAATGAAGAACACCACACCGTCACTTCTTATTCTCTTATTCAGTATTAGTATAAAAGCCGCAGTAAGCCTACAACCTGAATCAGCGAGAACAAAGTCTAAGAAAAGAACTAAAAAGGTCTACAACATCTGTTCTATTTGATGTTTTTCTTTTTCACACTCTCTTCTTTTGGATCTTCTCCTGTCTATTGTGATTCTAACATCATAAGTCGTTGGTGGTCACTTTGATTTGCTGGTGACTCAGTTCCTGACAGTTTATTTTTCATACAAAATCCATTATCATTTTACGATAAATTTTCTTTGGTGATTTTTTCTCCATATAGCACAAGGCCCAAAACATTGGCGCCAATTACTGGCTATCAGTGAATAACTGCCTCCATAGTCATAACATTCATGACATTCGTCTTAAAATGAAAACCAAACATCTTAGTTCTAAACAAGTGAATGAAAATTTAATTTCTATTATCGTGCATAACTGATGTGTTTTAATTTCTTGCAACATGTATCAGAGTTACGTCATTTGATTATTGTTTATCGTTAATCGATAAACACTTCGATCAACCATAATTGCATAAAATATTTCCTGGCCAACCAACAAAATTTGGTTCTGCATAAGTGGAAATAGCACTTTTTATTATCTTTTTTCAAGTGGTATTTTTTATTGTTTACTCTCCAATCATTCAACAACTCTTTAAATTTCTTGGGACATATTTCAACCAATAACTCTTTCAAACAGGCAGATTTACTTAGCCTATTCAAACTGCTATGATACATTAAACAATTGTGATCATATTTAATATAACTCACTGTCTGTTGTGGCCTCATCTCTTGTTTACAAGTAAAAAAGCTTTGTATCGAATCATCCAACAAACTCCTAAATATTTAAAGGGCCCAAACAATGAATGTAGCAAGACTATTAATGACAGATGCGCCCACTTTTTTGATGACGTAAGTCAACAGCTGATCGGACTGGGGGGGAACCTTCGCAACATGAAGTTAGGCTCACGTACAAGATGAGTTACGAAGGTTGATACATTGTCCAACTCCAAGTGCAACAGTTCTTGCTTGCGACCTAAGTTATGATTTTTAGATCTGGTCAAATTTGTCAACAAATATCAGCTGACTTGAAGCAGAGGAAGAATCATATAATTGCTATTGCAGGGATCTAATTTCCTGTAACCAAAGTAACGCTGTATGTTGGAACAGTGGCCGTGGTGCTCGAACAGTTGCTGTGTTGCTCTTGTGAAGATCTTGCACCATTCTTAGAGTTACACCAATGAGGAACAAAGTTACATGCACTTTTAACACTGGACAACCGAAAGAAATGGACTTGACCTATTCAAATGCCACAGATGTAAGTGAAAAGCAGGCATACTTGTGGAGATTTATGATCGGCAGTGACCAGCGTACATATATGCAGAGGCGAATTGGTTACGTTTTACATCGGCCTCAGCGAGTAAAATGCTGGGAAATTATTAGAACAATTTTTAGCATTTATTACAACTTATACGTCTTATAGCAGTACTGGCGATATCTGCCAATGTGTAGTATTTGCTTACAATAGCAATAGACAGTGACGGCATGGCACAATATGTGAAGTCCAAACTCTGTTAAACAAACAGCATTCTTGTGTAACGCATTACACAAATCCAACAGAGAAAGTGGAAATTTAAGGGAAATCCAAAGGAATCATCCAACGGAAAGATATGTAATCCAACGGTTATTGACTGGCGAACAGCTAAACATTGGAACGAAGTTTTCCCTACATATTATCAGGTTATATAGCCAGAAAGCCCAAAGGCTTTGTGATTCTTTCATATGGTTGTATTGTAACAAACATAAATTATCGACATGACAAGTGTGAGACCAAATGCAGTTTATTGTTCTCGAAACACCACATTAATAAGCCTTTAACCCAAAATGACCTTTTCGGTGACCACAAATGACGTTTGACCTAAACCAAAAACAATAAGGATCACCTACCCAGTATGGCCCACCCACACATCAAATATGACATCAGTCAACGTCACCCTTCTGGAGAAAATGTGTTTACAAGGTTTTCACAGTTTGACCTCTGGTGACTTCAACTGACCGTTGACCTTGGCCAAAAACAATAGGGGCATCTACTCAGAATGACCAACCCATACACAAGTATGACTTTAGTCACAGTTACCCTTCTGGAGATATTGTGTCTACAAGTTTTTACAGTTTGATCTCTGGTGACCTCAAATGACCTTCGACCTCCACCAAAAGCAATAGGAGTCTTCTGCTCCTTATTTCCAACCAACACACCAAGTATGACATCAGTCAAAATTACCTTTTCCGGAGATATTGTGTCTACACGGTTTTTACGGTTTGATCTCTGGTGACCTCAAATGACCTTTGACCTGGCCAAAAAACAATAGAGATCATTTACTCAATATGACCAACCCACAAATCAAGTATGACATCAGTCACAGTTACCGTTCTTGAGATATCGTGTTTACAAGGTTTTCACATTTTGACGTCTGGTGACCTCAAATGACCTTTGACCTCCACCAAAAACCTCCACCAAAAAAGTTATTCACTTATTTTGACCAACGTACGCATCAAGCATGAGATCCGTCATGGTTACCCTTCTTGAGATATCGTGCTTACAAGAAGTATCACATACACACCCACACACACATGGACATCACCATCGAATAGATTCCTTCTGCCTTCGGCAAGGAATCGAAAAGTCAAACTGTCGCATTTACTTCTTTTCCCGAAAGATGTAGATAGATGTTTTAATTAATCTTTTATATTTTTAAATTATTTTTCAATTAGACAAAAGCTTGGGTAGTACCTGACATGTGCGGTGCAGTTATGTACACAAACTTGATAGTACCGGACGAACACCCAAGGTATATTATTCCCAGTTGTAGGACGGTCTAATTGTATCAGTAACATGGCCAGGAAATGTTAGTAGTGTAGGCCAAAAGAAGACAACTTATAGCTAGTCATCATTAAAATATTTGTGTTAATTGCTGAGCTGAAATACTGGGTCTAGTAGGCCCTGTGGTATCAGCGAAACAGACTATGCGGGTTAGGCTACATGCTAAGAATGTACAAATAAAGATTTGTGGATCACAATTACAAGTTTTGTAAATTTTAGGCTGCTCAAAATGTGGGCTGGGGGCAGACCCTTGTTGCACCGCCATTTATCCATGCACTATTCTGTCTCATAGGTATGAACAAAACGTAACATGAGAAATTTCTAACAGCTTTCACAAATACTGAGTGTAGTGAGTACCCTTGAAGGCTATACACAGGCATCTTGACAAGTTGAGGAGTGAGGAAAACTGGGACATTACTGATCTGTGGCCGGGGGAGAGGTGTTAAGAGGAAGGGTGGAGAAAAATTGTGAACTCCGGAAGTTTATTGCAAATGGTGCCAAGTTTGAGAGGGGTTCAGCTTGAGAATAAAGGTGAGAATATACACTTTGAAAATTCATGCCTCCCCCTCCTCATGTACAGAGCCTTGGTACACAGCCTTGGTTTTTGCAGTGATTGCATCCGTTGATTGATCCGTTGATCCCCGACAAAGGGATGCTATACCTACGTAGACTCAATCTGTTGAGGATAAGGCAATGCTTTTAACTGACCCACTCATCATGGCAAAGACCTGAAGAAACAATCTACAGCAAAAAAAAAAACAAAAAAAAACCATATATTTCCAAACTGAAACCACGTAGAATATCAGATTCAAGCAAACGCGGTACTGCCAACCAGGCAGTGGATAACAATCACCAGTGCGATATAAGAATGAGAGATTTCCACAGGCAACCTGAACTTATTACACACAAAGACATCCGTTACACCAAAACCTGTGATCAATTAAAAGAAAATGAGTACACCTTCATGGTAAACAAAAAAATCACATCACCCCTTTGATTTGCACATCTTGATAGGATTTACCCACCACACATATATCAGATCTTCCAAATGCCCATAGGCCTCATGTATGGTCATTCACAGCCCCCCCCCCCGCCCCACAAGGTCATGGAAACTGCAGTACCTCCTGTATTTTGTAGGGATTAAGCATATCTACAATGTCACTAAAAGTCTTGTTAGATACTCTTTTAATAAATTCTAATAAGTAAAAAATTCGTTCACCAATGGCATTGCTCTAGGCAGTTCATACATAGGATGTAGATTTGAAAGTCAGGACCCAATAAAGTTACGCAGTAAACAATTATACAAGGTTGTTGTGCAGCCACTTTTCTTTGTGCAATGACACATGCTTACTTATACAATTACATGTACATGTTGATCAGTAAAATGAGATACAAAGGAATGTAATACAGAAAGAAATTTCAAATGTGCCATACATCACAATTTCGATGGAAAATATATTAACCCTTATCTTCTTTGAAAACAATTATATTTATTTTATTCAAGGTATCTCATGATGACAAAGCAGAACAGACCTTCATGTGATCGCATGCTTTATGAAGAAATCTGAATACACCCAGAAGAACTTAGGAATCCATAGCAGCCAAAGAGGACAGTGAGCAGCATGAGAATCCAGAGCGGTGTTTTGTTGTCAATGACGAGTTAAAAGAGAATATGTATGCTATAGGAATACAAACATGGCTTTTGTGTCATCATCCATTTTAATTTCCAGCCATTTAAAATGGATACAGATGCACTGAATTTGGCACTGGTCCAAAGAGTTGGTGTAGGCCTACTTATCATAGTAAGGAGACCTAGCAAAAACAATTCAGGTACTCTGCATGCAGGTCCGACACGGAAAGTAGGCAAAACTGGACAATACCATCATGTAGTCATGCTATCCTATGCAGTGTGGTATGCATACAGAACACATTTCCTTCCGACGATGGCAACCACCGTACACAGGTGTTAGTCTTGAAAAAATCAACACCATGTCATTTGAATGTATAGATAATTTTAATTTGTTCATTTCACTGCCTAACATATTGTAGATATAGTTGTTTCATACCCCAAATCTACTTTCAGGGCTGTGACAGTCCATCTCTATCCATCCCAGTATTGTTGCGTAAGATAGAGTCTTGTAGTAAAAATTGTGTGTTAGGTTGGTGCTCATGTTTGTATTCGGTTCAATAATCATTTTCATATATTGCCAATCTATTTCAACAGACTTATTTTCTTATCATTGTTTATATATATGTTCACAGTTATGTTCAGTATTGCACAATGAACATAAATTTGCATCTACAACAGATTACAGAAATTACAATCATTTGTATCTGTTAGAAACCACTCCTATATTGCTCTTGTATCTCTTTTTGTCTCTTCTTTCAATGACTTACTACTGCGGAAAGTCTTAGTCTTACATGATTTACAAGTTCATCGGTAACTCTGAGCAGCTTAATGAGTAACCAGAGGTTAGCATCCTGAGAATCCAAGCGTTGAATGTCAGCATAACTGGTATCGGCTGCCACTGCTTGGTAACTTGGGTAATATGTCCCTGACCCTGGAAGAAAGAAAAGAAGAGACAATGGTGTGAAAAGGTATTTAAAACAAGAATGCAACAAAACATTGTGATTCCAGTGATGTAAGCAATATGTTAAATGTAATGCGCAGCCTTGAATATAGCTAATCACAGTGACACATTACTTGTAAAACTCCCATTTTTCTAATGTGTCCACTCCGAAATGTGATGCTTTTCTCTAAGGAGTAAACAAGGTGACAAGTGGCTGGTTGGACAGCATTTCTGAAATAGATCTGATCAAAGAATCATACAGGATGTATGTACACAAGAAATGAGGAAGGAGTCAACAGTGCATGCTCAAGCAAACTCAAACATGAAACAAGAAATCAGGTAACACAGCAAACCTTTAGTCAAGGACTTGCACATTTATTGCAACATGTAACATAAAGCATCGAACCATTGTAAACATTCATATAAAAAGTAATCAGAGCAGTGCGTTACTCATGAACTTTCACAAAATGGCCCCATAATGATCTTTGACCTCCATGAAAACAATGCTTTTTTTTACCACCCTGAATCATATTCCATCTAAACAACTACAGTGGTGTTACGTTGAAGTTCTTAGCGCCTGATTACAAGTTACTATAATTTGAGCCGGAGAGGGAGCATCAGACAATAAAAATCTCAGTGTCGATATCCCGATGATAAAGTAACAAACTCCCCTCTGAAGAAGGTAAAATTTGATGATAGCCTGCAGGATATCATTCAATTACTTACTAATCACAGACAGGAGGATTATATCACTCTCTATTATTGTATTCTCTATTATTTGTGACTATACAGTGTTGAGCAACAAATAACTGAATTTCTAGCTGTGAGGAGCTTATTTCTTGAAGAGAAGGCTACTGTCCTTCCTTATTTTGAATAATCTATCATTCTGCATCCACAAAAATTGGTTTTCACAAATATGGATGTCTTCTCTAAAACAAACGCCCTATTTCTCTTTAAATTTTGTACATATCGCGGATTGTTTGTTTAGGGTCTTTTGCACTTGGAATTTAAGTGTTTTTGTTATTCTTGAGGTATTTTAGAAATTTAGACGATCAAGGTCGCTTCATTGAAGTTTCGCACAGGGGGATACTATCTACAGTATCAAATATATACACAAACTCACATTAGCTCAGCAAGTCAGATTTTATGCTACAGACATCGTGTGCAGAAATCGGCAACGTGTACATTGCGCTACTAATACCTTACGTGACATTTACTTCTGATAATGTTTTTCTGACGTTTGTTTGTCCTAGCCTGGCCATATCTTTGCAACTGAAATTGACTCACGGACCAAACGCCCTGATATCTCTACACACTGATATCTGTGATTTCTTTTTATGCCTACGCACGTTCACTCGTGTAACTGCCCAATTATTAGCGAATTGGCTGCATCTACAGTAGGTCTTTTAAAATGAAATGTGCGTCATAAACCGGTCAGTTAAAACAGTGGGCGTATAGTATTACAGTTAGGGCAGCCTACTGGCTGCTTTACTGTCAACAACATTATACCTAACATGTGGTGATTGTACGGTAATTCTACTTTAGGGCTGGGCGGTATCCCGGTATCCAAGTCAGTACCGGTATTCGCAGTACCGGAATAAAAATCTAAATATGCGAGTACCGGTACTTTTGAATACTTCCCAGTACCGGGGAAAATTCTTGGTAGCGGTGATACCGGTACCGCCTCCAACAAGTAACAAAAATTTGTTTTTTCGAATGTAGCGTTAATACTTACATATCAACATCAAAATGTACCAGAAACAAATTCATAATCCATTTTAAAACTACTCATTTCAATATCTCACTAAGACAAACCTCAGTGCTTCTGAGTAAATGTATTCATCGCCGTAACGATTGTAGCTAACCTAGTACACAGTGGCGGTCCCTGTCGTATGTTTAACAAAGCAGCTATCTTACCTAACGTTGGTAAAATCATGCAAACCATGCAGGCTAGGCCTACACATTTTGTTAACACTAATCTGCTGTAAACGACGAGTAAAGCACCCGCCTGTTATACTAAACAAAGGCGAACGAAAGAAGAACAGCTCAGCTATGTAGAAGTAGAAAGAGAGAAAGTTACGTTTAGGCATAATTCCAGCGGTGATTTTTTTTTTTGCGTGCGTCCTGGGTGCCTATCTTTGTATATCTTTTAGTCCCCTGTAATAATGTACGTATGAAGTGGCTCAAGCAGTTACTCCAGCGGATTTGAGATGATAGTGATACAGGTTCGCCCCCCACTCGGAACTGCGTTTGCATTGTTTTTTGTCGAACGTATTGGTTTGAAAACCTTGGCTCAAGTTCCTAAGTAGCGGCAAACATGCACCATCCTTATTTTGCTGGTTATAATTGAGTCTGTATCAATTAATAGCGATGATGAAGCAACAAAAAGGAAAAAGAAACAACAACGATAAGCTGTTTTTCTGCAGCCGCCCTTCGTCATATTCAAGACAAATTTTATGACCTTGAGATGGATCGTGACTACGAGTGGCCTTTGGGGATACATATAATGATATTTACTATCGTATGTAGGCAATAGATGCTCAAACATGCTATGTGGGATTAACTTTACGGAAATCAGGTTACTTGTAAATTTAAAAAAAAAAGTTTGAAATGTTTGAGAATTTTTTTTTTACGGTATTTGAACACAACGTCGGTAACATTAATATAGATGAACTGATGCTGATCGGTCTGTATTAAACAATGGTCATTATCATAATAAATCTGATGATCCATTTAGGACAATCCAAGACAAAAATTTTGCGTCAGAAAGGTGTTCTTAGGGAATTTCGTGGAACTAGTACACATCATAATAACTGTGGGATTAACTCCGATTAAAACAGAAATTGCACAGATAGAAAGATCATACTCAAAACACTTTTTGAAATGTCCTCAAGCAAAGGAAAAAGTCCGTATCTCCTTCCGTTTTCGAGTTATGAGCAATTTTGTGTCTTAAAATATTAATTTAAAACTGCTTCCTACGTCTTTGGCATAACTTTTTTTAGGTTATCCTGCCGCTACAGCTATCCAATGAAATCCAGTTTCATTGATTATTCAATCGATGGGCTTATAATGACTATAATCAAGGTTACCAGTTTGTTTGTGGGGTAACCTGCCAAATTTCTGGCCACATTACTTGAAATGAAAAAAAAAAACGCCCAGCAAAAAAACAAACAAAAAAGGCCACCCCTACTTGAGAAAACTTGACACTGTCTTTTTGTACAGTGTAACACTTATCGACGTTTCCGAAACACTGCAGTATGATATACATGATTACATACTCAATCTATGTTGCTACAAGTGGAGGGTAAATTGTAAACCCGTGACCGTCCCATTTGGGTGACTACTAAATCAGGGGAAAAAAATTCTTGAAATTTCGCGATAAAGGGGGGGTGGGTTTTGCACTTATTTCAATTATATCCCCAAAGCGCCAAAATGCGTGTACTTTCTAATTTTTACTGGCCCACAAAGGTAAAAAATAAACCAAATTTGCCTATTTTGGCGTTTAAAATGCCATATGGCAACCCTGATTACAGAAATAGGCAGGCAGGCAGGCACACCCGGTGGAAAAGAAGATTTCCGGCACTAATTATGCTATGAATTGCGACAAACGGGGACATTTTTACTTCACTGAATTGAAGCCATTAATAATGAAAATTTTATTCACATCACTGCATAAGCTGGATTGGGAATTTCCACGATTCATAATTATAAGCAACGTTCATGCCTTGCATCTAATTATGATCAACAGGTGAAAATTTCCCGTTGAAATAGCACAGTGACTCGCTCGCTTCGAACGACAGTACCATACGATGCACATACAGTTGTCTGCTTGTATCATGGAAGTTACGTTGTTTGTGGAGGGAGGTGTTATTAGACCTCCCTGGTTTGTGTATATAAGCGGCAATGAAAGCGAATTTGTTTGTATTCCTGGAGAAAGTACAACAAAACAAGGCAAGGTTTCAACGATTTTATGTGATGAAATAATTTGTAAGATATGCACAGTAATCAGATCACCTGTATTAAGAATTTTTAGGCCGCAAATGGCGACTGGGTATGTTGACAAATAATCGCATCGGCAAAAAGATGGTCGCCGATTTAGTTGCTGTATTCAGTACTGCTCTCAAACCCTGCTAAAGCTGCACAAATGAAAGTTTTTACCTCGTCGTTTGATGTTCTTTTCAATGAATATACGGGAAGACATGAATGCAAGTTACTTCATTACCATCACAGTATACAGAGCTCAAAATTTGTTGTTTTTATCACGTTCAACAAGACACAGAACCTTTTTTTTAGCACGTTGAACACCTGGTCAATCCTGGTACTTCGCGTATTCCCGGTAATGATGCGCTGCGTATTCCCGGTACTGATTTTCCTGGTACCGCCCAACCCTATTCTACTTTATTGTTGTTGGTTTCTTTGATCTTGATTGTGTGTTAAAACTTTTATAACTCGAAAAGAGTTGAGTGTTCTGTCACCAGTATTTTAAAAATGGAGGTCAATGTAATCCGTTTAGTCCCGTAACCACAACCGATGATGCTGTGAAAAAAAATTAAGGTACATTTATTGCCCCTAAAATGGATGCCAATGGCTTTGAGGACTATCCGACATTTTCCTTCTTGAATGTTTTTTTTTTCTCCTTTGTTATATATTATATGTGTTACTGGCCGAAATGCTTAGCAGAATTTTATAGGGAAGTCTCATGGTTTCTTTTATGGAATACAGCCGGGCTTTATTTTTTGAGAGAAAAAACAAAACATGCTATACGACAACGTTCAGAGCCCCTTTTTTAATCTTTATGGAAGAGAACAAGTGACTATTTTCTTGGTGACTGGAACAAAATACACTAAAAAGAAAAGAAAGGAAATGATTAGGAATGATGAGGGAATGAAAAGATTAATGTAGCCTTAGTAGTGTGTCCTCTTTGATTGCTTTACTATGCGCAAAGATTTTCTAAAATATTGTCGACCGATTTGTTACTTGCATGAGTTCCCTTTACCGATGTCATTATTTTTTCATGTTTTATGCTTGCTCTGCGTTATTTAACTGCTGTTTCAGTTTCATTAACCACCTGGCCCGAAATGACTTGATCTGGATTAATGTATTGTTTTTTTTTTCAGTTTTGTTTTTGTTTTTATCGTGTTTGCTTGTGTGCCCAAGTTTGAGATTCACACACATGTTCGAGATATACACATCATTGCAATACTTTGAAATGCAATTTCATTGTTGTTACATTTCAAAACCGGGCATACATTTTTACTAGAACATCTGGAAAACATATTCCTACCCTTAGTTCCAGTTTCTCGGACGCCAGACCTACTATAAGGGAGGGGGGGGGGGGAATCCTCCAGGAATCAGAATGCATGTAAAGCAATGGCACTCGCCTAGCCTCCCACACCTGACTACGGGTTTGCCGCTGGTTCATTCACTAGCATCAATTACGTTAGCCTAATGTATATGTGATCTTGCTACACGGGTTTGTTTACTGATGAGGAAGGTACACTCAGAGCAAGTGTATATTAAAGAGAAAAGAATTAGATGTCTCAAAATTCAAACCGTGTAAATGGTACCAAACAGTCCCCCTTTACCTCCAAAGAAAAAAAAAGGAGTATGACCTTTTACCCCTCTACTTCCCCACCAAGAAAAAAAATTAGTTTGGACGATGCCGTCAATAAACTACTTATCAGGTGTTTTTTTTAAGTTAATGTCTTTCAAGTGTTATTGAACACAAGAGGAGAACAATAGGCCTATTCACTTCCAGGTGATTACCAGGGAAAATTTGACCATTGAAATGGCGGCACAATACCCTGTCCTGTTTGATTCAAAATTGTGCCTCAACCTTCATGAAAACTTCTTCAGATAGCAGCCCTTGTAATAGAAATGTTAAGTGAAAGAGTGAAAGGTATCATGATTGCTAATCATTGTGGAACGTCTGCGTCAGAACAGGGAGTTAGACTGAAGTTGTCATTTTAATGTGGAAGTCATAAACTTCTTTGCAAATCTTGTTTGTCGCGAAACTCAGTAATTGTCGTAATCATCGGTCCCACCTCAATCAGGATCTTCTCCAGATTAATTAGCCAATTTATTTTATTAATCATCAGGGCCTATCGTGAAAGAAGAGCAGAAGTTTCCTGTTTGTGTCATTCGAAACATTAGAAGAGTCAGATTATAGGAA
This sequence comes from Stichopus chloronotus, assembly GCA_021234535.1. Taxonomy (NCBI): domain Eukaryota; kingdom Metazoa; phylum Echinodermata; class Holothuroidea; order Aspidochirotida; family Stichopodidae; genus Stichopus; species Stichopus chloronotus. The sequence goes on from CM037849.1 coordinate 9,887,820, forward strand.
TGATACAGTTTAGATCCAATGTTTCATCCGTTACAGTGGGGTAGCTACTGGAGAGAGGGGGTGGGCACGGGGGCAAGCCCCCCTGGAAATATTGTGGGGAAATTTGATGAAATTGAGGAAAATTATTATGTCATGGTGAAAAATGGTATGATTCGATGTCGTGACTGGCTTGTATACTCCCCAGAAAAGGATTACTGCATTTTGCTTTCTGTGCTGGCTGTTTGCTAATCGGAACAGTTCTCACTATGACCCAGCATTTTCAAATCTAAAATGATGGAATTCCAAGTAGAAAAAGGCCACAGAAGCATCTCATGGAAAAAAAGTGACATTCATATTGTTGTATAGAGATGGTCAGTCTACCCCACCGTACGCAAAAGGTTGTACAAAGTTCAGTCTTCCGGTGTTTACCCCAGATTTATTTAACCTTTTCTTTATTTCCCTCAGACAGTCAGATTAGACAATAAAACACATTAAAAATAGTAAACTTAGAACCTGTTCTCAGAAAGGTTGCGCAATCCTTTCGTGATTGGTAGATCACGGATGGCAACCGCCTCACTCCATTACGTAGGTCAACCATTTGACCTGTGATTGGTCAGTGTCAGAATCTATCCCGTGACCCTTAGCAGTTCGGCGTGGGTTGATCCATCGACCTCGCCTTGCCGCTGACACTGGCTCTCTGGACATCAAACCGTATACATCGTCTGTCTCTTGTACACTATGTAGGCCTCCGTCATCTCGTCTCCCTGTTACTCTTCCTTCCTTTCATCCTCCATTTAATTCTCGTTAATTTATGTGCCAGTCGAATCAGAATAAAATGGAACTTTTAATCGCTAAATATCTCTCGGGACTTCCTTCTGTGGTGGCGTCTCTCTCGTTGTGTTAAACATCCGTCGCTGGGGCTGTCATATCCACGACTGTGAACCCCTAACCCCCCCCCCCATATTCTACAATATTAAGGCACTACGAGCAATGTTGCAGTGCAAGAACAGGTTAGAGAGAGGTAGTAGTGCCAAGAGGAAGTATCTGCATATGGACAGTATGAACAGTAAGTAAAACATAGCAGGGGAGTATTAAGTAGGTTGAGAGATGTAGTTCTGTTTCTTGCCAACCAAAACGTGCCTTTCCGTGGTCACAGGGAAACGCAATTTTCATTTTTAGGAAAAGTAGAAGAGGTCAGAAAAGTAGAAGGGGTCAATGATAGTAATTTCTTAGAGCTGGTGAAGTTACTGGGCAGGTACGATGCCCTCTTGCCCAAGCATTTGTATGAAGGTAAAAACAATCAAGCCTACCTTAGTCCCCAGTCTCAGAATGAATCAAGCAAAGCAACTGGTGATGATATATTAAGCACAATCATTTCAGAAGTTCATCAGGCCAAATATTATGGGATTGTGAGTGATTCTAATATTGACATCTCGCATCAAGATCAGTTTTATTTTTCAGTAAGGTATGTTGGTTTATCCTTCAATATACAGGAAAGGTTCATAAAATTCACAGACCTAGAGAGTTCTAAATCAGCTGATCTTTTAACAGTCTGAAAGAATTATTAAAAGAACTGAAGCTCGACATCAACCTGATAAGATCACAAACTTACGACGGTGCTGCTAATGTGTCAGGACAGGTCTTCCAAGATTATTAATTTTTGAAAAAAAGAGAACTAGGGTTAACCTAACTAAGGTTACAACGTTTGTGTGAAACACGTTGCTATTGTAAACATTCAGCAGCACACGCCATCAACCATAATTAAGCCCTTCTTTTTGCACTTTAACGTATCAAGGAGCATGACAAGACACCACAAGTGGTTGCAGAAGCAGTTATTTTACTAACATATGCTAGTAAACTAGAGTATATTTTGCTTCTTGAAATCTGGGAAGAAATTTTGTCAAATACATTTTCGTTATCAAACTATCTTTAAATAGCAAAGTGGATATTGCACTGGCTGCGAAAATGACCCAGTCTACCATTACATCAGCTAAGACTCCAAGAAATGATGATGCCTTTAAAACCAAACTTAAAAGAGCAAAAAAATTGCAATGGAAGGTGTGAATACTTCATTTGAAGTAGAAAGGGTAAGGCATCACTAAAAGATGTCTGGTGAAACTTCATTTGATGAGACTATCGCTGATTGCGATCGAAAATTTAAAACACAGCTCTACTTTGCTCTCTTTGACTCACTTATTCAGGGGTTTAACAGTAGATTTTCAGATTTTGATCAATCAGTTCATACAATTCACATGCCCTCTCCCTGATCAGTAAGATGAAGTTTCGTTGTTCAAAGAGTGATCTGAGCATTATTTAAAGGATGTAGATGAAGATACTGTGGTTTCCGAGTACAGTCAACTCTGCACGTTAATAGAAAATACTCCAGAAATGAAAGTGGAGATTGTTAAAAGTAGTGTTCAGGATAGGTTTCTCAAAAGAAACAAGTTAGATATTGCATATCCCCATGCATGAGACTATACTCTACAGGTTGTTCATTGTTTCAGCAACAGGTGCTGAACGATCATTTAGCAAGCTAAAACTGATCAAAATTTATCTTAGATCAACAATGCATGAAGAAAGACTATCAAGTCTTGCTCTGATCAGTATCGAAAGAGAAATTGCTGAAAAGATTAATATGGATGCAGTTACTACCAGATTCAGTTCTATGAAAAAAAAGAAAATTTTTCCTATGGAAAATTGTTCTTGATAAATAGATTGTACACTTTGAAACTGAAAGACTTGTGTGTTTTTAATTATGTGATTTTAGATAATCTTTTTCCGTCAAGAAAGTATGCATAATTGTTCTCAGTAATGTACCGTTAGGTGTTTTACTACCTCACAGTTGCATTGATACACACAAATAAACCAGATATTGTTGACCAAAATAAATATGCTACGAGTTGTTATTTCTAATTGCTCCATGTTATACTTTAAGATTAAAATACAGGCAATCGTACATAACGACGTAGAAATATTGTTATACTTGTAAATTTGCCTATTTTAAATGAAATACATACACATCGACCGGGAAAGTTTGGGAGAAATTTCATACCTTTGCCCCCTCTGGAAAATATCCTAGCTACATCACTGATGAGTTACACCCATGGTTGGGTTCTGTCGTCCTTTACTTCTCTTTCAAAGTTTTCATTCTTTCTTGTCTTAACTTCGTAAATCGTAAACCATTTAAACCACGAAAAGGAAGTGAAAGGGAAAACTCATAAACAAGTTCCGTCCGACAACCCTATTTATACTAATTTTCGTGCAGGTATACCGGCATTGCTAAAATACTGTTTCAACCGACGGGGCCGACAGGAGCCGATTAAAAAACGAAACTTGGGGGAAAAACCGTACATTGTTTGGTTCAATCATGTTGGATTACGTCTTTGACATTACTGTGTTCGAAGAAATTGTCACACCTTGCCTCCTCGTATATTACTGCAAGATTTCTCTTTAGCCTAGGCCATATCCGCCTATTTGATTTTTGCTTGTATATACCAAGGGTGTGGGTGGGACTTTTGAAAAGAAAAGGTTTAAATTCACCGCAATGCTAGAAACCTCCGTGGCCAGCCTTCCACGGAACACTACCCTTCCCTCGGCCGGTTCACCCATGAGCAAGACTGTAGCAGAACGAAAGAACAAACTCCATTAGCAATATCATGACACCCTTTAGTGTAGATCTGGCACTCTGTACCCTCTACCACAGCGCTACAATGGACACAGATTAGGCCAAGTCCGGGGTAGCATATAGCGCGGCCACTCCATGAACGTTACTAATAATGGTCAAAGGAACCATTAACTGCCATCCATGCAACAATATTTCATTTTCAATGTTACACAGTAGGACCGAAGCCACAGTCGGGAGAACGGCAGTGACAAGTTAAATCTATAAATCTGTCTTTATGCAGAACGATAGGCTATCGTTTAAGTTAAGCGATTAGCTTACATGAGGATGGGAAAATTTTGCCTACCACAAATCTAGCCTGTTTTAATTCTTCCCCTGTAATCGAAACCAACGTTTTGCAGAGAACAACTAAGTATAACGGGAATGCTTGAGGCAATTAGCAGGGTTTAGGGTTCAAGGGCTTCAGATTTTTTTTCTCTCTTCAGGGTCCTAGATAGGGACTTATTATGTCCCTTCTGATCTTTTTTTTTCAACTAAACTGAACACAGTATTTCAACGCAGCAGCTTGGCTATTTCATATCCTACCGTGTATTACCTACGCGTCAAAATGTTGTGTAGGTTCACACATGTTTGTGTAGGCCTAGTCAAATCTAATAACTTATACCTACGTAAATACGTGAAAAACCATTGGTAATCACGTCTAAGATTCCAAAATCAAATTTTACGAAATCAAGTTTTACGATTTTCGTATCAAATTTTAAAATCGTATACTCGTAAATCGTAAAATCAAATTTTACGAAATTCCAAAATCAAATTTGATTCCAAAATAAAATTTTGATCCAAAATCAAAGTTTAAGATTCAAAAATAAAAAAAAAATTATCCAGTGCTTCTTTGAGATAATGTCACAATGGAAATCGATGTAATCCTCCCATAAGTAGAATTCAGTTTTGCGAATTATCGCCAAGACAAAGTTTAGCTTGATCGTTGTTGAGAAAATGTATCACCAGATCGTCAAACTTGGTTATCGACGATATAGCAGAGCAGTGTCAACCTTGCCATAACACCACTGTGTCTTTCTTCAAATGGACGTTCCATGCGAGAATGTGAGGGATCACATGATATGTTGGACTTAGTACTTCTCGCGGAAACCAGGTATGGTATTTCAATATTAGTTAGAAAACTCAAAAACGTGCCTAAAATATGTTTCCACCATGTCCGTAACAAAAATTTGAGGGTTTCAGTTTTCTGCCATAACTTGATCATTTTTGCAACAACATTTGTACTCTCCTGCATGTTAGGTATCGCAAAGACCGGCATGTAACTCGCACTGACAGTATCATGTGCATGACTATAAACAGTTTGTTACTCGCTACATAAAGATTATGTGAAGTGAAAATGACATTTTGGAGTATTGGGTGCATTCAACATTGAAAATATTAAAAATAGCCACAAACTCCGTCACAAATTGACCAATTTACTCTCAAATTAGTGTCTCACAGTTGTATCATGAATACACATTGGCTAAGTTTGCAAATTTGTGACATCAAGAGATGGACTCCTTTAATATGTCTTATGTTAATCATTTGTTTATGTCGGGATGGCGATATTCTATATCGATCACTCCGATATAGTAACTGCTGTGATCCAGGACCTCAGTGTCTACATGTTTACTAAAGAAGTGCGTTGTTTACTTTGTATGATTGTAAATTGGGCACCTTGTAGGGTTATTGTTTTGTAGGTTGGGAGTAGTGTTTTAGTTAAACTGAATCCATTGGGACATGTATTTGGGGTGTGGGGTTGAGGAATTTAAAGTTGGTTCTTTTGTCTTTTGTTCATTTTGCAGACACTTCTAAAATTAAAAAAAAATGAAGGGGGCCTTATACCCCTCCACAGGCGGGTGATCCACCATCAGACAGATTAGAGGTGGACCCGTATCTATAGCCTCTCGGAACTTGGGAGCTATGGTCAAATATACGGTAACTTGCCACCAAGACGTAAAATCACCACAAAGCCAAAAGGCTTTGTGACTCCTTGCCATATGGATATATTGTAACAAAAATTAATCTTCCACGTGACAAATATGACACCACTTACAATTATTCTACAGAACGTACAAAAACGTAGCTTTGAACAACTTGTTAGTAAGCTTTGAAATATTTTGAACCAAAATGAACTTTCACCTCCGCTGAAAACAATGGACAGTCTGGGTGTAAAAAAATGACAGAAATCATCTAGTGAATATCCCCAATAAACAAGCTAAGTATGAGTTGCCTTTATTTAAAGAAAGTATTTACAAAATTTTAACTTGTAGTAATGTCAAACAACCGTTGACCACCACACAAAGCAATACTTACAACTACTGAATATAAAGGAAACATATGCAAAGTATATCACTAGGTCATAATCACGGTTGGGGCTATTACATCTAGCTATAATAGATTAAGATTAAATTACTTCAGATTTTGCAATTGCAGTTATGATTATGATTGAAATGAAATAATTACAGCTAAAATAAAGTAACTTGATAACAAGTACACTGCAATCGTGATCATGGTACATCTTTCCGCGACACAGTATCTGTGAGTGCTATTAAGGTGTTATATCTCTAGACAATTTTAAAATTAAACAAGGAGACTTACAAATAACTCGGCAGGTATTTTCCCCTTTGATTATATGATACCCTTTAAGATTTAGGCCTAATACACGAGCATTAAAGCAGTGTTGTTCACGGGATTGTTGGGGGAAGCCTGCCAACCAACTGAAAATCATTGCTCCCTTAGACAGGGAACACCCTAAAATATATGGCACTCCAATACAAAACCTTAGCCCAACCAAAAATTTACAAATTGACAACACGCTGCTGTTATTTCAAATACAGCAAAAATGGTCTCTTAGTGGTTATAAAAGAAAGTGCTTATAAAATTTCTGGAGGTGAGGTTGAACCCCTCCTCTGAAATCCCTCTACCACTATCGCTTAATGATTGCGTATGCACTCCATGTGTGGCTGTCCCCTCTATGGAAAAATCTGTGGCGAACACTGTGCAACTTTATTACTTGTAAGTCTAATATTGCATCACAAATAACATGCATGTTTAGTGCACTACTGTATGTATACCAGTATGGCACTATAAAATCTACCAGTAACTGCTAAATATTTATTTTTAAAATCGTAAATTGTGAACTCAGATGCCTGCAGATTTAATTACAGTAGGCAGACACTACTGCAGTAATGTTAGTTTCAGGGTGTTGTCTTAGCCTGCAGCAATGGAGATATTAGAACACTGTTTCCAAGTCCTGGTTCAATTACACTGGTAATAGGTACACTGGAACAGTGTTGATGAAAACCTCAATATACCTACTTCTGATCTGCATAATTCTAATGTTATCATGTTTTATTGAGAATTATCATCCTGCATCCTACTTTTTTTGTTTGCATGGATACACCTGAAAGCCTGCTGATTTTCAGGCTCAGTACTTTACTCGTGAAAGTGTTTATTAGTGGAGCTACAGTAACTATTGATTGAATTTATCTTCATTTATATGTTCCATTTGTCCATTTGACTTAATTCCTTACTGTACAGTACTGTAAACGTTTAGTACAGTATAAAGTTATCCAATAGTGAAACAAGGATGTGTTCAGGTTGATGGGGGATGACTGAATAACATGTGTAAATTAATAACAACAAATTCCTGAATGTGCCAACAATAGATATGGCACTGTACCAAAGTGAAAGTTATTGACAACTGAGAGTCGACTCCCTTTCTCACTTTCTCACTCAGACTGAATTTCACAATATACGCCCGTTTACTTTTTTAGTAACCATTTATAATTTCAAATATTTTGGAAGTTTTTGATGTCAGTCAAGCAACAACCAATTGACACAAACTAACCCGTATGTCAACCTTTTAAAACTATCGAACATAGAGTGAAATGCCTCTTGATCTAGACTTACATGTGATTGGTCGTGTAATTAATATCTTATGTCATACATCAGTCTCTACTTGATAACGTTCAGCGTTAGTAGTTTACAATCAATCGATTACGCACATAAATGCTGTACAGATGTTTTGCGGAAACTAGTAACGTTTGCAGAGTCTGACGTCACACATGATATTGGATAAGACGATGTAATCTTGCTCACAGAATGATACCAGGCTGGACTGCAGTACTGTACTCTATGAACAAGGGCCTCGCGCTTTTTGTGCTTGTAATATGCCTAGGCTAGGTCTAAATACCTTTGGAATGACCAGCCTAGGGTACTAAGCCAGTTCAGAGTTACAACGACGTATTATAGGTCAAAGGTCAATAGGGTATTGCCTGTGTATGTCGCGTTGAAAGCAGACCGTGCAGATACTTATTTACGTGGCAGACTTATGACGTGCGCCTACACTGTTTAGCTTACACCTACCATTATTACAAGTTTTGCACAACAGTACACTATAAAATGCTGAACGGAGACTCCGGGTTTTAGGGAATTCTGGTGGGGAAAAGTGGAGAGACTGAAGTAACGTTTGAAATCTCAAGTGGTACGATAAGGATATGAAGTGGTCGCGATTGTAATGGCATGTTCTCACGAACATACCGGAGGGCAGTTAGTACATAGATGCACGAGATGAGAAATCCACTGCCTATACAGTGCGAATTTGAATGTTTGAGACGGGGTGTTGAATGTCGACAACGAATAGGAAAAATCAGCGTAAAAATGGCTGTCATACATGTATTTCGATATAGCCGATTATTTAGGTAATGTAAGAAATAGATTGCTGTAATTGTCGTCATGTTATTGAGGGTACTACTGTAGTATCATAGTGTGCGCCACTTAAGGATTAGCACTTGAACAAGGCTGTATGTTACGTTTAACTCCACCAGAGAGAGCCCTTGCGCGAGCTAACACAAATTTCTGACCCATTTAACCTTTGCTACAAGATACCCCCAAATCAGCGAAAACGATTCATGCGGTACTTTCATTACAACTGAGTGATATGGAAGTACATCTAACTGTAAGATAACTCATAAAACTGTTTTGGTGATCATTCAAAGCACAAAAGAGGAAAATTCAGCATCCTAAGTTCACTCACTGGAGGGCTTGCAAGTATGGTGTACAGCCGCATACTGACTTAGACTTACGTTCAGATTTTTTATTTAAAATTCATCCATTTCCTTATATTTTGGAAAAAAAGATTATGCAGAAAGGTGATGCATGCGGTGATCAAGATCGTTTGTGTAAAGTTGGATAAGAAAACGTAAGTGTTTGTGAAAGTGAGTAAATAAGGAGAGGATTGGCTAATGGGTTAATAATTTGTGTTAGCGGCACAATGACTGTGATATGGAGTGTAATGAGTAATGATCTTAGGCCATGTACAGCCCTGTCCAAGGTCTAGTTAAGAATTAGCGTAATCTGGGGGCCAGGTGTGGACTTTACGGACATAAGACACTATTAACTAAATGTGCAAGCATTTTTTTAAAGTTATGGTGACTAGACTCTCTGTGTTGGGTAAAAACAAGAACTCAGTGTCGCTGTAATCCTTACAGACTAAGGCGTCCTAGTTTCTTATGGTCTGGAGTTAGGTTGCTAGCAATCTGTCTGGCCCTTTCGTCATATTACTCATATCATCGCTTCTCAGTCCGCGTCAAATGAGGCTTAGGCCTGCATCCAAAACTGACTGTGTCAGTCTTTCTTCAGTTCATCCAAGAACTCAATAAACTTAACAAAATGCGAAGAGATTTCTAGGACACTTCTCCCTCACGAATCAGTACGTAACAGGCTGTACCACAGCGCAATGACTGGTTACCGTGTTCAGTACCCCTGTGACCTATGACCTCCATACATCGCACATGCGCAGTTACAACTCTGAACTGGCTTATTACTGTTGGATTGACTACGCTAACATTTACAGTATAAGTTCCGACACTGAAGCAACACGTACAGTAACCGTCCAAAGCTAACTTACAAAAGTTACAGGACTTGCTCAGGTGGATGCTAATAGCAATCACCGGTAATATCAGGCATAGGCTCATCATGATAATGTTAAGTTTACTGCAAGTTTGCCAGCCTAGGGTCTCAAGTAGGTCTGTCTAGCTTGGCCTAAACATGTAACATGCCTTACTTTCGCTAGTGGGATTAGTGACTTACCTACCATATGAGTGCCTTCAGTAGACAAGTTCTGACTAAACACGGCCATTCGCTCCTCCCGGGATTTCAGCAATTTCTCAGTTCCAGTTAGCAGGACATTTCTCCGATGGTACCTGATGAACAAACGTTGCAATTGCAGGATCCGTACCATCCCTAAAGTTTCGTATTTTCCTTTTCTTGTGTACTAATAGCGCGTTCGTACGATGGCACAATAAGGACATGCAAAGAAAAAAAGTTCCCTGAAAAGTCACAATTTTGACTTTTAAGTAAAAATTACCTCCAAATTTCGACTTTTATCATCAAAATTTTTACTTTTAATCTAAAGCTTTTGACATTTTAAAGTCAAAATGTCACTTTTAGTCTCAAAATTTTTGACTTTTATCATCAAAATTTCGACTTTTAAAGTCAAAATTATGACTAGTAATCTCAACATTTCGACTTGTGAAATTCTGACTTGTAAAGTCAACCTCTTGTCCTTTTAAGACTTTTAATCTCCAAATTTCGACTTTTTAAAGTCACAATTTCACTTTTAGTCTCAAGAGTTTTAACTTTTAACATCAAAGTTCCGACTTTTAAAGTCAACATTTTGACTGTTAATCTCAAACTTTTGACTTTTCAAAGCAAAATTTTGACTTTTAAAGTCACAATTTGACTTTGCAAAGTCAGCATTTCACTTTAATTCTCCAAATTTTGACTTTGAACCTCAAAATTTTGACTTTAAAAGTCGAAGTCGAACTTTTGAATTTTAAAGTCGAAATTTTGATGTTAAAAGTTTTTTTTTATTTTTAAAATTTTTACTTTTCAGGAACTTAATTTTTTCCTTGCATGTCAGTATTGAGTCACTGTACGTTCGTCATAGCCGTCGCTATGTATTTAAAAAGGCTAAGTTTAGTGTGTCAAGTTGAAGTTAGCTCATTGATGTAATTGATACTGAACTGGCAGAGACCTTAAAATCGCCTTCCAGAGCTCTAGTTAACGAATCGTGCAGGTATTGTGACATTTTGCGATCTTTTTTTCTCTTCTTTTAAGAACTTGAAAACTGCTGTTGGTCGGCGACTGGTGAATCCGTGTCGCTCATTTAAATGAGTGCAATGCTCATTCTGTTCCTTGAGTTCATGTAACGCTAACATATCTACAGCAGATGATATGCCAGTCCATAACGTTGTTGAACTTCGAAGAGTTCATGTACACAGAGCAGTACAGGTCAGGATATGTACTGCACAGTACGTGTATACAAACACTGTATGAAACAGTAATTTTGTGGAGACGGGGCTAGTCGCCATAGGGACAAGTTATTGACGTAATTTCAGTACCATCAAGCATTACGGTGTATATTACAAACATAAACCCCCAATCTGAGTACACACTGAATGACCCAGCAGCCGGACCATTTGAATGAATAGACTAAACCAAAGATTCCCTAATACGTCTTTTCGACTTCTATTAATAGCGTATTGTGTATTGCATGGTTTTAACCTTTGAATTTTGAACTACAGTACCATCAAATCTGTACACGTAAATAATCAGTCTGAGAAAGATTTGCCTTTTGCATTGGCATCAATCACATTTAATAGTATATCACCCCCCCCCCCCTCGTATGTTTCATTATTTCATTTCTATTTATCTCCAAGAAACGTTGGCTTGATAAACCTGAAAGACAACTTCCAATCAAGGTTACATATCACTTTAAAATATTCGAATTTCGTGAAAATATGCCGACATGAATATTCATTTCCATCCGTCTGCTGCGCATCAACGTATATTTCCTAAGTGTACGTAAATACAAATGCATACATGCAGGTTTACACAGAAACAGACTAGGACAAGTATCCTCACCTACGTCCAAGTCTCGACACCAGCCAGCCCAGAAAATCAGCATCTTGGTTTGTTACAAGGTTACAAGAATAAAGCCTGATACCAGCAAAAATTTCCGAAGAAGTAGCAGTGTAACATAAGTCAGTTCCATATGTGTCATCGTATACATATCCCTGCGGACAATTTGCTGAAATGCAAAAAGTACCACAATGCAGTGAATTTAAAGGTCTATGCCTAGGTACGTGGGTCTATGCCTAGGTAAATGCAGTAATGGTACTACATAATTCTAATGGAATTATGGCTGAATTAAGAAAGCATTCTGAACATTTATTCCGCTATCATATACAATCATTTTGATTGATATTCTGATTATCTGCATGTTCAAATGACACAAAAATAAATCCTAAAACTATTTACAATTGCATCAGGATTGTTTTGATTACAACTACCTTGAGCCATATACATACACACTACTCCGCAGTAGAACTTTCATAGTAGCCTTATCAGTTTATAAAATGATCAGAATCCAAATCCGCGCTTACGTGGAAGTTAAGACTAAGATAACCCGAAATTTCCGTGACATGAGATGCAACTGTCATGTAGTCTCACTCTCCTACAAATTCTTTTGACGCTCTGTTTAGGACGCGGTCCATAGTTATTAACCTTGGTGTAATTATGGAACGACAGGTTGAGGCAGTGACGACGTCACAGCCTGATAAAAAGTCATCAAGGTTGATAAGTAGAAAGGGGACCACCTTGAACGATTTGTTAGAGTTTCTTGTCACGAAGGATGACGTATCTTCCATTAAATGTGGTAAGTACTTCACTCAGTCAAATTCTACCAGTAGTGGGAGGTTCAAAGTCAAAAGACAGGGAAATGTTAAGTTCAATCATATGAGAAGCGAACCAATCAAATTCTGGTCACCATAAAATTTATACATGTAATAAAGTTCTTGAAAGAGAGTATGAACAGGCAATTAGCATTAGATTAGTAAATAACTCCAAAATTCTTTATTTAGCTGTCTAATGCCTGGACATGTTTTGTCCAGATGTCGGGGTACATGAACGTGCATGGGATTATGCATCAGAGGAGCATCATAACTAGGATCTTCATCCCTGCAGAGTAAGGTATTGTAGAAAATTTTGGAGTTGTCTCTAGCATTGTCAAAATGTATATGAGAATAATGCTGGTAATTTTGAACGCAAGAAATGACAACCCCACGATGAATCCAGTGATCCCATTGGCTCATGATTCAGATTTCCTAAAGTCATCAAGTCTAAAGTACAGGTGGAAAAGATGCCATTATGGAATGGGTCTGCTGTGGAAACAAATGAGCCGAGGAAGACTATAGACAACAATACCTGCTGACCCATACAATCTAATTGTCTTTGTTTCAATTTTTGTGATTAAGAAGTTTTCATGTGGATGGAAAAAATGCACCTCGGATTTAAGCAGCAATGGATAGGCCTACGCACTTATCTCATGTGAACATTCTTTAGCACATTGTCAACTGTACAAGCCGACATTGTGGCATGTCTCCGAGCTAAGTTGGTCTTCTGATCTTACTCTAGGCCAGCCTGAACTATTTTTACTTCTGAGGGTCACGTCGATCTTGCGAGGAGTCGAAAGATAATCCATATTACGTAATTCGCCCGGAGACATGCCACAATGCTGCACGTATATTCTTCAATGTATCAGTATCAGTGTTGGGAGATCTTTATCTTGCATTTTTATAATATGTTTGCTTTTGGATCATAGATTTGTAAAATTTTATGTTTTTGTCGTGTCATTGTGCAGTGTGGTTGGCAGGTTGCTAGTTAGTTATCTAGCCTATTCTTGTCTCATTACACAACGCCTGGAACTTTGCTTTGAGTCACTTCAAGTTTTTTGAAGGTTTTGTTTTCCATTTTAATAATTAGACGTACACCATCGTATGTATGGGGTTGACTGCGTTCGTATCTTACGTTCAGGAAGCTTAGGCTCAGCAGTGTGAACAAAAAGAGTGTCCTTGTAGAATTTTATATTATACAGAAATACAGTAGCAATTAATATCCCTGGTTAGTAATAACTCATTTATACCCCAGTCACAATAACGTCCGATAGGTTTACAATTAGTTCCTATTAGTATTTTAAGGCATTGGCGCATGCAGATCTCCCGCCAGATATCGTGAATCGGAAGGGCGCATTCTAATTCAGGCTTCATTTTAATTCAAATGTAAAATCAGTTCCGACGTCCGACATCGGAAGGTCATTCCAAAATGTTGTCTGATGTCCCGACGGCCGGACATATCTGGCATATCGTCTGGGCGCCAAGTAAATGTCCGGTTTATTTTAATTTTAATCTGCCCGGTGCCCGTCTGGTTCCGATACGGGTGACGCAGCACGGCGATTAGCCGACTACCTGCAGACGGGTTGGGAATCGATTCTGTATGCACTTCTTCAATAATTCACAAAATAAAATGCAAAGTTGTTGATAACGCCATTTATTACCCATTAATTTATAGCTTCATTTTGGACATTACCATTAAAACCTTTGTTTTGCCTGCGGAGACTGTACTTTATTTATCTTTTTTTCAAGATACCTCCCATATTAAGCTTCTGATAGTGATTTATGAAATAGATTGGTGTAATGGAATTACATTTTCAAACAGACATAACAAGAGCATCGTCAATGCCAACAACTGTCATCTCATCCTAAAGTTTTAAGTGTGATCAGTGTAACGTACTGTATACAATGCAATGGCAGTCTGTTACAGAATTACTCGCAGTTTCTTTGGTCGCAACATGTTCATCACTGTTAGTATTGTTTGAAGTATGCACGAATTCTCTTGCAAGGGTTGTGTCTGGTCCCCAGTCATTCTCAAGGGTTGCCTCGTGACCTTGTTCTGGGCTTATGTCTTTCCTTGCGCTTGCCTCTCTTCTGTTGTCACCAAAGCAGTGACAATACCAGTACTCGATGCGAGCAGGGGTCTTCAGCGCAATTCTTTTCAAGAGTTTTCAGCGTAATTCTCAGGACTTTTAGAGGAGGGGGCATTTTCCTCTGCTTTTTCTAACAGAGAACGGCCGGGGATCGTTCATAAAATTGAGCATATATAAGAAAAAATTGGCAAATCACCAATCGGTCACTACCCGGGCCCCGTGCGAGCCCCTTTTTAATGTGACCGTGTAAGCGTGTCCGGCGGTTTTCTTCCGATCTGTAAACGCTGGCCGATGCCTTCAAATCGGAAAAATTGGGCTCCGGGTGAAGCGCGACCTAGGCATTAACTGAATGTTTCATCAGTGGATTTGTTTATCGATGAAATGACTTGTTACATTTTTCGTGACAGAGTTAAATGTATTTGAGCATTGGCTAGACAACGAGGCTTTGTGCGGTCATGTTCATGTACGCATGCATTGTTGTTCTACCTGTTCGAAAGAGTAAATCAATGTTTGCAGTTCTGGTCCTGGAATAGGAGTCGTTTACAATGCTTAATTACACTGTTAGTTGTCATTTTAGTGTCCGTACTCATGAACTCATTGAAAGTGCGTTCCTGTTTCCTTAAAAAAAGAGGGCAATACATGGAGTTGCATCTCATCCCTATCGTTGCCCATTATCATTCACTCTCTTACATGTATATATTTACGTATGTATTATGGTAGATCGAGAGTTTAATCAAAAACCCAGCGCTTTACATTACACACGTACTTAGTGCATAGGTACACCTAGAGCCAGGCGCAGCACACTCGGCTATGGATGTGTAGATAACGCGCAAGTGTTGTGTAAACGTAGCAGTCATGTCAAGTCGTTTTCCTTTTTTATTCAGTATTTGGTGATATCAACAATTTATTGGTGATGTCAGCAAATCATTTGATGATATCAGCAAATAATTGCTTTAATAGATGTATTGGATAATTGATTATTAGATATAATCGCTCCGTCCAAACATGGTTGCATAGGTTGAAATATTACGTCAAATTGTATGAAAAGCAAATACATAATAAGTTATGTTGTACCTTGTACTAGCAGAACCTACACTACTATATTATGTGCTCTATTGACCAATGACGTCACCGATCGAGTTAACGGTACATATCATAATCAGGTACCTATAACGACCAAGTCTGAACGTCGTAAGGCTCACTGTACAGAAGGAAATCGCAATACAATTCTTTGAAGCATTTTGAAGATTAAAACTTTGACCTGTGACTGTGACCTTTGACCTTAAATATTGATGAAGGACACAACTTCCGACCGTAGGTCACCAATCTACTAGTTTTGACCCTAATCGGCTTTGCAGTCTAGGAGGCGTTGTGGACGCAAACATTTCGGTGTCAAATTTGACCTTTGACCCCTGAACTTTACCTTTAACCTCAAAACACATGCAAACATGACTTTTAGATAAAATCATGTGTACTGTTTTATATATATTTGAAGGTCCCATGTAAATAGTCATTTTGGAAAAAGAAATAGAGCAAAAAGCTTCAAAGAACGCTCTCTCGGGCAAGCGACATTTTCCACAATCGGATGACCAAGTGAGAGTAACTTTTCAGTAGAAGTCCAACCACCGAAGAAAAGAGAAAGTCTACGTCTTTCTGATACTAACTAACTGGCCTGCCGTTTCTGAACAACATTGGGATATACCAAGAGGCACTACTCTACCTCGACCGGAGAAAAGCCACCCTTACCTGTGATCTACTTGATCTCCAAGAGCCCTAGTTCACAGAACTGAGGAAGCAGCCCCATCGCTGCCTATCACATTAACACATGAGTCTGAGTTCCATGCCAACTGGCAAGCTACGCTACACAAAGCAAGTAGGAAACTGGCCAAACTCCAAATCGAAGCTCTGCAGAGACACACCGTCAAAATTAAAAAAAGGAGATAGCTCTACAACGGCAACAGGCCTTTTCTTCTATTGAGAAGTTCATCCAAGAGGAAGACAGACAGAAAGCATCAACTCTCTTTTCTTAGTTAGTTGACGCACAAGAGAGGAGTCTGCGACGTCATCGGAGAGAGCCACCTGTCAAAATGTGTAAGCTTTAAGGCCCCATCGGTTAAAAAACACGAACCAAACGACTCTCGTAAGGGCTATCAAATGAGCCAAAAAGAGAAGGATTCACACCCTTTTTTACACCATCTTTTAAAACGTGCTGTGTTGTGTTTTTACTTCACATTTTTAGCACCTACTACTACCCCTTTGACATCATGGAATACGCCGTTTCAAACAACGCCCTCATCACCAACAATCTAATCCTAACCCTTCGAGGTTAAACGTGTACAGAGAAAACGTTCCATAGTCAAAAAGCAAATTGATACAAATTTGAGATTTATCAGGAACCTTTCTAAACGTATTCTTACTTCCCCAGAAATAATAGTTTTAGGGAAAGGTCTGGGTTTCGTCCCGACACCGTGGCAACCGAAAAGAAATTCTCTACTTCAAACTATGAACCAGCTTACCCGTGCTATGAGAATTAACTACTTCATGCATGATAAACCCTCTAAGCCGTACACCAAATTCCGTCTACCATCTACATGGCAACCTCGCCCCACTCCTTGCTCTAATCTGGAGGACTGTTCCCTAAATACGAAGTTTCTATTCGCCATGCAAACAACAACCTCTCATACCAGGAATGCAATGCTTTAAGGTCACTGCGTAATGACACTTCTATCCTCATTAAAAAGTTTGACAAAGGTAGAGACATTGCCATTCTTGATAAAGAAGACTATATACGTGAGGAAAGAAGACTATATACGTGAGGAAAGAAGAATATATACGTGAGGAAAGAAGACTATATACGTGAGACACTACGTACGCCAACTACCGAGCCATCAGTATTTATGTCTTAATGCAGACATCACGCAAGAAACGATCATCA
This sequence comes from Stichopus chloronotus, assembly GCA_021234535.1. NCBI lineage: Eukaryota > Metazoa > Echinodermata > Holothuroidea > Aspidochirotida > Stichopodidae > Stichopus > Stichopus chloronotus. Next base: position 9,905,226 of record CM037849.1, read on the forward strand.
AAGTCAAATCTTTTGTATCTTAACTTTTCTCCGAAAAAAATCATATCGGAAGGCATTTTCACTTACCTGAGTCCAAGTTACCATAAGTTACGCACACCGATCTTTTACCTTCTACAGAAGGTCCAAAAACAACTCCCGGAAGACTCCAATTTCACTGGGATACCTATCATCTGTGTGGTGGACCAACCCAGCAAATCTCGGAATTTCTAGATTATTTTCACCTTCCTCAACCAACACTCGTGAAAGAAACTAACCACACACTCAATCGTCGAGAGAATCTAAAATTACCAGAATCAACACTTTTGGTTACTCTGGATGTAGTGGGAATGTACACCAACATATCACAGGATGAAGCTATATCGGCCCACACTTCGTTGTTATCCATAGCGAAAACTAACCTTGATCTTTCCTCTTGAAGTACCACCAGATCACCTCATTGCTGAACTCCTCACCTTGATTATCAACCACAACTCTTTTTCCTTCAACGGTAAATTTTACGTACAAACCATGGGGGTATCAATGGGCTCAGAATCAACACCAGAAATTGCCGATATTACGTTTCACCTCCTGGAAAACCGCAACATAAATCTATCCAAGAAAATTGCACTTGGCTTAGATACAGAGATGATATTCTTTTGTTTTTGGACAGTTCTAACTTAGAACTTAACCATTTAAATATCTTAAATATCAACACACCCACCCAACCCTTAAATTTACAGCTGGGACCTCACCTAGCTATCCTCATATTCAAAGGAAACCGTTTCCCTAAATCGGGATACCTACACACGCACCAACACCAAGCCTTGGGAAACATTCCAATACTCATCTCCACAAAGCTGTTTAAAAGGGTTTATTAAAAGTGAAACACCTCCATCTTTGTAACAACCGCTCTGACTTTCACGAAAGAGTAAACATTTTCAAACGGAAACGTCTTGAGCGGAACTACTCAGAAAAAGTTATAAATAGCGCAATCAACACTATTTGAAAAGCGAGCAGACCACCAAAAGTCTAAACCAAAAACACCTCACCCGCCTTTGTTTTTTCAAGTTCACATACGCACCTCATATCATAACCAAAGATCTCAAACAATGCCTATTAACACACTGGTATCTTATTACAGAACACCCTGTACTTTCTGAAAGATCTGAAAGATCTTTCTTTCCCTCTCTACAAACGGGCAAACAATCTGAGTGATTAGAGCCTGCACAACCTCAACTTTGACCCTCATCGTCTTTGCGGTCCAGCAGGAGTTGAGGACGCAAATTTTTGAAATCGGAATTTTCTTTTACTCACACACACACACACACACACACACGCACACGCACACACCCACACATCTTCACACATTTTGACCCCTACCCTTAAGGGGGTTGCAGGTCACTTTAAGTACCATACCAGGTCAGACTCCCATGTATCATAGGTCAACCGTACATTATTTTACAATGGCAACTGTTGCTGTGGCAACTGAGAGAGCCATAATACCCTCACACGTGCTAAAGCAACTACAATATCTCATCCCGTACATCACAGTACACGGATGGGATTAAAACCCACTCGTAATGCGTAAGTGTTTGAGTAAGTCATGATCTTGATTTGTTTTGGTTTTTTTTGTATGTACTGTTCTTGCAGTCACTAGAGAGAGTGAGAAAAATGTCAAAGATAAACTTCAATTTTGTGTTTGTTTGATTTAAAGGTTTCTACGCCCCTCTCTATAGTTACCAACAAACCCCGATCCCATGAGCACTTACACCAATGTCAACATTATATGAAAATCGTTTACGGTCCATTTGCTGCATTCGAATAGTCGCTACTTTATTTAATATACTAGTGTATTACGCTATCCAGCTTACCTACAAGCAAAACTTCATAGTTCTTTTAAAGGTAATGAGTGCATAAGAAGCTTTTTCGAAGAAAATTACGTCCCCCCTTTTTTTTGTCTTAAAAGTAGTCGTTAACAAAAGAACGATAAAAAGTGAACTGGCTTTATTGTTCGTTACACTGCTTCCACACATGTCGGTGAAATATTTGAATTTTGATTAATTTCAATGTGATTCTTTCCTTCTAACAATTATCATTTAAATGTTCAACTTAAATTCGTATAATAGAAGCAAGTTAGCAATCTTGTTCTTACCGTCAGATTGATATGAATAGCACAGGGCTCCATGGTCAGAACTGTAACTGCCTTCAGATATATCGCCTTCAGAATCGTCGTATTCTCTTACTTGTCCGGACGATAATCCGGTATCATCAATAAAGAAAACTTCACCGCTGGAAGGAACGAAGCGAATAGCTAGTTGTAGTAGTCGCCCCACAGCTACCGAAACATGTTACAGTTATCGAACAAAAGTGTTGCATGCATTATAACTACAATAACGATTTTCTTATACCATTTCCAGCCGTAAGAGATGCAAAAGTTATTCCTTTATTTCGGTTATTGAGACGAAATTTAGCACACAATTAACTTCCCTAAATTACATTCTAAACATTTCATTTGCAAACGTAACTGCAAAACAAGTTACTTAGTGTTTCAAATTTTATTTAAAAATTTAAATTCTTGTTAGAAGTAGAGTGCTTTGTCCTGAAGAGAACAATAGAGATTTTTCATTTCATTTCAGAAAACTGTATTTGAACCATATCAGGCTTAACATATACAATAACGTGAGAAGATAATGTAATAGTGAAATAGGAGATACAGTTCAGGAGTTCTACCACGAAGCTACTCAAAGCTTGTGATGAAGTAGAACCCCAGAAGTCAGTTGAAACAAGTGAATAAAAAATAAATAAAATAAAAGTTCAAAACAAGAAAAAGCAAAACACAGAATACCCAAACAACCCCACCCTACACGTAGCAACCACAAACAAAAACGTGAGAATGAAAAGAATCATATCCTTTGAAGAAAATATTTCTTTACATTCCTTTTAAATGATGTTAAGGTAGCAATTTACTTAAGTAAGTCTGGTAAGTTATTCCAAGCAGCAGGTCCAGTGTATCTAATATTATGTTGGGTTATTAAAAGTCTTGAGTAGGGAATAATGTAGTCAGAGTTATGCCTAGTATTAAAAACATGACTGTGTTTTGTAAAAAGCCTAGTAATGGACGTGGCAGCAAATTGGAAGTGGCTTGAAACATTAGTACAGCAGTATTGTCATTAACAATATCACTGAAATTGAGTAAATAGAGCCTCTTAAAAAGAGGGTTCGAAGGGGCCAAAAAATGTTCAGCGGCAATTGAACGGACAATTCTTTTCTGAATTAAATGAAGTTTGTTCATATGAATGGCATCCGCATATCCCCAAACAGGAACAAAGTAAGTACGAAATGGAAGAACTAAACAGTTGTAAATGTTTAACAGAACCTTTCTGGGAACTACATTTATCAATCTATAAATAATACCCACACCTTGAGCAATTTTGTTACAAGTAGTGTTAACATGGGCTGACCAACTAAAGTGTTGATCAACAGTAATTCCAAGAAAGGTAGTGCACTCAGAGAAAGGGATAAAATTGTTATCCAAGGTAATACCACCAATCGCAAGGTCATTGCTTTTTGTTTAGGACGGAACAAAATGGCAGTCGACTTTGATGCATTCAAAACTTATTAGATATAAACCAGTTATTAACATAGATAATAGATAGCATAGATAACATAATATTTTTTCATCTCGTTCTTTGTTTTCTTTTCGTTCTTACAACTGAACATACAAATAACTTTAACTAAGTCACACAGATAACTTAAGTTAACTAAGTTAACTGCGTAAAAATCTGTGTAGAGGTATAGCTCAAAGAATATAGAAATGTGGCATCAAGAACTTTCAAAATGTTTTTACAACATTTACATTTGAAACCATATTTACTGGGGAACTTTCTAAGTAAGATCAATGCTTAAATGTTCGCATCGAAATGGTAATAATCTAGCACATGAAAATTAAAGACAAAAATAGTCATTAACTTAATCAAAATGTTTCATGGAACTGCAGTGCCTGTACATCTCTAATTTTTTTTTAGGATAAAGCACTCTACTTTCAACAAAAACTTAAATTTATAAAGAAAATTCGAAACAATATGTAACCTATTTTGAAGTTTACATTTGTAAATGAAGTGCTTAGCATGTATCAAAAGGAAATAAATTGGGTGCTTACTCTCGTCTAGTTAACCGAAATTGAGCACTTCTTTATTTCAATCAACATTTTGTCTTAAGCAAAGCAAGAAAAGTTCATGTCAGAAAGAATTTGTTATATTACAAAGCCAAATGTTCTAACGATTCTTTACAGTGTTGCAGAAAGTACATAGCGGAGAGTCTCTTTGGTTGATTTGCCCAAGAGAGAATTAGTCGCTACTAATCGGTGAATATACCGGAATTGAATTTTTGCATCTCTAACGGCTTGAAATGCTAAAAGAAAAACTATTCCAGTTAAGAGGCTTACCATATATTTGTTCCCACTTTAGGGTAGCTGCGGGGCGCTGAACAAAACTTTTAAATAACTGTACAGTAACTTATTTGGACGTGGACTTGTGGTAAAACATATTAGTCTAGTGATGTTTTGGTTTGCTTTTTCAACATGGGTTTTCCATGAACTGGAAATTGCCTTAATACTGCAATACCATAATACAAAGTAAAAGGACGGTTATGAGTATGATTGAACTTAATGAAGGAAAGATAGCTTAACAAGCTGCCATTCTCATCGAAAAAATTTCTTATATAATGTGCATTTTTTTTTTACGCAACATTTCTGAAAATAAATAGTCTTGTCTATTTTAATATAGGAATTATTAAAAATAGATAGCATAGTTAGAATAATCATTTACAAGAGGACAGAAGTTAAAGTCTGCCCATGGTCACAAACATCCCTGATAAACAAATTGTTAACTTTAATGCCTGTTTTGAGAAAAATTACAATCAAATAGAAATTTACCACCAATTCGTGACTAAACAATGGTTTCCAAAAAGAAGGACGGTCATCTAAGAACATTTTAACCCATTTACATTTCAAACATTTAGTACAAAACTCTATATTAATCATATTAAACCCACCTTTGTCACGTTGATGAGCAAGAACAGTTCGTTTACATTTGTCAGTTTTTTTGGACCAGATAAATTTATGAAAAATGGTATTCAATTTTTAAAAATAATTAATCCGTGGGTTACGAAGGACTGTGAGGAAGTAAACAACTTGCGAAATAGCAAATGTCTTAATTACTACAATTTTACCAATTGGAGTAAGGTCCCTTGTTGACCAAATATTATGAAGATTCTTAATACGTGATAATTTAGGTGCATTGTTCAAGTTAAAAAATGTCATCATGATGAGAGAAAGAAATATCTAGGTAAGTGATTGGCCCATTACTAACAGTTATACGGTAATTCCTTATGACACCTGGAGGGTTACGGTGTAACGGGCCTAGTAGAAAAATAAGGATTTTTCAAAATTCAAAGTCAGACCAGACGCTTTGTGAAAATGTTTTTAACGTAGCAACTGCTTCATTAATGGAGGTTTCAGTACCATCCGTAATATAAACTGTATCATCAGCGTAGCTTAAACGTTGATACGATCATTTGAGAGACGTATCCCAGAAATACTGTTGTTGGAATTAATAATGTAACGTTAAGGTCCCATAGAAAATAAAGCTCGGATTCGTTTCAAAAACTGAAACATGAAAGTGTTTTTAAACCATTCGTTTAAGGATGTATATAAATTAAGTCGAACAAGGACGCGTGTATAGGCCAAAATGTATCTACCGTTGGGAAGTTTAAGCAACATTGCGGATGCTTGTAAGTGCGACAGTATCAATTTCTTACTAAATGTGTTAAAATTCCTCTGAGGAATAACTTTTTCAAGTTCTTTCCTTGAGGAAAAGTTGCAAATAATTCCAGTGGATTCTAAGACATTAAACTCCTTCTGTTACTACTCACTTTTGTAGCTACTGGAGAATCTGTGATAAGAACATGAAAAATTGTGTTAGAAGTGTTGAAAAGTGTTAACAATTTGCAGAGCTGTGGACAAGTCATTTTGTGTCAAGTCACATTACAAGTAATAAGTGACACACCACAAGTCAAATCATGAGTCACAATATTTTTTCAACCAAGTCAATTCAAGTCACAAGTGTCTTCATTTCATCCCATGTTAAGTCTACTGAAAGTCTCAAGTCAGTTTACTTCAGATCAAGTCCCAAGTCATGTTTCTCCAATTTAGAGTCAAGTCACAAGTCTTATAGCTCCTGTCAAATACTGTTTGTACCCCAACTGCTCTGGTTTAATTTTCGGTAGTTCACATGAATAATGTGAGAATGATAACGACAAAGCAACCAAGGTAAGGATGTAGATTTGGTATTGTAGTATATAAACTACTCCTTGTTCCCTTGTTTTACCATATGTTATCCCCAGTCCCTTGTGACTCCTAAATTTCTTGTTAAGGATAAGCGAGGTGGTTGCACAAGAAAATACAAGTGTATACAAACTTTATGAATTACATCCAAACTAGAAATAAAGGCTACATTTTCTATGGAACTTGACAAAAAGCAAGTCTAGTGTGCTCATTGTGAATAGTCTTCTACAACAGTATGAGAAAAATCCAACATAACGTTATTGATTTATCGTGTTTACAAGTAGTTTCACAAAAAATAGGGGAGGGGGAATTTGATGGAATAAAATGTCCTTCTTTCATTTCTCAGTTATATTATTTACGTAACGAGTAACAAATTCTGAGACACTTTTAATTCGTGTTTTCCTGCCACTTACTTTTTTAGATTTCTTTTCACTGAGGCATGCCGCGTGCATGACTCCGGGCTCTATAGAAATGCTCTCTTTGCAGCAGCATTAATGACACATATTTACAAATTTTGTATGGATACATACAAATTAACCTTGAAATGCTTTGTGAATTTTCGTACGTCTGCACCTCTCCCCTAAAATATCCCATTTACGCCACTGCATGTCTTTCACTATGTCTTACGGAATTTGAAGAGGTTGCGGGGCCATCAACTACTCTGATTCCGCATACTTCACACTGTGCTCATCTTTTACAGATTGAACTTATAGGTTAACAAAACACGGTTGGTGGTCGACATGAGGGACAGGACGTATACGTAGAAATTAAAACTTCAATTCACTTTTCATCATGTTGGTCCCCATGGTTTTGGCTTTTGTGAGAAACTGTTAGGATGAAACTGTACGAAAGAAAACTGTTTAAGTGAAAGAGTGTTCCTACACTGGAGATAACTGTCGGGCGCATTCTTAAAGACATGAGCAGTAGACATTACAATTATGAGATTTGCTTCTCACACTAACACTATAGGTCCACTTCTGGACCTTAAATCTGTGACATATAGAACTCTTGGAAAGAACCCCAGTCGAGGCACCTAGAAGAGCCACGGGGTGTTTTCGCCGGTCAGAACCTTTCCCCAGTTACCCCCCCCCCCCGCCCTACCCACACACACACACACACTCAGCTGAAGTGACCTGACAAATACATACATGTATAAATCTATTTCCTGTTTATACTATTTAACATTTACATTTCTGTTTCCCTCAGAGATATGCCTAACCCTCAGAGCTGTCAGGGGCATTGCCCCTGGACCCACCCGGGTCTCCCCTGGACCCCACCACTGACCCTAACACTGGGCCCCGGACCCCACTCTCTAAGCTCTCACTCTGCATTCGATTTAGCTCCATAGTTAGAACAGCTCCATGATTATATTGTCGCAGAAGCTCGGTTTACGTAGACTAGTGATGCCGAACAGCCAATGGCATTTTCCAAGCCACTTCGCTACAAGTATGACGCAATACTTAATAAATGCATAGCACTCACTTCATCATAGCATTTCTTTGAAAATTCTTTCATGAAAGAAATTCTTTCCATGAAAGTTATTTTGATGAAAAAGGCTAATATTACTTAACTGAATAGGCCCTGACAAAAATTTACATATTTCTCATGAATATTAGCATGCCTAATAAATACCCAACTGTGATATAAAATTTGCTTTGACATACCATTAACACGTTTACACCCCTGCAAATACAATTTTATTGGAAAAGTTGCAGCAAAAACTTTGGAATTTAAGAGTTATCCTCCATTTTGAGTTTATCCGCCATTTTAGTTAAGAAAAGAAATCTTGACTACTGTCGATTTTGTTTGGACTTAACAACACTTTCGCTAGACCAAAGAAGCTAAAAATCCGCTTGTTGCAATTTGTTTAAGGTTGAGCCATTTTTGTCGTAGATTGACTAGACTTATGTCTGGAGAAATATACCGTGCATTTGCCTGAGGTACAACAGTCTTCAAACATAAAACGGTGGTAAGCAGCAGAACAGAAAATGGTAATAATGATATCTAAGGTAGCAAGCCCAGCCTAGTGCCACTACTTAGGCTCAAGTAACGATAACAACAAATGCCCAAAAGTATCTGCGTGTATCACCCTACATAACACAACTATAAGGTTGGGTTATTCCATACAGTACTCTAGGGTTAGACTTAGAGTTATGAGCAGGATATAAGAGCATCCCTCTATGGTTTATTTGCACATTAGTCCCCTTTTTACCTGTGCGGGACCTAGTTCTACTAAAATTATTGTTTGACTTAAAAATTAAAATTCAAAACTAAAAATTCACATTATTGACAGGAATGTTCAAATTAATTAACCACAGGGTCAGTTCTGCTAAAATTGTTTGGCTTAAAAGGTGAGTCTAAAGTAGTGACCTGGACGCCGGCTCTATTATTCAAGCTCTTCTTGTTATTGACCCTGACGTAACATCAGCACTAAGAAGTACTAATTGAGAACTGAAAACATCTGTTACTAGTGTAGCAATAGCTATATACCAAACTACAGGCGAGGCAAGTTGAAGTTTGCAAGCTTATTCGAAGTGGCACAAATTCTAGAGTACCATAACTGTGACATGTAATTTTCTCGTCCGGCTCCATACAGTAAATGGGGATTTTTGACAATTGAACCGGATGCCGACTCTATTGCTTATTTTCTCCTGCTATTGGCCCGGATGCAACTGCTACGGTTTGTTCGGACGTCGCCGTAAGTGGTGAATTTCGGAGCAAAATTGGCTTTTCCTAAAATATCAGCAAATTTCTTTGGATTTACAATTACAGTAATATTATGTTAAACAAAGTGTTCTCAGGTAAGTCCTTACAAAGTTTTAAGCTAATTGGTCTAATATTTCTCGAAATATGCTGGAAATCTTAATTTTGGGGCAAAACTGTTTTTATTTTGCTAAAACCATCAAATATCACTCAATTTGCTATAAAAGCGATATATCTTGAGTATTATGTTAAAAGGCAAGGACATGCTTTCATTTAAAACACCCAACAGGACCCGGTTGTACCCGTGGTCACTCTACCACGGGGTGTCGCTACTCATCCACTCCATGTGTTTCCATGGTAACCATTCTTCATGGGTGTACTGTACAATATAGAGCTCCACTAGCCAAGTGATTGCAATATCCCATCTTAGCCCCAATAGGGCAGTGAGATTAAAAAAGTCAATGTTTGTTTTTAATGTTGGTGCTCCTTTCCTCTATTACGTGTGTTAATCTACGGAAGCCTGAAAGTGCCGTCAAGATAAGAATATATTTGCCACATATCTTGACAATTGTTTGTGAAATGTCTGGATAGCAAGAAAATATTTCATCAAAAACAGAATGATCAATTAGTTAGCTGTATTATTTTGGACAATTTACCAATTTCTGCAAAATGTTCAAATAACTTATCACATCTTGTCATTTCAACCATTTTCTGCGAAATGTTCCCATGTTCACTTCTTTTCTAAGTAAGCAATTGAATAATTTTCTGCAAAATGTCTAAGTTACAACTGATCATATCAACTCAAAAATTTTCTGCAAATGTTGATTTTTTTTCACTTTTTTTTCTCAATGAGCAAGGAAACAATTTTCTGTGAAATGTTTCAATGGCAACTAATCATATCTTGTCAACTCCACAATCTTCTGCAAAATGCTGACATGATCACTTCTTTTCTAAGTGAGCTACTGAGTCATTTTTTGCAAAATGCTCACTTGTTCATATCTCTCCAAGTCAGCAACTAATCTTTGGTTAAATGTACAAATGACAACTTATTGCATCCTGTAATTTGTATTTCTGATTTAGAAAGTAAACAAGACATAGCAAGATGTGATAAGTTATCATTTGAACATTTTACGGAAAAACTGTTGCACTGCTCTCGTAAAAAGAAGTGAACAAGTCAACATTTCGCAGAAAATTGTTGAGATGAAAAGATATGATAAGTTGTCATTCTAACATTTTGCAGAAAATTGTTGAATTTCCCACTAGGAATGAAGTGAACAAGTTACCATTTCGCAGAAAAGGAATTGTTAAGTTAATACAACTGAACAAATAGATCATGTTGTTGCTTTTCATATGACTTTTTGTTGTTATGTAAACATTTTGCTGACAATATTTAACTTATTGGGCAAAAATAGTCTATCTTGATGGGACTTTAATGCTTCCGTATTAACCTTTTTAAAAGTATTTTAACTTCTAGCACTACCACTCTTTCCGGTGTTTTTCATCTGCCCACCCGTTGCTTGGTCGCGCTGTTGTGATTCCGTTGAATACACTTTGACCTCTGACCGAACGACTGACGCTCACGAAGAAAAGAAGAGATACTTAAACCCCTGCTCACGGCACTCCGAAGACGCGATAGTGTCCGTTAAGTATTTCCCTTAAAGAGGCTCATTGAGTTGTTTTGTGAAATTCACTCAATTTTTCTAAACCGGTCAAGTTTCCTTCACATACTAATGACAAACAGTCAAACTAAAAGGATCCCAAAGTTTTACATACGTTGGAACATTAATGAGTGAGTAACCAACGATTAAATTTGGTTTTTGAAACTTTGTGACCAGACATTTTCACATTAGTACATTCACATGCACACAATCAGAGCAAGTAACGGTCAAAAATTCGAAAAATTTGACAGTTTTCATGCAACTATTGGATGTGAAACTTGATTAATTATGCTAATTGTGAGTATTGTCGTGTGTTTGTATACTTCAAAATCACCGCAATCTTTACTGATATCAACTCAATGAGCCCCTTTAAGTGAAGCCCCAATGGAGAAAAGCACGGTTACCGCATGATAAGAAAACTTTTTTAAGTCTTAGACTGGAGGCGACTGAAGGGAGCTTGTGAATCCTAGGTATAGTAAATTCCAGGGTTTGGTGGTACTAGTACGAATTTGGGGTCGGGATTTTGGACCCCTGGTAGAGCTCGGGGAGTCGGGGAGGATTTAGACGCAGGTATAGCGGGAGGCACATTGTTCTTGCAATCCAGAACTAGAAATTTAGGAAAAGAAGCCACTGAGGCTTGATTTTTAGGACTAGAGGGATCTCGGAAGTCCATGGTAGTTTAAATTCCAGATGTTGCACAGGACGGATTTACAAAGTTGAGACCAGAATGTAAGGTCCTAGGGAGAACTTCAGAGATCAGGAAGGGTTTACGCCGGATACTCATCGCCACCGACCTTAGTGACACACGGGTTGACGCCGGGTACGCACAGAAATTGATTGATTGCAAAAACGTTTTATATTTGCCGAATTAATTGTAAAGGTTTGATTACTGAGTGATATTACTAATGAAACAATCTCTTTAATAGACGCGTCTGAAGTCTGAAGTCAAAATATTCTGTTTTCTTACCTTTTTGTTCGTAAAGCTAAAATATGAGTTTGGTACTGACAATCACATGGTCATCTACCAATGTTTCATGTGAGAGAAAGTAGGGTAAAAGATCACAAGTCACAAAATCTGAAAGAGAACTATGCATTCATCTTCCAGATATTTGAATATGAAAATTGTCTCTACATTTTTGTTGCTTCTACAAAATTCGGACTCTCCGGGAAAGCCTAGCGGTCAATCACTATTACTTAAAATCAAACAGACCAATGTGAATGGATATGAATATTCATAAATTCAAAAATGGTACTTACACAATTTCTTTTATTTATTTATTTTTTAGTAGTCGCTATTTTGACTGCTAGTGGAAAAACATGACAGATGTTTAACTCATATTCAAGCTTTAAAATATTAGTTCTTCTCCGTTTCGATCGAGATTTGGATAAACCCTAAGCGATACAAAGTAAACGAATTTTAAGTAAGGTATAAAGTAAGGTATGTTGTAAGTCTTATTTTCTTGCAAACCGTGACTCATTTTATAATTGCTTTTTACCTTTCTTTTTAATTTTCCTTGGGAGCTAATTTCTAAAACATATTTCGGAATAAAGAATTTCTAAAGAGGGAAATGCCCTCTGCACGCTTATGGCGAAGAAAAATATTTTGGCATGTTCCCCTCCCCATGGAAACACCAACAAAATTACAAATCACCCGAAAAGGCAGAAGTGAGGAAGTGGTGGTCGTTTTTTAAAGAGTTGTCGATATACACGTACTTTATTTTTTTTGTTACATATCTTCTAAAATTGTAAATTTTTGTTCTCCTTGGCTTCTTCTTTCGACAATTCCGTCCCAAAGTATATTATACGACAGCAAACGATTTAAGGTTGTTGCTCTTTTGCTCAGGTTATCATTTTCGTAGCAAGATTGGGGGGGGGGGGGGGTCAGAGGGGTCATGGTCCCCGAATTCAGTTCTAAAAACAAAAACACCCATTGCGCATGCACGCTTGAAAGAAGTGCAAATCAAGTGATGTGCGTATGCTCCTATCGTTTGTAGAGCAACATATTTATTTTGTAATATTAAAACAATAACTTTAAATGATGATAAATGTAGGTTGCACCAGATTGCATTTGAGGATATTCAGAGAAGTTTACCCTCTAACAAAAATCATGCCAAGAAGGACGAAGAAAGCGAAAAATGGAGGAGGTTCTTTCGGTCTGTGTACCACGACAAAGTAAAAGAATACTTTGACGGCTTTAGTCAATTACCGGAGAATCTCAATTTACACTTACGTTATTCTGTTACGAAATTGAAATTGTTTCTACGTAGAACCGTCATGGAATGATTATCTTGGAAAATAATTCCACTTTTCAAATTTTCAGGGAGCTACACAGCACATGAATGTCACCGTTCTCACCACTGCTTGATGAATTTATAGGAAAACTATGGCTGTCGACGTTCAGAATTTCTAAAATAAATAAGACCTTCAAATTGTCAAAATATAAGCTCATAATTTCCAGCGCTCTGTCAAAGTCTCTCTCCCCTCTTTTCTCATACTTAAGTTTCAACAGACGTACCAGTGGGGGGGGGGGGGGGGGAGACTGTCACCGCCCTTCTGTGACGAAACTTAGGACTAAAATATTTTGCTCTCCACTAAGAGCTTTAGAAGTGCAAGACACAGATTAGGACAAGACGGAATTTGTGCAGAACAATGTTATGAAAGCGATTTAGTAAGTGGAATACTTCTAGATAAAAGCCATCTGAATTAATACCATTTTTTAATATATTAATGTATTCTTGTTAATTGAGAAATTGCAGACATGAATCAAATTGATATTTCAAAGCTCGATGTATGCATTGTAGAACGGGAAATGCTATCTCCCTCTATCTGGAGGCTTTGTAAAACCGCAACTGCCTCACCCCGATATTAATCCTGGACAATCGACTTATACCTGTTTTACAGACGTATGCATGACAATATGTGTTAAAAATCACTAGACTCTGCTAGGTCCTCTGTTAATCATCAAAAGTCTCAAAATATTATAATGAATGGTGAAATGTCTGACTAGTTTTTGCACATTCAATACCATTCTAAGATATAGAAATGCTTCGTCGTAAAGCCCACAATCCTGCAAATACCTCAGAATTTGGGGGTTTATCTTCAGGTCACTTTTATGGGTGTTACCCTAACTCTAAGGGAAAATCCATGACGGCCTATGTCTACTGTGCCCCAAGCCGTCAAAAAGGGTAGTGGGTGGTCCCTGGGGGGGGGGACAGTTTTGACCATTTAACCTGTCACTTAGTCACATTGCCACCTCCACTTCCGCTTCCACTGAATGAACACACCTACATTCGAGCAAAGACAATCTCACCTAAGTTCAAGTCTCGACACCAGCCAACCCAGAAAAGCAGCATCTTGGTTTGTTACCAGGTTACAAGAATAAATTCCGATACCAGCCAACATTTCTGACGACGTAGCAGTGTAACATAAGTCAGTTCCGTGAGTGAAATCATACACGTAACCATCTTCGCAATTTCCTGAAACCAGAGAGGAAATAGACTGAAACTTGTTTACTGCCCTAGACTAGAATTTGTTTCCTGCATTAAATTATTCAAGGGCATCAGAAAAATATCATAAATTAGGTTTGTGGTGAAAGGTAGTGGGCTAACAAAGCCTACTTATTATTTTGCTAGCGTCAACATAAAAAAGAGAAGTGAACGGTTTTTCTCTCTACTGGGGTACTTTCTGACAGAATTTGTCATTGGCAGATCATTTTTACCACAAATCTGTTAAATAGAGATATGCTTCTACTCCACTTGAAGACAGAAAATGAAAAAAAGTTATGTAAGATGTACTCACAAGTACCTATCCTTCTTGAACGTTAATTAAATGGTTAACAATGATATAATACTCAAAAGAATGAAGTATAATAGCAGGTCCAAAAATAAAATCAATCATTTTGATATAATTACCACAATATACACATTTTTTCTAAGTTTATTTGGAGCAATTAATATATATTCATTAGTAGGAATAATTCTGTATATTAAAAAAATCTTATTTGGACATTAGTGGAATAATGGAAAGGCATAGAACAATACAGGACCATAAGCCTTTGGAGATATCAAGAATACGGAACCGAAGGATTCATTACAAATAGCAGACGAACTTAAAAGGTTATTGTAAATAGCCTTACCACACGATAGCTGATAAGTCTAACATTCAAAAATGAATTTCGTGAAAAATCAACGTACGGAGCGCATCCAGGTTTTTGATGTGCGTGTATGTGGGTGTGCGTGTGCCTGTGGATCAAGTCTTAGATGCTAAACGGTGCTATAGCTGAAATTATCTTCTCTATCATTGAATAATATTTCCTACTTTTGATGTGATGTGCCAACTTGCATGTTTATAATAAAAATGCCTAATGAAAGAGCAAGTATAGTTTTTCAAATCAACTAGTTTTTCAATGTGAGCACTGCCATTCCCAAAACTGAAAGGCAAGGAATGTCATTTAACGATAAAAGGAGGAGTTTCTTTGTACTGCTACGTACTCATGCGTTCTGATGAGATCTCATCACTTATTTCTTCCGCCATTTCCCCTCTTTTCGCTCTCCTTTACTTTTTTCATTGGGGAAATAAATTTCTTGACAATTTAAGCATTTTACATGGACCCACCCATGACTCTACACAAAAGTAATATAACTGTAAACGGAGGGATGGTTTGGCTTGACGAGAGGCAGGTCAGTTCGCCATTCGTAAATATCCTAGGTGAGGATAACTAGGTGAGGATTTTTATATTTACTTCGCTTCGAACTTCTGTGTCTCCGCATAACTAATAGACGAGATTTTTCTTTGCTGGAAGGGGGGGGGGGGGGTACCAGGCTACCGGACCTGTTTTTTGAATGCCAAAGACCGACTCTGGTGTTTGTGTGTTGATCAGATAGCAGGCGAAGAATGTGGACGGATGAAATCTCAATGCCTCTGTTCTGATGACGATCTCGATGCTTGGGGACTTCTTCAAAATACCTCTCTGCTCGATTTAGATGTCATGCTCTTTTGCTCCCCTCGTTGGAGGTACGTGGGGACGAATGAGGTCCTTAAGTCACCGAGGGATGGTGTCTTTCGAGACACAGTGTGTGGCGGTGCCACAAAATGAAACGATTTGGGGTGCTTGAGCGACAAAGGTCCTCAAGTCGCTTAAAGTACCGTTTGACAAAACGAATGGAGTACACTTCTTATCTGTGGACGCTGTGTAGATGTTCGACAGGAAGATTTCGAGGGAGAGAAACTAGAAGGTTCATTTGTGGCTAGGAATATTGAAGGGACCAGACATACTTAGTAGTCCCCAAAGTGTAGCGGTGGGGTTCAGCCTAGAGTAAGTGGTGGCAACTTGTCCTTGGGATGAACCAGATAAAACTTCTTGGTAACGTGAGTGAACGATGCAGCATGGAGAGGCTCACACAAAGAGTACAGTGTTCATATCCCACTGCTAGAGGAGTAGCATTGTCTGCAGTAGTTGTGTGGAGTTGTGATATGAGTTGTGACCTGGTTGCCTGAACCGCAGAAGGTGAATAGCGGCGATGGCCGCAGAGAGGTAATTATTGATGATACTCAGGGGCACCCGCTATGAAAAACAATTGGAGGAACTCGCACAGCGGGGCTGTGAAAGGAGATACCATCACACCATTGCGCGTTGAGTTGTAAGTGAAGACATTGAAGGCACGTTGGGACCCGGCGGTGATATCGAAAATCATTGCGAGACCTAACAATCTACACGCAGTCAGGTGAAGGACTCTGATGTTTGACGAGCTCCTTATGCGATCAGATGCAAAGAGTTCAGGAGGAACCGGGGTATGATGGCTGGGGAGAGGGGAGGGGATAGACAGTCCAAGAGAGGCCTCCGAGGCAACATCGCACCGATTAATAGGACTCGGGCTCTGGAACGCCTGGTTTTGGCCACAACCCCAAGACGGGTCCGTCGTAATAGAGGTGGATGGACGCAAAGGTGCGAACAGTATGTATTGTTGCTCTTCTCTCACTAGAGAAGGTAAATATGAGGACTGTGAGAGGGACCGAGGCCGGCTTGCCGCGAAGACCATTGGCGACGGTAGGGCTCGTGAGATGAAGTCAGGTCCGAGGTGTAGTGGGACTGGAAGAAACACTAGTACACCAAAGTGTACACACTCTTCTATGGTTAAGTTGAAATACAGCTGTCATAACCATAACAATAGTTAAAATATGTGATATTTGTACGTGTTAAGTCAAGCTAATGACATCATTATATTTGGTCTATAAACTCACAAGCTCGATACATTTTGAATCCATATATTATCTCTTATAAGGAACGAATGCATAGGCAAATTCTTAGAAAAAGAAAAAAAAACTGCATTTTTCGCATGAATAAAGATATCATTCAGAGCGACGAAGAAAATACAGAAAGTTACTAGCAAGAAAATCACATTTAAAATATATATGTAGTACAAAGGCCAGAAACAAAAATTAAAGGTAATGTTCCGTAACACAAAGTTTAAGTATCTTATTGTTTAGAAATGCAGTCAGATGTAAAGAATGATATGTAGTCGGTCCAAATACGCAGTTTACGTACATTGTTTTCCAAATTTGGTGACGTCATAGTTAATACACGATATATATATATATGTTTTTTGCAGTTCAGACGAAAAAGTAGACCGTTCAACATGTATTCTAGAGGTTCAAACTTATCTTAATGTTAGTTTGCAATATAGATCTCTCGAGGAAACCATTCGACTTTTTAAAGATGTCTAGGGCTCGTACTAAAGGAAAAACAATTCGCACATCTAAGAAGGAGCTCAAAAAGTATCTCTGATACTTTTGTAGTGGGTATTGCATTCATGTAATCCATTTTTATGAAAACAATGACTTTTAATATTCATGATACCAAATGCAAAAAAAAACGTCAATTTTTGAGGGTCCAGAAGAATTTATAGGGTGCATTTGGATACAGTCATATACTTCGAACTGCAAGAGATAGCCACCAGTGGTGTGTATAATATTTCGATGAAAATGTGTACTAAATTTCATATATGCGCAAATACACCTAAGTGACATTTTAGTCAATAAATCAGCAAAAAATTACCGTTTTCGTCAAAAAAGTCATAACTTTCTTATTTACTTTAAAAGATGATTTTGTCAATTTGCTACAATTTGTGGAAACCTCTTTTAATACTTTGTGAATTGGCTTCCTAATGATCAAACTGCTCTTAGTTTGAGTTATTTATTTTCCTTGAAAAGTTCAGTAAGAATTGAATGCCATGCCTCTTGGTTATACATCACAATCTTTGTAGCCACCACTGATGGAAGAGACAAGAAATCAACCTAATTCATTCTAAAAAAACTTGAAAAAGTCAGTTGTAAAACCATCAGGTCCTAGCAATTTGTTAATCTCAACATTTCTAAGACCTCTTAAAACTTTTTCATAAGCTTGGATGACACAATCAGATAAATTTTTTTTTCAGATGAACCTTAGTGAGGTACTTATCATGTTCAATTTGTTCCTCAACTATGCAATTGCTTTTAAAACACTCGTGCACGTGTTCTTTAATATCATGTTGATAATACACGTTGTTTTCTCCATCATTAGTTATATGCATATGCAACTTGTTTCCACTATTTCGTTTTTCTAAGTTGAGCAAAAATTGATTTTTCTGTCCCCTTCATCAATCCATTGAAAACGTTATCGTATCATGTCTCCTCCCATATATTCCTCAATTATGACCTCAAGCTCCTGTTTTAAAGCTTCAGTGCCACTGATCATATTTAAATCTTCTGCGATTTGAATTTCCCCAGAATAGGAGATACCTTGCACTCTGTTGTGATATTCCTTTTTTTTACACCTAGAGAGGATTGAGGGAGGGGGGGGGCGAGGGGGTCCGGGTCCCCTTTCCAAAATGTTGAATTTTTTCCGACTTTATAAAAAAGTACAAAGCCCTATCCAACCTGCCTACGTGATTGGTTAGTTAAACTTTGTTCATTATTCTCTATCTGAAAATACCAACACTCCCCTGAAATCTTACTCAACTCTGCTACCCAGAAGTTTGGCACCCTGATAATATTATGAGTCAAGTGGATCATAACTTAGGTCAAATACATACATTAACAGGAGTATTATCGTCTGTGGTTACTCATCAGCACTATATTGAAGTGGATTGCTAACGTAAGTCTATTACCATGGTAACCAGACCCACAGGAAACTGCTTTCCACTTTTAAGAGACTTCAACTATAATTTTACACCATCTCAGGCTTTTGTGTCAGAACTCTCTGCACCATTAGTGTCTTACTCGAGGCCATGCAATTGATTTGGATGGAAGTTCTGGGTGATCTGAAGAAAAAAGGTAACTCATATATCACATTGCTATGTGTCACCATCAATTTCAAACCTATTCTATGGAAAACTTCTACAACGCATGGCTACAGTTTGCACACATAAAGTGAGAGAAAAACATATATACTTATACCTTTGTTACAAAATAAAACTGTCACAGAGATTTCACTCTCTAGATTGCATTATTTGCAACAAACTCAGACACAGTGACACACAGTTTGCAGAATACTGCCCATACTATCAGTTCCACTGTTTTTATTTAGTACTGAACGTCTAAAGTTTAAGTTGTTTAAATAAAACACTCATGGCATGCATTATCAACCTCTCTATATTACTGATGGCAGCATACCCAGAAGTATGTAACAAAATGAACACTGAGACAATTTACATTTAGTGACGGAACTACTATATGGTGGGAGCGACACCCGACCGACGGACTCAAATTGATTACCGGGCCATTTTCACAAAAAAAAAAAGAAAAGACAAGACATGGTAAAGAAATGGAAGCTAGAGTACTTCAGAAAAGGATAATAGTGTTGCCAATTGTCTGCCTTCGAATTCAAGCAAATACAGTATTCATCATCAAATGTGCAAATTTGATCAGACTTTCAGACTTTTTGTGAGACTAATTTTCCAAGAAAATACTCACAATACCATTTTCAGGAACTTACTAGGTGAGCCTGTGAAGGCAATGTAGGGGATATTTTATGTATTTTTTACTCCAAAAATGCTGGCGCTCCTCTTAGACAATCTTCAAACAATTTTCAGTTCACCTCTCATAAAAAAATCTGTCTGCGCCAATGTAACGGGACTCATACTGTATTTACGTATCACACTTACTACGCCGATGGAGTACTTTGAGTCTCTTGACCCCTGGAAACAATCAATGTGACTCCATCCATCAATCAAAAAGGTGTGGGTCTAAAGATATGCTCACCATCAATCAAATATATGCCAAGTGCCCAAAGAATATATGAAAGAGAATACATAATTTATGATTTTTACATCATCTCAACCCATATGATATGCATTAGTATTTTCATAGATTTACTTCTGCTATGGTTAATTTGAGAAATTGCAAAAATGAAATCGATGTTCCAAGACTGTGAATATGCAGATTCCAGGAAAATTTTCCTGTACGCTTCGCGCCAATCAATGGTTTCGCTCAGATAGTCCTTATAGGGTTTCTGGGTGGAGAGGATTGCGACAACTGGTTATGTGGGGCCACTTTGCCTCAACCTGTACGACCTTATTGATCCTTTCTGATACATGATAAGCAATAAATAGCCCGTTTTACATGTTTTTCTTTCTCTTAATAAGTTCCTACATGCATGTGGGGACAATGTTCGTGCAGTTGGAGGCAAATTTAGTCTATCTATATAGGAACCCTATTTATAGTCCTGCTTCAGCGCTCCTAAATGCCATTTTTCTCCCCCTCTGACTGAAACTGCTAGCTCCGCCACTGTTTAAATCTTTTATCAGTCATCCATACGAAAATGCACAAACAATTGCAGCATTTTGTATTAGGTGACACCGTTTTGTTAAAGAAAACTCTAAAGGGGAAGGGAAACCCTCTCAACTTAGAAACCTGCCCCAAGATCAGTTGTTTCTTCAAATCACTATGACCCTGGCAGGGGTGTAGGCTGGGATGCGGAGGATGTGCCAGGTGAAAGAAATGGAAGAAAAATAATTTGGAAGGGCTTAAGAATGCCAGAATCACCAAGAAAGATGGAAAATAAAATCATCGCTGAATAAGAAATTCCTGAAGAAATATTCAATTATAGCATCAAATATAACACCATTTTACATCCAACCCACTCTATGTTAGCAAAAATTTTCCAAAGGGGAGGGAACACCCCTTGCCCAAAGATCAAGTTACTCTGACCTGGACAAAGATGTGGGCAGAGATGCAAGGACTGTGCCAGGTGGGGAGAAAAATCACAATTACTCAGAAAAGGTTTAAGAATGAATATTTCACTCAGAGAAATGGAAAAATAATGTCATTACTTAAAAAGTAGGAATTCCTGAAGATATATTCGATTCAAATCTAGCAACAAATGTCGCACAGTTTTCCGTCTAGCCTAGCATAGGTTAGCAAAAATTTTTAACCCCCTCCCTCAAGATCAGTCTTTAACAAAATTTACTATGATCTATGCAGAGATGTGGGCTGAGGTGCAAGAACTGTGTCAGGTGAAGAAAAATCTCACTTCAACAGAAAAGGTTTAAGAATGAATCTATTGGAAAAAATAAAATCATTATTTAAAAAGTAGGAAATCCTGAAGATTCAAATCTAGCATCAAAGCAGCTAACATTCAAATGTAGCACCATTTTCCATCCAGCCCAGCCTATGTTAGCAAACTTTTGGGTGTGGGTTGAGGTGCAAGGACTGTGCCAGGACTGTGGGACTAGGGAGAACCCTCTCTACTTTGATTGACCCCCCAATATGGCAGTCGGCCATCATCATGCTGGGCGCCCCCTTCTGTTAAATTCTGGATCCGCCACTGTACACAGATGATAAACTTTTTCCTCTTACATTTATGAGCAGTTTTGAAAAGTATACTAATCCAAAACATGGTATCTTGTTTGTTAATGATACTAATATTTTTACTTGTATAGGAAAGAAATATAAAGTCGTCGAACGTGTTGACAATCATCGATCATCGATATTTTTCATAATGTGCTTTAATCATCGATAATTTGTATAATATGATTGACATACATATACGTCTATATATATATACATACACACACACATACACACACACATATATATACATATATATATACATATATATATATATTAAATTAATTAATTTTAAGTTTTAAATTTTGTTAAATTTTTTGTGCTTCAAAATTGTCATATTTGTTAACATATATATATATATATATATATATATATATATATATATATATATATATATATATATATATATATATATATATATATATATATATATATATATATATATATATATATATATATATATCATGATACAACTGAATCGGGTTTGACTATTACAAATACAAATTCAATTCTTCACGAATTATTTTTATTTTACAATGGCTTGTACTCTTACGAGGAGATGATTCTCGCTCCATTTTTTTCGTAAGTTTCAGATTTCTGCAACTTTAAATGCGGATGATTCAAGTTTATGTGATGGTTTGTTATCAGAAGAGGACTGTAAAACTGCCCTTTTCTCCATGTGCAATGGGAAGTGCCCAGGTAGCGACGGGCTATCAGCAGAATTTTATAAACATTTTTGGCCACAGATTGGTAGGATCGTTACTGATTCTCCTAATTTTGGCTTCCAAAAAGCTTCCCTTTCTTGTGAGCAGTCCCTTGGCCTAATTACTCTTTTACCAAAACGAAACAAAGATCACACTTTTGCAAAAATTTTCGTCCAGTTTCTCTTTTAAACACATATAACAAAACTTGTTCTAAAGTATCAGCAACTAGAGTTAAGAAAGTTCTTGATTCAATTATTAGTCCTACTCAAACAGGATATATTAAAGGTCGCTTTACCAGTGAAAATATTCGCTGTATTTTAGATACTGTTGATTTTTGTAAGACAAGCTCTATTCCTGGTCTGTTACTTTTTATTGATTTTGAAAAAGCTTTTGACAGGCTCAATTGGGATTTCATTCAGCATACTTTGAAAAGTTTTAGGTTTAAAGAAGATTTATGCCAGTGGATTCGAATTCTGTACGCTGGTTCCTCCGCATCTGTATGTAATAATGGTTTTACATCTCATTATTTTGAAATCAACAGAGGAGTTAGACAGGGCTGTCCTTTGAGCCCTTATATTTTTATAATTTGCGTTGAATTATTAGCGATGAAAGTAAAACAAAATGCAAGTATTAAAGGTATATCTGTTCTTAACGAAGAATTAAAGATACTTCAATATGCAGACGACACAGCATCATTCCTAGATGGTTCCCATGATTCACTTAGAGAGATCGTTAAGCTTTTGAAGAATTCTGAGATGGCATCAGGTCTAAAGATTAATTTCGACAAGTGTAATATTTTTACCTTGGGTCCCCTGAGTTCTCAAAAACCAGCTTTTCTTGATTTGTACTTATTTAAATGGACACATGGCCCAGTCACAGTTTTAGGAATCGATATAAACAATGATCGTGATAATCTTTTTCAACTTAACTTCATGCCGAAGTTATCTCGACTTAAAAATACTTTAAATGTATGGTCAAGTCGTGACCTTACTCCTATAGGCAAAATTGTTTTGGTTAAAACGTACGGCATTTCTCAGTGTCTACCTAATCCTCCAATTTATTTTATTAAGCAACTGGAAAGTATTTTATTCAGATTCATTTGGTCTGGAAAACCAGACAAAATTAAGCGTACTACATTGATAAGTTCTACTGTAGAAGGAGGTTTGAATGCAACACATATCAATAGTTTCATAAATGGTTTGAAATGTACTTAAGCGTTTCACCAATGCAAAGGTTTCTATTTGGAAAACTTATTTCAATTATCACCTTAAAAAATACGGGGGTCAATTAATGTTTGATTGCAACTATAAGCCATGTGATGTCAATACTCATAATTTATTTCTTAAGGATGTTCTTCACGCTTGATCTCTTTTTACCTTTAAAGACGTTGAAGATAATTTCCAAAGTCAAATTATTTGGAACAATCACTTCATTAAATTAAATGGAAGTATTTTATTATATAAAAAATGGATCAGTAAAGGAATTAAATGTATCAAGGACATCATGGATGCAAACAATCACTTTTTATCCTTTTCAGATTCCAGGGAGAAGTATCATATTAATTGTCCTTTTACTGTTTATTACGGTGTAATTAATGCCATTCCAAGATGTTGCAGAAGACCAATTGATCAGTTTAACAATAGTGGCATTTCACCGTTGGAAACTATTCACAATATCACTAAGCTTTCAAGATTCATTTATAAGCAGCTTGTTTCGCAATTTGTTACAAAGCCGAAGTCAATAGTTAAATGGAATGCTAATTTAAAATTTAGTGAAGACCAGTGGCAAGTGATGTGGAATATTCGATTCAGCTCTTTACGTGTAACGAAAATTATTTACTTTTAATATCGCTTGCTCCACCGTACTTAAGGTACTAATTATTTCTTATTAAAAAGACAGATAACCCTCGTTGTAATTTGTGTGGTCTAAAAGAGGAGACGATAGAGCATCTCTTCTGGGAGTGTAAAGTAAGTTCAAATTTTTTTTTAGAAGTTGAGCAAAGGATTTTCAATAGGCAGTTGTTTTTTCAAAAAGAGATGTTTTCTTTGGATACGAACTTTTACCGAAGCACCGTTTGAATTTTCTCATTTTCCATGTTAAATATTATATCTTTCAGAAGAACTCACAAAATGATTCGTTAAATGTTAGCGAGTTTTTGCATAAATTAAAATTTGCGTTACAAGTTGAAAGTCACTTAAGTGGATACAATCGTGGGCCTTTTCTGTACAGCAAGCTTAAGACGGTTTGCAATGAATGCAAATTCTTATTTGAGTAGAAAATGTTTCCTGTTATCATAGAAAAATTTCTTTTTCTTTCACTGTAAAAAGTGGTTTACTTTTCTGTTCATTCCAAGAAAATGTACGGTTATACATGTTACTATGAATTTCTCTGTTATCTGAGATGCAAGAAATTGTTGTTTTGTTCATGTGGACTCAATTTTTTGAAATAAATGATGGCACAGAAAAAAAAAGATATAAAAGGAAATCTTCAACGAGGCCGCACCAACCTACGACCATGCTTTAGCATCAAACGGTTACGACATACCCATCACATACACCAATAGCAACAACACCGATGCAACACCACCACAAAAACGGAGAAGCAGACCAGAACGGATCATATGGTTCTATTCATGGTTCATGTTTTTATTCCGCCATATAGTCAGAATGTCAAAACCAATGAAGGGGTAAAACTCCTAAATTTTATTGCTAGGCACTTTCCGCAGAACCACAAATTGCGCGAAATTTTCAACAATAATACCTTGCAAATTAGCTACAGTTGTATGAATAACATGGAGAGAATCCATGTCTAAAACAAAAGTCCCCCCCCCCCCTCCAAACCGAAAACTACAACTGTATAACAAAATGCCCCCTCCGCGGAGAATGTTTAGCAACCTCTATAGTTTACAAAGCTACCGTATGACGTCAGACAACATATCCAAATCGCACACAGTTGCCTGCTTGTTTGCTTGGTGTTCCCTTCTGAAATCTGTTTATTGAATGATATTGGCTTTTATGAAATTTTATTGGCTTATTATTGAATGACATGGCTTACCAGGAATGTATTGGCAAATAAAATATTTCTGAGTGTTACATGCATCTTGGAGAATCTCTATTTGTCCTGATGTTAGATCGAAAACGTAACATTGATCCTCAGATGCTGAATCTTGAGACACCCAGAATGTTTCATCACTGTGTAAGTAGATGATAAACAATACTTTAGGAATCAAAATAAAACAATTTCATTTTGTTTTACTGAAATGTATTCAGTAAAATACGATGGTGACATTGTCGTAATTTCATATAAAGTCATGGTGCATATACTTGAACAGTAACAGTACCAGTATAGAGAGCAACTTCAGTTCTCGGGGAAATGTAAAATTCACCAAGCAAGACATATTGAATTGAAGTACGTTTAGGTCAAATAATTCGTACTTGCGAATATAGAAAATACATGAAAGATATGACATAATAATTAAAGACGTATTTACCCTGTCGCCTGTGAACTTTTCGATATTATTTCCATGTAAAGTGAATTAGCCTCATTATTGGCGATAGTGTTACCCCAGTCCTCTTGGCATTGTAAACTATCTCTATCATTCTTGACACTTGATAATCCATAGCAGAAAGACCCACCAGCAACTTCAATTAAATCGCCACAATTCCATCGAAGTAGTAGCTAGGAAAAACAAAGGTGCGTCGGCAGAACTTTACTTCAATTTGATTATAATTACAATCTTCATTATTTCTTAAGGTTCTTCATTTTTCTCTTAGTGTTACTTCAGTATTTTAATCAACACCTTGTATGGTATTTGGTAATTGTTTGTCATTTCTTCAATAAACGGCATATGAATTTTGTGTAGTTGCCTTTGTTATCAGAATTACTTAAATAAACTGCAAATTAGTTCCACTAACTTCAGGAATTAATGATAAACTAACAATGGTTGAGATTATCATACCTACAAATGCAGTCTGCAGGATAACCCAACGAAGAAAGCGTAGCTAAAGAAGAAAATGGAAGTGATAAATGTGTGCAGAAACAAAAACCAATATCTTTGCAGTACACTGTTAAAAATATTCGGATAAAGTAGGTAACTTTTCCAAAGGAGGATGACCAACTTTGGTATTTTTTACCTAACAGTTTAGTAAAAGGCGTTCGCACAACCAATTGTGGACTGTAGAATATGAGAAAACAACACTTGATTTAGCAGTTACACATCACAGTTGCAGTTGGTTAAAAAGATGCAACATAGAAATATCAAATATGACCCAGAGATCGTGAAAAAAACTTACCATTTTCTAGTGTAATCGCACCCCGATGTCAATACATATTATAGATAAATGTGATGAACAATTCGTTACTTCAGAAATGACTGTTCTAGTTGTAATTACTAACTACCTCCTTCAAAACAGATGTATCGATTTAGTTTTCAAATAACAAGCTTTAATTATCAATAACTTTTCATCGCATTAAAGGAACGGCAAATAGACTATTGTACGGGATATTGTATTTTTCACACATGAGTGACAGAAGATATTTTGAAATATGAATGATGATATTAGTCTGAACTGAATTATTGAATTCTTCTGTCAAAGCGCTACCGTCGCTATAGTTACTGTTACTTCGAAATTACCTAAACCAATAAAGAACACTTATTGAAACAGGAGTCAAATGAAACACCAACACTGAGTATGACATGAAAAAGCAATCTATATTTGATGAAACTTTGTGCATTTGTGTGTGTGTGTGGGGGGGGGGGGGGTGATTAGAATAACATCAACGTTTTGTAAAGCAGACATAACTCCGTGTCGTATAATTGGTTTGGTTCCTACATTTTACTTTAATCGCTTATATTGTTAATTTTCTCTTTTATTAACATTTTCAATTCAATGGGGGTGAAAGAGGTGCTGAGTGTAGAGGGAGTGATAAGGTGCCATGGCTGGAAGGATGGAAGGAAGAATGGGAGCTATTTCTGAAAGTTTTGAAACACAAGACGATTTTTAAAACGGAACTTACTGTTTCTTGTCCCTTTAAATAAAAATCAGTCCACAAAAATGTACCTCCTTTACATTGTTTGATTAACAGTATTTCAACTATTAAAAGGGAAAAATAAACAAAAATCTAACAGGCATTTTTGCATCGTTAATGAATGGTTTTTGTTGGTTAAACAATCCACTCACTTCTGTACTGTTGCAGTTGCTCTCACACAGCAACCCGGAATTTGTGTCCTGAATATATTCAGTACCTTCTCGCAAACGTTTTCCTACAAAACTAGGCCTACCTAATAATGGATACGGATGGGAGGCTTGTTCTAAATTATTTGATTCTCTAAACCTTCAGAGGAATTGTTAACAGAAAAAAGTTACCCCCAGCACAAATGGTTTAAGATACAAAAATACTCGTAATGTTAAAAATATCTTCCTTCATTTGCGGTCAACAGGGTCACAGTATGGAATTCTTGTAAACATCTTATCTCAAGATGGGAAGCTACCACAGCTGTCATATTTAATATGTAGTTGTATCTTATGTCTTCAATGGAGGTGAAAGGTCATTTATTGTCAACAAGGGTCAAATTGTGAACATGTAGATATGACCTCGAGAAAGAAAGCTTGTGCAGATCTCATATTTCGTATAACACATACGTAGCGTAATGTGACACATACTAATGCTATTATATCAGATTCAGAAAAAAATTCTCTTAAGCAAATCATCGAAATCACTACGCATTTCTGCACCCTGGATCAACTTATGAGGTGCTTTAGAAAACTTTGCCTGCTGGATATTTAACATGAGGATTTGGATTACTTTTTTAAATTTGGTCCTGACAGTCTAATCTTTCTCAGGGTACCCGAGCACAGTTTTCACAAAATTTTCCGTTAAATCAATCTAGTAGAGAATGTAAGGCGTAATAAACTGCTTTCATATACATTAGTAGGTCTACGTACCCGTTTCGTAATTTTTAATTCCTTGAAAAGGGCGCCTTAAAAGTTTTGCCTGTTGGATATTTAATTTAATGGTTTGGATTTATTTTTGATATCAAAGTACATTTGACAATCTTATCTTTTTTAGGTACCCTAGAATAGTTGGCACAAAATTTACCGTTTTTTCAGTCGAATGGAAAAAGTAGGGTGTAATAAAATGCTTCCATATACGGTACACGTTACGCAATTTCTCATAGGGGTGGGGTGGGGTAAAAACTTTGTTGACAATTTAATTTGATGGTTTCGATTAATTTGTCATATCAATTTGTTTCTGGCAGTTTACTCTTGGTCATGGTACCCAAGAATAGTTGGAGCAAAGATGTTTTATGGTTCAATTTGATGGACGGAACATATAGGTGTAATTATAAACTGCCTCCCTGCACATACGGTATAGTATATGCAGGCCTACACGTTTTGCGATTTTTCATTTCTTGTCCGCTTTAGAACGCTTTGCCAGATGAACATTAATTTGACAGTCAATGTTTGATATCAATACTTTCCTGGCAGTCTAATCTTCCTCAGGGTGCCCAGGAATAGTTTTCAGTTGATATTAGTTGATGGAGAACTTTGCAAGGCTGTGATAAACTGCTCCCATAGCATGGTACGTACACTGATTCTGATTTTCATTCTTGATGGGGGACTTTTTAGTAAACTTTGCCTGCTGTGTAATTAATTTGGTGGTTTTTAATTTTTTTTGGTATCAATGTTTTTACGATAGTCTCATCTTCCTCAGGGTACCTAGGAATAGTTGGCACAAA
Organism: Stichopus chloronotus; assembly: GCA_021234535.1. Lineage (NCBI taxonomy): Eukaryota > Metazoa > Echinodermata > Holothuroidea > Aspidochirotida > Stichopodidae > Stichopus > Stichopus chloronotus. Next base: position 9,934,176 of record CM037849.1, read on the forward strand.
ACTTTTCTTGGTTCAGTTTGACAGAGAATTTTGGCTGTAATAAACCGCCTTCATGTAGTCCGGCACCGTAGTACTTAGCCTACATTACACTTTGTCCTTGCATTAAACTTTTCATCGTTTGATACTCGAATTATTACATCAAATCCATCCATTTTGTTCGGTATTTATCATTGTACAGCCAGAGTCTTCATTTGGACAGCCCTAATTACAAATGATCTGTCTTTTCAGGCTACCGAAACTTGCATTGCAACTTCCACGCTCGCTCTCCACGTGATCACATGACCTTCTTAGACGTAGTACTTATACGCTCTATTTTGCCTGCTACATTCAATCCGGTCATCTTCGGAGGGTCTATGGGGCTATACAGTCTTTGGTCTTTGGGCCTAACTTAACTGTCAAGAGTTAACGTTGATTATACTAACAATCGGATAACAACATGCCTGGCAAACTCAAGGTTCGCATTCTTGCGGCAAGGGATCTGCCGGTAATGGATAGAGCCAGTGACTTAGCCGATGCTTTTGTTGAGGTATGTGCCTAGGCTAGGCTGTACCCGAGTTAGCTACCTACCCATGATCGAAATGCCTGTTCGACTACTGAGTTTGCATTGAGTGACTAACTTTAGTGTTATTGTTAATATGGAACATACAAAGTAAGACAAGTGCGGGCTGCTCTGTAGAGCTGCTCAGTATGGGTGCAGACTACATACATGATGCAGCGAGATTCTTGATGTTAGGGGAGTTCCTACAAGGCACTGTGCTATTATGGGCCAGTATATTCTGTGGTCCAGTATAAAAGTCATCTGCAGAATTTTGTGTTGTTGTTAGATGTTTGTCTGCAGAAAGGGATGCTCAGAGGTGCCAAGGTGAGCTGGGAGAAAGATACTGTAATTAGGCCTACCAGAAAGTAACTCATGTCACTTGGAGTGCGAAGGCCCTTGGGCCGTAGTCCAGGGCCTGCCGTAGAGTTCTGGAAGCTAGTTTAGTTTAGTAGGAAAAACTATCAGGAGGGACAATTGAGTCCCCATCTAGGACCCTGAAAAAAAAAAGATACAAAAATCAAACCCATTCTCAAAGCTTAAAGTACTTGTCCAGTGCATTCTTAAACCCATTTACAGTACAGCTCAAGTATAACTCCCATAGCTGCGCGAATATGCTTGTCTATACTCCTTTACACTTGTTTATATGTTTTTATACTTTTTTGTATACTTGTTTATACTCGTTTTTCTACGCACCATATACGCGCATATAGAGAAATTGCTTTATGTTTGCCGATATCGATTGCCTCTTATACGCGCATACGGTCGTACAATCACGTATACTACATCACTGTAAATTTTCAGCCGTTTGATTTAGCGGCTGGACAGAGTTGCGGTTAGAGAAACCGCTATTACACTGGAAGATAGAGGGAACTGAGAACTTGATAACATTGCCGTGGTAAATTATCGTTCAGCATGTACATAAAAACAAACAGCTTTTCAAACACTTACTAGGGGCCTAGCGCAATGAAAGCCTAGCGTGAATAACAGTACTGTCAATAGTGTACAGGTTTGACAATAGCAGCAATGTGTTTGTTGAGGGGAGCGAAACATCGTGGTCATTAAAACCGCAAAGACTAAAGGATTGACAAACATGCTGATTCTTCTTTTTTCAGTTAGGGTCTCGATATAATAGAAAATCAGGGTGAGGAATTTTTAACTGAGAAAAAAAGAGAGAATGGGCAAAATAATACCGCTCTCTCAGTGAGGCTACTGTTCGCTAACGATATGCAATACGCAAGTAGGCTGAATTGATTAAAAGTCAGTTGCAAAAAAGTTGTCATGTACATATTGGTACATAAGTAATACATAACAGAATAAACACATCGGAAAAATTATGAAAATAACTTTGAAGCGGTGAAGGCGATTTTTCGTACATTAAAATATCAAACCTGGGTTTTGGTGAAAAAAAACATTGTGCAACTCCAAATAGCTCCGTATTCTCAAAGGAGAGTCCACTTAAAAGAAGGTACTTTTTATTTCCCTCGCGCCGAAGGCTGTAGTATAACGTTGCTGTTACGTTACACATAAATATTTTGTCTTTACCCAGTTGGCATTGGATGCTGCTTGCTGTAAAGTTTTTCAGTTGTTTTCTCTGCATGGGGCTCATTATGCAGCTGTAGGCTGCTCTCACAGGTGGTTTTGAAAAATTCTGGGACGCGCATGATCAGGGTCTTGACCCAGATATCTTAAGGAAAATAGAGGTAGAAAAAGTTTCCAGGTCATTCTTTTCGAGGAAAAAAGTAATTGGAGCAAAGTACACCTGTGAAAGTTGCCGAGAAGCAAAGGGGAGGGGAGCGTGGCCCAATGTTGACAAAAGTTGGCCGACTATTCCCAGTCATTTTTCAAACAAAAAAAGATACGTAGCGGGGAGATAACAGACTGAAGTAACGGCATACACTGGTGCACAAGTGCAGTGCGCTACCGCAGTAAAAGGACAATCATCTGGCTTTGCAGTGGCCGCACACTGATTGGTTGCAATGTGCAAAGGCATCTCTTTCTTGTTCAGATTTGTTTTCCTTTCTTTTGACGTAATCCAAATTTCACTGATTCGAAGCAACAAAAATATAGGCAAGGATTTACCAGAGACATATATGTGCATGCAAGTATAAACAGAACTGAGTAGCTGTGGTCCCTATGGGCATTGTGTCAGTGCGCAATTTGCCTCTTAAACAAGGATAGCCTACATTTCACACTTTTACAAAATCAGGCGATTGAATCCTTCAGGATTTGGTCTAAATTACAGTACATGGAGATTCCATGTACAAAAAACCTAACTCGTTAAAGTAGATTATATCTTAATTTTAAGTCATGCTATCAAATACTTCTTTTCTATAAAGAAAATGAAAGTGTAACTGATTGGATTATTTAACAATTTTTCAACAATTCATTCAATTTAATGTGGAAGTGAACAGTGTGAGCTGTTAATGAAAGGGAGTGGGGGGGGGATGGCAGACTATCACGTAGGTCGCTGTCTGATGTATCTTATCAAATCGGTATAAACTTGCGGTTCGCAAGCCTCGCAATCTGGAAATTTAATGGAATCAATAATGAAAACTTTGAGATTAACATGGGATTCTTTTGTGCACGGACACTGCATGTTTTGGTGAGTTATTTCTTTTATGCATTATATGGAGCCAACTTAAGTGTGAGACTCGGTAGAACAAGGCCTGCTTGTAATATTTAAATTGGAACGTAGCAATTATGGGAAACTGCCTTATATCGCTCTGGATTGGTGAAAGCTTTTTTTTCTATTCTTTTCTGAATGCGGAATTGAGTTTCAACAGGAATTTCGTTTAGGCTAGCAGCAAATCATATAAAGGCACTGAATCATCTTGTATAAAGTTAATCATGTTGCATAAAGTCCTTAGCCTTTTGTCTGACCTCCTATGTCACTCACGTTGGCTTTTGCTACAGGTAGTAAGGTCTCTGTAATGTAAGTCATACGATTTCGTTTTGTTTTCGCTGCACCGGCCAACCGGCGTCGGTGTTGGTTTGGTCAACAGGACCATACACTCATTTGGATTAAATCATGAGAATCGTGCCGCAGACATAGGCCTACGCATTTTTAAGTTCGTTATCAGCAATTTTTGCCCAATTTACCACTAAATATCGTTTGGCGGCTCGCATAAAACTGAAACAACAAAAACGAGTAAGACAAAAACTATACGGACGCCAATTTCCCGCTATCGCGGAAAATACCAATTTTGGAGAAAGTTTCTAAAATAAGATACATTTTTACGTAGAGAAGCACAATGATAAACAAAATTTACGTGCCTTGTAATTATTTTAAGTTTCCTGGATAAACTTACACAAAGAAGCTAAATTGTATCAAGACGGACGTGAAACCTGACATGCAAGTCAACCCCAGCAGAGCAGTTGCAGCCAGCCATGATCACCTGTTTAATCAACCGAGTATTCCCCATGAGCGCTCGAACTGACTACAGTGTACTTAGCCGTGAAAATATGCGAGTAAAACTAATACTGCCGTAGCGCTAAATCAAAACTTGAAGGAAGCCATGTGTTCGCCAATTCAACATGTACATCTCACAATTTTTAACCTACAGTAGAGCTATACAACCCATTTTTACCGCTATATGCAAATGGGTTTGGCCATACTTGCTCTGATCGACCCTACTTGGTACTTAGGGCCTATACTACACACATTCCTGTGGTTGCATGCACACGTTCTTCAATCTTTTGGCCTACACTTACTCCCGCCAATAACTCTTGTTGTCATTTCTGTGTCTGATACTTTACAGTCTTCTCAAAACGACTGGGGAAAATTTGCAAAACCTAACCAATGGTTATGATCGATGATAAACAATACCAACCGCAAATATCAAGTATAAACACGTATAGGGATTATACGCAGTGTGTACGCGGCGTATACAGAGAATTTTTCTGCCTGCGAGATTATACTTCGGTATACTTGTTTCAACATTTCTATGTTTTTTTCGGCGCGTATAAATGTCCAGTTATACGAAAGCTGTACTGTACTGTACACTTCTCACCATCACTACATCCGCAGGCAACCCATTCCATTCATTCACTGCCCTCTGAGAAAGAAGTAAGGACAAAAATTGATCCTACTTTGAACCTTCTGGTGTTGAAGACAACGACCTCTAGTAATTTTACTATTGCAAACTTGAAAAGATCAGAAATTGATAAATTATCAAAACGATGACCAATCTTATCGACTGTATCAAATCTCCACGTAGTCTTCTCAGCTCAAGTGAAGTGAGATTTGCGAGATGTAACCTGCTGTTATAGGGGACACCCTTGAAGGCTGTAATCAATCTAGTAGCCCTGCTCTGAACTTTCTTAAGTAACTCCTTTTCTTTAGAAAAATAGGGGCTCCAAGCTTGAACAACATACTCTACATGAGGCCTAACCAACTGCTTATAGAGTCTAACAACAATGTCTTGCTTAAGGAAACAAAACTTTCTCTTAATCATACCTAAAATCCTATTTGCTCTTTTAGCTGCTTCAACTCACTGCTTAGCTGGCTGTAAAGAAGAATCTATGTGAACACCTAAGTCCCTGTCAACAGAAACCTCTTGCAGTGACTGTCCATTTAAAGTGTATGAATACCTAGGATTATTATTGCCAATATGCATTACCTTGCATTTATCAATATTGAACAGTATTTGCCACTCCTGTGACCAAGCGAAAACCCTGTCTAAATCCTTCTGAAAACTTTTTGAGTCGCCTTCAGAGGAGACCTCAGAATACAGTTTTGTGTCATCAGCAAACTTCTTGGCTCTACACACAATATCAGCATCGATGTCATTAATGAAAGCCATAAACAGGAGAGGACCCAACACAGACCCCTGGTTGACCCCACCAGTAACCTCCTGTCAAGAAGAAGTGCAACCATAAAAAACACCCTCTGTTTCCTATTACATAGCCAATTCTGAATCCAGGTCAGTAAATTACTAAAGATGCCCATACTCTTTAATTTAAGCAAAAGAGGCTGATGGGGAACCTTATCAAAAGCTTTCTGAAAATCCAGAAAAACAACATCAACATACTTTGTCCTATATCCAATGAAATAGTAACATCGACCATGAACTCCAAAATATTGGTGAGGCAGGACCTTTTCTGACAAAAGCTATGTTGAGACATTCTGAATAACTACTGAAGAAACTAACCATAGACTTTTTACAATAGATTCTATAACCTTACAAACAACACTAGTGAGACTGGCAGGCCTGTAATTACAGGGCTGTAAGCTCTTGGCTTCCAGGAGCTCTGTGGTGCAATTTGAGCTTTATTTGGTACCCTTTTCTACTGTAGTTGAGGAGTAACTGCAGAATACCATGTTCAATTTTTGAAAAGCACTTTTGAAAATCGCAGAGTCACACTGTCGCAGAGTCCCACTCTACTAGTTAGCTCCTTTGCTTATGGGTTACACATATTTTGGCACGGTCTCGGTGCCATGTACGGTAATGAAGCACATGACTAAGCATGTGATTACATCTTGCTTGATTGGCAAGCAGTCATTTGGCTAGTCATGGTCAAGACTTGGTGAATCTTTCCCCTTTCCTCTCACATTCCCAGAGCGCCTGTGTACAGCTCTAAACTGTTATGTCCTGGAGTTGCTTTTGTTCACTAAGTCTTTGATAACTCTTATATCCGTGGGTGTGTACGTAGTGAGGCACAGCCCATACTGTACATTCACTATTCATATCCTCGCTGTGTCAATCACATATTGTCAATGTGTGATGCACAGTAAAATTGGTCTGAGCGACAGTAGCTACAGTATGTCGTTGACATGATGTGTGGATTGTAATGTGCCACGTCATGATGAATTTGTCATATTTTTATTTGTGGTAATGTGACTGGTTCCTTCCATTATTCGGAACTTGTAAGGAAAATCGCCTGATTTCAATAAGAATCATAAACAAGCTGTGAGGAATCTGACAAGATGATGGTTGAACAGTGATGACACTTATATTGTAGTAGGCGCGTGCTGTATGAATGAGTTAATAGAACTGTATAGGATGTATAATGGAAGGAGAAAATACTACTATCATGTTAACGCAAGACTATCATTTGCCTTGAATAAAGGCAAACCATGCCACAAGCGTAGGCATGGTCATGGTGCCATGGTGAAGAAAGGGCAACTTTTATGTGATCAGATTCAATTAAAAACGAAACCAATTGTATTATTAAATAACTTTTTAATTAAAAAAATTAACCCTTGTTGGATGTCAAACTGTGCAAAACAGAAGAAAACAAAGAATACCATGTTATTTTACCAATTATTGGTATGGATACATGTGTTTAAGTGAAACAAGCAACTCACCACCCCTCAAGTCCCACCCAAATTTAGAAAAGCCCTACAGTATAGGGAAGGTTTTTCAAATGCTGACATTACCCACTAACCCCCCCCCCAAAAAAAAACCCTGGAAGAATAATGCAAAATAAAACTTAAAGTACATTCAAAACAAGCAGATATGTAAAACTATGTGACTTATCCAAAAGCAATGGCTGAGAAAGAAAATAAATAAAGATTCTAACTGATGAGCTAAAAGTTTGTAAATAAATCCTTTGGTATCAACAAGATCTCAGTTTTGAGAGTATTCCTTCTTTAATTGTTTTCAAAGAATAAAGCATAACAAACAGTCATGAGAGACTGATTGTACAACATGTTTTTAGTCTTCTCTAGTATGTCATCAAATTTTAAGTCAAGTGCTATTGAATTGTCATAGATATTTGGAACCTGGCATTTAAAGAAGCCCTATAAAATTCACCATCGCTATAAGAATGATTAAATGCCAACATTACCCCAACTCCCCAAAAAAGAAAACCTGCAGTATGCAAAGAGTGCACATTGAAACTTAAAATATATGCAAAGCAAATATGAGTTAAACTAATGAATTACTTTATGATAATGAAATGTGATTTTTACATCCTACGCTCTCTACGAAAAAAAAATATTACACAAATTGGCACATAATTTGGGACAAGTAAAAAATGAAGGGTTTTGCTTTTTGAGAATGAAGCAACAACGCACAAAAAAAAGAAGAAGAAAACATAAGATATACAGTATATAACAAGTCATCAAAGATGCCACAACTACAACACAAAAGTATACTGCACTCAAAGACCATTTCCAGTTCAAGGAGGTTATGTAGTCTAGTCGAAATGATCTGCAGGGAGACCTTTCATTTTGATTATTCTTGTCGCAATATTCTTTTAAATTTTACTATGGGTCGCCTTGAACTGTCTTGTGAATGAGTCTTTGTTAATGGAGGTAGTCCACACTTCCTCTGGTATTTCCTCTGGCAACTTCTTTAGAAAAAACCATTGTTTTCCGAGTACAGTAGCCCTCGTGACTGTCACTTGGACTATTTTACCAAGGGATGTCAACTCCTCTGTAGCCTTGAGAAATTCAGCCTCCAAGGTGGAATGCATTATTCTTGGCCCTGCAGACTTGAAGGCTTACCAGATCTCCGGGAAGAGTGCAATGGCTCCCTTGATATCGGTCACAGTTGGGGAAAACTTTGGTGGGTCCAAAGTTGTTGCAACGATATCCAGTGTAAACTGTTGAAAACAAAAGATGCAACGAAAGTGAGTGTACCTGTAACAAATGAAAGCAGAAGTGTCTTACTGTATCTTTTACTGCTCTCTCCCCCCTCTTCTCTGCACACCCTTTCTTTAACTTCATCTGCACAGCCTTAACGATCATGCATGTATAATGAACTTGCGTTCATACGTAGGACCACCCATGTAGCAATAACAGTATAATACTCACACTTACCAATTTTTTGGGTTGTTCACCTTGGCAATATCTCGTATAAACACAGGGAAAATGTTCTGCCCATTGTTCTCATACCTATACAAAACTTCGGCCAAATACGACACGTGGTGTTTTCGTCGACCATGAGAGAGCAAACTTGATTTCATGTATTTCCAATGTCATTCTATTTCATTTGTGTGGAATCCTTTGTTAACACACTCAACTGAATGGTTTGTTTCCTTATGAACAGTAATCTAACTTTCTGAGTTCATCATAAGGCTTCCAACAGTCCGAAACAATTATGGATCCTAGTGCAATCCATCTCTGTAAAATCAGGATTAGAGTGTCCTTGTCCGTGCGTTCCACGGGTGCTAGAAAACATTAACTACTTCCTTTCTCTTTACCCCCTCTACACCCATTGGCCTTCAACACGATATCCCTTATGATATTTATGTTTGCCAATCTTGCTTTCGTCTTTTTGGACCATAATGCCATTGCCTCCGATTTGTTCACACTCCTGCCTATCAATCATCATATCGCACAACTCCCAGCTCCTGATTTCTATGCACTGGTATGAACACCACATTAGCATCCTCACTGGAATCATCAAATTCACTCAGTGTCTTCCACAGCTCTCTTGTCTTCCTCATGCATTTCCAAAATCAAGCTTCTTCACATCTGATTCATCTCTGTCTTTGACATAAAACAAGTTTCAATACTCCCCAGGTGCTTTTCCAGACCTTCTTACCACCTCACTTTAATCCAAGTATCCCCCCTTTTGGAAGTATTTGATGCTTTGTCTCACTTCTGGCATGAATGTGCAGGCAGCATATCCTTCTGTATGGATTTTTGTCCTCCTTTTATTCCTCTGGTAGAATCACCTTTTTTAGCATCAATTCAAGTTACATCTCTGGGAACATAATTACTAGTTTCTTCATCAGAACTTGTCATCAGAACTTGCTTTCTCTAGACTGATATCGATGCAATCTCTCTCTTGAGGTGAATGAAACAAATTCTTGACCAACTTTTGTAATACGACATGGGTGCACTCTGGCATAAACATTTCCATGGTGGATGAAAACAACTGTCACGTCTTGTCCTAAGAATTTTCCAGGCGCTTTCCATTTGTTGCCACCATCCTGCTTGAAATTCACTTTCTTGCTAGAATGAGGCACTTCACCAGAACTTCTTATCTTGTGCCAGAGAGCCCTCTGGATCTTTTTCGATGCTTTTGATTTGATGAAAGCGTTGCTGGCTAGAATGAAGAGCCTCATTTTGCTTGCTTTTCATAATAATTATAAATACTTGTTGACTCTGAGTGGACATTGTACCACCTCATTGCGATTTTCTGCGTCACAGAGTGGGAAACTCTGTTCTACACTTCCCGAATTCCTTCGTTTTTTGTGTTTTATCCCATTTTGGAAAGTTTTCGACGTAGAGGTCGGTCATAAGTGTCTTTGATATTCCATTACTCTTGGAAGAATTGCCCGCGTGTGTTTTAGTATCCATTTAATGTACAGTTAATAGTGCCAGGCCAAAAACCACTTCAGCAGGGTAACAAAATTTTCATCAACAGAAATCATTCCATATTGCTTCAAAACTGAAGTGCTTCACAAGATGTTGCGTATTCCATGTAAACCAAACTATATAACATGTATTATAAGGCTCCAAATGTAATAATGAGATTCATTCTTCCATTTACAGAAAGGGAACTTCGTTGAGTTGTGATACTGTAAATATTTTTGTAGCTTACCCTGTTTTCGTGGGCTAAAAATGCCGTAGTCAGTGCTCGCACTAATGGAGAATAAATGGGTTGATTCCAAAAGGTGTTTGGCCAGCTGCAGCTGGTCTCCCGTTGCGACTTGCATGCTACGTACTGTACTGTAGTGTTATAGGTTATAGTTAATGTCTTTGATTGTGATTGTGAAGTTTAATCCTGCAACTTAAAACAGCTGTAAACCATGTGCATTTCATTAATTTAACATTTGTTTCAATCAAAATATCGTATTTTAAAATCAGTGGCCCTAGAACTGGCTCATTTTTCTTCAAAGTAACATGACTGATATCCCCGTAGAATAGCGTACATTTATGTTGGGTAATGGTTATTACCCAACATAACAGTTCTTTATAATCACAGTGTTGAATGCCACAATGGGGAGGTTTTTGATGTAGATGTCAGTATCCTCAATTCACACATTGGTGACCCTATGCGGTGACAGGTGGCTGAGGGGGTTTGTATAGGTGAGCTCAATCCCAGGTTAAATAGGAAAGAAGAATGGTCAACAGGTAGATTTGTTAAGCATAATACTCAGCTGTAATTCTCCTTTTGTCGGTTTCTCAGGCCTATTGTTCTGCAGTCATATGTATCTAATCCTTCCCTCATGGCTTCATTACATTGTGTTCTTCATTTACTACTGTAGAGGGGTCTGTGTTGAAACCTTTGCAGATTGTTAGTTGTATTCTGATGATGGTCCAGGAAAGACCGAAAATTTAAAATATACTCAGGAGAAGAGGAAAATGAATGTGTTTACCTTATTTGTTTTCCTTGGTATATTATCTAGAGTCGGCATGGCTACAACTCATAAACTAAACCTTATATCTGAAAGGACTCTGTCAGAGGTCAACCGAATTCTTTGGAATTCTAAATTCAATGGTTATAACATTTATGGTTAAAATCTATTTATGGTGGGTATTTCATGTGGGGTTAATTATTACTGTTGAGGGATATACAAACCTCATAACGTGGTTTAATTGATGTGATTTTTGTCATGGTTTTGAAACATAGCTTTGATACTTATTACGGATGTCTGAAATGTTAATTTGAAAAGTAGGAAACCACCTTCCTGTTTATATTCAATCTGCACCCAATGAAAGGGATGATTCATAGTTTTACCCATGATATTTAAAACAGCAAAAAGATCTTAAGTACTTGAGAATATCTTGCAGGATTTGATCGCTGCACTATGCAGAGTACACAAAGACAGCTTTTGAATATGATAAACTTTTTCTATAATCGTGTTGAAATTATGCTTAACTTAAATTTCTTTTACTGAAGGTTCGGTTTGGTCAGGCTACAGAGAAGACTGAAGTTTTCAGAAAGTCTTTGAACCCACAGTGGAATGCAGATTGGTTCAAATTTGAGGTGCAGTATGCCATTTTAATTATTTCAGACGATCTTTAGCATATTAAATACAGTAGTTTTGACTCTTAAATTTTTTAGTTCATGTTGTGTAGTGTGACCATGAAGCTGTAGCTCTTAGCTGTTACTGTAGAGCTCTATAAGCTCCATTGTTTGACCTGGCAGAGAACTGCACTATGATTCAGCTTCACATATGGACTGTGTATCTGACCACAGAATGTGCAAAAAATAAAAGAAAAGCATGCTACAGCCCAGCATCATCATCGTTCCCCTGTTGTCAAGGGTTGGGTGGGGTAGTCCGTACTGCAATCGTCTCATCTAATGTTGGACAATGTACTGCACTGTATTCTATTTTCAGTTCTTTTTTTCTCAGAAAATTACATCCACAGTGAATTTTAAACCATTTACACTGCTTGCCATGTACATCTCTTTCATACAATCATACAGTTTGATAGTGACCTTTGTTGAATGCTTCGTGAGTAGGGCTAGCATTACAGTAGTTTGCTAGAGATTCTCAGACTTGTATGAGTGTCTTTAGGTGGTATATATCAATTGAGTTGGTCAGTATCTGCAGGACTCGCTACAATTTCTTGGAAAGTGTGAAGCAGGCCATTGTTATAAGTAGGTTACAGTAAAGTAGCTGGATAATCATGAGTACAGTAGTGTTGCACTGTCGCAGAATATATATTCATGTTTAAAACAGTTTTGAACTGGGAGTGGATATTCATTATTTGTATAGTATAGTAGCTGGATACCTGAATGTTGATGATTAATGTAGTACAGTAGCTAGGTAATCATAGTGGATGTGTTACAGTGGTTATGATCATACTGTAGTTGATACAAGGTCCTGTGGTACTGTAGGTGGGCAGTCATGATTAAAACATTTCCAAATATGTGAATGGTGATCAATTTCAGCGTAGGAACCATTTTCTCTTCTAGAGTAATGAAAACATTGATTTTTAATTAAAAGTACATTTTTATCCTCTTTAATATTTTTAAGGTAGATGACGAAGAGCTACAAGATGAGCCCTTACAAATAAGGTAAAAGACAAAATGAGAAAGTTTAGTGCACAGTATCCATGTTTAGGCTCATCCATGTAAGGGTAACAAGTCATACAACACATTTCTACTACTGCTAAGTTAAATACTCATGATACTGTTGGATATTGAGTGGAGGAACACTTGTTTTGGTGGAGGTCAAAGGTCATCTCTGGTCACCAGAGGTCAGATACTTAACTCCTTGTGCACATACTATCTAAAGTTAGGAAGGATAAAAACTTTTGATTATGTTGGTAATTTCAGAGAAAGAAAGGTCAAAGGTCAACAGCGGTCAAACACTGAAACCTTGTAGCTATTTCAAGGCTGTTGTTATCCACATGCAGACCATGTACATTAGTCCATCTTAATTGATTAACCCCATTGTTTTTGGTGAGGGTGAAAGATCAAATGACATCACTAGAGGTCAAACCATGAAAATTTTTCAATCTTGATATCTAAAGATAGAAAGCTCCAATAGTTTACTACTTTTAGCTGCAGTTAAATGACCTGTAATTGCTTTCCAAAGTCAAGTCTGCAAGAGGTATTTCTGGAAAACATTCACCCTAAGTATTGTGTTGATAATTCATCAAAACCTCAGTGCATTTTTAATTTATATGGAAGGCAAACTTACGTGATCTTGATTGCATGCGTGTATGTGTGTCTGTGACACTTAGCTTGTGCATGTGATATCTCCAGGTAAGAATCATGGTTGCTCTTCATACTTTGTATGTAGATTCGCCATATTGAGAGAAAGAACCCCTATTGTTTTTGGTGGAGGTCAAAGGTCATCAGTGGTCACCTGAGGTCAAATACTGAAAACCTTGTGCTTGCTATATCATTAGGTAGGAATGGTGGATACTCTTTGTACTTACATACTTAGGTTTGCCATATTTATAGGAAGAACTATATCATTTTTTGTAGGTGTCAGAGGTCATCTGAGGTCATCAGCGGTCAAATATTGAAAACCTTGTGCACATGATATCTCCAATTAGGGATGATTGATACTCTTCATACTTGGTATGTAGGTTTGTCATATTGAGAGGAAAAAGAAGCCTTTTGTTTTTTGTGGAGGTCAAAAGTCATCTGGGTCACCAGAGTTATATATGGAAAACCTTGTACACATATATCTTCAGATGGGAATGATGGATTTCATACTTGGTATGTTGACTTGTCATATTAAGAGGAAGAAGCCTGTTGTTTTTAGTAAACTTCGAATGTCATTTGGGGTCACCAGAGGTCAAATACAGGCTTCTGTCCAGGATGGTTTCAGTGCCCAGGAAGGAAATTGTCACGGATTTCAAACTTATCATGCCTTTATGACATGTTAAATAAAAAAAATATTGTTTTTTTTTGGTAGTAAAGGGCATTTAGGGTCAGCAGACAAAAAAAAAACTGGAAACATTATGCACAGAAATTCTTAACAAGAAAAATTGATAGACCTCAAACTTTGCTGGTGGGCACATGGTACCCTACAGCAGGGATGGAAAACCTATCTGAATATCCTGCGAACACAGTAGAAAATCCACCGATTTCCTGCTGACATTTGTGTAGGGGTGAAACCCTTGTGGGGGGTTCAGGGGCAAGTTCCCGGAAAATTGGGGTTCCTAGCACATTGAAGGGTAGAATTGTGCAGCTGAGCACAAAAAATATAACTGAAAACTCCTACAATATTTGAAAATCAATCACGAAAGCTTAACGTTAGGCTATTTGTGCTGTTGCAATATGCGGTACCTTTTTAAATGTGAAGAAGTGTCACTTACAAAATGTCAGAAACGAGTGAAACTTGAGCCCGATATTCCGCTAAATAGATATGCAATAGGCCTAGAATGTCTTGATCATAGACCACTATACACTGTCAACTACTACAAGCTGTGCTACTTACAAACAGCTCTGCGAGTTTGCCATAAAAAATCCTAGCATGTTTCCAAGAAAAGTTTTTAACTGCAAAAATGTGAACACCTGTCCCAAAATGGACATTTATCGCATTCCTAATACTCAAATTCATCCACCTGTTGCAGCTACAACATTTGTACCAAACTTTTTCATCCGTGATAACTGTGCCCATTAACAGGCAGCAGAAATTTGCAGCAAAAAAAAGTCAAAAGTAAAAGTCGTCCCTCATATTTCAAAATGGTTTAATCAAGGCAATTTTTTTACTGTGTAATGTTACGTTTTCCAGAAAGGTTTTTGGTGCTACCATTGCATCTGTGTGTAGGACTGTAAACATAAAGAAGGTACAAAGGTCAAGCCATGCCTCGTGGGTCTGTTGGGCCGCTATGTACTGTATGTATGCTGTGTACATACGTACATACTGAATGAAAGCACTCCGTTCTCATTAATTGCACAGAGAATCTTGTGCTGAGTTTGGAAAAAATGAAAAAACACTAAAACCGACGGAGCTAGATGAAATTGTGCACGAGTTCCGCGCGAATCATCCTTGGACACTGGGATTCATAGGGTGTGTAGGGCGGCTCAAGTGTGCCAAAAAGCAAACTGGCGATAATTTCTGGTTACTTGCGTGGTCGTGGGGGATATACTGGACATCGTGGTTTATTGGCAAAGAGGTAGCATGCGCTATTTGCCTATGTGAGTATCGAAAGCAGTAGCAATCAATAGAGCTTCTTTTAATATTTCTTTAACAACATTTTCCCTGTTCTCCCTCATTTATTTTGTTTCTCTGAAGATTTCCCGTTTTTTTTCCCGTTTTTTATTAAAAAAAAAAAAATTGTGTCCCAACACACAGGATTTCCTGCAAGCGTCGCCGATTTCCTGCAAACCAGGTTTGAAAGGTTTGCAAGGTTTTCCAACCCTGCTCTAGAGTGAGTGAAAAACCATCCTATTTTCAGTGGATGTCAAAAGATGTTTGAGATCATGAAAGGTCAAGATCTTCTGCATGTCGTGTCAACTCTTGCATTTTTTAAACTCCAAGTAGTTTATTGCAAAGCTGCAAAGCTGTTGTTTTGGTTGACATTGATTTTTCATCAAAACTTGCCTTCTTGAGGTATATAACATGCAAGGAATTTTCAGTCTACCACCTCTCATTACTTCAAGTGACCTTTAACCTCTGCCCCAATGAAGAGGTTTTTGTACAGAATGTAAGGCATTTCAACACATGTTATGAGACCTTCTCTTCTTGAAATATGACAGGCACAAGGTTTCCAGTGTTTGATCAGTGTTTCACTTCAGGTGATGACTTCAAATCTTTGAAACTGTAATGAGTGCATCAAAACTACAATGCATTTTTGCATTCTGGTTAAGTAAATGATCTCTGTTATGTTTTGGGAGGTCAAAGGTCACATGAAGTCAATATACTGTAGGTCATAATTTGAAAATGTTACAAACATGGCATCCCAATGATGAGGAGTTGCATGAACTTCAAACTTGGTATGTACTGTAGATAATTCAGCGTGTGTAGATGATCCCTATCCTTTTCCAGGTAGGTCAAAGGTCATGTGAGATCAGCAGAGGGAGCCTTTGCAAAGCTAATAAAAAAGATATTTCAGCAGCTGGAACTTCAGATGGTAAACATTGGTTGCGCTTGATGAGTAAATAATCTCTATCGAGTTTAGGTCAAATGTCATACAAACTCAGTAGAGTATGTAGTGTGAAAAACTTGCGAACATGGTACCTCAACAAAGGCAAGTTACTGGAACTTCAAACTTAATGTGAATGGAAACCATTGTAAGTGCATGATTCCTAGAAGTTTTCAATGGAGGTCAAATGCCATTTGAAGTCTGACAGTCTATTAAGGAAGATATCTCAGCAACTGAGTGTTACTGGAAGTTCAGTTTACAAGACTGTAAACTCTTGATGAGTAGATTATCTCTGTCATGTTTTGGGGACACCTTGTAAACTTAGTATCATCAGAAGGGAAAGTTGCTGGAACTTCAAACTGAGTATGTAGGTTGTCCATTGTAAGCAGATGTTGCTTATTGTTTTTCATGGAGGTTAAAGGTCATTTGATGTCACCAGAGGTGGAAGTTTGAAAACCTTATAAGGAAGATTTCTCAGCAATTAAATGTTGCTGAAACTTTAAAGTGTTACATTGGCACTGTTGATGAGTAAATGATGTGTATCCTTTTTGATGATGGTTAAAGGTCACATGAGATCAGTAAAAGTCATAGTTTGAACACCTTCTTTTCCTGTAGTGTGCTAGTAATATTTTACTATTACTATTGCTAGTAGTACTATTTTACGATACAAACTTCCAACATGCTGAAGGGCTGTGTCACACCCCACCCCTAACCGCCATTCAAAAAAAAAGAAGTAGACATAGATATGAAAATACTTACAGGCAGAAGTTATTTACTATGTTAGACAGTTGAATTTGTTGACCAATATATTGAACCAAAGCTTTTCAAGTCAAAATGTTCACTAAAATAGAAAAATACTGAAATTCTATGTGTCCAAACCTCACAGTCACACAGGGCTTGAATATTAGTGAGTGCTGTACATCATACAGTATCCTGAACGCCAGAAAAGTAGTATTACACAAAGTATAGCAAATACTGTGTTACTTTTGTAAACTGTTGCAAGGCATAAAGTATGTCTAAAATATGTTATGATTAACATAAAAATATATGTGGATATGTAAAATACATGTTAGTGTAACTGCTAAAACTAACATGTTACCCAACCACAATCGGAAAGCCAAGACACTGAGTGATTAATGACCATTAAAATCAGCTTTATAAATCAAGAATTCAAAAATGATTAAATGCCAAGGATTGCTATATGGAGAAAAATTTCTTATTAGGCTTCTATACTGTAAATAGCATGAATAGTCTTTTCTTTATTGTATGGTTCTTGGACAATTGGATAGTTTCCTAAGGTAATTCCTACTGATGAAATTGCCCATCCGAAAATTCCTGACCCCTGCACTGTTATATGGTTACATCTGCTTTGCATACCATAATTTGTACAATGAAAATCTTCCTAACTGAAATTTCAAACTTGCATTGATTGAATACGGTATACCACTTTAATAATTCTGCAATTGATTCTTGCGTGATTCTACCGTGTGATTTTTATATACAATCATACAGGATCTAAATATCAAATGTTATGTTGCAGTGAAATATTGGTACAGTAATTTTAAAGATATTATACTGTGTAAAATATGTGTGATATTGAAGTTGAACTGTCAGAGACTGAATCACTGCTTCTTTCTTTTTCAGAGTTCTGGATTATGACACTTACAGTGCTCATGATACTATTGGCAAAGTGAGTTTTTCACCCTTGATTCCTTGTTGTAGTCCAAAGAAATGTTAACCACATGTGATTATGATGCCTTTTGTGAAATTGTGATTTATTTTAGTGAATGGGTACATCTCCTCCTCTCCCCTACTTTCCAACTAACAGACATTTCAATGTGTGCCCATGCAGGTATGTAGTGCTAAAAGTATGTTTCACATTCTCTTGTCCAATACACATATTGCTACAGTATTCCCATTCTGCCATCCTATGTGCCAGCAGTGTGGAAGTCGTGTGTGTGTTTTATCTTTGGATATCGTTCAGTTGTGACTTCATCTGGTATTCCTTGACTTGCTTTTGGCTGTTTAACCTACTTTTCCACAACTTTTTCATCATTTTGTTACGAACTGTATCCATTACTTTTTCAGTAAATTTCCCATTTGTTTTGTTAGGACTGGTTTTGTGTACAGTGTGCAGTTGCGTGATTTCATTAGCTGATTTAGCATTACCTCCATTTTTTCATTTCTCATAGATTTAGCCTTCCCAATCATACAAGGAGCCCTTGCTTTATTGTTTGCTAATATCTTGTATACTGTATTCTTGTACCTTCACACTCTGTTACGTATTTTGTATTACGTAGTTTAAGGCTCTGGGACAAACACCAACAGTGCCCAAAGTGTAGGTCCTGTTCTCTGAAGGATCCTTGTACCATCTGCGCTGAACTCAAAACGTGGCTAGTGGAACATAGAAGCAAGCTGCAAGCTCAATTACATCAACTCCCCACACTGGATCGGCAGGCCCTACTGGACCTGTCCACTGGATCCTAGGTAAGAGAAGTTCTTGAGAAAGTGGTTGAGGATAGCCTGCCACTGGAGCTGGTGTGTCTAGGTTGAGTAAGGAACCCCCAGTCAGTGCTGGTGTTGTCTGGACCCACTCTGTCTAAGGGCAAAAGAGGAAAAGCCTTCCTTTGAAGGAGGGAAATCAGTTGTTAAGTGGAAACGTGGCCCTGAGTCTTCGGAGCCTGGCCTGGCTCCAGTTCCCGACCTGACACAAACACAGGTTCCAGGACTGACCCCAACTCTGCCAATAGTAATTGGCCGGCCCTAGATAGAAAGGGATATCACCTGACCCACAGCTCCTCCAAATCATGGTCCTGCGCAGGATCAAGATCATGCTAGAGATCAGGGGTGAGAAGAGCTATCAGCTACCAGCTCCGACTCAGGATTGGAAGAAAGAGGCAGAGCTTGAAGGGGAAGAAAATCATCAAGAGACAATGAGGAGCTTGCTTGCTAAGCTCACTGGTGTGCTGACCCTACTTATCCAAAGAGAAACAGGTTGACTCCAATGACACCCCTGGCTCCGGCCTTGGGTGACTCAGACTGCCCGGCCCTGAGCTCATCGAACTGGATGCCCTGTACCTCTCCTGTACCTCCTATGGCCTCGGTCCCAGAACCTGTGAACCCAGTCCACTTGACTCCAGAGGGAGGATCTCTGGCATAAAGAGGGCTTTTTAGATTGCCAGGCTTGATGGCACTCTCAGGCTTAGATGACAGAGAGGACCTGGTAGTAGAAGATACCTTTCATGAAGGGAACTTCATTCTGGAGTCCTCCATGGGAGGGGGTCCGAGTTCGGCCCCAGCAAATTTCACAGGATCTTGCAACTAAGGCAGCGGATATTTCCGGGAACATCTAGACTCCAAAGCTCCAGACAGCAGCGCCAAGCAGAACTCAAGAGAGGTGTCCAAACTTACGGCAACTGGCCAAGCCATGGTACGTCACCTCCTGTCCATACCCATCGACTCAACCTGCTTGGACCGATTCAATGCACTAGCCTCAGCCAAGAAATAGCCAGCATTGTCAGTCAAGCAGGATCGATCCTTGAAGGTCTCCACCCAAGACTGGAAAGATCTCTTCTGCACCCCCACATCCCTCAGAGGGCAAGAGAAAGACTGTGAGTCGAACAACGGATGACCTCCGGCGCATTCAAAGATGCCAACCAGAGGAAAATCAAGGAAGTCTCGTGGGATCTGGACCATGCTGCCAGAGTGGCTATGATGTACACCTCAATCTTCACACGGATGGCTGAACTTTAGTGCATCCATCACCAACAACTCCCAAAGGACAAGCACCCTGAGGGAAGCTGTCAGCCAGCTACTTCTCATTGGCCTCTACCAAGACTCACCTATGACCAGTTCACCAGAGTAACTGTGAAGTCCATTGCCTCAAGAAGAGAAAACATGGTCGCATCCATCCAGTGGCCCTCTGTTGAATCTAAGAACAGGATACTCTTGATTCCGTTTAGAGGTCCTAACCTCTTCACCGGCCAATTCCAGTCTCAACTTCAGGAAGAGGTCTCACGTTTTAAACTTTCCAAGGCAGACATCTGGCTGCAGTCCTCCAACCGAGGCTGTGGTAGAAGTAGAAGAGGCAAAACTTCCCAGTCTGTCAGAGGAGGCCAGAGAAGCCAGTCGAGAGGGGGAACAGAGGCAGAAGCAGAGGACAAGGATCCCGTCCATTGCAGTTCTCATCAAGCAGAGGCCATGGCTTTTCGACTACGACTAGCACTGATGGCGGCCAACCCACCAATGGATCGACGCCCAATGCCCAGCCCTAGGGGTGCCCACCTCATCTCAGACCAGTCCGAGGAGGGGAGACTAATGATCTATACCCTTCAATGGGCAACTATTGGGGCAGGCCCTGGGTAGCCTAGACTGTCAGACTGCTACCAGATCGAGTTCACCTCGCGCCCACCTGTTGGGGGTGGAAGGAAGTTGACTGCTGCCCTCAGGGACAGTCAGCAAACAGGCTTTGAAGTCAGAGGTCGCAGCTCTCTTGGCCAAGAGGACAGTTGTTCCAGTGTTTGGAGAGGAGGGACCTTTCTTCCGCTCGTCATTTTTCCTATCCAAAAATGACAGGCCCTGGCGACCCATCCTAAATCTTAAGCCTTTGAACCAAAGCTGTGTTCTCCCCCAACACTTCCGTATTGAGACGGGCGCATAGTTGCATGTACCAGTTCTCCAGACACTCTTCAGATTCCTGGCATTTGACTGCAATGGAGTGGACTACATTTTCAGAGCGCGTTCATTCTGCCTATTGACAGTCCCAAAAGTTTTCATGAGAGTAGCAGTGGCCACAGTAGCAGTCGTTTGGGTCCCTCTGTTTGCCTGCCTGGAAGATTGGCTCATACTCAAAACCCCAAGCTAGAAAAAATGTCCAGCTCACGCTAGATACACTTCGGTGACTTGGATGGGTGGTCAACCTCAAACCATCAAACGTACTGTAACTCCATTGCAACATCCTTTATGCCCTATCCTTTATGTGGGACTGGATAGATGTGTAGGCATTTTGCCCTCTGTGCCTAATACACAAGACTCTTATGAATATCACCCAGTCAAATTGCAGAGTCACATTAGTAGCCTTGTCCTGGCCAAGACGACCGTGGTTCCAGGACCTGCTCAGGCTTCAAGTAGATATTTCACTGCTGATCCCAGACAAACCACAGAGATGGGATTGGGGCAAGACCCCAAGCAAATCAAAGGGCTTCAACTTTTGCCCGGGATTATCGGGAATTACCGAGAGAGGCAGACTTTTCAGCAGACATGGCAATCCTGGCCGCAAAGTCAAGGAGAGTTCCGACTTTACGCACTCACGATTCCAAGTTGCAACGGTTCCAGGACTGGGCCCAGGACTGGGGCTTTCTTTCTACAGAGGCCCTGTAACACAAGTTTGCACCTTCCTCCAAACATTTGATGAGGGCAAACAAGTCTCCACGATACGCAATTACAGGTCCGCCCTGGCAGCAAACCACAAGGGCTTTGATGACCGGTCAACAGTGGACAACAACAGAGTAATTACCCAGCTCCTGATGGGCATGGCCAATGTTTGCACTACGACGAGACACCTGGCCCCCTTGTCAGAGGTGTTGAGGTCCGTAGCGCAACAACACTTCACAACCCTGTTTCTGCTACTTACCAAGGAGACTCTATTCCTCATAGCACTGGCTTCGGCCTGTCACCGTAGTTGCCTTCAAGTGCTCACCATCAACCCCAACCATTGCGGGTTTGAGAGCCATGAAGTAAGGTTGATTCCACATCCCTCCTTTGTCCACAAGAGTCAGAGTCTGGACTTTGTACAAGGGGATGTCTTTACTCCTGAATTGAAGACAAGTTCTTCCATCAGGGCGGACAAAGTGTGGTGTCCTGTGAGGGCCCTAAAGGGGCATCTGAAGATGAGAGATTGCCTAAGAAAATCACAGTGAATCTTAATCCTACAAAGGGAACCTCACTCACCAGCTTCTAAGGACACAAGATGTAACAACATCAGAGGACAGGCGACATCTTCAGCTCTGTTTGCAGGAATATCGATTCAAGCCAACATGAAAGCTGGGGCTCGATGTCTGTAAAAAAGTGCTACTTGACAGACACTTAGGCATCTGAGTTGGCATTCAGACGTGTGTTGTTGGGAGTTCTAGGGGGTAGGTCCCACCCCTTGGGCCTCCCACCATCGTAGCAGTGCCACTCAGTGCAGTTGTTGTGTTGAGACAGGTAATTGGGGAGTGAAGTAAACATCCCAAAACTTACCTGGTTTGGTTATTTACAAACGTCCTCTGTTATTTGTCTCACTTCCCTCCTCCCTCCCGGGGTGGGACACGACATGATGGTGGGTTGGTCTCCAGACTTAGGAGACTATGACTGTCCGCTTCACCATTCCAGTGTCACCAACTCTACACCTGTGTTTTTTACGCTGAGTTGACACATTTTCAGTACCTTATTTACACATACTTCAAAATCTCAAAGTGATTTGAAAGCTCTGAACTTTCTCAAATTTTTTGCAAGATCTTTCTCGCATTGTCAGTTAACGTCCTCTCAAGATATTATTGTCCCAAGTAGTACAGTATCTTTACTGTCCAGTTTTAGTTCATACCAGCATGCTGATATGAGCTATTGCAATTACATGGTGTCTCTCTGTCTGTCTGTATGTATGTATGTCTGTCTGTCCAGCTGGATGTCTGTCTGTCCACAATTGTTCAAAAACACTTCTCCTACATATCTTCATGGATTCATCTGAAACTTAGACACAACGTTCGTTGGGTGGTGGACCATGTATGTTGTTCAGGAATTTTTGGTTCAAGGACCCACGTGGGCCCTTTAGCCCATGTAATAAAATTCTTCTCCCCTACACATGTTATTGTACAATGTTGATAGTTTGTCACAATAATGCTCTGTTAATGGTCCCTTCTAGGCATTCAGGGATTTTTAATCCAAGACCACATGTGAGCCCAGGGGCCTGTTGTATCAAATTCTTTTGAAATGCTGCTTCTCTCACATGTTTCCATGGGTTTACATTAAACTTGGACACAATGTTCCTTTGGTGGTAGTTCATGTGTGGTGTACAAAAAACTTTCAGTCCAAGGTCTCATATGGACCCTATGGTGCATTTAAAGAAATTCTGCAAAGTGCTTCTTCCCCTACATATTCTTTTGTACAATGTTTATGGTTTGTCATAATAGTGGCAATTTTAGGGTATTCATGAATTTGTTGTCAATGGTATCATGTGGGCTCTGTGGCCTATTTCATGAAATTCTGCAAGTTGCTTCTCCTACTGTTAAGTGGCCTTTTAAAATGTCTAACACATCTCAAATATCCCTATTGTGCATGAATGATAATTGAGTAATGGGACAGTGTCAGTTGGTGTACTAGCTGAACACTGTATTGCCTTCAGGTATGTTGATCAGTATATGGACGTTAAAGGGGCACTTTGAGTTAATTCATGAACTTGTCTTCTCAAACCTGTCAATTTTGTGTCAAGTTTGTAGTGACAGATCGATCAACCAAGAGGGTCCCCATTGTGTGTCACATACAAATGGCCACGAATGAATGAGCGGTTAATGATTTAACTTGGTTTTGGAAAACTTGTGACCAATCACTTTTCCACATTGGTACTAATCCATACACCTAAAATCCTGTAAGTTATAATGTTATTGTATAAATGTCGTAGAAAACCAAATAATTGGATGAGTGAATACTGGCCTTATTATTTGAAACCTTCGGCCAAAGCTTGATCCAGGGAGTGACTATGGTTCTTTAATAATAAAAAAAAAAATGCTGCTTGTAAAGTGGTTCTTGCAGAAGGTTACAAGTTACATGCCAGTCATAATTTGGTAAGTGGATGTCCAAGAATGCTCAAGTTTTACATTTCCATCTATTGTAAGTCTCATACTGCTGTAGCTACACCTAAGAGGTGGTCCCTTTTCATTGTGGAATGATCTTGTTTCACTATGAACTTACCTGCAGGCTGCTACAGCCTTTATGTTCCCAAATGTAGTACAGTATGTATGATATCTTAACTCACATGAAGTTAGATGAGCGCTGATGTTTCATCTAATCAAGTCTAATAAGTGACTAGTCATCCAGAGATAAAACTGTTGCATGGTTCAGCATATCACCCACAGCTAGTAATGTGAAAGTGTATTTCTCTCCCCCTTCTTGAAGTTTGGCTGTTTGGCTCAGTAAACCAGGTTGTGGTTGTCTATGGGAATATGAGTTACACTGGCAATCGCCTGGTTATCTGTCAAAGTTGTTCTTTGTCAGTGTTTTGGGGAAACATAGGGGAAAAGATGAGCTGTCACAAAATCTCAAAGAGAACTATGCATTCATCTTCCAGATATTTTAATATGAAAATAGTCTCGACATTTTTGTTGGCCCTACAAAATTCAGACTCTCCAAGAAAGACTAGCCATCAATCACTTTCTTGAAATCAAACAGACCAATGAGAATGAAATATTCAAGTATGCAAAAAGGGGCTTTATAACAATTTTTTTGTAGTGTCTGTAAAATATTCGACTTTCAGTGACAAAATATGACAAATTTTCAACTTACATTCCAGCTTTAATTGCAGACTTATTCATTTCTGTCCATATGCCGCTGTCTGTGCTCAGACACCCAAGTTTAGAAAAAATGGTAGAATCAATTCACTTGTATAATTTGATCTGTAGCAAGCATTCATTGTAAGTGAAATGTTACCAAAGTAATCTGAAACAAACATCAGACTGTGAGGCTCTTGATTTCCATTTTTTGGCAGGACCCACTGGTCTGTTTGTTTACACATGATCCCTTTCCATGATCCGTTTCAATTGGTACAATTTTCCTTTTAGGTTTACATTGACCTCAATTCCTTACTTTGGAAAGATGGTGTATCAGAGA